>JAUNZO010003024.1:670000-1363777 GCA_031894775.1 Chloris gayana | reverse complement strand
AGTTCATCAGTCTCTTGAACTGAATGCGTGCCTCCATGTGTGTGACTGTCCCTCTGCTCGGTTGTTTCAGATGTCGGATTACGGCGGCGGCACGCTGAGCTACGAGCCGCCGGAAGCGGCGTGGACGGGCAAGGGCGACGTGTACAGCTTCGGCGTGGTGATGCTGCAGCTCCTCACCGGGCGAGAGCCGTATGACAGGTAGGCCCGCTCGATCTTACCGGCGGGCGAGACATGCTCATGTCATGGGTGTGACTGACTGCTCACTGCAGGTCGCGGGCGCGGGGCGAGAGGCACCTGGTGCCGTGGGCGAGCCCGCGGCTGCACGACCTCGCCGCGCTGAGGACCATGGCCGACCCGCGCCTCGGCCAGCCGCCGCCGGTCAGGTCCCTCTCGCGCTTCGCCGACATCATCGGACGCTGCATACAGGTCGGTGCTTCTCCTCTGCTCGGCGCTTCTGCACAGTGAACGTGCTAGTATTATACTGACGTGGCCCTTCACTTGCTTGATCTGTGCGGTGTTTGCAGCAAGAGGCGGAGTTCCGGCCTGGCATGTCGCAGGTGGCGCAGGACCTGCGTCGCGCGCTGGAAGACGCGCGCGCCCGGACTAGCGTCGCTGAATAGTTTTTTTCTTCTTCCGTGTGTGCCTTTTCAACTACAGTATATGATATGATCCCACTTGTTTAGGCAGTTAACCAATGATGCTGTTGATCAAGTTTATTCCGCGTGTATAAAAATGCTTCAGGGACATAGTATATTTATATTATGCTGTAAAATGTCAGTTAAGCTCTGTTATGCCAGTGCTGATTTTAACCACGTGGTTTATAGTCCGTGCGTGCGTGACACTTCCGATTCCCACGTCGCATCGCATCGACACGGACGAGATCGCACGAATCTCAAAGCAACTTTTATTCACTGATGGCGCAGTAGATCGGATCATGTCCGCGTCCGTACCGGTCTTGATTCCGTCCATTCATCGCATTCCGCACGGGACGAAACGGACTCCATTTCCCCATCCGATCTCAGATGGTGGTTCGCGGCGAGATCTGAGACGCTCCCTGCTCTCCACCCGTCCGCGCGATGGCGTCCTCCGCCGCGCCGGCGCGAAATGCGGCCGCCGGGAGCGCCACGGCGATGATGCTCCCGGGCCCGCCGGGCCGCGGCAACGGCGGTTGCATCGACCTCAGCCCCGCGGGCCTGCTCGCGCACGGCGCCGGGAGCAGCGTCGTCGTCTCCGACCCGCGCTCCATGCAGCTCCTCTGCGTGCTCCCCATGCCCTCCTCGTCGCTCGCCTCCTTCGTCACCGCCGTGCGCTGGGCGCCGCCCGCCGCGCCCTCCTCGCCAGCGCCGCAGCGGGGAAGGGAGGACGACGACGACGAGCGCCGCCCGCTCCGCCTCGCCGCGGGGGACCGGCACGGCCGCATCGCCGTCTGGGACGCCCGCGCGCGGGTCGTGCTCCACTGGCTCAACCTCGACGAGACGCGCGGCGTCGCGCCGGGCTCCGGCGGCGGGGTGCAGGACCTCTGCTGGATCCACCACGCCTCCGGCTGGCTCCTCGCCTCCATCCACGGGCCCTCGCTGCTCTGCATCTGGGAGACGTCCAACAACCCGCGCGTGCTCTGGATGTTCGACGCCGCGCCCGAGTACCTCTCCTGCCTCCGCCGCGACCCATTCGATGCAAGGCACCTCTGCGCGCTCGGCCTCCGCGGCTTCCTCCTCTCCGCCATTCCCAGACCGGACTCCGACATCTCGCTGCAAGAGCATCGGGTCACCTGCGGTGCGGGGGACATCGCGGAGCTGCAGAAGCTGGAGAAGGAAGTGTCGGCTCCTGCACCAGCCCCAGCGCTCGCGGCATTCCCTCTCTTTGCCACGAGACTTTGCTTCTCCCCGCTTTGGAGGCAGATTCTCTTCGTCGCCTTCCCACGCGAGCTCATCGTCTTTGACCTCAGTTACAGCACTGCGCTCTCTGTTACTCCATTGCCCAGAGGGTTTGGCAAGTTTTCTGATGTTATGGCCGATCCGGATCTCGACCTGCTCTATTGCACACACCTTGATGGCAAGATGAGCATCTGGAGGCGCAAAGAGTGAGTTCACAGTCATACCACTCGCATCATATGGTTACATTTCTACAGCTAGAAAGCATATAATTTAAGCTTACTGAATGCCCAAACCTATGTGACCTTAGTCTGAACAAATTTGAAACATATTCTGTTCCCACGTGCAGCTGTATAATAATAGAATCAGTAGCAGCGCCCCAGTATCTGACCTAAATGCAGAGAGAAAACTTGGGTTCAACGCGCAACTATTAGGAAGTTATGTGATAACATGTTTCTTCTTTAGAGCGTTAGGAATGCTGTCAATTGTATAACATAAGCACTTAGTTTTTTTTCATTTGGATATGACCAAGTCAGTTTATGTGTGTACACAGATGCACATAAGATTGCTCAAGCTAGAGTAGATTATTCCTTCCCATCAAAATGATCCATTGGATAGAATGACATTGTATTCCTTCAAACAGTGCATTTTATTATGTGCCATACAACATCTTTCTGGGTACCATTTTTTTTAAAAATATCTTTCTGTGCATCTTCAGTTGAAACTGTGTAACAATATGCTCAAGTAAGGACATGTGCTTTTTACAATTTTAAAACCGATATCTGCATAGTTTCAGGACTGCTGCACATGAATGGCACAGTAGCAATGCTGTTTTCTTATATTTCGAGTATCTTTTGTTTGTTGTAGGGGTGAACAAGTGCATCTATTGTGTGCAGTGGAGGAGCTCATGCCTTCAGTTGGTACTGTTGTTCCTCCTCCGGCTGTTCTTGCATCTACAATATGGCAGTCAGAGTCTATTTTCCGTAACATTGACAAACAATGTCAGGATTTGGTACAAGCACAATTTGCGCACTCTGTCATCCCTGATACAAATTCAGACCATAATATTTATCAAGGAAATACAACATATTTAACATCAGTATCTGAAGATGGAAAGATCTGGTCCTGGCTTTTGAGTTTTGACAAGTCTCTACAATCTAACAAAGCTAATCTAGGTGCGAATCTATGTAGTACAGTCCAGTGGATTTGTCATTATCTGTTCAATTGTAGCTAAGCTGATGATTTCATTTCTGTCTCAAATATTTGTAAGGAACCAGGTAGACCGAGCCATAGCAGTGCTGCAATTGCCAAAACATGCTCCATTGGACCTGATTTTGCTGTAAAGGTTAGTGTACAAAACTTGTCTCCTGTATTATCATTATTTATTGTAGATGCAAGAACAGCCATAGTTCAGTGTTATGCAATTACCTTTTACTTGGATACTTAACTTCGGACATGTTATCACTAGGTTTCACGTGTTTTAGCCAAAACTTATCTGGTGTCTATATGCTCTATCACTCTGTTTCTTTCCTCTCAAGTTTGCTCATATTAATTATGATCTACAGATTAACTTGATGGGCCAGCTTCATCTTTTGTCCTCTACTGTGACCACTCTAGCGGTGCCGTCCCCTTCTTTACTTGCCACAGTAGCTCGTATGTTCTTCATGTCAACCTTTTGTTTTTTTCCTCCTCTTTTTGGTGGAATTATATTTGTGTTTTCAACTGAGACAGTCAAAGTTTGTTTGTTTGTTTGTTTCTTGCTGGTACTGCTGGGTTACATCTCTAGCCTACCCCAACTTGCTTGGGATTAAAAGGCTTTGTTGTATTTGTTGTTGTTATTTATCTGTTTCTGCAATTACCTCTATGCTTTGAATTTTGCACTTTGATAACATCAAACAACAATTCATATCTGAAGGTGGTGGAAACAATCCTGCACCAGCAGTGCCACTTGTTGCTCTTGGGACTCAGAATGGAACTATTGAAGTTGTAGATGTTGTGGCCAATGCAGTTTCGGTCAGTTTTGCTGTCCATAACAGCACCGTGAGAGGGTTAAGATGGCTTGGAAACTCACGCCTTGTTTCATTCTCATACAATCAGGTGCGTCAATATTCTGTTAGTTTTGATTCTTATGTTCTGTGAATGATAATTGCAATCATATTGTCCCTGATGCCAATGGGATTGCGGATTCACTATTTAAAGCTAGTAATATTTTTTTTGCTCTATTTTTTTTTCTGGGGCAAGGCACTTACAAGTATTTATTTGCACTCATTCTTTGCTACTGGAACTTCATAGGCTCTTCTTTGGCATGATCCTTGTTTTTCTGTGGTATCAGGTCAATGATAAAACTGGAGGATACAATAATAAACTTGTTATCACATGCCTGAGAAGTGGGCTAAATCGCTCATTTCGTGTGCTTCAGAAACCTGAACGTGCACCTATTCGAGCATTGAGGGCTTCTTCATCTGGAAGGTTGGTTATATATTTTAAATAACATGTACATACCAAATATCATCCATGGTTTATTAAGCATAATATTCATTCCCAGGTACCTTCTGATTTTGTTTCGTGACGCTCCTGTTGAAGTATGGGCTATGACGAAGAACCCTATGATGGTACTACTTCCTTTGCCTATTCTGTTATCCGGAAAAGGAATTGTTGCAAGAGTTGAGACAAAAGATCCATCACATTGTGTTTTGAAAGCAAAGCATTAAATTATCAGATTGGCTGTCGCATGGAGCAGTTAGTTTTTGTGTCAAGATTACAAAGGGAGTCGAAAATTAGTTTAACCCAAAATATAAATTCAGTTACAGTCTGTCAGAAAGAAACCCACTGCTATAAAAATGAACTCCATGTTTCTGCATTTTATGCAAATAATTCTTTCACCTGGGAAAATATTCAGAAGCATGATATGTGTGATTGTTCTGTACTTGCTGTAGCTTAGGTCCTTGGCGCTTCCTTTTACTGTGTTAGAATGGACACTGCCTGCTGCACCTCGACCGAGTCAAAATGCAGCATCTAAGCAGTCATCAACCTCCAAGGAGCGATCAGCAGGTGTATTTTTTACTCAACACCAAACCCATGTAAATGGAATAAGCTGCCCATTTAATTGCTGCCTACTTAATTCATTTGCTATCTCTTGTGTTTGCTGCTCCTCCCTGCATCCATCAATACACCTACCAAACGAAAATGGGATGACAGAATCTATTCTTGCTTGCAGAGGCTACTTCTGCAGAAAGTTCTGACGAAACATCTGAAAGTTTTGCTTTTGCATTAGTCAATGGTGCTCTTGGTGTGTTTGAAGTGCATGGACGGCGAATACGTGATTTTAGGTACTTGAATTTCATCAAT
Source organism: Chloris gayana (assembly GCA_031894775.1). Classification (NCBI taxonomy): domain Eukaryota; kingdom Viridiplantae; phylum Streptophyta; class Magnoliopsida; order Poales; family Poaceae; genus Chloris; species Chloris gayana. The sequence continues at coordinate 1,358,558 of JAUNZO010003024.1, read as the reverse complement.
TATACCAGCATCATAAGCAGCTTGGCTTGTTCTATGAAATGTTCATTTTGTTCTAGGATGTATAATTAGGTATAAGTGCCATCCAATTCCTACATTATCAACTTTCCCACTTATACTTTAGTTCATTGCTCTATTTGATAAATCATTGATGTATATTATTTTCTGGTTAAGAACAGTAAACACATTATGTTATTCCTGAGTTGGGACTGAGTTGCTTTGAACTTTAGCATGGTCATAATGTTTCTTGTATTTTCTGTTTATATGCATTTTGCAGTTTACTTTTAACTTGAACACTTGTCAATACAGTTTTGCAATTTACATGACCATCATATGTACAACTCTTAAGTCTATGGTTCTGTTTCTGTTTTGCAGGCCAAAGTGGCCCTCATCATCATTTGCGTCTTCAGATGGCTTGGTTACTGCTATGGCTTATCGCCTTCCCCATGTTGTATGTATATTTTAGCATAGCATTTTTCTTTGAAGATCTTGTGTTTCATTTCCTGTACTTTTTATCTGTGAGGCATGTTTTCCTGGAGCATTCTGGTGACATCCTATTATTTTTTAGGTGATGGGGGATAGATCAGGCAACATCAGATGGTGGGATGTTACAACAGGCCTTTCTTCTTCTTTTAGCACTCATAGGGAAGGCATCAGGAGGATAAAGTTCTCACCTGTTGTTCATGGTGACCGAAGCCGAGGCGTATTGCTGTGCTCTTTTCTGATAATACATTTTCAATATTTGACCTGGTATGTACAACGAAATGTTGCCACCACATTATATCTGGGTTTTTCGGTCTGTCATTATTTCATTTATTTTGGGTACTAAGATCCCATATTAATTTTTTATTAGGATATTCCTATATAAGACTGTTCTAGTATACTTTCATAAGTTGATGCATGATTTGCACTCTTCCTTCATCCTCATTTCCCAGTGTAACTCATGCATATCTAGCTGTTATTTTGTTTTTGCTGTTGTTTTTATTCTCAGCATGAATATAGAACTGAGTCCAGGAACTATGTTTTAGGATAGCCCAGATCCCCTGGCAAATGCCCTTCTTCAACCGCAGTCTCCTGGGACCCTTGTCTTGGAGCTTGATTGGTTGTCAACCCGAACAAAGAAGGATGATCCACTTGTGTTATGCATTGCTGGAGCTGATAGTAGTTTCCGACTGATTGAGGTTAACATGTACGTTGTTGACAACTTTATATACATCCCTTTTAAAACATGTACATGTAGAATGTTTTATAACTTCTGTTTTTCTACTGACCAGTGATTCTAAGGGTAATTCTGTATCAAAGCCGGTGGCTACAAAAGAGAGGTTCAGGCCAATGCCATTATGCTTGCCAGTACTACTTCCACCAGCGCATGCTTTGGTAAGATGCATTAAGCCCTTAACTTATGCTCATGTGCTTAAAATGTTTCTTAGATGCTGAAATAGGCTTAAAATGGGCTGGTGGATTCATTTATACTCTTCTCTTCAGAAAGAACTTTATAAGTTGCTAAAACATCATCATCCTTCTAAAATCAGCAGCTGCCTCTATTCATGAATTGTAGTTTGATTAGTTTCGGAGTGACCTTTTTATGTATGTCCATCTCATTTAAAATTTTTGAAAGATCAAATTGACACAAGCACTCAGCAATTATGTTTTTATATGTATCAGGCTCTGCGTATGATTCTGCAACTTGGTGTGAAGCCTTCTTGGTTTGAATGCAGTAATAGTAATGATAAATTAGCTAGTGATAGCTTCAAGGCAGCACCAGCAGCTTTTGGAGATCTTCGTAGTTACATGATTGAAACAACACTTCCTCCTATTGGCGATGCAGTTGTTGCTGAATTGCTCCTTAAAGTGTTGGAACCATACAGAAAGGAGGGTATGTTACCGCATCTTGATTTAATTTTTTAATGGATGATTTCTTACCTTTAACACTGTTCTCGTTTGAAAGGTTGCATTCTTGATGATGGAAGAGCTAGATTATATTCAGCTATAGTGAACAAGGGAACTTATGCTAGGTTCGCATTTGCTGCTGCAATTTTTGGTGATTTCCAAGAAGCACTTTTCTGGCTACAGCTGCCTCAAGCTCTTCGTCATTTCCTGGATAAGTCAACAAGTAGATCAAGTGAGAAGATCTCACAATCAAGTTTACAAACTGATTCTGATCAAAGCTCCGCACTGAATCGGATAGCTTCTTTGAGACCTGCTACTGGAAAGTTCACAAAAAATGCTGTGGTAGTATTTTTTATCTGATGTTATATCATTTTTATTCTCCATGAATATGTTTATCCTCTTGAACTTAGCAATCTAAGCTTTGTGCAGAATTATGGGCAATTAGGCTCAATGGCATTTAAACAAGAGCAACTTTGGTTCAATGCAAATGAAAGGATACCCTGGCACGATAAGCTTGATGGTGAAGAGGCTTTGCAAAAGCGTGTACATGAGTAAGAATCAATTACTTTTATTTGTGAGAAAACACATCACTATTCCTGAAACAAACGCATCACTATAATTGCATCCTGACATATGTTTATCGTGTTATGTGTACTAAGGCTTGTCTCTCTTGGGAACTTGGAAGCTGCAGTGTCATTGTTACTTTCGACACCCCCTGAAGGATCAAACTTTTATCCAAATGCGTTAAGAGCAGTTGTGCTGTCATCTGCAGTTTCTCAGTCCTTGCACGAACTTGCTGTGAAGGTGAGCAGCCTTTTATGAAATTAATTTTTCAACACATTTGCAGACACAGTGTAGTGTGGAGGGCAAACAGCTGAATTGTTAATAGTGAAACAAACATTTATCTTGCAACAGAAACTGCAATCCCCGCCCCAATGGTCCTTGCACGTTTTTCTGTTCAGGACTCACCGAACGCACACATTGGTGTCCTACATCAAATTTTCTGTTCAGGACTCACCGAATGCACACATTAGTGTCCTAAATCAATTTTCTTTGACACTAATTCTATTTAACTATTAATCTTTGATTATCTGTATGGTTATTGTACATTATGTCTCCTTTTCTCGTTTTCTTAATGATGAACTGTTCTCATGAAAAGGAAGAAAGATTTTTTTTGTTCATTTTTAATAAAGTGACTGCATTTGCGCTAGTGATGTCCACATAAGCATCAAGGATACCTCTTTACTGTGAGCCCTTTATAATGTTTGTGATACAGTGTCTTTAGTATCTTTTTTGTAGCCGAAATTAAGCTAGGGTTGTGTGAGCTTTAGATTTATCTTCAGACAACTCTTCATTTAAAACTAAATAAGTTATAGGTAAATGACAATGGTGTTTGCTGTTATTTTTCATAGGTTGTTGCAGCCAATATGGTTAGAACAGACAAATCTCTATCTGGCACACATCTACTCTGTGCTGTAGGAAGATATCAGGAAGCATGTTCTCAGGTACTATTACAGCTTTGCTATTACTGTTCATCTTATGACTACCTTTTATTTGGCTCAGTTTTACAGGAATCTTGCTTATCATGTTTTTCCTCTCTTTACCCCTTACATTTTTCATAGCAGATAATTTACTAATGGATATAAAATGATTTGTCCTCTTATTTTACACCACCACCACCCCTCTCCCCTGGTTGGAAACTGTAGATGTTAGGAAAATGCCTTGTATCTTATGATTCTATGTTAATTTCCTTATTATTGTATCATGAAATTAGGCTAAGAAAAATATCCATAGGACAATACAGGAGTTAAAATTTACCCCTTGTCAATTAAAATTGTAAAATTGAGGATATATACTGCCCGCGGGTATCTGTCGTGCTGCTCTCTGAGTCTCATGCTGTAATTACTTGATTTTTTTTTCAATTAGTGGCATGTTGCTGCTCTTTCAGCCTCATGTAGTCACGTGGGTAAACAAAACTTTTGTATTATTTTCCATTCAAGGTTGACTTGACTATGCTATTCTGCAGATCATTGCGGTGGCCAAATTACTTTTACAAGAAATTAAAAATAATTTTACTTGGTCATTGTCATCTGTATATATAAAAAGTGTTGCTGGTATTTGCATATCTTTTTAATAGTGAATCAAGACGTCTTGTTGTGTCGTTATCGTCTCTAGATATAATTTAATGGTCAGCTAGCACCTGCTCCAAGAATTTTTTTAAAAAAAAGGACTTTACAAACTTTGATATTGAACAACAACAAAAAACACTTTAGTTATAGAAGAATTCAAAATCTTGACTTCGCAACTTAGGTAAGAAAATCCATGCAAAGCTAATGACCCTAGTTTTAATCCTTGTAACGTTTGGGATTGAGAGAAATGGCAATATATCCCTGTTTACATTTGACTTACCTTTTCCATCTCATGCATTCAAAGTTGTATTTTGTCTTTAATAAGAAAAGGTTGTATTTGTTGGAGGAGCCTTTGTTTTGTATATTCTCTGAACTATACTTAATATAGAGCCAACCTTATGTACTATTTGGTTCTACTTCAGCTTCAAGATGCTGGGTGCTGGAATGATGCTGCAACTCTGGCTGCAAGCCATTTGCATGGATCTGACTATGCAAGGTAAATCATGGCTAGTCTACCAAGAGTGACCCAAAGTAGTTCGGAATTTTACTTTTGTTTTTATTTCACATGGTTCTAACTTATTTAACAATATATGGCTTAGCGTTTCCTCCCATGGTTGTGCACTCACAGCCAAGGTGGAGAGAAGTAAATCAGAGAGCTGGTGGCATCAGATTTTATGTTTTGCCCGTCAGTTTAGCTTTATCATCCCTGACATCTGTGTGCCTGCAGCACCATTCCATCATACTAGTATATCCTTGACAATATCTTTCTGCAACAAATGATGAATCTAAAACAGTGTTTTATTTTTTAACCTCAGTGCTTAAAGTATTCTTTTCTGTACAACAACAACAACATAGCCTTTTGTCCCAAGCAACTAGGGGTGGGCTAGATAAGAAACCCAAGACTCAAGGACAAGAGACACACAAAAGGAAATACGACAAAAAAGGGAAGAGTTAGGGGTAGAGAGTAAAAACAAGGTCACGGTTCTGGCACGTTCGATTGCTAATAATTTTTTTCTAATGATATTTTTGTTTATGGTGCATGTTAATACAGGGTGCTGCAGAGGTGGGCTGATTATGTTCTCCGTGGTGAGCATAATATGTGGAGGTAAAATGGATTCCCTAAACTATAAATGCTGATATTTGTTCTTCCTTGTACCAACATATTATCTGCTTATTTCGTAGAGCTTTGATACTATATGTTGCTGCTGGTGCATTGCCAGAGGCTCTAGACACACTCCGCAAGAACCAGCTACCAGATACTGCTGCCATGTTCTTGCTAGCCTGCCATGAGATATATTCGCAAATCACAGCAGAATTAGACCCCAACAACGACACGTCAGGGTCAGAACTAATGCCAGAGCAGACCCAAAAGCTCCATTTCCCATGCAAGAATGTGGACGACGAAGATCTGATTGCGGTTAGTGAGGTATTCGGGCAGTACCAGCAGAAACTGATTCATCTTTGCATGGATACTGAACCTACTGCTGATTGATCCTTGGATGCCATGTCATGTGTCTTGTGGTCCTTAATCTATTCCTGTGATTTTAACTGTCAGCACCTTGCTTTGGCATCTCCATTTTGTGAAGCTTCCTTTGCAGCTGTAAGTTGCTTACAAGTTTCTATCAAGTATTTGTCTTGTCTTATGGTATCAAAATCCAAGATTAGCATTGCTGATGTGGCATCGAATGGAGAATATGAAGACACGAAGAAAGAATTGGCATCAAGTATTGTTTTGTGGGCGACGTTGGCAGCACTGTGTTTACACTGTATTCGGTATGAACTATGAAATATGTAGATTAGATTTCGTGTTATAGTCTGCAAAAGTTCCAGTCTGAGAGTCAAAAAAGGAAAATCCCTAGTCTGAGATACCAGCGGGGCAACCCCACATGTTACATCTGTACCTACTTTTCTGAATATATAGTTACATGATTATATAGTTATGTGCATGTGCATTGTTTCAGGCCTCCAAGCCATCATTATTATTGGACCAATACCTATCTAATTGTACACGATTTTATAATTCTATGCGCGCAATGCATTATTTTAGCATCTTTTTCAGGCCTTCAAGCCATCGCCATCACTGGATCAAATCGTGCCCTTATAACGGTGGAAACATGGCTTTAGAGGTTTGTGGGCAACTTTCATGTTCCACGAGAGACCTACATGATCATGAGTATTTTAGTATTCTTTTATATATGTTCTGAAAATATATGACTAAATCTTTCGGGTTTTAAAGATACGACCATAAGATCGGTACACATTGGTACATAAAAAGGTTAATTTTTGTGAATTTGAATATGAGCTGATCCAATATCACAAATATGATCATAAGCTATTGTGCATGCATTTGTAAGATAAATGCTCGTTTATGTACTGTGTTTTGTATAAAAAAATGCAAGAAGAATGCTATAGTAATAGTGACTAGATGGAAAGAAACCTGATCCGGCTGACCTGACCCGACCAGCAAGAGGCACGGTCGCACGGAATCGGAACCCCGGCGCCGTCGTCCCGCTGGCCACTACACCTCCACTTCACCTTTTCGCTAAACCGGATAAAACACATTACATAAACCGGCAGATTAGCATCCCCGACGACGGACACCTTGGCTGCTTCCCCTTTTCGTCTTGGTGCGTCCGCGTTGCGCCCCACCTGATCGCCCCGCGCCGTCGCCTTCCTCCTCTTCCTCTCTCCTAGGCGCCGCCCGTAGGAGCCGATCACACTCGCATACACGACCGCGCAGCCATCCTATTCTCCTCGTAGTCTCTCCCCCGGGTCAAGGTAAGAGAAGATAGGAGTTTTTAAGATTCCCGGTCTGAATCAAACGGATCAAATGATTCGTTCTTGCTTTCCTTTTTTGTTTCGCTGGAATCGGCTCGGTCGATTCGGCCGTGTGACTAATCGTCGTCTGCGGCTGTTTTTGTTTGTGTTTCTCACTTCTGGGTCTCGTCACAGGAAGATTTAGGGCAGAGGATGAGAGAAGCGTCAGGCATGCCGGGAGCAGGAGGGGAGGACGTCCGCAAGGTCTCGCGTCAGGACATACAGCTCGTGAGCATCCCCACGATTCCCTCCTATCTTTTCCCATCTTTTCTCTGTTTTTTTTTTCGTGATCTTTTTTTGCAGAGGTACCACATGCACACGCACACTTAAATCGAAGTGGTTCTCTTTATTGCTGTGTTGTTTCGCGTAGTTTTCCCCAGGAATGTTTTGTTTTTTGTGGCATACTATTGATTGCCTTTCAGGCTTGGAAATTGAATGGTATTGTGTAGGCTTAGAAACGTCTCTGCTGTAGCAATTGCGGGCCCTCAGTTAGGCTTTGCTTGCATGCTGGGAGTTGTGAAGGACGAGAGAGCCTGAACTGGGTTGTGGGAGGAAGGGAAAAGTAATGGTGGAAGGGGTGTCATCTTTGTAGATGTCTCCAGAATTTCTGTAATAATGCTTACACAGGGGGAAATGTAACGTCCGTTGTAGCTACTGAAGTGAAGTGCATATGTAAAAAATATGACATTTAGTATCTATGCTCAGGTCCTTTAACCTGTAGTTTACAGTTTTTCTGCGAGTGGGAAAGAACATGTAGCAATTACTGCACAATGTCAGTTCACCGTTTTCGTTCATATAAATGTTGGCAATATGCATCCAGTACCATTTATCATATGTTAATGTTGTGTATCAATTGGTCTTCAGCATTATGGCATATGTATTTCTGCCTTCTTTCATTTTAATTAATGAACATGCATGCCTTCCTTACACTATGGACAATCAAGGATGCCTGCTACATATGGGATTTGTTTATTTGATTAGGAGACATACAGAAATTCCTTTGCATGCCTGAAGAAGTCATTATTGACATTAAGGTATAAGTCCTCATGCAAAGACTGCTTTGCAGGTCCAGAACCTCATTGAACGTTGCCTTCAGCTCTACATGAACCAGAAAGAAGTGGTTGAAACTTTATCTTTCCAGGCAAAAATAGAACCTAGTTTTACTGAGCTTGGTAATACTCTTGTGTGCATAGATGTTTATTTCTTCTTATTTTTGCACTTCAGTTTATTCCATCAAGTAAACATGATTCTGATCTCATGGGCTTATAACCATTACAAACACACACTACTTGAAATTGGAACTACAATCATTGTATTTGAGTTTTTAGTGTTTCTTTTGTGCAATCCTAGGTTGATACTGGTATTAGTTTGCAAGTCTGTTTTTCTTCTATTGGCAAGAAAAAATGGTAGTATCTTATTACTGGAGCTAAAAGAATCATTTTCTAAGTTGATAGCCATTTCTGTTTATTTGTTCTCAGAATGCACTGTTTACATGTTTTGTTAGACCCTGGCCTGATTCATTGATAAAATTGGCAAATTGAATAAGTATACATGATGCATGAATTGGAAAGAAAAGGATCACATTGTAAGGTTCTCATTCATGCACGTAAATAAATGACTGAGAACAATCGAGGCAACTTTTATAACCTATGTCCACCCGCAATTTTTTGACACTAAAGTTTAATGTTTGCAAATAGTTTGGATACTATTGTGTATTGCGTTTTCATATGCATAATGAATCACCCAATTATCATATGGGAGTAGTATTTGTCTTTCACATCCTTTTAAAATTTGTAAAGAATGATTTCGCCTCTTTGAGTTTAGTTACTCACCAATCAATACTCTCCTCCAGTCTGGCAGAAACTTGAGGAAGAGAATCGCGAGTTTTTTAAGGCATACTATGTGAGGCTGATGCTTAAACATCAAATAATGGCCTTCAATAAGCTTCTTCAGGATCAGTATGATATTATGACTAAAGATCATTCTCCTGGTGTACCTTCTGTGCCTCCTACTGCTCCTAATGGCTCTAACTCTTGTACATGTAAGCTTTTTTCCTCTTGGCAGTTACACAGCTATGACATTTGCGCCAAATCAATTTTGAACTTTTATAACAATGTGGCTATTAGAACTTGTTTTTTTGTTAAGACATCATTACAAGATAAATCACTTAATCTCCATGGCTGAGCAAAATATAGATCGTATAAAAAAATTGAGTTAACAAATTCTAATATACTCTGGTGTTTCGTATCCCAGTGAACCAAAATATGTGCTTTCTGCCAGACACTGCACCCAGTACTGCAATGCAAGATAATTTGCTACATAATGGAAGTTCTGGTGGCATAGTAAATGGTGCTCCACCCAATGACCAATTTATCTATACTGGTAAAGTTGTCCATGGTTTTCCTAGTGGCATGGATGCTTCAGTAAGCCTGTTAGCTGCACATAATTCAACTGTTGGGCAATTCAATGGACACAATGGAACAACAATAAAGACAGAGTCTGGCTACTCGAGCAACTCAGATTTTGGATTTGGCAATGAGAACGTGTTCCTAGAGCAATCGGTTGGAGATGTATCTGGTGGATCATTTAGCAGCCCTGAGTTGAATGGGCAACCACTAAGTGAGCCAATTTTGGACATGGATTCATCATCGTTTGGCTTCTTGAGCCAGATTCCTCGTAATTTCAGCTTTTCAGATTTAACAGAGGATTTCCAAAGTGCAGGTGCTTTTTCTAGCTCAAGAAAGGATCTTTTCACTCCAATTTTTATGCATTTGTATAATGTATGCTTCTGATCTTTTGCAGAAATACTAGAGAATTATGGCCGATCCCCTTTCATCCCTTCCGAGACAAATAACTTCCCAGAGCCTACCGCTGGAGAACACACAGGTTAAACATGTGCTTCCATCAACTGTCCTCCTTTTAATGCTACCTCCTTTGCAAATACATAATCTCCATCTAGCTAATAATTTTGTTGTTATTATCAGAAGCAGGAAACAGGCGACTTGATACCATATCCGAGGGTGGTGTTAATTTTGAAGATTTTGGGAGTGATTAAACAGCTTTTGGTGGCATTGATAAGGTATTTTGGTAAACAAGATTAGAAAAAAGTTGTAAATATTAGGCAGATGTCTACAAGTTGATTTTTTTACCTTAATTTGCCTTTTCATTTTCCTGGTTGTTGTTTCAAACTTTCAATTGATTCATAGAATTGTAGTAGAAATGCTGAAGTTGTAATTTTAAGATTACATTATTTTCTTGCTATGCAGAGCACATTTTGTTTATAAATGTGAAATATGTGGTCACAGTCTTAGATATGGCTGCTTGAGAACATTCAGGCTTTCAGCCGAAGTCTTATGTATATTGTTGGGTCTCAGAACACTGCCGTCCCAATTTACTTGTGATCCTGAGGGGGTTTGTTGGTGTCGAATGTTCAAAGAATCTGGACGTACAGTTTTGTCCAGGTTCAGAGAATGTTCAATGAACTTGGTAAAATCCCAGGATGACAAGTAATTTGGGAGAAAGATAGTAATTGTTATAATTTTTATTGTGCTTCAAAAGAATCAGGACTAAAGTTGTCTCACTGAGGTGGGGTTAGAGATTAAATATAACATGTTTGTTGCTATACACTTGGACATTTTTAACTGCCAAAAGATGGTGTCATGCACTTGCAAAAGAAGCAACTGCAAGTCTGTATTTCTAGGCAATCTGCAAGGTCTCCAATGTAAGCTACGGTCTGGTATAAAGAGTAAATTGCATGCTCTTAAGTCTTAATTTACTGGATAAAAATGATCTATGTGCATTTACTTTGAGGTTGCCACATTTTCTTAATTTAAGATAGTGCTAGTGGTTTGTGGCACGTATTGATGCATACCAAAACGTTATCTACTTTCATCGTGGCCCGTTGCCCCATTTCTGTAAATACCAAGCGTTATCCACTTTCATTGTTGCCCCATTTCTGTAAATACCAAGCGTTATCTACTTTCATTGTTGCCCCATTTCTGTACTGTCTTTCATTACTTATTTGGTTCATTCTTTGCAGGTTGAGCAGTGAAGCCATTTGTACATACTGTTTTGGGCAGGCATATCTATAATTCAAGGAACTAGCTGATTTCGCAGAAACTGTTTCATTGGTATTAGGTTGTGTTTTAGACTTCAAACATGGATGACCTGTAAGGATTAACTAGCTGAAGACTAAATAATATGTTGCATTAAAAGATATAAGACATTCATGATCTTGTACTTGTCTTCTATACTTTTTTTGGGTACTGTAGAATGATATGTATTTGTTCGGATGCTTAAGTTAGCAGCAGTAGTGCTCTTGTGGTGGAAATTCTGCATTATCATCGAGATTCCTTACTTTATGTTCTATATGTTATTATATCTGCCTCTGCCCATGTTTAGTTTCTCATTCGTAGTGTTTGATGGTACCTTTTACGCTTCATGTCCTGTTTCAATTTAGGCGTGTCTTATTTGAATTGTTAATACACTTGTACCATTTAGCACAGTAGGGATCACAAAATCTGTCACGCAGACACTGGGCTCAAACTTGAGCTTTTGTGGTACGAAGAATGTGAAGATAACTCGTATCTGAAGATCAGCTTTACTGATCTGGAATTTCGTGCTTACAAGAACTGATAGTGGGCGAAGAAACACATCCAGTTTGCATCAAAGAAGGGAATACTCGACACTCAGCAGAAAGAAAACAAAAATCTAGTTCTTGGGAATGTTCTTGCCAACGATCTTCGCAGGTGCGATGCGGAGGAGATTCCCGGGCTTCCCAGGCACGGCTCCCTTGATCATGAGAACCCGGAGGTCGTTGTCGATCTTGACAATTTTCAGCTTTCTGATCTTGGTCTTGGTTCCACCCATCCTCCCGGGCATCTTCTTCCCCTTATACACACGCCCCGGTGTTGTTCCTGCACCGATGGAACCCAGCTGCCTGTGGCTCTTGGAACCGTGAGTCATCAACCCACGCTTGAAGTTGTGCCTCTTGATGCCACCTGCACAATGTCAATCACGGGCAGATCAGAAACATTTATGTATGAGCAGGATAGCCGATAGCGCAAGCCTTGCACGAGGGACATTGCAAAGCATACAATCTTCAGCTCGTTCATATGATCTCGTACATCCCAATTTAAACAAATGAAATAGAGTGAGATCAAGTTTTGGCATTTCGAGTAACACCGCGAGTAACATTTCGTTCTTCAGAGAATGACACTGATGCTACTCGACGTATCAATTGGTATTGTAAATGCAGGGTTACTGTACCTTGGAACCCCTTGCCGATGGAGTTGCCGGAGACGTCGACGAGGTCACCCTCCTTGAAGAGCTCGGCGAAGTCGAGCTCCTGGCCGGGCTCGAACGCGTCGACGGCAGTGAGCCTGAACTCCTGCAGGTGCCTCAGCGGCGGCGCGCCGGCCTTGCCCAGGTGGCCCAGCTCCGGGCGCGTGAGCTTCTCCTGGCGCACGCCGTGGTACCCGACCTGCACGGAGTCGTACCCGTCGGTGGCGGTCGTCTTCACCTGCGTCACCACGTTCCCGCCCTCCCGGAACCCGACGACGGTCACCGGCACCGGCTTGCCCGTCTCCGGCTCGAAGTAGGTCATCATCCCCACCTTGGTCGCCATCACGCCGACCCCGGCCTCGTACGACGCGCGCACCACCAACGCAGCCGCGCGCTTCCCTGTCCCCACGCTCCAGGAGACGGCGCCGCCGCGGCGACCTCGCGGTGGCAGAATCAGGCCTAGAGCGCCGCCCATGCCCACGGCCGCCATGGCCATGCTTGCTTCGAGTGGAATTGGTGCAGTGGAATGGCTGCTCGCTCGTTGAATTCGATTGGGATTTATGCGGCCGCAGATAGAGGCTTTGCTTGTGGCTAACTCCCCTTATCTGCATAGGCGCGTGTCGAAATACGCCTCTATCTCAAAGAGACGGATTTTGTTACCCACAAACCATCCAACTCAAGCTCCTGGTTTTCTCCTTCCTACATGCCTTGTTCGTTTTTAGGAAATGGATCTCACATAAACATGTTTTCAGACATGGATTGAGTAGTTTCAGCTTCTTTCACTTTATTCAGGCCTGCTGTGTTTCATGGGTTAGGGTCACGGATTGGTGCTAGGCATTCAAGACATGAAATGGGTATAGAATAGATTGGAATCGGGTGGATTCTCATATCAATCCATGCGTAATCGACGACCATTTTGAGTTGGATCAGTTCCACATTCTTCCGTTTCATATGGTTTGGGTTACGATCCATGTTGCTTCGTGACAAAACGAACAAGGCCTTAGGACATCCACAATGTTGGGCTAAACCAGATCAATAGGAATTATAATATTATTTGAGATAGTCAATAGACATTGTAGAAGTGATCAATAGAGGGATCGAAACAAAAGTCAACCATAAGCCTATAGACTCGGCTGGATGTCATAAAATAATATTACTTTTAGAGTCTCGTTAGTATATAATAAATATGAGGTCTTTGTGTCTCGAAGCTAAGAGCGGGAGCCTGGAGATAGTGGATTATTTTTTTTCATGTTGGTCTCATCTTATAGCTACCTTTACACCTTCACCATTGTGAATCGGTGAATAGTTACGGACACCCAACCGTGAGACGCATCTAGACTGCTTTCCATTTCACATTGGGGTTCCTAATACACTCCACTCCATGAATTAGAATTTGATTTCTTAGTTCAAAGGATGTGGTCCAGTTGTGATTTGTTTTCTAGAATTCTGCACATTGATCATTTGTAGTATCACTATATAAGAACATGATTGAAAATTTAAGATTACAAATAAGCAATTACTTTTGCTATCGAATATACACCTCGGGTAAAAATTTTAGATTGACATCACACAAAAGTAGCAGATGTTACCATAATATTTTATTACAAACTCATTGAAATACCCTATGGAGACAAAAAAAGGAAAAGACATTTTTACACTCTTTGATAGTATACATAAAAACATCTTTATATTGATTGTCAAGTGATTTAGGCACTATTATAGGCTGAATTAAGTAGTATTTTCTTGGAATACAAGAATCAATGTAAGGTAGAGCATTTTTTGGGGTAGAATAAATTTATTTAGATGGAGACAAACATTTCGAACTTCATTTCCAGAAGAAGACAGTGATCCCTTTGTTCCATTTTCGAATGATGCCCACGTAAGAAAAAGGCTCTTTACTTTTTAGGAGACTATCAAAATTGACTTGCTCCGAAAACCTTAAAATGTAGTAAAATATTGTAAAGTTGGTACAACAATAAAATTCATTATATTGAATATTACATAATAAAAAAGAAAAATAAAAGGCAAATCAACATAAAATAATCTCACTGTCGACTGAAAAGACCGAGAAATCTGGAAAATTTTCCAAATCATACCGAGGGCCTGAGACCGACCCAAATCGCAACGTGCAGGAGGCACCAAGCCGGTGCCGGTCGGAGCCTGGCTCGGATCTGATAAGCCGCCGAGCTTTCCCCACCCTGCCATTCAAGCGCCGTCCGCCCACCGCCACCCTCTAAAACCCTAGTTCCCCATCTCCGCCGCCGCCGCCGTAGCTTCTTCAGCTGTCGCCGGAGGAGAGGGGCTCTCCGCCATGTACCTCTACAGCCTGACGCTGCAACGCGCAACGGGCGCGGTGTGCGCCGTCATCGGCAGCTTCAGCGGCCGGGATGCGAAGAAGGCGGCCGCATCCGGGTCCACGTCTACGCAGGAGATCGCCGTCGCCCGGGGCAGCACGCTCGATCTCCTTCGTCCCGACCCGGATACCGGCCGCCTCCGCACGCTCCTCTCCGTCGACGTCTTCGGCGCCATCCGGTCGCTCGCGCAGTTCCGCCTCACCGGCGCCAACAAGGACTACCTCGTCGTCGGCTCCGACTCTGGCCGCCTCGTCATCCTCGAGTACTCCCCCGACCGCAACCGCCTCGACAAGGTCCACCAGGAGACCTTCGGCAAATCCGGCTGCCGCCGCATCGTCCCCGGCCAGCTCCTCGCCGTCGACCCTAAGGGCCGCGCGCTCTGCATCGCGGCGCTCGAGAAGCAGAAGCTTGTCTACGTCCTCAACCGCGACGCCGCTGCACGCCTCACCATCTCGTCCCCGCTTGAGGCGCACAAGTCCAACACCCTCACCTTCTCCCTCACAGCTCTTGACTGTGGATTCGATAATCCCATCTTCGCAGCTATCGAGCTCGAGTACGCTGAGTCGGACCGCGACCCCACAGGGCAGGCTGCTAACCAGGCACAAAAGGTGCTCACCTTCTACGAGCTTGACTTGGGGCTCAACCATGTCTCCCGTAAGGCCTCTGAGCCCATAGATAATGGAGCTAATCTTCTTGTGACTGTCCCTGGTGGTGGAGATGGTCCCAGTGGGGTTCTTGTGTGCTGTGACAACTTTGTGCTGTACCGGAACCAGGGACACCCAGAGGTGCGTGCTGTTATTCCACGCCGTGCTGATCTTCCGGCTGAGCGAGGTGTTCTAATTGTTGCTGCTGCTACACACAGACAGAAGAGCCTGTTCTTCTTCTTGTTACAGACAGAATATGGTGACATCTTCAAGGTCGACCTTGATCATAGTGGTGATACAGTTACTGAGCTCAGGATCAAGTACTTTGACACTGTACCTGTGACATCAGCTATCTGTGTCCTGCGATCAGGTTTCCTTTTGCTGCATCTGAGTTTGGCAACCATGCACTTTACCAGTTCCGTGATATTGGACGGGATGCAGATGTCGAGTCCTCATCAGCAACACTTATGGAGACAGAGGAGGGATTCCAGCCGGTTTTCTTTCAGCCAAGGGCGCTCAAGAACCTCATTCGCATAGATGAGATTGAGAGCCTCATGCCAGTTATGGATATGCGTATCGCAAATTTATTTGATGAAGAAACGCCTCAGGTGTTCACAGCCTGTGGCCGTGGTCCTCGCTCCACGCTGCGCATCCTGAGGCCTGGCCTTGCAATTAGTGAGATGGCTCGATCAATGCTGCCCGCTGAACCTATTGCTGTGTGGACCGTCAAGAAGAATATAAATGACATGTTTGATGCCTACATTGTTGTGTCCTTTGCTAATGTTACACTGGTGCTCTCTATTGGTGAGACCATCGAAGAAGTCAGCGACAGCCAGTTCCTTGACACCACACACTCCCTTGCAGTTACGCTTCTTGGTGAGGATTCTCTAATGCAGGTCCATCCAAATGGTATCAGGCACATCAGGGAGGATGGCCGTGTCAATGAATGGAGGACGCCTGGAAAGAAAACAATTACAAAGGTAGGATCAAACAGGCTCCAGGTTGTGATCGCCCTCAGTGGTGGAGAGCTCATCTATTTTGAGATGGACATGACAGGTCAGTTGATGGAGGTGGAGAAGCAGGACATGTCTGGTGATGTTGCATGCTTGGCACTTGCGCCAGTCCCTGAAGGGAGGCAAAGGTCCAGGTTCCTTGCAGTAGGTTCATATGACAACACCATTCGTATTCTATCCCTGGATCCTGACGACTGCTTGCAGCCTCTAAGTGTCCAGAGTGTGTCATCCGCACCGGAGTCACTTTTGTTCCTTGAAGTTCAGGCATCAGTTGGCGGCGAGGATGGTGCAGATTACCCAGCCAACCTTTTCCTCAATGCTGGCTTACAGAATGGTGTCCTTTTCCGGACCAATGTTGACATGGTTACTGGTCAGTTATCAGACACGAGGTCCCGATTTCTTGGCCTGAGACCTCCAAAGTTGTTCCCTTGTATAGTTAGCCATCGGCAAGCAATGCTTTGCCTGTCCAGTCGTCCCTGGCTGGGATATATACACCAAGGCCACTTCCTATTGACACCACTGTCCTGTGATACACTTGAATCTGCTGCGTCCTTTTCTTCTGATCAGTGCTCGGAAGGTGTTGTTGCTGTTGCTGGAGATGCCCTTCGCATTTTCACCATTGAACGCCTGGGAGAGACTTTCAATGAGACAGCCATCCCTTTGCGCTACACCCCAAGGAAGTTTGTGATTCTACCAAAGAAAAAGTACCTTGCTGTCATAGAGAGTGACAAGGGTGCATTTAGTGCAGAAGAGAGAGAAGCTGCCAAGAAAGAGTGCCTTGAGGCCTCTGGTGCAGGAGAAAATGGAAATGCGAACAATGGAGATCAGATGGAGAATGGTGATGGTCAAGAAGATGGTGCTGAGGAGAGTAACATATTCCCTGATGAACAGTATGGTTATCCAAAGGCAGAATCAGAAAGGTGGGTTTCATGCATTAGAATCCTTGATCCAAGGAGTAGGGACACTACTTGTCTTCTGGAACTGCAGGACAACGAGGCAGCTGTCAGTATTTGCACTGTGAATTTCCATGATAAGGAGCATGGCACACTCCTGGCTGTTGGTACTGCCAAGGGATTGCAGTTCTGGCCAAAGAGGACCCTTGCTGGTGGGTTCATCCACATATACAAGTTTGTGGATGAAGGGAAGTCGCTTGAACTTCTTCACAAAACACAAGTGGAGGAAGTACCTCTAGCATTGTGCCAGTTCCAGGGACGGTTACTTGCAGGTGTTGGTTCAGTTCTCAGATTATATGATCTGGGGAAGAGAAAGTTGCTCAGGAAATGTGAAAACAAGCTTTTCCCTAGGACAATAGTCTCTATTCATACCTATCGTGATAGGATCTATGTTGGTGATATGCAAGAGGTATGTACTACATATTTGTTCAGTTCTGTTGCTTTCCCTGTTTGTTGTTTGTTGTGTGGTTAACTTTTAATTGTCTAGGTGTAGCCACAAAAATAAGTTACTCCATCTGTCCTTGAATATGTGACATTTTAACATCACAGGGACAGAATATGGCCTTGGGTAAATGACCCATGCCCCTATTTAAGTTCCATGTGCATTTGTATCACAGAGCAGGTCCCATCCACCCCACACTGTTCTTCTCTGGTCCAGTGGCATCGTTAAGCATCATGAAATGAACCTCTTTATGTACTTGCCAGGTCGGCTAAAGACCACCAGCTGCTACACTGCCGCTCTCTGGAGCGCTATTTTGTGGGGATTTTGACGCTGAAACAACACCTATTGAGGGATGGTGGGAGTATCAGCTGCACTGGTTATGGCTGACAACCTGCAGAGCTAGCTATTAAAGTTATACAGTGGAATTAGAACATGAAATGTTTGTATATTATCTAATTAGGTGTCATGTAAAGGATATATTACTAATGCGATAGTTTCAAGTGTATAGATGTCATCTTGATAGGTTGGTTAAGGCATCTCTGTTATTTGATTTTGATGTGATCCTTATATCCATTGTCCAGTTTGAAGAATATTACACCATCCCTAGATTGTGTTTGATGCTTTTGCTATTAGTATATATCTTATAGTTTTGTGGTGCCATTTCTATGCAGTCATTCCACTATTGCAAGTACAGACGGGATGAGAACCAACTGTACATCTTCGCTGATGACTGTGTCCCTAGATGGCTTACAGCAGCACAACACATAGATTTTGACACTATGGCTGGGGCAGATAAGTTTGGCAACATATACTTTGCTCGTCTTCCTCAGGATCTCTCAGATGAGATTGAAGAAGACCCAACCGGGGGCAAGATTAAGTGGGAGCAAGGGAAGTTGAATGGTGCTCCAAACAAAGTTGAGGAAATTGTGCAGTTTCATGTTGGTGACGTTGTCACATGTTTGCAGAAGGCCTCGCTAATACCTGGTGGAGGTGAATGTCTTATTTATGGGACTGTCATGGGCAGCATTGGAGCACTGCTTGCATTCACCTCCCGGGAAGATGTTGACTTCTTCTCACACTTAGAGATGCATCTTCGCCAGGAGCATCCACCACTATGTGGAAGAGATCACATGGCTTATAGATCTGCTTATTTTCCTGTGAAGGTAAAATGGTTTCCCTGCTGTCTTGACATTGTGATGATTATAGCCACTGTGAGATTCCATGAACCTGTAGCAGATAAAGGAAAGCCAGTGCATTCGACCAGTTCATTAAACTCCATAATTTGGCTATTTTTTAATATGAATGCTATAATTTCTCTGTGATTTTGTGCAAATCCTAAATACTAGGAGTGTGTTAGTAACTGCATATTGAACAGTAAAAAACGATTTGCATGCTTGAGCAGGTGAGCTTCATAAAGCTAGCTTAGAAAACACAAATATACACTTTTCAGTTTGAGATAAACAAGCAATCACATTCATATCTGATTGAAAACTTGGGAAACCCTTAAGTTAATTTGGTTGCCATTTCAGATGAACTGCAAATGCAGATGGAAATACGCAGCTACTGATGTGTATTATTGCCTGTCGCAGGATGTGATTGATGGTGACCTGTGTGAGCAGTATCCCTCCCTCCCAACTGACATGCAGAGGAAGATTGCGGATGAGTTGGACAGAACTCCTGGTGAAATCCTGAAGAAGCTAGAAGACATCAGGAATAAAATCATCTAAGCATGTGGCGCAGTGTCAATGAACTGGGTAGCACAGTGCAAAATATCCAGTGGTCATTGCTGTAGAATTCAAATTTAGCTGTTGTGACACACCCAAGATGTGCAGCGTTGGACAACAATTGGACATCGTTGGAAAGGCGTTCCATTGTGATGTGATTTGTACGAGTTTTGCTGATGTTAACTGGTCTCTACCTAGTTCTTAGAGCCAAGCTAGAGTAATTACGTTACTGCACCAAAAAGGTCATGTATCTCTTAGAGCAGACTTAGCTGATGTCTACACTGTTTGTTATAATTGGCTTGATGTGGTTCATGTTGGATATTGAGGCTGTAGACTTTGCATTTCCCTAATGTACCATAGAGATTTTCGTTGAGATATCAGAACGTTCATTTTTCATTTTGTATCAGCCAAGATTCAATAGCTCATATCAGGGAAGAAGGCAGCAAGAAGTGAAATATCATAAATGGGTAAATTTCCCCTGAGTGGTATAGTAATGCTAAATGATTAATGCGCTGTGATGGAGAGACCAATCGAGGAACACGTTGTGCTTCCTATGTTGTCAAATTGAAATTCCATCATCAGCTAATGGAATACAAGGATCATGTATAAGCAAAATGTTGAGGAGCTAAAACTACATAAGCATGTAGCAAGATTATGATGGGCTGAAATTTTTTCTGTTGAAATATTGAATTTATCTAGTCATCAGCTTCTAATTTTTTTGTACTCAACTGAAACAACTATTTTGGATAACACAGTTCAATCTTGCCTTTATATCTAAAAATTATTTCATTATTTATATTCTGTGGTCATCATTAGAGTAAAATGTTAGTTAAACATACCATCAAGAGTTGATTTTATTTTTTAGAAGCCAAGTGATAATCTTCCATCATCACTGTAAAAATAGCACGATAAAATCCGAAAAGTTAATCAAATTTGTTACCATGACTCATATGAATAACCTATAGTAAATAATTAGTATTAAATTAAATCTAAACTAACTGTTATTCTCATTCCTTTATAATTTCTTCTTTGTAAAACTTGAACCAATGCATGACCATAAACCTTTATTGTTGAAGGATAGCTCTTAAGGTCAGGCTAGTCTAACAAAGCTACTAGCTTAGTCTAGTTTTAATTGTCACACAATAATTTTTACTGCCACAGTAGCAAATGGTCATTGGTTTTTATTGTACCAGTTTTATCTTAGATTGATAAATTGTGAGTAACAAGAATTTGTGATAAAAACATGTTGTTGGTATGTGGAGACTAATATTTTCTATCACAATCATCTAGTAGCAAATATCTGAACATGTTAATACTGGAATTCTTTGACAGTTGTCTTATGATTCAGTACAACTTTTTGTGGTTATATATACTGGGACTATGTTTGCACACGACTTAATCATAAAAATTCCAATGAATTTATAATTAAATACACTTGTCCCCCGAGACAATACAACTTCTTCGCGGTCAAGGGCACCAGTCTTCTATGTCAATAAAACTTTTTGCGATTATGTATACATACTTGTATTACTTCTCGACAAAAGCTGTGATCATAAAATTTCCAATATTTTTGACATAATTCCCAATCCAAGCATATTGGAACATAACAAGCATATTGGAACATAACTTAGTCATAAAATTCCCAATGAATTTGGGATCAAAATAATTCTTTGCGATGAAGGACATCTTTCTTCTTAGCCAATATAAGTTTTGCCATTGTATATATTGGATTTGGTTTCGAGATATGGCATGATCATAAATTTCAAATTCAATTTGTGTTAAAATTCCCAATGATTAGATGCTACTATTTGTGAATTTTTTTCCAAATGACTTGAGTTTTTCTGCATGATGTTTGATACACATAAAAATAAAGGGCCATGTAGATATGCATAGCCGTATGTACCCAAAGTATCTATGGGTTGGAGTCATCTGAATTGGTTCTATTAATTTAGAGGCAACATTAGCCCCCCATCTCAACCGTCCACCACAAGTGGAGGGCTCATATTCCTCATGTAATAAATGCAAGCAGTGAAGTGGGTAGAAAAATCAGCTCGCCAGTAAAAAGGGCGTCAAACACACATTCTTTGGCGCCAAACCATCCTGCTCCCTCCCGTGCTCTCATCTGCATCTGGTCCCTTCACCTCATGTTCTTTGCTTTTGCAGGTCTGCATCCGGTCCCTTAGTTCTACTATTTCCTTTTGTCCATGATGTGGGTCATGTGAAGATCCACCTACAGGGAGTAAAAAGTGCCCTAGATTGTGAGTCACACGAGTAAGTAAAAATCAAGTTTTCCTAATCATCTAATTTCTTTGGGAAACTAAAACTTAGTGCAAATTGTAAGACGTAAATTAGATTAGACACCAAATTAATTAAAAAGTTTCTCTCTGTTTTACGTAATGGATGATCCACCTTCTTGGATGCCAAGGATCGGTATGAAGTTTGATAATGTGGATGAGGCTTGGAATTTCTGGGTAGCCTATGGTGGTAGAGCAGGTTTTGACCTAAGGAAGCAATATAACACCAAAAGCACAATGGATGGAAAGTCTACTTCTTACAGATTTGTGTGTGGAAAGGCTGGTTTTAGAGAAGAGGATAAAAGAGATCATCTAACAAAGCGTCCCTGGGCTGAAACAGGAAAATGTCTTGGCTGATATAAATTCAAAATAAAGATATAAGATAAATAAGCTTAGCACTTTTTATGTTTTTGGATGACATTTTTCTTAAAACATAGTTTTTTGAATGATTTACAGTCATCTTATTTTCATTAATAGTTTTTTCACATCTCAAACTCTCTAGGATCACTAACTAACCTCTATTTTGTTTTTTAAAATTTTATCAAAGCATAAAAGGATAATATTTTTAAAGTATTATAAGATTAATACAAACACCATCAACCATTCAAAATGAGTGAAAATAGGTTGTATCAATTAAACATGCGTGACTCGGGGTGGTTTTTGCAACAAAATCTGGTGGGTGGGTGGATGGGTATTTGCAACAGAATAGTTTATGGGTGGGAATTTCAATCTCCGAATGACTTAAGGGGTAGTTTGTGGAATTATCCCTTTTGGTGATGTTATTACTTTTGATATCAACCTTTGGGACAAACAAAGATGCTAAACCGCTTGGTGTTTTTGTTGGATTTAACCAGTTCACGAAAATGGTTATATTTGGAGCTGCTTTGTTGTGTGATGAAACAGAAGAATCTTTCAAATGGTTATTTGAAGCTATATCTTTGTGGAAATGAAGCTATGTATTTGAAAATTCTTTGATATGATCTAGTTCTTGCATATGAATTAAATTTTTATGTTAGGGCTCTATAGGAGAAACCACTACGATGTAATCCCCATTTTAGCCCGTAGTCATAGCGTTAGAGAGGACCTCGTGCAACCCATCGTAGAATCAGAATTTTACTTACAAAGGAGAAAGTTCATAAAATTCTAATTCTATGGTGGGCCGCATGGTTCGGAAGTTGCGGCCCAACTACCATCCTTTGCTACCTACATGGTGGGACCATCGTAAAAGTTAAAAATTCTATCGAAAAGTTATATTTATAAGTCATAATAAATAATTATATATAAATTACGATGAAAAGTTAACTTATGTGTATAATCAATTTTGATAATTAAATAAACATTTATAGAATGATGAACTTTCCTGAAATAGAAAGATCGTAAGTTGGCTCCTGTAGGACCGATCGGACCGAAAAATTCATTAGAAAAGGAAAAATACACATAAATGCCGTATGGTAGGTATTACAGCTAAAAACAAAACAAAACATATGATCTTACAGGCTTAACGACTGTCGGAGTCACGATAGCGCACGTGTGAAATGAAGCAACCGAGTCACAGACACCCCCGCCTGGTGTCCGCTTTGCTATTTTTGCACCTAATCATTTACCCCAGGCTGCACCAGAGCCTAGAGCCGCCACGCCCCGGGCCCACCCGCAGCGACCCGCGACGCCCGAATCCGAGCAGATCCGCGATTGGTCGACGCCTCCTCCCCCCCTCCTTCCCCGCGTCGCTCGTCCCCGACCATTCCCCCAAATCCCCACCTCCACCTCCTCCCCGAGACCTGCGCCGCCCTGAGCCCGCCGCCGGCCGCCGCTCGCCGTCGTACGGAACGTACCGTTCCTCTTGGTATCCAGCTCAGTTGCGACCTCCGACCGCCCCCGCGCGACCCCGCCGGGATTTCTAGGGTTTCGGGCGCGCCGGCCCCCGTGGTCTCCAATTCGCCGGCCCGGACCCACTCCCCGGCTCTCCTTCGTCTCAGATTGCGCGCGCAGGCTCTGATCGCAGCTGGGCGGTCGTTGCGTGCTTCCCCGCGTGGGCGTGGACGCTCCCTTGCTTGCCTGATACATGCTGCCAGCGCTGGTACAGTGCTTTTTATGCTTAATTAGGCACTGGTTTAGGTTGGATTTGTTGGAAGATAGATCCTTTCCTATTATTGCAGTGTTGTTAGGATCATTTATATGTTTTATTTTCATGTGACGTCACATGTGCTCACTTCGGGTTGCTGCATCCAGACGCGCTGCGCGGGATGACGAAGAGTCGCTGACGCTTGGCCCGTCGTGAAAATGAATGTGGGGCAGGCTGCCCACCTGTCCGGGCAGATGTCGGGACAGGCGGCGCAGATGAATCAGGTTGGTGGCAGTGGTGTTGGCGGCACCGACGGGCTGCCGCAGCATCAGCCGATGCAGGATATGGTGGGCCTTGGTGGAATCGATGCCCAGTTCGTGATGCTGCGCAATAGTATGCGCGAGAAGATGTAAGTGTTAATTGCTGTTGACTCTCACCAAGTAGACCATTTTGCAGTGAAGGTATTAAGTGTACTGAGTATGTGAGGCACTCCTAGCTAGTATCAATAAACAATTGGATGAATCCAAATGGTTAAGATGCTATGGCCAATAAATAGTACCCATATCAACTGTTACACTGCTAAAGTTATATCCTTTCCATAATAACAAACACGACAACAGATTTAATACTTGTGTTACTGTCTTCCTTTAAGAAATCATTGGGATTGGACAAATTCTGAAAACTAGCTGTCCCCCTCCCAGAGCCCCAAAATTTCTTCCTGTGGGTGATTTTTTTGGAAGTTCAATAATAGAAGATACACAACTCGATCTTTGACTAGTTATTCTCAAACTGGCAGATTCGATTATATTGGAAGGAAACAGTCGTCGGCTGAGTGGCGGCGGCGGTTGCCTGAACTGGCGAGGCGACTTGAGGAGATCTTGTTCAGAAAATTCTCCAACAAGGTATTTGTCCGCCCTCTTTTCTTCAGTTGTGATCTTTAGCGATCTGCCATTTTCTTGGAAGAAAAGTAAATCTTAATGTTTCACCATTTTGACTGTTTGGAATTCGTATTATTCGAGCAGAATGATTACTACAATATGATGAAGGGACCAGTTGAGCCGCAGTTGCAGTTTGCAATTAAGACCTTGAGCGCCCAGAATCAACAAAATCAACAAACGTCAAGGCAGATAGCATCGTCCTCCGGCTATGGCACAATGATCCCGACACCTGGTATGACACAAGGCTCCAGTGGAAATACTAGAATTCCCTATGTTACAGACAACAATGCACTTTCATCAACTGGTACAGGCATGGCTCAGAATGCCACCATGGGTAACTCAATGCAAGGTACGTATAATCTTGCTATTAAATCATCCTATCTGTTTCCTGTTACCTGAATTTCTTCCTTAGTTGTGACGTAGAATAAGGAGAGAACACCTTTGATATCATTGTTATTTGAAAATGGATTTAGTATTTTAGTCAGAACTAAAGCTTATGATTTGTCAAAATGATCCACCATATACAATCTTATTAGTATGTCCATTTTTTGGTCTGTATCTTTGTATGACTATGCTTATTCACAAACCCTCCTTACAGGTTCAATGTCTAATGGCTACTCGCATTTGCCAAATAGTATTCAACAAAACTCTATCACAAATAACGGTCAATCCACGATGGGTCCAGTTGGTGTTCAGAGAATGATCCCAACTCCAGGATTCAGTAATCAACAAAATGTACCTGCCAATCCTGACTTTTCAAATGGAGCTGGATATTTCAATGGTGACACAACTGTGGTGCCACATATGCAGCATCAGAAGCAATTTCCTAGCAACCAAAATAGCCATCAAATCCAGCATATTGGGGGCCTTAGTAATTCTGGTATGCATTCGAGCATGCTGGAGAATTCTTCTGCATATGGTTTGTCCGATGGACACATGAATGGTGGAATGGGAATACATGGATCAAACATGCAGCTAACAAACAGGACTACAGCATCAGAAGCATATATGAACATATCTCCATATGGCAGTTCTCCTAAACCTCTACAGCAGCAGTTCAATCAGAATCCTCCACAGAGGATACCTAGTAAGCTTACTGTCTTTTGGCGTTTACATCTCACTTTTACTGCACTCTTATCTATACTTTGTCCCATTATACATAGACTTGATATTATGTTTGCAAAGTGGACTAATCAGAAAGTGGCATCATTATACGGGACTTTCATATATTATTTATGTCATGTATAAATACTGTTTATCGTTGCATAAACTAAATAATTCATGACTGCTGATTTAGTCCTTTGATGCTTGAGCTGTCAGCTTATGATTAATTTATTTCCTGGAATATCAGAGTATCTCCAGATGGGGTTTTGTGGACATCCATGATTTTTCTATTGATGGTTGAATGCTGATCTGAGTGCAACTTGATTGAGTGATATAGCGTTATAATTCTACTTATTAATGATTCTAAATACTGGCTTCCTATTTACAGTATCAGGTCGTCCTCTTCTGCAGTTCCACACATTGTAAACTATTCTTTTTATACCTGTATGATCCGTGCTTGGGAAGGCTTCATAGCTTAATTTTGTTTAATAATCATGATACTGTTTCTCATTTTTCATGTTTTTAAATCCGTAGATAGGAAATTATGTACTTGTTGTATTGTAATAAAGTAAATTCTTTTACTTTTCTATTGCAGCATCAGTTGATATGTCTGGCTCTAGCGGTTTCTATGGTACTGGTTCTTCTGCTTTGTCTGCAGGAAATAATCAGAGCATGAGTGCCACAAATTTGCAGTCTAGATCAAGAATGAATCCAATGTTAGTAAACACCAATCAGTTGAACATTCAGTCTATTCAATCACAGCCTCAGATAAAAACCGAGATTTTGGATCAATCAGAAAAGATGAATTTTCAGTCATCACAATTGACTCACGAGCAACTACTCCGTCAGCAGCACTCAATGCAGCAACACCAGGTGCAGCCAAATTCCCAATTTGTACAAAATCAGTATCATCTAAACCAACAGCAGCAAAATCCACAACATCAGCAGTCTGTGCTGAGAAGCAATTCCTTTAAACAGTCTCAATTGGTTTCTAGCCATTCTATGCAACTTTCAGAACAGGGGACCCTGCCACACACTGAGCTGATCTCTTCACAAGCTACTGACCCTGTAGACCTTCCAAATTTCCAGGGTCAATACCAGCAAAGAAGTGCTCATGATAATGCTAAAGGAGGACAGATGTTTGGTCATCTATCTGGCTCTCAAAATTATCATGCTTCTGGCTCACATGATTCTCAACAATTGCTGCTACCCAATCCTCAGCTTGATGATGGGTCCAATGATATCAGTTATGGGCTGAAAGGACCACAGACAGATCAATTGCTGCAGCCCCAATGGCAGTCTCAAACAATAGAGAAGACTTCTGTCACTACTAATCTATCACTTGAAAAGCAAATGCAAGAAGATTTTTGTCAAAGAACAATGACACAGGGCGGAGGACAGCAACCATTTTCATCTGATTGGCATCTTTCTCGTACGGTGGCTTCAACCGATCCTTTACTGCCAAAAGTCACTGTTGGAGGATTTGAACAGATAACTGGAAATATATATTACTTCCGTCAGATAAAGTGGCTACTGTTACTATTACACGCAAAAGCATGCTCATATCCTATTGGAAGCTGTAAATTCCATTACTGTGTTCAGGTGCAGGAGCTTATCAAGCATTTTCAAAACTGCCAAAGAAAAGACTGTTCGTACAGGGGCTGCAGTAAGTCAAAAATGGTATCTCAACATTATAAAACTTGTGTCGATGAGCAGTGCCCTGTATGCAGCAATGTTAAGATGTTTTTGCAGCGATCAGCTGAACAGGCATCTAAGCAAAAAGCTCTTGAGTCCAAAAAATTTGCCCAACAGAATACGACAAGAATCCCAAACGGTGTTGAAACTGATCGAATGGACATTGACCCTATGTCAGTTGAAGCTTTCGATGATCAACCATCTGTACCAAAACGTTTAAAGATGCAGCCTCCGTCACCCGGTGCTCCAGAGAATCAAGTCCCTGTGACCTCCAATCCTCTTGTAAACCCAGGCTTTGTTTTGCAGGAAACACATCCTGAGCTGCTTGAGCACAATAACAAGACAACATACCTGAAACGGGAGGTGGATGTGAAGGCTGACATGCGAGCCCCGCAGAAACCCACCAAGATAAGTTATGGCATTGATGGAAATGTTCCTACAGCAAGGCATAATGTGATTCCTGGTGCTTCCAACGAGATGAGCTCTCATATCAAACAAGAAAACTTGTCCGTTGACAAAGAGACCTGCGGAAATGTCGTTGAGGTTAAGAATGAAACTAATGATTCAACTGATGCTACAGTATCTAAATCAGGAAAACCAAAGGTCAAAGGTGTCTCATTGACTGAGCTGTTCACTCCAGAACAAATAAAGGAACATATTGACAGTCTAAGGCAATGGGTTGGTCAGGTATGTTTTTAAACTTATTCATGTCAGCGTATATACCATTGCACTTCAAATGTAGAACCTCCATGTTAACCTTTTTACACAAATTGGGAGTAAAATTCTAAGAGAAGGGCTATGCTTACACAAATCTAAATATGTGGGATGGGATTAAATGTGAATATGGGAGGTTGGATTTTACACCACTTGGCAAAATTGCTGGACGCATGCTTGCTAGATGGCAGCTTACCCAAAAGTAAGATTAAGCCCAAGGACTCTGAAAAGATATAGTGGCGCACATCTCATTCTGATAGATGGGAAGGGTACTGGTGTACAGTGTGTGTAGGGGGTGGGGTTCTTTATTATTTTTTGTATCTTCGGTGGATTATTCATTATTCTGGCTTGTTGGACTTGTTGAATTAGTAGTTGAGATACCCCTGTAGTTCTCTGAAGAACATTTCTGGATTCGTTCGAGTTACCAACCTCTGAAATAGAAACATGTAAAAACATTTATGGTTAAAATTTTACCTTTTACCCATACAATATAATTTTGCAAGGAACTAATTTTACTTTCTCCTCCATTTGACAGAGTAAGGCTAAAGCTGAAAAGAATCAAGCTATCGGTCACTCTGAAAATGAGAATTCTTGCCAGCTTTGTCGAGTAGAAAAGCTTACTTTTGAACCTCCACCGATATACTGTTCTCCTTGCGGAGCTCGGATAAAGAGAAATGCACCGTATTATACTGTTGGAACTGGTGATACACGCCATTATTTCTGTATTCCTTGTTATAATGAGTCTCGCGGAGAGAGTATTGAGGTTGAAGGTCAAGCATTTTTGAAGGCCAAGTTAGAGAAAAAAAGAAATGATGAGGAAACTGAAGAATGGGTAAGTTCTAAGTTCACATTTTTATTGTTATGTCGATGTTATCATAGTTCCTGACATCTTTATTTTATGCTAAATATTTTCAACTGATGCATTATGCAGTGGGTTCAGTGTGACAAGTGTGAATGCTGGCAACATCAAATTTGTGCTCTATTTAATGGTAGGAGGAATGATGGAGGACAAGCAGAGTACACTTGCCCCAATTGCTATGTTGAGGAGGTAAAACGTGGGCTGCGCAAGCCTTTACCACAGAGTGCTGTTCTTGGGGCAAAAGACCTCCCGAGAACTATTCTTAGTGATCATATAGAAGATCGACTTTTTAGACGTCTTAAGCTGGAGAGACAGGACCGAGCTGCTGCTGCTGGGAAAAGTTTTGAGGAGGTTAGTGATGTTTTGTCTATTTTGTTGACTGGAGATGGAGTGATAGTTTCTTTAAGTATATTTTTTGAAATGCTGAGCTATCTGTATCTTGGGGTATCTTGGTTTGAAACTAATGTGCCTGCTTACTTCTTGTATGCCCTATAATAATAACGATATCCTGTCATAACTTATTCTGCGTGAGGGAGGCGTATCTCTTTTTAGTGTGTTAGTTGTGATGTAATACATTTTGCTAGCATGAGCTACCTTTCCTTAAAAAAATAAAATTATGCGGAGTAAAAGCATTTTTGAAGACTTCAACACCATGTTTTTTTTACTGGAACACTTTTAACACCATGTGATTAGCGGCAGCATGCTTGTTTGCCCAATCTCTACATAAATAGTGGCCACAAATATATACCTCTACATAAATTCAAATCAAAAGTTGACCGATACATCAAGTAACAAAAAGGTGGTATCAGGTTATGATCACCATGTTGGTACTGTTCACAGACGTGTTTTTATTTGGTATTTTTTCCGCCTTACCTTTCTTTTTTGTTACTTGGTGTGTAGGCTCAGTTTTGATCTGAGTTTTTTGGAGCAGTAGATACATCTAATAATTCCTTGCTTCTTAGGTTCCTGGAGCAGAAGGTCTTGTGGTTAGAGTTGTTTCATCTGTGGATAAGAAGCTGGAGGTTAAACCACGTTTTCTGGAAATATTTCAAGAAGATAATTACCCCACAGAATTTGCTTACAAGTCGAAGGTAGGAATTCCATTCCTGTTATTTGAAATATTAATTATGGTCACACACACACACTGATCTAGTCTATTTCCGTGAAATATTGGCAGGCTGTTCTATTGTTCCAGAAAATTGAAGGTGTTGAAGTGTGCTTATTTGGAATGTATGTCCAAGAATTTGGTGCAGAATGTGCTTTCCGAATCAGCGTCGTGTTTATTTGTCATACTTGGATTCTGTTAAATATTTCAGACCTGAGATTAAAACAGTGTCTGGAGAGGCATTGCGTACATTTGTTTATCATGAGATTCTGGTAATTTACTATCAATACTGAGTTTTATGATAATATGAATTTACTGATTTATAAGGCTGCTCAGTACTGTGTGAAAACATTTGATGGGGTTCTACTTTCATTTTAAGCTAGCCACATACGGAATCTAATATCGGTTGATTACAGATAGGATATCTCGAATATTGTAAGCTGCGTGGGTTCACAAGCTGTTACATATGGGCTTGCCCTCCTTTGAAGGGTGAAGATTACATTTTATATTGCCATCCCGAGATTCAGAAGACTCCCAAATCTGACAAATTGCGTGAATGGTGAGACCTTTAGGTTAACACTTTCGTTATTATCCTTACTTTTAACTCTCTCTCTATTATTTATTATATCTTCTATACTCAGGTATTTAGCTATGCTTCGGAAAGCTATGAAGGAAGGAATTGTTGCTGAGCTGACAAATCTCTACGAACATTTCTTCTTGACTACGGGGAATGCAAGGCTAAGGTGACTGCTGCTCGTTTACCATACTTCGACGGAGATTATTGGCCAGGAGCTGCAGAAGATATGATCAATCAACTTCGGCAAGAAGAAGATGATCGTAAGCTTCAGAAGAAGAGCAAAACAAAGAAGATTATTACAAAAAGAGCTCTTAAGGCTGCTGGCCACACTGATCTTAGTGGAAACGCCTCCAAGGATGCAATGTTGATGCAAAAGGTAAATGTTTATATTCGATTTTTGTGCACTTCTTGCTCTTATAAATACTGTATTCCTTTCAATTATGCTTCTCTGTTTTCTTCCTGTGTTGCTCCTATAAATCTCTTATCCATATGCATGCCTTATATTTCTGGAGGACATAATTACCATGATCCAATTCTGACATTTGCAGCTTGGGGAAACCATATATCCAATGAAAGAAGATTTCATTATGGTCCATTTACAGTATTCTTGTAGCCACTGTTGCATCCTTATGGTGTCTGGAAGACGCTGGGTTTGCCGTCAATGCAAAAACTTCTCCATCTGTGACAAGTAAGTTTATTTCTGTGACAATAATGGACCTGTGTCAAAGTGCATATCTACTCTATTCCTCTGGGTATTCCTTTTGTTTTGGCTTCACTTCTCAACATCTGGGATAATCGTTTGGTATATTAAGGCTAGTCAAACTAGGGTGCATCATAAACTTGGTAGCTATCCTAAAAGCACTAGATAAAGCTACTAAACCCAAACCCTCTTTATAGTGTGGCTTGAGCAAAACAGTTCCATCTTCATGAGATTTTATTTTTAACTTTATTTGTAACCCCGAGGTGTTTGGTAGACAAAAATCATGACATTGTCTCCATTACTAAACATTGTACACACGAGCACACATTATTGATCCCTTTGACCATGTCGACATTAATCACCCAAACACAAATTCTGTGCTTGCGTTATTTGACCAACCAATATCCCCTTTTTGATACACAAGGAAAGCAAGAGCCTGTAGCTCAGGAGGCCACTAACACTGTTCTAGGCCTCGTAGTTGAGAGAATCTAGTGGGACCAAGTTAGGTTGCTTGATGTTTGTGATAAATAGGCTCTTTTCTTTGATAATTTTTTTTTGTATTTATAAAGTATTTTAAAGAGAGGTGAACTATCTAGCTCTTATTAAGTTCTTTAGGGAACTGAGTATTTTGTTATTGCAGGTGCTATGATGCAGAACAACAACTTGAGGACAGAGAGAGACACCCTAGTACTAACAGTAGAGATGTGCACATGCTCCATCCGGTAATTACACCCTTTTTATTTAACTATAGCTGAGCAAATGGTGACCTTACAGTGTTCTCATCCTTGGTGCGCTCTTATGTCTTACAAAAGTTTATTTTTCTGCACTACGATGGCTATGAACCATTCTTTATTGCAAAATGTTTCATGCAGAATTGGTAAATATGCAAGACCAACACAGCATCGAACTTTTGACTATGATTTTTATCAGAATGTAGATATAACTTTATTTTCTCATGTTTAAAATTCCAGATGTGTATTAATGTATTCCAGCCAACGTTTTGATAATAAACAATTGACATCTAACATAAGACTTAATTTTTTCTATACAGGAGGATATTGTTGGGGTGCCCAAAGACACAAAAGATAAAGATGACATCCTAGAAAGTGAATTTTTCGACACCAGACAGGCTTTCCTTAGTCTTTGTCAAGGAAATCATTATCAATATGACACCCTTCGCCGCGCTAAGCATTCATCAATGATGGTGTTATACCACCTACATAATCCAACTGCTCCGGCATTCGTCACTACATGCAATGTCTGCTCGCATGATATTGAAACTGGTCAAGGGTGGCGATGCGAAGTTTGTCCAGATTTTGATGTATGCAATGGTTGTTATACAAAAGGAGCAGTCAGTCATCCTCACAACTTAACAAACCATCCATCAGTCGCAGACCAGAATGCCCAGAATGTGGAGGCTCGGCAATTACGTGTTCAGCAAGTAAGCCTCTCTTCAAGTGTTGGAAGATGTGATTTTCTATCATGAATAATTTACTAGTTGACTAAAACAATAGCATAATATATTCCTTAGCGTTTATCCAACTTATAATCTTCATTTTTAAGACTTATTTCAAGTTGTTTATCACTATTCCCACAAGAAACTTCCATGTTATGGTCAACTATCTTGTGATACCTTGATGCTTGAGGTAAAGATTGAGATGAAGTATTTCATGCCTTCTCAATTTGACTATGTACTATAAAGGCAGCAACTTAGTTACTGCAATTTTTCTATGGTAAAGCTATAGAAATATGATTTTCGGTTCTTAAACGATGAATATGAAAACATGTGCCATTGGAAATTACCAAATCATGTGCATAGAGGAGTGGAAGGATGTATATTATTACTTTTGGTGTCACTGATAGATTTAAATTTTCTGGCCTACATTGAATTTTTTTTCCGTGGTGATGCAGCTAAGGAAAATGCTTGATCTGCTGGTACATGCCTCAACCTGTCGCTCTGGTAGCTGTCAGTATCCTAACTGCCGGAAAGTCAAGGGACTTTTTCGTCATGGGATGCAGTGCAGAACACGTGCTTCAGGAGGATGTGTTCTTTGCAAGAAAATGTGGTACATGCTTCAGCTTCATGCTCGAGCTTGCAAAGATTCAGATTGCAATGTACCGAGGTGCAGGTATGTTGTGGCTTCTTTTATTCTGGTGCCCAGGCGTTGTTGTGCATAGCCCTAGCATTTTTGTGCTTGCGCAAAGCATTGTTATCTGCAATAACACCTGATTACTTGTGAAAACTAAACAGGGATCTCAAAGAGCATCTTAGAAGGTTGCAACAACAGTCAGATTCTAGGAGGAGGGCTGCTGTAAATGAAATGATGAGACAAAGAGCAGCGGAAGTGGCTGCAAATGAGTAGTTGCATCTGTACAGGTATAGTCTGGAAAGAAGATAGGAAGTATGCTTGGTTGCTCTCACTCCAGAACCAAGGAGAAGCTTGGAATGGATGATTATAGGATGTAGGTAAGAACTGCTTCGACAAAGGTCCTGGGCATTCTCTGCCTATGGTTACGAATAGGCTTGGGAGCCTGCCTTTTTCTGAAGAGTTGTGGGGTGCGGCACCTTAGGTTGTAACTGGTTGCATCCCCTCCAGTTCTAACAAGCTCCACCCTGCTTACCATGCTGATATTCATCGTGTCTCAACATGATGCAGCCTTTGGGGTGTGGTGATTCTTTTATTTGACCTGTACTAGTGGAACTGATCCTCCTGTTGCTGCTTGCTGATCGTGTATAATAGGGTCTCTGAACAGTTTACTGTGTTGTTGAAAATTTGGTGTAGCTGTTTCCCTCTCCAGTTTCTTGTTGTCTCGATTGAGGAGAGGGATATAGGGAAACAAAAAGGGGAAAAGGGATGGGCATCGGACAAGGATTTTGTTTATTTGTGCCCCCCATTTTGTAGAACGGATCTTTGTTAAAAGTATAAAGCAAAGTAAATCCTGCATCTCTTGGAGCCGCTGCGATTTTGCTTTTCTGTTGCCGGCAACTAGGGAGCATCTTGGTTCAAGAGATTCTTCTGATGGAAGATGTTGTTGCTCCTTTTTCTTTTTGTGGTTCTTTTCGTTCATACTGATTCCGGAAACGCTGTTAATATCCTATTGCCTGGTGGAACTGTGGTAGCCTATTTTTTCAAAACTCTTGAAGTCTATAGTGACCATATTTAAAGCTTTGTTCTTGTCATGACTCCGTGAAATGCTGTGAACAAAGAGATTGTGATGCATTCTTGCAAGCGCTGCTTCCATGCTGACTGCAACTGAAATGGAAGGGCTGGTAATAAACTGTAAGCATCGGTCTGACGGTCTGGATTGACCAGGACGCACAAGGCTTATCCAGGCCATCCGTTCCGAGATTGGACGGTCCACAGCAGCCAACAATGTTCAATTGTTTATTATCCTTCCTCGCTCACGACTGTCGCCTGCGGTTCCCTCGGCGGCCATGGCAGTGGCGGCCCGGCGTCTCTTCTCCTTCCATCTCTACCACCAACACAGCTCCTCCGCGCGTCCTCTCGCTGCCGCCGCTGCCTTGAGGCCCTACCGCCGTGGCAAGCACGACGCGGTCGCTTGCAAGGCCACCGGGAAGGCCAAGCCCAAGGCGAAGGCGAAGGGCGATGAGCGGCAGCAGCGGCGAGCCCTAGAGGAGCATCTCAAGCGGCGCACACGTTCCTCCGCCGGCTTCGACGCCGACCTGTACGGTCGCTACGGCCACGAGCACCATGTCCCCGTCTTGCTCGGCGAGGTCCTCGCCGCCTTCCGCCGGCCTCGCCCGCTCCGCTCATACGTCGACTGCACGCTCGGCGCCGCCGGGCACTCGATCGCCGTCCGTATCCATCAA
Organism: Chloris gayana; assembly: GCA_031894775.1. Taxonomy (NCBI): domain Eukaryota; kingdom Viridiplantae; phylum Streptophyta; class Magnoliopsida; order Poales; family Poaceae; genus Chloris; species Chloris gayana. The sequence continues at coordinate 1,323,432 of JAUNZO010003024.1, read as the reverse complement.
CTCCTGTGCTCCTCTGTTATTGCCACATTAAACTGTCTTGCTGTTGCACCCAAGCTGTTCGACGGAATGCCGCTTCTTTCTGTGACCTTTCTACTCTTGCGTGCTTAACTGCTTATGCCTGCAAGCTGTTTGATGGAATGACTCTCGGGCTTTGTGTAGTAGATTATGGAGGCGCACCCGGAGATGGATCTGTACATCGGCATGGATGTCGACCCCTCTGCGCTGGAGATAGGCCGTGGACACATAGAGGCCTTCCTTGCAAAGAGGGACGTGAATGGAGTGGAGGATCATGCCTTGCAGGGGAAACTGCGTGCCTACACTCACGTCAAGAACTTCAAGTACATCAAGCAAGTTCTTGGTAGTGTGGACGAGAGCCTAGAGATTGGGTCATCTGGAGTTGATGGTATCCTCATCGACCTTGGCATGTCATCTATGCAGGTCAGCTGCTCTATGCAATGCTACAAAACTGCTGACATGACTCCCACAGGTCCTGTGTGCTGATGAGAACTTTACCTTGTTACTACCCTCAGGTGAACAGGTCGAATAGAGGATTTAGTGTGCTCCAGGATGGCCCACTTGATATGCGCATGGACCCTAAGGTTAGTGTCATGTTGCTCCGCATTGTGGTTCTTTTTTTCCTGCATTACTCACTCTCTACGAATATCTCTTTCTGCAAGTGTCAAGTGTTGCAATTACATTAAGGTGGTGTCTTGTCATAAAAAAAAAAGATTAATGTGGTGTCGTGTTGGTGTCCCTTCAACTTATCTACATCGCTTTCTATTCATGGTTAGCTGGATGTCAACTTAAAAATGTGTTTCAAAATCTGTAAAGCAGAAACTCGGCGTCCTATTTCATTTCAATTGGGTTTGGCTGGTGTAATTTATGTTTGCAACTCTACGTAAATTTGGCTACCAGACAATTTCCACTTCAAATTAATGTAACTGCAAAAATATTTGTGTCACATGAATTCTAAACTGCCACGTGCTAGGTTTGATGTTAAAACTACGGTCACAAGACAGAAAGGCTTAATGTCCATTTCTTGAAGTCATTCATCATCATTAGATGTTGGCCTAGGATCACAACATCAAGCTTGGTGTTTCAGGCTCACGGTGCTTGTCACAGCCCGTATAGGGCCTTGCACAGCCGGAGCACCTTCTGCTCCTCTCCCTTGACTACGAACCCCGGCGGCTGCTGCACAAAGACTTCCTCTGCAAGCTCGCCGTTGAGAAACGCTGACTTGACATCCATGTGATGAACAAGCCAGCCCTTTTTCGCTGCTAGTGTGAGCATGAGCCTCACGGACTCCATGCATGCCACCATCGTGAACACCTCGTCAAAGTCAATTCCTTCCCGCTGCATGCCTCGCCTTGTGTTTCATCAGCTTCCCAGCAGCACCCCGCTTCACCTTGTAAACCCACCTGAGCCAATTGGTCGGCAATGCGATGATGAATCGACCAGCTCCCAAGTGTGGTTCTCCTCAATTGAATGCATCTCCTGGATCATGTCCTTGCGCCAGTTTGGGTCTTGTTCAGCCGCTTCTAGTGTGTTTGGCTCGTCCACCGACACCATCACAGCTGCTGATTTCCCATACTACGCCGTGCCAAGCCTGGAATCGGTGTGCTGCCAACCAAATCATTGACTGGCCTGAACCGTAGGTGCTCACCAGCGTAGGCCGCATCAAGATTGGGCAATGGTTTCTCCGGAGGGGACCCAAATTTCGCCCGAGCTCGGTGTCCCTGCTGCTGCTGCAAGGGAGCATGACGGGGAAGGAGCAATAGAGGAGCTAGGAATCGCTCCTCCCACTGGAGTGTGCGGCTCCTCATCCTGCATTGCTTGATCAACTCCCCCTGCCTCTACAATCTCCTCCTCCTCCATAGTGAACTCGAAGAGAACATAGTTCCTTGAGCTCGCCCCCGCTTCAGCTCCGCAGCTTGCCGCCGACCAATTCCAGCATACCTTCTCATCGAAGACCACATCACCTGAGATGTGCACCTTCCTCCTGGCTGGATCGTAGAGTCGGTAGGCCTTGCTGCCGTACTCGTAGCCGATGAACACCATGCGGGTGCTCCGATCTTCCAGCTTGTTGAGGTGTGGCATCACTGTCTTCACGTGTGCCACACAACCAAAAGTCCTAAGGAAGGACACATCCGGCTTCCTCCCGTGTGAAGCTCCAAACGGCGTCTTCCCTACCACACTCTTTGTTGGTGCGCGGTTCAAGATGAACACCGCCGTGGTCACTGCCTCCCCCAAAATGTTGCTGGCATCTTCTTGGCCTTCAGCATGCTCCTGGCCATGCCGACGATGGTCTGATTGTGGCGTTCCACCACGCCATTTTGCTGCGGTGAGTATGGTGTTGTGAGGTGGCGTTCCACCCCGGACTCAACACAATGGCGGCCAAACTCCACCGAGGTGAGTTTACCACCGCGATCAGTCCTCAGCACCTTCAGCTTGCGTCTTGTCTCCGTCTCGATGCGGGCCTGGAACTCCATGATGGCCCGCGGAGTCTCATCCTGCACGCACACCTGTGCCAGGAGGAGCGATGGCCCGTTGTCACCTTCCGCCTCCGCGACGTGGGCGCGCTCTTGGTGCCCTTGCCCTTGGTGCTTTGGAGCCTTGCAGTCCCGTGTCCAGTGGCCCTCCTTGCCACAGTTGTGGCACTTGTCATCAGCGTGCGGCCTGGCCTTGCCCTTCTTCTTGGGCTTGCCTTTGCCACGCCCGCCGCCCAGCTGGAAGCGCCGCTGCTCTTCTCCTTACAGCACGCTGCCCACTGCTCCTCGGTGAGCAACAACTTGCCGCCCTCTGTTGCCGTTGCCGGCGCTGTCTTGCGGTCTTCCACTGTCTTCAGCCGCCCGATGACATCTTTCAGCGTGAGCTCGGACAAGTCAAGCAGAGTCTCGATTGACAAAGCAATCTGCTCGAACTTGGGAGGCACAACACGAAGAAACTTCTCAATCGCCTGCTGCTCACTGATCTGCTCCCCGAGCATCGAGAGCTCGGTAACCAGCGAGCCCAGCCATAGTGTGAAATCCTCCACATACTCGCCGTCATGGAACGAGATGTTCTCGTAATCTCGCCGCAGCTGTTGCGCCTTCCCCTTCCTTGCCCGGTCAAACCCAATCCGCATGGATTTGAGCTTGTCCCACGCCTCCTTGGCTGACGCCTTTGTTGCCAAGCTGGAGATGAGCTCCTGCGGTACAGCGTGCAGGATGGCCTCCATTGCCATCTGATCCTCAATCTTGTTGTTGGTCCTGGCATCAACAGCGACCCAGAGACCACGTGCTTTAAGCAACACCTTCATCAACAGCGCCCAATCGGTATAGTTGGTGCGCGTGAGCGTGGGGAAGGTAGTGGCGCCGCTGAACTTGCGCACCGTCTTGTGCACCACGACTGGATGCGAGCTGGAACGTTCTCTGCTCCTGCTACCCGCTCCTCTGTACTCCGTCAGGGACAGACCAGCGCCGGGGCGGCATCTCTGACGTCCCTGACCCCGTGGTGCATCTGGCGGTTGCCTGCCATTCGCGCCAACACTTTCAGCTGCTGCAGATGTGCCAGCAGGCAGCTCCCCTGTCGGCAGCTCTTCAGCTGCGTCCTCGCCCCTGGGCGTCGGCGGCGGCGTCACCATCCCTGCTGGTGCTGATTGACACGGCTCTGATACCAGATGTTGGCCTAGGATCACAGCAACCAGCACTAGATCACACTCACAAACACTCACAACATTTATCAGGCTAGGAGATGAAAACAGAGAAGAGGAACACACACACAACACTTGTGCAGCTGAGCTGCTGAATGTGGGTGACTCCCACTTGATTATATACACAGGGGCAAAAGTACACTATAACTATTACTACCAACTATAGTAGCTACCTAGCAATTATTGTACTTCTACTGAAAATGGCGCCAAGCATGACAGCCTTCAGTTCAAAATAAAGCATCTACCTGAAGCAATGGGTTTCCCCAATATTAGATGCTAATAGTGACCAGAAACACTGTGTTAAGCTTTGGTCTTGTTTTTGTGTTCAAGCTGGTGTACCACTCTCACTGTACTTGAATTGGACAGGCAACATTAAAAGCAGAAGATATCTTGAATTCTTGGCCTGAGCTTGAAATTGGGCATATTTTACGTGAGTATGGGGAGGAAAGCAATTGGCATTCACTTCAGAAGCAAATTGTTAAAGCTCGGGAAACGGGTGGTTTACACTCTACTGGGGAGCTTGTTCAACTTATCCGAAGAAAATGTATTCTCTCAGGAGGTATGGATGGTCCTTTTCACAGTGGTGTCTATTGATTTTGAGTGTTTTAGAACTGCAGGGTTTTTATTTTCTTTTGGCTTTTCTATATGAGTTTTTGTGAATTTCCAAATGGTTAGGATTTTTCTTTGAGACAAAATGGTTAGGATTTATTGCACTGCCATTGTGATTTTTTCATGTTAGTGTATTCTAATTTTGGCGTGCAAACTGAGCTTCTTTTGATGGAAAATATTTCATATAAATGTTGCATTTGTAAGCATGCTACGACAATTATATAAAACTGCAGGACGACAAGGCTGGATCAAGACTGCAACAAGGGTGTTTCAGGCCCTAAGGATTGCTGTTAATGATGAGTTACGGATTTTAGAAGATGCACTTCACTCATGCTTTGACTGCCTAGCAACCGGTGGCCGTCTTGCTGTGATATCTTTCCATAGCTTGGAGGATAGAATTGTGAAGCAGACCTTCTTGGACCTTATTCATGGGGATGAAGAGGATGAAGCTGATAACGAAGAGGACTTGTCAGTGACTGACATTATTGATGAAGATGAACCATGGTTCAAGCAGAGGGTGCCGGGAAAGAACGGAACCATCCTAACAAAAAGGCCAATAACCCCATCACAAGAGGAAGAGAAACTAAATCAGAGGTGCAGAAGTGCAAAACTTAGAGTTATCCAGAAAGCCTAGATAGTTTCGGGTGAATTTGGATGGATTCTGAGCAACACGGGAAACTGGAACCTCACGAGTGTAAACTGGCAGGCAGCAGCTGCACTCGGGATCACCAGAACAATTAGAATGTGATGGGAATGTTTTTCCAAGATCTGGAAAGTAGAGGCTTTAGGTTAGTTGTATCTGCATCAATTTTTATACTTCATTTATGCATATCAGTGTATGTTCTCTATAAGATTACTATTTTTAATGTTAAAAAAATAGTCAGAGTTTCCTTAGGGTGGTGCTTTCACTCCTTGCTCATAATCCAGTTAGCACACTAGTAATCTGTTGTTATTTTCCCCGAGAAGAAGCATGATCAACCTACATATATCTTCGTTGCATAGAGACAAAGGGTGAAATGCATATAATTAGGAATTAACTAAATATGCACAGATCCAAATATCAAGCAAAGAGTGAAGTGAACCAGTTGCGGTGTCAGTCAGGCCGCAATGCCTGAGCACTTTTCTGAATCGCTCAGCTGTTCAGGTACGTAGTGTCTTTCATTCGGTGCTGAAATTTAATCAAGTTCACCAGCTACATGAAATCGTAGTAACAGATAGAAGAAAGTTCAATTTGTGAACTAGAGCAGCCGCTTGCCTGCTTAGACAGTTAGACTAGCACGCACGCAGGTTACTGATATTTTTTAAATGTTGGTCAACATTTTTAGACTCAATTTTTTTCACTTGTTGACTCAACTTTGTGTTTAAACAACATTTAGTAATGAAGCAAGAGATTGAAAGGAGATGGAAAATGTAGGCCGCACCATCCCGGTGAGACTGTTGTTTTCATTTCACATAAAAATTGGAACAAGGAGAAAATATTGCATCTGACGTAGACGGGATCAACAACATACAAAGTAAAATGAGATATCATTGGAGAAATTCAAATAAGTCACAAAGTACTCAAGATCTCCCTTACATAAATTATTGATGGTGGCATGTAATTGTGACGATTAAGTTCTGCTAGCAATCCTTCTTATTAACTGGGATTCCCAGGGACCTTGATGATCATCTCTTTGGCCTTGGATACCAGATTATTAAAGATACTAACCGCGATGAGGATCATGTTTTTCAGTTTGAACTGTTGAGACCATGCAAATATTCACATAGTACAGATGAATCAAATAAATTTTGATCATATCTGAGAACGAAGAAGTGGCGATGACAGATTAATAATAACGACATAACGTGTGAGAACAAAGAAGTAGCGATGAGGAATCATGTCTGAGTAAGTGAATGTTAACGATGGGAGGCTTAAATACTAAGGAATCACAGGAGGCCCCTACATAATGTTGGAATTTATCTCTCATCATTTGATCCTGAGTGATGGAAATATGAAGCATAGAAACATATGTCCACCTAGTTTAATTATTAATTCTGGCTCAATATAAATGTCAAATCTTCTATCATACTATTAAACGTGTCAAATTATGTAAAATGTTGTAACGACAACATTTGATCCTCAATGATGGAAACAATATGTTGGCAGACTTGGATATAAAGTGCACGAAATGCATGAAAAATCAACATTTTTTTATGCTTGCAGTTTGTCTCATCATTTGATCCTCAATTATGAAAACAATATGCTGCCACACTTATAAAATGCACGAGATGCATGAAAAGCCACATTTTTATGCTAGCAGAAGTGACAGAAACTATAATGCTTAGGGTATGAAATATCTTCTCATTAGTGCATCTGCTAGACTTAGTTTTCACGATTCTCTGTATCAAGAATTTCGACCAAACTGTAGCAAAACATCAGGGAAATACTTCAATGAACGGAGGGGTTATGAAAAAAAATTCATCTTCTTATGCTGACAAGAATATTCTTCCTTCATATCATCTTAACGTAATGTTTTGAGAGGGACTTTTGTGAGCATAGGGACATGTGTCCAAAGTAATTTAATTATTAATTATTATTTAATATAAATTTTGGTTCAATAATTATTAATAATTAAACTAGGTTGAACATATGCTCCATAAGGCCAGTCTCGGTAGAGAGTGTCATCGTACAGATTACCAAAAAGAAATTCTTAAGAACCGTGTCGGTAGAGGGTTATGGTGATGACACTCATCTCTCATCCCATGACACTCTCTCTTCTCTCTCATGTCATGTCAGCAAATTTAATGCTCATAACACTACCATGACACTCGTATTGAGACTGGCTTAAGTGAAAGTTTCATTAGCATTAAATAAGGTGGCACATAAGCAAAAGAGATGATGTGGCATAGCAATTGATATGAAACGGCAAATGAGTTTCATAGAGATGAAACTCATTTGGTATTGTTTCATAGGTATGAAAGTGCATTGAAACTCTCATTGAGAGCATAGAGTTTCATCCCAACACGTTTTGTCCAATCTTAATGCAAAAAATAGATATTAAATTAATGCTATAACTTGCTTATGAAACCGTGAGATGAAACTATGCATTGATAGAGACTGTTTCATACATAAAACTAAATCTTCAAATCTGATGTGGCACTCTTGAAAACAGTGAGATAAAACTTTGCATTGAGACTGACCTAAGTTAAAACTCGGTTCATCTCTCCTCCCACCGGTCCAATAATAAACTTATATGTGGACTGATTTCTCCAAATTTTTTTTTTTTTGAGCTTAGACTGATTTCTCCAAATGACCCCATGAAAGTATGAAACGATACTTATATAGGAATCCTGTCTTTTAGGTCCAAGACTCGTAGCGTACGGACGTCTATAGGCCTCCGGCCCATCCTAATATTGGGCGTTCCGACGGTTTGGATGCAAGAGGGCGGTACGTGTATCTGGGTTAGCGCTTGGCTTTGAAATACCAGAAGTGAAGCGGTACCGTAACCACGTGGCGCCATCGCGACGCCCGGAGGCGGCCACGACTCATCTCGCCCGCCACCAGTCCATCCGTTCGCGTCTGTGCCTGCCGGGAGAGCCCCACCACACCAGTTCACCACGACCTCGCTGCAATGGAAGCCACAACCTGACGCAGCTGCCACGCGAGCGCCTTTCTCTCCACAGGTGGCTGGGGTCAAGCCGGGAATAGCGAGAAGCGCATTACTGTGAATTTTGGTGGTCAGCAGATTCTTCCTCCTCCGAACGCTTAATAAATAAAGCCAAGAATATCTGTCGGGGACAAGAACGTGCGCTCAGTCACTGCTCGATCACTTGGGCTGACGATGGCTGCCATGGCGGCGTCCCACTGCGCGTCTTCTTCCTCCGCCTTCCTTGGCCTGCGGCTCCGCAATGGCGGCCGGCGCTGCGGCAATTCCTTCTCCTTCGTTGCCAATGCCAAGCCGGCGCCCGTGTCCGCCACGCTCGACAAGGAGACTGCGGCGGCGAAGCCTCGGAGGTCCCGGAACCGCCGGTCCAGGAAGGCGACCAAGTCCGACTCCACCGCCGTGCTCGCCCCCGACGAGCCGGCAGAGGCCAAGAACGCTGGTAAGGGAATGGTGGTGCTGGATGACGTGATCGTGAATCCGGTGGGGCTGGGCCGGCGTTCCCGTCAGGTGTTCGACGAGGTGTGGCGCAAGTTCTCGCGGCTCGGCCAGATGTCCGCCGGCGCGGTGGCGGAGCAGGATCCGGCCACCCTCTTGCGTGGCGGTCCAATGTGCGACTTCACCGTGCCCGGCGCGCAGGACACTACCGTCCTCGTCGTCGGCGCCACCAGCCGTATCGGCCGCATCGTCGTCCGCAAGCTCATGCTCCGCGGATACAACGTCAAGGTCATCCCCAACACTTTCTCTATTCCCTATAGGTCCATTTTCAGTTCTCGTGATCACTCTTCTCAACTCATGAAAAAGAAACGAGCCAAAACGATTGTCTAATTCATCCCCCGTTTTTTTACATAACAGGCATTAGTCAGAAGCAATGACCCAGAAGTGATCGATATGCTTCCAAGATCTGTGGATGTCGTGGTTGGTGACGTCGGCGATCCTTCTTCTGTTCAAGCTGCTGTATCAGGTTGCAACAAGGTGATTTATTGCGCCACTGCACGGTCAACTATTACAGGAGACCTTAACAGGGTTGATAACCAGGGAGTGAGGAATGTTACTAAGGCCTTTCAGGTAATAATCTTTCTAAAACTCTTATGATGCCCTGGAAGAACCATGCTGAACCATAATTACCTTGTTGCTTCATAAACAAGTAGTACTATTATCATGCAGGATTACTACAATCAGCTTGCCCAGTCAAGGGCTGGCAAGAGCAGCAAAAGCAAACTGTCAATTGCCAAATTTAAGTCTGCCAAGTCTGTGAAAGGATGGGAGGTCCGGCAGGGATCATACTTTCAGGATGTGTATCCTTCTAGGCTTGATGGAGGAACCGATGCGTCATTTGAATTTTCAGAAAGTGGGCAGGCTGTTTTCTCAGGTATCACCTGCTAAGCTTATCGTGTCATTCTCTCAAAAGCCATACATTTTCGTGGAGATATTTTAAATATCCACTCAATTACTATATTAAATGTCTTACCTGAATCTTCTGATTTCAGGGTTTGTTTTCACAAGGGGTGGCTATGTTGAAATTTCTAAACGGCTTTCGCTTCCCTTGGGTTCCACTCTAGACAGGTATCATAAAATTTTTTTTCAATTTTTACTCGTCACAGGTTCTTGCGTTCTTGGCATGTGTATACTAACATTATGGTGCGTCATTAATTCAACACGAAGATATGATGGCTTGCTTCTTTCGGTGGGCGGAAATGGAAGATCATATGTTATTATTCTTGAAACTGGTCCCTTGGCTGACACCTCACAGAGCAAGAAGTATTTTGCTCGGATGAACACAAAAGTAGGATTTTGTAGGGTAAGTGGAATTTTGTTGGTATATCCTGCTGTGTGCCCTACTTGGTTATGAATTTCTGCCTATAATATGGGGCAATTCTTGGTTTTCAGATAAGAGTGCCCTTTTCGGCTTTTCGGCCAGTAAACCCACAGGATCCTCCACTTGACCCTTTCCTTGTGCACACCCTAACCATCAGATTCGAACCAAAAAAGCAGGTTAGTACTGCAGATTACTGCCTGCCTTGTACCCAAATAGTTGTTGCTCAATTTGCTGACATAACAGTTACCAACCATATCTTGTTTGCAGAGACCTGGTGATTCATTCCAGGAAGGTAGTGACCCCAGGAACTTTGAGCTGAAACTGGAATTTATAAAAGCATTACCTGTAAGTTTTACTAATCATTGTTCACTCCTTTAGTTTTGTGTTTTGTTCGTCTTCCTCTTTTATATACCCGGATTGTCTTTTGTAGACTGGGCAAGAAACGGACATTATACTGGTCTCCTGCACAGGATCAGGACTCGAACCTAACAGGAGGGAACAAGTGCTCAAAGCGAAACAGGTTCCAATCCTCAGCCAACAACATTTTCAAACTGTTCTTTCAGTGCACATCTAATGCAAAACGTTTATCACTGTGCTAGGCCGGAGAGGATGCACTGAGGAAATCCGGCCTTGGATACACAATTGTGCGTCCAGGTCCACTGCAGGTAGGACCTAGCTAGGACCGTACTACTTCATGTATTCGGCATAAAACGATGTAGCATGTCAGTTCTGTGTATTCTTTGGTCAGTTCTAGCTGCATCGTGACATGGCATTTGATTTCTTATTCCAGGAAGAACCTGGTGGTCAACGTGCCTTGATCTTTGATCAGGGGAACAGGATCTCTCAGGTGATATGGCATTCCACGTATCCTGTGGTATGATTCGGACGGTAACCAGTTGCAGTACATACTAACCAGTTAGTAGTCTTTAACCGCTAATGTAGGGCATCAGCTGCGCCGATGTAGCAGACATTTGCGTCAAAGCTCTGCACGATTCGACGGCGAGGAACAAAAGCTTCGATGTAAGATACAGTACCATTCTCATGTAGAAGAAATTTACAGTAGATATCCCTATGGTAAATTCAACAGTGCAGTACCCCTGACTCTGGGCTCATCATCTCCTCTATTCAGGTGTGCTATGAGCGTGTTTCAGAGCAAGGAAACGAGCTCTATGAACTTGTAAGTCTCAAGCGGAAAACTATTTTGGCACTAGTAATATGCTTCAGTGTCTAATTCGGTTTGTGAAATGGATTTGCCGTTGCAGGTGGCTCATTTGCCTGACAAGGCGAACAACTACCTTGCGCCAGCCCTATCAGTTCTAGAGAAGAACACCTGATCTCTTCCTGGGCTGATTCGTGTATAGTACCGCGGGTCACCTGCTGTCAATTGTGTATAATGCAACGGCCCTATTGCAAAGCTTCTTCCTTTTCTGCGCAGAAAGAAACCGGTCGTGTGCCGTGTAAAGTTCACACGGTTGTAGGCAACTGGGCACAAGTTTGGGGCAGCAGGTATCTGGCCTTTGTTTCCCCTTGTGAAATGATCTCGAAGGAGAAAGAAGTTTGGTAGGATACCATGTTGCATCTGATTTCTCTTGTTGTAAAGTCCACTCTCCATGTAAGCGATTGGTCCTGCCCGTTGAATCTGGCCATTGCCTTGAAGATAATGATTCGTTCGTTGATGTGATCCTGTTAGGTGTGGGAAGAATGTTCTTGTGCGATCTTAAAAGCAAGACAAAGATGCTTTGTTCGGTAACAAAAGAGAACCCCAAAATACCTTTTTTTTCTCTGTGTGTGAAAACGAGGAGATGCGATGGTGGTCGGGCGGCTGGGGCCGAACGAAGCAGTGAAAGGAAGGGGACCGTCCCCTGCTGGGTCTGCTACAGGTGAGATAGGCTCCACTCAATCCGCTGCTGTAAAAAGGGATTGATTGATGGAGGCGTTGACCAGTCAAAGCGTAGTCCTACTCCTGACTGGGACTCCTGCCCTGTGATGGAGTTTTTTTTTGCATTCTGGCTCCTTCCTATGTAAAATTTTATAAATAGCCCTTCGATGAACTATATTTTCAGAATCGGCTCATTTGGTCACGCCATACAGAATGGCGTGACATATGAATATGGTCACGCCGAACATTTTGGCGTGACCAAATGACACGTAGGAAAATAGGCTTGACACATAAGGATTGACCACGGTCATATTTGGTCACGCCATTCACTTTGGCGTGACTCTATACATGTGTCACGCCATACAGTTTGACGTGACCAAAAGAGGCTTAGATATTGAAAATTTAGTTTGGAACATGCTACTTTTAAAATTTTAGATGAGAAGGGGCTAAAATAGAGAAAAAGTTCCCTGTGATGCACACACAAGTTGGCGCCGGTTTCATATGGTTTGGCTCGGCGCTATTCATTCGCTGGTCCTTGCCATTTCTACCGCGCCCGGGCGGGAGCTCGTCTTTTCTTTTCCTCCCTTCCTTCTCCGTCGCTTCCAACCGGCGCATTGACCCGGCACAGCAGCCACGCGCTCCGCTTCTCCGCCCTGTCTGCTGGTAGATCCGCCTCGCTCGGTACAGCACAGCGGCGAGATAGCAACGGGCTCTTGCCTGTGGGCCCAGCAGGAGGGGAGATGAGAGGGGAGGCCAACGGCGAGGAGGGCCGGCAGCAGCCTCAACCGCTGCGAGGCGAGGAGGAGCAGGACGACGAGGAGGAGCGGCAGCAGAGACCGCACGGCCACGGCCAGAGGACTGCGCCCAGGCCTTCCTCCGGGCAGCAGCAACAGCAGCCGCCACCGGTGGCGATGAGGAACGTGGGCTACGTCGGCAAGCACCGCCTCTCCGCCGCCATCACTCGCCTCGACCAGGAGCTCCAGTCGCTTCAGGTGCGCGCGTCTCTGCTTTCAATTAGGAAAACCGGTCCGAGCAGAGTCAGTCGACCTGCCGCTGCTGCTGTTCGCTGTTCAAGAAACGCGATTCAGATCTTGCTTTGCACGGAGGAGCCACGGTTTTCCTTTTGTAATCGAGAACTTAGACTGTCCCTGCGTACATTGCCATAGGATCAGTTGTGCGTGCTAGCTCCATAGAAAGGGGAAAGTGGTGCCTGGTGGTTGTGTTCTTGGTTCGTGAACAGGCGGGATTTAATGATACCGTGAAATTGGATTGGCATTGACAACATCAGCGTATCTCTGCCGCACAAGGAGTTTTGATGTTTCTTAGGAAGGCTTATGGTATGTACAATAGAGGTGCTTATAGGGGTGTTTAAGTAAAAAAACGGTTTATTTATGGGAAAAAGGATGCTTATATTTGCACCTATAGTTGTTGAAGTTTTAAACAAGATGGTTAGACATATGTTAGCACCCTATTGCATTGTACGAAAGAATTTTTGTACAGGTGCTTAGCAAATTTTCTTTTTAATAACTCCATACACACTTGCCCTTATAATCATCAGTGTCTACCAGGACGCAGTGATGAGTGGCGAGCATATGCTCAGTTCAGTGCTAAGTAATATTCTGCTCAACAGTGTGTGGGGGTGCTTTGACAATGCGAACAAATTGTCTACCTTGTCTTGACTTACGTGCTCTGTGACCTTGTCAAAACAACCAGTACAATTTGGTGTTTAAAAGTAGTTTTAGCCTAATCCAAAAGAATTTTAGTTTCTGATGGTACTTAAAAGAGTTATTATGGGGGCATGGACGAACAAATCTAAATTTCAGAACTCGAAATAAAGCTCCCGTGTTAACAACTGAACATTTTGCAGCCACAAAATGTTCTATTGGAGAGTAATGATATCTCACATGTCGATGGTTTGTACCGACTCATGTATTGCTTTCAGAAAATAACCAGATTTGTGAAACTAAAATCTATATGATTGAACCACTCACAGATAATTGCATTTTGTAGTGAATAACAGGGTCGATACTTTTGTGGCATGATATCGATCAGACTACACAAGATTATCATGATTTGACCATCTTTATTGTTGCCATTTAATCTTTGATGAACTATTTCACAAGGTCAGTTGAAAACATTTAAAGGAGGGTTGTTGGTAGAGAAATTGTTATGTCTAGTAGGCATATACGTCTGGTTAGAGCCATGTTCCTATTCGTTTGAGAGTTTTAGCTAATACTCCTACTCATCATAATCCGTACAAACCAACTTTTGGCTATTACCAACATCCTTCAAAGCTTGTGTGGGGAGAGATTGCATGACTGCTGAAAACCAGCACGGGACAATGTGCTGCTGTGATTTCAGTAATTAGTATGGCCTATGTTCAACATGTGTATTTTATGCAGGATGAACTGAATGAGCTTGATGCCATAGAACCTGCATCAGCTGCATGTCAGGAGTAAGCAGATTGGCGTATAGTATTTTGTCTACCAGCCCACTTCCTGTTTTTCCACTTATTGATTTGTGTCATCCTCTTGAACAAACCAGGGTCATCACAAGCACAGAAGGAAAACCAGACCCACTGCTTCCAATGTAAATATCAATATTCAGATACCTTTTGTTTCAGCTACCTCATCCTGCAAAATCCTTCGAAGCACATGTGACTCATATAACAACCATCATTTTTGCAGCACCAGTGGTCCAGAGAACTCTTCTTGGGACAGGTGGTTTCAACGCGTTCGCAGCTCTCGCAGTAACAAATGGTGGGCATCTAAAGCCTCTGATTTCTCCTAGCCAAGGGAGAGACCCTGAATCGGTTCTGTGCAGATTAAAGCCACTTAACTGCATCATTCATCCATTTGTGACATTGCAACAAGATACAGCACGTCCGTTGCAGTGGTTCGTGTAACACTGGATAGTTTTGGAGAGAATTGTTGTATATGTAGTAATCCCTAACAAGAGCATTGATGTATCCAACATCAGACCAAATTGTTGTCCACATTCTGAAGTTCAATTTCCCTCAGGGTCTGATGACTTTGTAATGTTACATGATTTTTGCAAAAGTGAGGATGCCACAATGTTATTGAACATTCAGAACAAACAGGTTTGAATGTTGTGTTGTGTTTTTTCATCATCTTTGCTAACTTGTTTTTGCCGATAGGAACAGATAGTGAACAAAGAGAGAAACTTATAGGCAAACGTACCAAAAAAAGATACCAGCAATTTCAGATCATTCGGTCGAACAGCATCTGTGAGACCACAATTAGGGATATGTACAGTTTGAATCAGCTTCAATCACAGAAGCAGCTACAATTCTATCATGTTACAATTTGTTCCATGGAAAAATAATCCTGGAAATAGCTACCACAGCGTCCTAACATGCATGCTATTTGACATATCCAAATTCTTGGAATAAATTGGAAGCCGGGACGCTGCCTTTGGCCAATTTGACCTTAGCCGGTTTCCACTTGGGCAGAACTCTGCCAGAAGCCACCGGCTTTTGGATGCTGCACAGCTCGTCGTCTAGTGTTTCAAATCCATCCAGATCAACGTCTATGCACCGGTCGCCGTGGACCGTGCTCGCCGCATCAGATAACGCCTGCTTGGGGGTGCTCCGCGTCTTTGCAACACGCTTCTTGGACTGAACCGTGAGGTCTTCAAAGTCGTCACCGTTGCTTGACGCAGTTGCGGTGCAGCCTCTTCGCTTCTTTGCGGCTTCGGTGTGCTCGTTGCTGCCGCTGCCACTGCTGCTACTGTTCCTCCTTGGGTTTGGATTTTTGCTGAGGAAATCCTCTATGGTTGCAAGCACACGATCCCCATACTTCTTGACCTTCACCCTGAAAAAAGCATGTTAAAAGCGGGTATAGCTCTAAACTCTACCTCTACTTTTGAATATGAGTAGCAAAAAGACAGCTTTGTAAACATAGTATAAGTGTATTACTTGCCAACACCGTTTATCTCTAGAAGTTCCTCTTTTGTTCTTGGTACTCGTATGCTCATTTCCCTCAATGTGTCCGTTCTGAAAATGGAAATGTAACCATGTCAGGAATCTAACTGTTTAAGCAGTTAAAGCTATGCCTAACAGAAGAACATACTTGAATATGTGATACGCCTGGACTCCTTCAGTGCACTCATCCATTATCCGATCTCTAAGGAAAACTAAAGCATCGAAGAGCATTGATGCAAGGCTCTGTAATGAATAGAAGTAAATGTAGGAACAGGAGCAAAACATATGAAAGTAGACCCTACCACACCATCTGCACCAATCTGGATGTATGTTTTTACCTGATCCACCTCACTTTGCTGTTGAACACTCTTATTGATTTTTAGAAATGATGATTCATCCAGTTTCCCCATTTTGGGGGCATTCTCAGAGGTAGGGAACCTGCAAGATAACATGATTAGGAAATTATCATCATTAATAAAAATATTCATTCAGATATGGAAGATTGAAGTGCATGGCCAACCAAGTCACATTTGAACACTTTATTACAAAATTGCATGTTTCCACCTTTTCATTCAAGCCAACCAAATCACATTTGATATTTTAATCTCATTGCTGAAAGATCAGATCAAATTGCAGGAAGACAACATTTGCAAATAACTGTAGGTAACTCTACAGTGCTATTCTGTTTAACATGGGTAGAGATGGATACCTTGCACCTACATACCAGCGATTTGTAGGAAATAAATAGTGAATCATGACTGATGAACTACAAATACTATGGATAAAGTAAGCAACCAAATTCTAAACAACTTCGAAGTCCCTATATCAATCACAATGAGAAATGTTGACATATACCAAAACACTAATCACTGCATATGATTTCGTTGACCTTGCTTAGTAAAAATTTATACTAAGCAGCATCGTGAAAAAGCGTACAGAGAGAGTACTGGGCATACACTCCTGTCAATATCTACTGCCTACAGATTTAAATCTGTGATATCCAGACAGCAAAGTCTATTCAGCTTCAGTTCAAATTTGTTGTCCACGTATCAACAGCTGAAGTTCAGAGGTAGTACTGGGCATACACTCCTGTCAATATCTACTGCCTACAGATTTAAATCTGTGATATCCAGACAGCAAAGTCTATTCAGTTTCAGTTCAAATTTGTTGTCCACGTATCAACAGCTGAAGTTCAGAGGTAATAATAAGTATATTTTCCTAGAAAAGGTAGCACATGAAAACGGTACAAAAGATGGAAGGGAGATATTTCCATAGAAAGCAAGACATGTCAACCAAGCTTTAAGAATCCAGAGTATGTGATAGTTTAGTACATGCAAAAAGCAGAAACACTTACTTTAGGAGAATTCTTTGCTTGCCAGAGCGAAGATCACTAGCTTTCATATGATTAGCCTGCAGAACAGACATCACAAGGAAAATATGTGTTAGACCAAGTCTGCTAGTTGAGGTGGCAAAGAAAATAAATACAAGCATTAATCCTACAACTAAACTAAATAATACGAATGAAGTGTTTTTCACCTTTAGGACAGATGATATTGATCCATAGATGTTGTCGCTCTTTTTAATATCCTCCACTAGTATTCCTTCGGTTACTAAATAACGCAATATCCTTGCTGCCTCACCTTTAGCTAGATGCCTCCCAGCTCCGTGAAGAGCTAAATTATCATGACCTTGCTTCTTGACCTATGAATAGTGATAGACATTTTTTGAAATCACGTTGCCATATTAATTAGTATAATGCTGCAGCACTGTCCCCTCTGGTACCAAGGTAACTGCACAAATAAACTTCAGAACATAATAATCTGTGTTTAAACTACATACGTTTTGGCTCAGAGAACCTCTGAAAACTTCAAGAAGGTGACAAGATGAACACGACTGTCTTGTTGTTGTGACCAGCTCAACCTAAAGAAGGAACAAAACAAATTATGGTAGAGAGAGCTGTCTGCATGTATTCAAAAAGTCTGAAACATGTCATTTACCAATTGCCTAGCAATGTCTGTGACATCTCTCTCAACCCATCTCAAATCTTTCGAGCAGTTATCACAGGTTTTTGCACAAAGTGAGGGATCAAACATCTCTCCAAAGTGGATCAGTTGAAGTAGGCGTCTGCAGTCCACATCGTTTTCACAATAACTGACCTGCAGAAAGAAAAAAAAATGACATATCAATCATGTTTTTTCATGTTTCATAGCAAACAGATGTGTGCATAAGAAAAAGAACTTCAGATACCATTCGCAATAGATTCTCTTTATGTGTTTTGAGTGCTTGCTCATGTGAAGATGTACAACCTCCACGTGGTGCTGCTGATTGTTCTGCAACTCCTTGTGTAAGCATGTGCCGTACACGAATCTAAAAAAATCAAGAAAATTAATTGTTTGTGATAAGGCACTTCCAACAAGGTATCAAGGTCAGTAGACTTACATAGTCAGAGTACTGGTAATATAACAAACAAGATGAAGGTTTCCCATCTCTACCGGCACGTCCACACTCCTAAGGGGATGCTCAATCATCAAACGGCTTAAAAATTTTGCATCTCCACTATGCTTTTTGTGAAACATTTGTCATAAAAAGTACCTGATGATATCCTTCAATTGACTTGGGTAGTGAATGATGAATAACAAAACGAACGTCAGGTTTATTAATACCTACAGTTTTTCCGTACCATTAGCATGGGATAGCCACAAATAAAAGTCACAAATATATATGGACTAGAAATCAAGTTACCCATCCCAAATGCAACTGTAGCACAAATTATGTTGATCTTATCCTTACTCCACTGCCTCTGAACATTTGCTCTTTCCTGAAGATCCATGTTACCATGATAGTGTGCTACTCTATGTCCACATTCCTGGGGAGGAGAAAATGGAGACAGTCAAGTTCTTGTCGGACAGGTCATGAGCTGCCTGCACAAATACTAACGAGACTCGTAGCACATCTGAGAGAAATATCATAAACTGTGTTCCCTACCAAAATCACCCATAACTCTGGTTATGAAGTTTATATATTTTGCAAAGTTGCAGGGAGATGTTCAAATCACAATAAGCCAATTAAATGAAACATGGGATTGTCATTTTCACACTTCTGTATTAAAATAGTTCAAGTTCAATAGCATCTGTTATCTTAGGCATGATAGTTGAGGTAGCAAGGAACTGTTGATAGACAAGTCTCGAGACACAATTATGTAACTTCTAGAGCTAAGCGAAAACTACAGCCAAATCTCAATGTACAATCCCTCTACGGATATACGATCCTATTGAAAGAAAAAAACAAGCATGTGCAACAATTATTTGCTAAGCAATATACAGATGCATGCAATGAAACTTCCTTTGAAAAAGGTTACTAGGTTAAGATGTTAGAATGGACACAAGCAGATGAGAAACCCAAAATAGAAGTCCCGCATATATTTAAAAAAATAAAAAGAAGTGTGTGAACACCTACAGATGAGTAAGCAAGAATTCACAGTGAGCAAAACTAATAATAAATTAAATATCAAAAATAAAATAGAAAGATTTAACAGCTTATAGTTTCAAAAACTAACTCTTAGTTTTTCAGCCACTTTTTCGCAATCCGCTCTTGAAAGGCAATATATGATGCCACACTCTTTGAAATGATTTGTGCGAATAAAGCAATCAATATCTTCGAGGCACTTCTTTGTCTTGGCCCTTAAGAAATACCTGAAAAAATATAAAACTGAGATGACATGCCACACTACTACACTAGACCTGATGCTAATGTATCCTTAGAAGCACTTACCTCAGATTTGGACGATTAAAGCTTTGTCTGAAAACAATGCAATTTTCAAGGCCTAATGCTTGAACCACATCTTCCTTAACCCTAGCAGTTGCTGTGGCCGTCAAGGCTAGGACTGGAGTATTTGAGAACCTTTGTTTCAAAAGACCCAAATTCTATGGCATATCAAAAAATATAGTATATATCAGAAAGTCATTCTTTACTAATTTCAGCATGAACATGTTCTCTGATAGAGGTACCTTGTAGTCAGGTCGGAAATCATGACCCCACTGGCTTACACAATGAGCTTCATCAATAACGATTCTTGAAAGATGACCTCGTGAATATACACTATCCAATAGCCTCAAAAGGGTATCACTCCTGTATTCCAAAAAATGCTTATTGGTTATGCAAATCCAGATAACATTTGTATTCCAGCAATGCAGGAGAACTGCATGCCATTGATTATAAGTAGTGGTCTCTACGATTTGCTGAGCGTCTACAGAACTTTGCACCTTAGGGAAAGTATTAAACAAATGCTCAGCTGTTTATGATAGAGCACAAGTAAACGATAATTTTGAAAAAGGTGAGTGTCAATTATAGAAATGTTACATATATTAAGTGGAGCACAGCAGGTCGGAAAAACATAGAAGTTCGAACTCCAACTATTATTACTAGACATGAACTGGAAAATATGAACTGCTGGGTAATGCAGTAATGCAAACTCTCAGAAACAACGAACCATATGACTTATTTTCTGGAGGTAAAATATCTTATAGAAGAAGCAAGAATTTCAAACTAGTTAAGGGTATATCAAATGCAGCTAGATGATACATATAACCACGATGTACACAATAACACTGTTCAACTTACTTTGCTATTTTCTCTGGAGTGACATACAACAACTTGTAGTGGCATACCACTAAATCTCTTAGTATCTCTTGCTGTTGAGACCACTCTATGTTGGCACTTAGATAAGTTGCAGGGATATTTGCCTGATCCAGAAAGAATGTGGGTAGTCAGAAAAGCATCAGGTAATATGTATAAGAAGATTGAGCGATTAGTTACCTGTGACAAGTGCATGATCTGGTCTTGGATGAGCGAGACAAGGGGACAAACTACTAATGTTATGCCCTCACTAATGAGAGCTGGAAGCTGCAAATCAATTGTTCAGCATCAGTGTTGATTGATGGTAATTTGATGATTCCCAAAGAAGAAATGTAATCGGTAGATTGTATTAGTTATTATTACAAATAAATTGCAATGTGATAAAAATAGGAACTATCTTCTGGTGCACATTTACAAATAAAGCTTGAAGTACTACCAGTCGTACTGTATGTATGTGACTATGTGAGCATTCAAAAGCGAAGACATGACAAGCAGTTAGATGGTCCAACATTAGTCAAGAATAGTGATTCATATAAACATATTTGATTACCTGGTAAGTCAAACTTTTCCCACCACCAGTCGGCATTAAAACAAAAACATCATTCCCACTCATTGTGGCATTGATTATTTCTCGCTGATTTGGACGGAATGAATGGTTTCCAAACTTGCTTTTGTTCTTGGTCTGAAGATGCACTAAAAGTTAATGAATTTCATAAACCAATGTTCAATTGCATAATAAACAAATGTTTGAATTGGGCAAAAAAAAACCTCAAGATCCTTAGTCCACGGAAAATTTTTACTGCTCCACCTTTTGTCATTAGAACCTTCAGTGTAATTAACATCTATAATCTTCGGGGCATAATCTCGTGATATAGGATTGAATGGTGTACTTAGATTATCCGTATAGGGATATGGTGCAGGGGAACAGAATAAATTATTGTCTCCTGGTCCATTCCTGGTATAAACCTGAGATTCAAATCTATCATTATCCATTACAAGAGTGCTCTGTGGGGTCATAGGGGTTGGTGTCCATATACAGCAGTTGTGGAGGCCATAGAATGTGATCGTTGTCTCTCCACATCTTGGGTTAAGCTTGCCATATGTTCCACAAGCAGCTGAATCTGTTTCTTTAGATGCACTCTGCAAAAGTATGACCATAGCAAACATCAACATTACTGCTGATGAAAAGAGATGTACTATCAAAAAAATTGTATATGATTAGGCTCAAGGATCAAACCGCTTTTGACGAAGCTCTTCAGAATATTGAGGGCTAAGTTTGTCATCACCATCAATAAGCTCATTGGATACCTCAATAAGCTTATCCTTCATCTCCTGCAAATGACCCATTGCTTGTGGGCAAAATGCTAACTGCATAGGTTTAGTAGTGAGTAGTGAGATAAAATTCTGAAAATGGCTCCAAAGTACAGAACAGAGAAAGCGATTTCAATTGGTACTTGTCCTACCTTGCACTGATGACTACATGGTTCAGAGAGTTCTGGTGGTAAATTGTTCTCTTCCAAGCCACTGGAGTTACACTTGTCTGCAAGGGGAGTTGCCATATTATGGGATGCTGATCCGTTGGGCGTATTTGTTGTTTGATAGTGCTCCATAACTATTCGGTCCACATCAATACTCTGAAGCATAAATTTGATGATTGAAAAAAGCTAGCTACATCATGTATATATAGTCCATTGTACATTGTACATTCATGTAATTAAGATCTGAAAGTACCTACCGCCAGAATATCATCATCATCTTCCATGGCATCCAATTTATTATCAGTGCACATGTTATCAGCAATCGGAGCAGTGTGATGCATTTCAGCTTTGGTTCTTGTAAAATTACATTGATTTGTTGCTTTAGTGATATCTGCGCGAATCAAATTATTGTTCTGGTAATTCCCTTTACAGGAGTTGATACCAACAGGTAGATGGTTGCGGCTGCTGTCCAGGCAACCCCTTTCAGTGAAATGGTGCAAATTTTCCTGGGAGAGCATCTTATTTCCTGGTGCAACCATTTTATTATTGTAATTTGAATCTCCTCCATAAGTACGTGTCTGGCCCCTGTCACAATCTTTCACTTTTGCAGATAAACCAGGACTTAAATAACTCTTGCAGGCCTGAGTGCTGCACAGAGAACGCCAGGCCTGTAATGAACAACCATAGAATAAGTAAAGTGTGTTCAGCATTGCAAACAGTTTCAATTAGGCATATGTTCTTTCAAGAGAGGACTGATGACAAACTATGAATTGAATTTTTTCAGTTAAATGTAAGTAAAAATTATACAAACTTCATCTTACACCACAGATCCTGTTTTGTTACTAAGAGTAAAGACAAGCTAAACTCTAATAGTGGAGCATATATCATGTCAAATATGACCGCTTATGGATGTAAGGTCAGCTAGAGCATGAATTTTCAATGGCAAGTAATCGCCACTGCTATTCTTAAACATTACCACACATTAACAACATATTACAGGACTACAGTTGTACCTTCTCAATGCATGAAACTTGAAGGCGTTCTGAGCTTTGAATCCTACAGGCAGAAGACCTGAAAATTGAAAATAATGGTTTGTTACTGACATGATAGAGGATGTAACCTTTATTTTCTTTCTTTTTTATAGGAAAACTAGCAGGTGCTCTAGCTTCTCATTTAAGCCAGAACTAAGCAGATTTCTATTATGATTTAGAGGATACCTTAAAGAAAGCATCCCTTCACGGTTTCCTTCTGATTCTGGATTTGGCCTTTGTGTTGGCAAAGAGAACAGAAAACCTGTACTCAGAAAGTCATCTTTGCTAGAGGAGCTCTGGATAGCATTTGCATGGTGCGGCCAGTTTAACGTTGGTGCCTTATCACCGCAGTTGGGGCCACCACTTGGCTTGTTTCTGCCTTGCATCCGCGGCTGTGACTACTAGCAGTCTAGCACATTAACAGCGGTGCTGAATGTTTGATGTTGATATCGTCAGAAGCCAATGCAAAACCAAGGCATGTATCATTAAACCATCAAGGCTGCGGTCAACCAAAATTTTGTCAGCATCTGCAAGCAACATGTAGGTTTTTAGTGAAGGAAATAGTATAATTTAGCCAGCTGAAAGAATTGGTACAAGTACAACAACGCTAATTGTGTCTGTGAAAGAGTAAAATATACTGCAAATTGTTGATGATTGCACCCCTAAGATGAAATGAAATCAGGTGACAAAAGAACTGTTGTGGTAAACTAATGTTGACCTAAGAAAGAACCCCCATAGATCAGAACCTCCATATAGACCCATACACAAAGCGACATACTACTAACTGTGAAACATCACAAGGCCTCGCTTCAAGATCTCCACACTAGACAAAAATCAATCAGCACAATCACCGACCGTTTGAGGCATTCCATCGAACAGTCTGCCGGCCTGCAACACCACCCTGCCTCCATGCAAAATCCCTCCCCGCCGTTCCCCAACTGCGAGGTCAAAACCTCCCTAGCAGCGCGCAAAACCCAACCACCATTCGATGGGCCAAATCAAAACCTAGAAAAGGAAAAGGAATCGCAGGAACGGAGACGGAAACGCGAGTGGATCGATATAACCTGCGGCCGACGCGGCTGGTTGCTGACGCTGGGAGGAGGCGGCGGCGGCGGCGCTAGAGATCGAGCGAGCACTGGTGGAAGCGTTCGGTTTTGGGGAGAAATACTTTCCGTGCGAACGCACGTGTGGGATTCCGCGGAAATGGTTGCGAGGAACACGGCAGGCGCGGGATTTGGCACGGGATCAAAATTGAAAAGGCTGCGCCTTGGGAGGGAAACTAAAACTAATTTCGCTGATTAGAGCGGCGGCCGTCGGATTGGCCTCAAGATCCGCAACGGGCTGGTCTCAAAAAAAAGATTCGCAACGGGCTCGTGAATCGCCAACGGATAGAAATCGCAGGCTGACAGTGACAGTACTGTATGGGCCCGTCAGGAAAAGCAGTCATACTAGACTGGGCCGAAATCATAAAATGGGCTCAGCATTTTTCAGGCATTAGCGCCTTGTCTACACTGCAAAGTTTCCCTTAAAAAACGTCTATACTGAAAAACGAATATACCAAAAAAGGTAACTTTTTACATTATTAAACACGGTAACTTTGCGTTTCGTATGAGGTTGACTTTTATGGTACGTCTAGAAGAATATACCAAAAAAGAAAAAGAAAAGATTGTGTCCTTCCTATGTGGCAGATTGACGAGTCGTCAGCATGATCTACCTATGGCGTACAGGACTCGACGATCACTTGTGATTTACCGTTGCACCTGCTACTACTACAATGCGCTCCTACAGTCCTACTCGAGAGCGACTACTACATTCTGCAAACGCTACAACGTCCCTGCCCTTCACTGCTCCCCCGGCCGCGGGGCAGCAGCGTCGCGTCGGCGCCACCACCGACACTGACCCAGTCCGTTGTCGCTTCCACATCATGCAAAACGGCCAATTGACCTGGCGCGGTGAGTACGATCTTTGACGGTGATGCAATTGTTTCGGGTTGCAACGGCTAATAGCATGTGATCGAGTACTGGCCTATGCCTAATTAGTAATTATTACACTTTTACTAACAAGCTGAACTACGACATCCCAACAAGTTGCTTTTGTCTGCAGCATACTAGTAGTATATTGTAAGAAGGCAACGCAGATTTGAGTGCAGGAAACGAGATTGCGGTGATCAATTAGGATTTTTGGAATTGATTACTCCGCCACCAAACCAAAGCCGCATGCTGTTCAGTGTTCACCCACCAGCCACTGATCCACCGCCGCGGCAGCGCGGAAAAGCGCTCTCATCACCGTGCATGTGTGGGATCCAAATTCCCTGTCCATGCAAATGATGCAGTGATGGCGACAAGTCTAATCTCCTCTTCAAAAATCCGGACGCTTTTGCCACCCCATGCCACCTCAATCAATCGTTGGCAGAGTCGAGTCGCCGTCGCATGGACACCTGACGGCGACGCGCCATGGCCCTCTCTCTTCACCCTTTCGCTTTTCTTCCTCGACACGGACACGGAGCGGGAAGCCAGCGGAGCAACAGTACAATGCTCCACATGCAGGCGGCGTGATGGAATTGATCGACACACCCACGCCACCCTCACTGGACATTGACAAGGACGGCCCGCTGCTGTCGTCCCCTCCCTGATCTGAATCCGGCAAGTACAACATGGTGGTTGCTGTCCAATTAAATTAGGGGAGCTACTGCTGCCACTGATGAGCTGCTTTACCTTTGCTATGCCCCTTGTTCACAAGCGCCACACCCTTGCTCATCAGAATTGACAGTGTTGAGCCTCCAAAGATTTCTTTACCCGAAATTGTTAGTTCTACCAACTTTATTACCGAAAGGGAGATCTGTGCGTGCACCTGCCAACTTTGCGAACATTCCCTCTCGATTTAGCGGGCATGGTTGCCACTCCCATGGCCGCGACATTTAGCACATCTCGACGAGCAAATTTAATCCGCGCCAAACATAGGTGGATGGTACTGCACTGCCAGATCAAGATCATAAGTACGTAGATCTCACTTGGTATGCATACTTTCATTTACTACTGGACATTCATATCAAGATTACATCTCCAAAATAATAAATTAATAAATTCAGTGAGTAGAGGGAGGGAAGAAGAAAGAAAGAAAAAAAAGAATTAATAGTACATTGCAACTCTTTGATTCAATTTGATCAAATACTCATCAAAGAAATCAAAAGAAGAAGAGAGGAAAAAATGACCAAAAAATACTACGGCGATGGAGAAGTATTATACTGGCGATGGTGGTGGTGCCGGCGCTCCGGCGACGCGGCGGTGCTCAGAGCCTAGTTGTACGGCTGCACCGGCGGAGGCGGCGACGCGTAGGACATGCCGTAGACGGGCGGGAACGGCAGCTTCCCGCCGGATTGGTGCCCGTGGCCGTCGCCGGGTTGGTGGCCATGGTCACCGCCGGCGCTGCCGCCCTGAGGCGGTGGCGCGCAGTCGTGCGGCGGGGAAGACGGCGTCGTTCCTGGCTTCGTTGTCGGCGGGTGGAAGTCCGGGCCCGACGGATGGGACGGCGGCGGCAGGACGTAGCCTGGGTGCTCCGTGGGCGGCGACGCCGCGGGCTGGTTGTAGACCGGCGACGCCGCGGGGGCATGCCGGAGGACGGCGGCTGGTGGTACCCCGTCGACGGAGGCGAGGACGCGCCGTGGCCGTGGGAAGGGGTGGTCGACGGGCTGGTGGTTGGCGCGTGCGCGACCGGCGGCGGCGCGTACCGCACGTCGGGCTCGTCGGCGGAGGTCGGCGGCGGGGGCGGGGTGTGTGCTGTCACTGGAGTCGATGGCGACGGGTAGGACGGGGTCGGCTCGCCCTGCGGCGGCGGTGACGAGTGGTGGTAGGACGGCGTGCTGGAGCTTGAGGGCGGCGAGGGGTAGGATGGAGTGGGAGTGGGTGAGCCCTGAGGCGGCATGTGGTAGGAAGGAGTGGTCGCGCTCGACGGGGGCGGAGGATACGACGGGGTGGTGGGGCCCTGACGAGGCGGCGAGGGGTACGATGGAGTGGTGGGGCCCTGATGGGTCGGCGGCGCGTGGTACGACGGGGTGGTGGCGCTGGACGGTGGAGACGGGTACGACGGCGGGGTGGTGGGCCCGCTCCTGGGTGGCGCGTGGTAGGACGGCGGTGACGGGTAGGACGGCGTCGCGGGTCCGCCCTTGGGTGGCGACGAACCGGACGGAGTGGGCCTGCCGCTTCCACCACCGGGCGTTGGTGTGTAGGCAGCGGCCTGGCACTGCGCCTTGCTGCAGTCGAAGGGGTGCGCCGCGGCGGCGGCGCACTGTGACGGCGGGCGCTGCGCCGGCGCGCCGGGAATGCAGTTCCAGGCGCCGTCCGCCGTGGCCTTGGCGCAGCTGGGGCGCGCCGTGATGAAGTTGTTGGTGTAGGTGAGGTTCTTGAGCCCCACGAGCCCGCACACGCCCGCCGGCACAGCGCCCTCGAACCTGTTGCCGGCGAAGTCCAGCTCCTCCACGGCCGCCATCCCGGCAACGCTGGGCGGGATCTGGCCCTGCAGGTGGTTGTCGCTGACGTCGAACACGGTGACCCTCTTGAGCATGCCCACCTGCGGCGGGACGCAGCCCACGAGCTCGTCGGCGATGAGCACGATCTCGTCGAGCGTGTCGGCCATCCGGCCGATGGACGGCGGGATGCATCCGCCGAGCGCGTTGTGCGCGAGGACGACGACGGAGGCGGGCGAGTTGCCGAGGTTGGCCGGGATGGGGTGGCGCAGGCGGTTGGAGTTGACGAAGATGGCGTCGAGCGGGCGGTCGAAGAGCGCCGGCGGGAGGGGCCCTCGAACTCGTTGAAGCGCAGGTCGAGGTACCTGAGCGACGGCAGCGCGAGCACCACCTCCGGGAACCGCGCCGACGAAGCGGTTGTTGCTGAGGTCGAGCTCGTGGAGGAGGTGCAGGTGGCGGAACGCGCTGGGCACCACGCCGCAGAAGCGGTTCGAGTTGAGGTGGATGAGCGCCAGGTCGGGGAGCCCCAGCGGGAGCGACGCCGGGAGGTACCCGGCGATGTCCGCGTGGTTGAGGTCGATGCCCGCCACGACCACGTCGCCGTCTCCGTGGCCGTACCCGCTTCCGGGCAGCGGCGCGCAGAAGACGCCGCGGTACGCGCAGACGTTGGGGCCCACCCAGTTGCCGGTGAAGTTGGTGGGGTCGGAGAAGATGGCCGTGCGCTTCCAGGCCTGCAGCGCGGCGTACGCGGCGCGGAGGCGCGGGTTCGGGAACGGCCAGGACGGCGGCGCCGCGAACCGCGACGCGAAGGAGGACGCGTACGAGTCCGACACGTCGCCCTCCTGCTGCGCCGCCGCGGGGCCCAGGAGCAGCAGCGCGCAGAGCGCCGCCGCCACCGCGGCGGCGGCACCGCTGCGTGTGAGCATTACTGTGCCTGCCCGCGTCGGCGTCTCGAGCTGAGACAGACGGTCTCGAATGCTGCTGCCGGCGGCGAGGCGAGGTTCGGGATGCAACGCGGCTCGTCGATCTACTAGAGGAAGAGGGAGGAGCTGAGAGTGTGGTGGCGCGTGAAGCAGCAGTGGCATTCAGAGCGGGCACATGGGGGTGTGAAGAAGGGCGCGCGGGGCGCGGGCACATGGGGGCCAGCGCGCAGCTAAGCTCGGTGATTAGCTCGTTTGATCACGCCGGCCGGACGGGTTGGTTGACGGGCGGCGCGTCACGTAGCGAGCGATTCAACGTGGGCAGGCGTTCTTGTTCCAGTTTGGCTGGCCTCTTGTTTGCTTCGGCATCTACTACTACTCCTTTCTTCTGCAACCCATTTGTTTTTGCACGGGCTCATAACGCTTTTCGCGTACTGCGTTCTGCGGACTTGGACGGGAAAGGAAGCGCTGTGCACATGCACGCACCTGGCTGGCTCGTCATCATCGTCTTTCGGTTCTTGTTTACGCATCCCCGCGGAGATTGATTTCAAAATGCGCTTCGGTGCTCGGTCCACGGGTTCGTGTTTGCAACGGCCAGCCGCCGACAAGCCCTACATGGGTTTCAGTCACAGGCCGTGTCGGACATTATCAGTGAGAGGCTCGTGAATCGGTGGCGGTGCTGTTTCTGCGCCAATGCCGTCACGCGTGAGTCCAGGAAGCCTTCGAACCAGCAGGTACCCGGGCGCCAACTTTCCCGCTCCTACACACACCGTGTGACGCAGCAGGTACTCCTGTCGTGCACTGATTTTCCCTGGCGCCTTTGGAACCAGCAAAGAACCGGAGCTGCCTCTCGATCTAGTCGACCTGTTACTATTATTTCTCCGCTGCCAGGATTCGGCCATACTGCAATCGATCGAAAACCAGCTGATCACGAATCTTGAATGCGTAGCGCTCGCCCGGACCCACCGACATTGTGTTGGACATTTTTCTGTTCGACTGCAGCTTTGCTGGAGTTGGGTCCCATCCCATCATGCTACAGTAGTAACAGCTTACTACGTAAGCATATATGCGTGGCTGATTAAGGTCACAAGCTAAGTAGAGTAAGAATCAGATCCAGCGTAACGTGCTCATCGGCCTTACTATAATCCGGGTGCCTCATAATTTAACGCGATGCGCTGCCGTACGACGTGTAGTTCGCTTACTTCGAGGCAGGTTCAAACTTTTGAATGGAACCAACGTTCTCTGTCACGCGCAGGTAGCATGTTGATGCATGCAGACAACCAAAGGTAGTCAGCAGTTTTACAACAACAAAGAAACGGTGAGGGCGACGCGTCACTGTGCCTGTCGTTTCAAATTATTGTATACAAGCAGGGTTTTAAGTTTAAAAGGCTGCTATCAATAAAATTATCGCTCTAACAGCGTCAGCCTAAGAATAGATTGAATAGAGTAGCAATGGGCAACACCTTTGGTCAATGGGCGTCGCCTCGTCCTCACCGTGCCTATTGTACAAGAGAAATGAGCGAGCCAACGCGCAACAAGCTGTGCAATCTCGTCCCTGAATCAGTAGTGCAAGCACAGCCGTCCATAACTACCGGTATTAGTAACATTTATAGATTACAGCGAAAGTTTTTCAATTTAGGCAATAATACCGTACGAATAAAATTAAGAGTAACGAACATGCCCTGAGTAGCTGTACGGTATTTATTCTGCACAGTAGCGCACGCCAAGTTTTTTTTCCAGAGCCTGTCTCTGCATTTTCGGCCCATTTATTGGGGAGTGAAGATTATTCAGATGGAGCACAGCACGGTGCACGACGGCAGTGGGGCCGGTACGTGGATCTGGCACCTGTGTGCCTGCTGTTCCAGGACTCCATCCATGGACGGCATACAGTAGCGTATGCCACCACTGCACGACTGCCATGGCCATTTGCACTGGACTGTACGTGCAGGTTGCCGTAGATACGCCATTGTCCGGGCTGCCGGGCTCGGAAGAACTCGATGGTGTCATCCGCGTCGTCAAGTTGGGTAATCAAAAGAAGAAGACGCGTTTGACACACACGCATCGGCAGAGGCACAGGTCACCGGCGCTTTGCTGCATCTTTCGCCGCCAGCTTTCAGGAAAGGGGAAATCACTCGGCTCACAGCTCCATTTCCCAGGTTCCTTTCCACCGACTTGAGAGACGGCCACTCTTCTCCGCATCATCATCCGCACTGTACCCTGGGGCCCAGTTGTGGTGCCTTCTTCCGGGTCTGCGTCTGCCCGACCCAAGGTGACGGTGCACTGCTTCGTTTCTTCATGTGCTGGGATGGGTTGGATTGGATTGGAGGAGATGGAGACCCACCGAATGGGTCTCTAGCTAGGCCCCGTTCGTTTCGCACCTCTAAAATTTAGATATCTTGTCACATCGAAGAGAATCTTACTATTTAAGTAGTATTTTTATTAATTTAATAACAAAACCTATGTCGCGACTCCCCTCTAATTTACGAGACGAATCTAATGATCCTAATTAATCTATGTTTTGCTACAGTGATGCTACAGATAAACATCTTCTAATAGCACTATAATTATCCTCGTTGGATTCGTCTCGTGAATTAGATAGAGAGTCTGCAATTAGTTTCGAGATTAGACTTTATTTAAGTACTTCCAAAATGATAAAATTTCTTTGATTTGACCTCTAAAAATTAGATAGTGGAAACGAACAGGGCCCTAGTAGGACAGGCGGACAGGCAAGCGCGCGCGCGTACGAATACACTTCATTCCCGCGTAACGTGCGCCCATATGCGAATGTTCCATCAACAGTTGGCGTTGCCGGGATCTCCCAGGTAGACAAACGCCGTATTGTACAGGAGCAACAGCTACTACTACTAGCACTAGTAGTGGGCGAGCCGATCCCGTGGCCGTCGTCCAAGACGCTCTGACAGTCTTCAGTACGCGCCTCCTGGCTGTTTACGCCACCAGGAAGAAGAAAGTAACACCACTGGTTCGCCAACGCGTGCAGGCAGGGTAACGAACACCACATGCGGCGAACGAAAGGAACAATCACGGCATCCCCGTGGCTGATGGAATCGAATCATCGAATGGAACAAGTCCTGTGCCCTGCCCTCTGCGTTGCCACCGACAGCCGTCACCGGTCACATGATGGATGCGCAATGTCAGCGTGTGTGACGATGCATCGATCTTCCAGAACCTCGTCGCGTCTGCACTGCACTTCCGGCCGGGTAAGTCCTAGATTAAACGGCAGGGAGCAGATGTCCTCTATGAAACCAGCAAGTGATCTAGCCTCTTCGTCAAGGCAGCAGCGCCTGAATGCCGAAACATCTTGAGACTCTAACGGTGCTAGAGATTAGAGCTAGTTTCTAGCTCATGACTAGCCATAAACTAACTCTATTCTTTGAGGTGTTTGGATCCAAGTGTTAGATTGAGAATAAAGGTAACTTTCCAATCATTTGAAGGTAAGAGGATAGAGAGAGAAAAGTACTTTTTAGTGGGTCTTACTCAAACTAGCTCAAATTAACATCTCTCGGAATGTTAGTTTTTTAGATGGGTTAGATGCAACCAGTCCAAACTAACCCTACCTATTTAGAGAATTTAAGATTAATTATATCCAAACTAGCTCAAACTAACTCTAACGCATAGATCCAAACCCATAAACGATCGATCCTTCAGCTGCACGCCCTGCGGCACCGACTCGATGGATCCCCGGCAGCACGGCGTGCGGCGCCAGGTCGCGACTGGTAGCTGGCGCTGTTAAGCCTGCTCACCTGCGCTCGTGTGGGCACTCATCTGGATGGATGGTACTAGCTGTTGCTTCCGGCACAAGAGGATCCATGTGTTTGTCTCTCGCCTCCCTGCCAATCAGAGGGCGCCGAAATGGCGTTCACGAATGATGCCAGTGCCCACGCCGGTGGCCGCTGGCCTTGGCTGCATCGAATCCTCGCTCCACGATGCGTGTTTCTGACAGTACTACGACATGCAGCCATACATACAGATACGCTGATGACATCGAGCTGCGCATCTCAGCGCTCGCGATTCATCAGTTTGATTTGCCGCACACAGAGCTCTCACGAGGATGAAACCACCCGCTGATGTTCGCCATTCTTTCCCAAATTGAGACTACGCGACAATGTCTTCTTTTTCCTGCTTACATCTCGCGCGTTCAGATCCTCTGCGAGTAATACACCTCACTGACATGCGGATCCGAACCCACGTGTCGATGAACTATTAATACATGATACATGATCTGCAGAGGATCCTCGTCCACGTCTCGCTGCTACGTACTTCTTCTTCTGCGGTGGTACCGTACTTTTGTACGTTCACCACAGAATAAGATTCAGGGAAACGGCACACTATTCTTTTGTTTAGTCTGTAGTATACAGCAAAGATGAGTAATGAAATTCCAGGGCCAGTTGTGGAAAAAAAGGGGGACCGATTTCTGATACCGCGTGATAATTTCAACTTGTTTATTTCTCTGCGATGCTCACTACTGCCTCACTGCATTGTATATTAATAATCAATTAAATTAATAGATAACGATGACAAGGGGAGAACCATGATTGCAGCCACACAGGCCACAACCCCTCCGCCGGTGAAGACTTGTCAGTGGTTGTACCTCTTTAGAACGGACTTATCTAGCTGCTCACATAGGCAGCTACTAGATAATCAGCAACACTCCACGGACGCGGCAAGCCTGTCATAGTTGAAGGACTCGGTGCTTCCATCTACGAGATGATAGGCACCAACGTGCTCGTCGCCACCTCTGTCGCCCAGGCCCAGGCCCGGATAGACGTCGTCGGCGCCGACCGAAGGGAAAACCTTGGAGGACACGGAGAGGGCCTTGTAAAGGCCCAGAAAGACGGTACGACCGCCAAGGCCAGGGGCAAGCGTCGTCTTGCCCGCACCCAGATTCACGGACATGATAAACCTTGTACATCCTCTTGAAATAAGGAAGATGGATGTTGGCACGACCGGTAAAACGGAGGATCCGGTGCACCAACATGAACTTGTATCTTTGCTCTGTCCAAGTCCGTCACCAAGACCGCACCGTTCCCGATGCAATAGAAGCGGCCTGCAAAAGGCATGAGGGAAGGCATGTGGAATTGCGCGTCCGTGTCCACCACCTCCCAGCGCCCGTCGCCGGGCTTGGCAGAGGCCAATCTGCGGATGCCGTCGTGGGTGGTAAAGCAGAGAAAGACCGTGTCGCCGGGAACAATCGACGAGGCCGGCAATTTTTGGGAGCTCAACCATCTGGCGCGTGAACGGGTTGAGAAGCCGGTGGCCTTGCCGAGCAGGAGGAGGCCCTCGGCGCCGGTCGATTGCAGAAGGCCGTGGTCGCGGAGCTCCGGAACGCACTGTCCAGTGGAGACGTGTAGGAAGTGGCGGCGGCTGCAGTGCGGGGCGCTCCCCGAGGAGCATAATCCACCGCCGGGGGTGGAGGCAGGACGCCGCGCGGAACAGCGCGTCCACGGCAAGCACACGCCGCCGAAGCTGATGTAGTCGGACACGTCGTTGGCGAGGGCGCGGTCGGCGACCAGGCCCGCTGGTCCATAGAAGTTTTGAAAAATGAAACAAAATATTGCATTCGTTGTGGATACACAATTACAAGTCAAATACATTCTTTGAATATGTCTATTGCGCAATAGGACCAAAAAAAGATCGTCGAACATTCAGTATTTTCGTTTAGTCGTGTTTGAACAGCTGTTTGCTTGTGATTTCTCCTTTTTACAGTGATTCGAATTTTCAGCAGGTAGCTTGCAGTTTCATGTACTTCATTCACAATAGGATAACAAATAAATGAATATGTAGGCTATCAAGACAGAGTGCTTCACACAGAGTATGCAATGTTGATGCTAGAAGCTGCAATCAGACTAATAGTTTCAGTTTACACCGAGAAAGAGAAAAAAATGACAAATACGCGGCTGATCTGATCCTATCCTAGGAGAAAGTATAATGAAGTCGTAGGTCGGGTCGATTCACAGAACGAAGCCATCGTCACAATCAGATCGCAGGCGCGTATGCAGTTGGCTGTGCAGAGGCCACGTCGGCTCACACGATCCTGAGGCTCTCGCGGCTCTGCTCTCGGCCTACGGAAGACGGAACCAAATGTTTGGCGCCATCCATCGAGTGGCCTCCTTTGCATCCTCTGCTTCTGCTGTGCTTCCTGTTATGCCGGCCATGCGTGGCCTCATCAGAGGAGAGAACGATGCGGCAGCCAACAAGACCGGCGGCCAGGGGCGGTAAGCTCATCACCGGCCGCGGCGTCGTCAGGCTTCTGCAGGCGCCGGCGGTGGTCGCGCTGGCGGCGGCGCTGGCCGTTTCGACGCCCGCACCGGGTCCGGGGTCCGAGCCGCTGTGCAACCTCCCGCCGGAGCTGTCGGGCGAGCTGCAGGGGAGAGGAGCAAGATCCGGCACCCCAAGTCCAACCAGGCTGCGCGGTGCACGTCCAAGTGCGTCAGCACCTGCGTCCTCGGCGGCTACGGGGCGCCCGGCGTCGGAGGCCCATTCAACATCAGGAGGTACCTACCACCGAGGAACCTTGTTGCTTTTCCTTCTTCCATTGATGCCTGATTCTCCCTCGCGTCTTGTTGGCATGGCATGGCATGGATGCGAGCAGACCCCTGGTGGTGTTCAAGGACACCTTTCGCAGCCGCCAGTACTGGTACGAATCACAAACGAAATCCTTCCTTCTGGTCACCGTTTCCTCTCGACGTCGATCGGTTGGTGTGAGCTCTCTTTCTTTGTGTGCTGGCAGTCTTGCGGAGTGCTCGGACGTCTGCAACCTGATCAAGGACGGCGAGGACGACCAGTGAGAGCGATGGACGGCACTCCACAGTGCTACCTGAGTCGGGCCGGCAACGGCGGCTCTGCTCGCCTGGCAAGAGGGACGACCCCGCAAACTGCACATAGCATTTCGATGGCAGATTCCATTGACTCGAGTGCTGCAAACTTTTTACTGCTTACAGGTGGAAGAGTCTAGCATGGCTGATACAACTGTAAAAAAACATGCACATTTGCTCTCTGTGACATAGTATTTCGGTGCAAGAAAGATTTCACCAGAGGCTGACGTGGTCTGGCCACATCAAATTATGTCCGGTTACTAGTACCGTTTATAATTCTGTTGGGTCGTAGATTAATTCAGGGTGCATGTAAATGAATAAATCTGAGTTTTCTGTGGGAGAAAGAGAACTGGTACAATCGTCTGATTTGGTCTTGTGGCAATTCCGTTTGATCAAGGCAGTGGTCGAGTCAAGTCAGCAGTCAGAACTCAGAAGTCAGCACCGCTCTCACGGCAGTTAAAGCCCATCACCTCTTGGGCCTCATTCGAGACGATTTGCTTCCTTGCCGGGCCTAACTCAAGCCCATCTTGTTGGCCCCACATGTCAGAGCGGCATGACGAGGGAGGAGTCCTCTGGGCCGTCGATGCTGGTAACGCAACCGTCTCATTCTCTTCTCTTTCGCTTCGCCGTGTCGACAGAGAATCCCTCCTTTTCCATGGCGGCTGCGGCGGCGGCGGAAGAGCAGGGAGGCGGCGGCGGAGGAGAGTTACTCGTGCGGATATTTGTCGGCGGACTTGCGGAGGTCGTGAGTGCGGCGGACCTCGAGGCCGTGTTCGGCTCAGTCGGCCGTGTCGCCGGCGTCGAGTTCGTGCGCACCAACGGCCGCAGCTTCGCCTACGTCGACTTCCACTGCCCCTCTGACAAGGCGCTCGCCAAACTCTTCTCCACGGTAAGCCACTCTCACCTCTTTTCTCCAGTACACTGATTTAGTGCTGCTAGGTTCTGTTATGTGGCTTCTGTCTGTTTGTCAGCGTATTGGCATTTAACAGTGGGGATTAATGCAGTTTTTATTTAATCTATATGAATTTTGAAGCATGGATTTTGGTGCTCTAATCGTTTGCTGTTACCCACCCCTGATACTGTTTGACCTTATGATGTTTTTGCTGTAGTACAATGGGTGTAAATGGAAAGGGGGTAGGCTTAGGTTGGAGAAGGCCAAAGAGCACTACCTTACCCGCTTGAAGCGAGAATGGGAGCAGGAAGCAGCAGCAGCAGCTGCAGCGGTGGTTGCCGCACAGGAAGCAGCGTTGAAAGATGATAAGGAGAAGCAAGAGAAGCCAAAGCTTGATAAGGCTGTTGTGGAGGGTATGAAGATTAATATCTACTTCCCCAAACTTAGGAAGGTCAGATTTCTGTACTCTGCAGAACATATGAACCTTTATGCACGGTGCACTTCTTTAATTAGTACCCGTGATAGGTCCAAGTATTATACAATCAGCTCCTCCTCCATTTCTTGATGCTATGAACAGTTTAGTATTTGACTTGTAAATTTATTCTAAGTTTCCTATGTTTTTTTTTCTGATTGCAAAGAATTGAAAAGCTCAAATTGATAGATATATTGTGGGAAATTTCAGGGAGTATTAGCTCTATAGCTCTGAAGGGAAGTTGGAAGTGATGTTGCTTATGGAGTTGACATGTTGCTGACATACCCCTCTAATACTGTTGATGACTTTTGAAAATATAAAACATAAAATGGGGCTTAATTGCAGCTATGTCATATCGGTAGATTTTATGTATTCTCTTATGTGGTATGAACTAATTCGGCAGTAGTGCTCTTTTCAGTTTAGTACATGTCTTTCTAGTTATCCTAAGTTGCAAATATGTGCAAACTAGATAAAGGAAGAAAAAAATGAACACAAAATCTGGGTAGGTAAACAAATAAACATCCTATTGAAAATTTTGGACCATGGCCGATGTATATAAACAAAATGGGCAAAATAAAACCCAAAACATAAAACGAAGTTATGATTGTGTAATGTTCAATGTTGATGCCATACTTAATATGCCTATAGTTTTGTTGACTTGCATTTTCCATAATGGACATTCTTTTTTACAGGTGAAACCTTTGCCTTTTAAGGGATCTGGAAAGCACAAATACAGTTTTCGAAATATTGAGGTCCCTTCCTATCCGATCCATTTCTGTGACTGTGAGGAGCACTGTGGACCTCCCGAGGCAGCTAATGATGAGTATGCTTCTGTTCTTAATGCCGTGTCATATGAGAAAGAGCGCAACATTATGAATTCTGTGATGAGCAAACTTTTCGAGAAGGAGAATGAGCATTTTAAATCATCGGAAATGGAAAAATCTGATGTTCATATCAACATGGGGGAACCCTCCGAGGTAGTGAATCACAGGCATATGGAACAAACAGAAGAGGCTCCTAATGAAGATTTGGATGACATACAAGTGGAAGAAACAGAAGAGCCTTCTGATGAAGATTTAGATGATGACCTTGTGATTAATATAGCTCCCCGCAAGTCCAGTAAATCGATTGTGCAAGTAAAAACTGAAAATCTGGAAGTGAATAAGGTACACATTGTTTTCAACTACTTACTGAACAGTTTGCATGTAATACTCAGATTTATTGTGCATTACATATATTAGCATGACTGCCATAAATTTCATTTATTTACAGGACTCACAGTCAAGAAAACGCCCAAGGCTTGAAGAAACGTCCATGCCAAAGAGACGGAGATTTGAGGTTCCATCTGAATTTAGGAGAGGCAAACAAGAACCTACTTCAGTGATTTCAGGTGTGAGAGACTCAAGTAAGTCTTTGCCTGTTATACTAGAAGCCAACCAAAACCAGCCTAAGTCAATCCCCAGAGACAAAAGCCCTGCAGACCCTCAAGGTGTTCAGGCTTTAAATAGTTCTTTGACCAAAAGTGAAAGTGAACTAAATATGATTTCTGCTGTGGAGCCTAAAAGGGCTCCTTGTGGACTCAGAAAGCATCCTGGAGAGATCTTGTAGGGGATGCACTCAGCACACCTTTCAGTATATCACAAGTGTTGCCAAACACCAATCCATCACCAACAGTAGTTCCAAATGTTAATGAAACAGGGAAATCTGCAGAATTCTTAGAAGTTACAACTCAGCCCTTGTCTGAGGCAACGCTGTTAAGTTCCATGGGAATTCCGTCTACCGGCACTACAGATGGGTCGACGGGCCATACCACTGGGGAGTCAAAGGAGAACAATAAGACAAAAAAGGTGCGGGTAGTTCCAAAGATTACTGTTGGTGAAGTTTGTCCTTTCATGAGAAACGCAGAGTCAGCAAAGCAGTGGTCAAAGGCGAAGAAGGTCCTTTCTGGGTTCAACAAGAAGAGCAAAGAGGACAGTGGATCCAATGTCGCGAAAGGAAAGCCATTGAAAAGAAGATAACTGTGTGTGCTTTGGGCCACAAGTAGTTGAACTCTGGCATAATGATGGCAGCCGCTCAGAGCACGATAATTTTAGAGTTTTTTTTTAGGTGCGCATGTCTTGTGATGACTCTGAAATACCGATGACGTTTGTTGTAAGATGAATCAGGATTTTTTTTTCTGTGGTGTCAAAACGTCCCTAGAGCACGATTGATATATCATTAAGCGATCGTGTCCCTGACGTTATGTCATAATATTTTAATGCAAAGCTTTTGACCCACTGATATATTTGTGCAATACGAAAGGGCCAGTCTGAATTGTTGCACTGTGACTGTTCCGCATACAATGTTTGCATGCTTGTTAACGAGCGAAAAATACGCGGATAATTCGGGCAACCGTGAAATTTCTCTCTCTCTCTCAACCACGGCTAAACTGTTTCCAGACATCATCTTCCTCTAAATTGGTAACAGTGCGTTAACTCCAAGTAAATTTGGGACATACATGCACAAGGAAAGGTAAGATTTTTTTTTCTTCAACACTTGCAGCATTTCGCAATTTTGTTTCTGAATCGTTTTTCATCTTCGATCAGGATCCAGGAACATGACTACAGACAGGTTGGGTTCGCGGAGGCTCTTGCCTGGCCGTCAGAATTCCCATGAGGTCCGTTTCACATTCCCGTTCTTGTATAACTCCGTCACTGGACAATAATGGAATCAAGGATAATTC
Source organism: Chloris gayana (assembly GCA_031894775.1). Taxonomy (NCBI): domain Eukaryota; kingdom Viridiplantae; phylum Streptophyta; class Magnoliopsida; order Poales; family Poaceae; genus Chloris; species Chloris gayana. The sequence continues at coordinate 1,284,405 of JAUNZO010003024.1, read as the reverse complement.
GTTATTGCTGGCATCACTGCATTTCGTATTAAGGGGTTATTATGGACCTCAATAATGATTTCTGTTCACATCACAATACTTTTCATGCTAAGGGTCCCTTTGGATTGAAGGAAAAACAAAGGAAATTTAGATGATAAAAATTGTAAAGGATTTTTTCCTACATGTCATTTGGCTCATAGGAAAACCAAAGGATAGTTTCCATAGAAATTTAGATGATAAAAATTGTAAAGGATATTTTCCATAGAAATGGATTCCTATGCTTGATTTTGGAGGAAACAAAGCAAGATAGACCTTTTTTTTCTTTCTTTTGTTTCTCCTCCCAAGCAAGAGAAAGCTATTGGTTCCTTTGTTTTTCCTATGAGCCTACCAAAGGACTACTCATCCCAATTCTTATGTTTTCCATTTCCATAGGATTCCAAAAACATACTAACTCAATTCCTACATTTTTCCTATTCCTTTGTTTTTCCTATCCTACATTCCAAAGGGAGAAGTGTCTTTTGTTTAGACACCTGTTAGTGGCTATGCTGCCAATTGTCTAGTCCCCTTTCGTTCTTAGCACTCTTGTTCAGGAACCATCCATAAAATTCAGCTTTCACATTTTCCTGTTGGTACTCATTTACAGACGGATAGCATCACCAGTAACGGCCAGAAGTCTACCAATCAAGTGAGTAACTAATAGTAGAGATTACTGGTGCCGTACATTACACTCTACATTGATTCCCCTTTGGCAGAATTCCAGGTTTTCACTTGTTATATTTCGTACTTACTCATTGGATTCATCTCCTCTTATTTTCCTATAGAACAGACCTCTCCGTCCTCAGATGGAGCAGACGACTTTGAGGACGAGACACTTATTACATCAGAATCATCTCCCCACAAAATTGGTGGAGGCTTTCAAAGAAATTTAGACTCTGCAAGATGGGATTTTTTCGGTAGTACGAAGATCGTGTTGCTCAAATCCAAACTCAATGTGCTAATACCATGTGGCTTCCTGGCGATCCTGGTCAACTATGCCACCCAAAATAGTGTAACTTTCATAGGCAACTCAACCACCAACATCTTTTTGGCATGCTTCATATCATGTATTGATGTTGTTGATTGTTTTTTTCCTGAAGGGATGGGTGTTTCCTCTGAGCTTGTTGGGTATCATCCCTTTGGCTGAGCGATTGGGTTTCGCTACCGAGTATTAAGTCTTACAATCTCCGCTCATGTTTGATGTTCTGTGATCTCCCAACACAAATATATTTGATTTTTTTATTATTTCTTCCTGCAGGCAGTTAGCACTCTTCACTGGTCCAACAGGTCTCTCTTAGTTGATCTCTTTGTGAAGCATTCTGATCTGAATTGCATTTGCATGCAGCTGGACTTTGCCTGAATGTCTCCACATTTTATTTTGCAGTTGGGGGCCTTCTGAATGCTACATTTGGCAATGCCACCGAACTGATCATATCGATCCATGCATTACGAAGCGGAAAACTACGGGTGATTCAGCAATCTCTACTCGGATCAATCATGTCAAACATGCTCCTGGTTCTCGGTTGTGCATTCTTCGCTGGTGGGCTCACTTGTGGGAAAATGGAGCAGAATTTCAGCAAGGTGATCATTCTAGCTGTTTGTAGGTTTGCATGATACAGATAGGGTTCTGAACTTCTGATCCTCTGTTGTTCACAGGCAGATGCAGTGTTGAATTCTGGGCTGCTCTTGATGGCAGTGATGGGTTTGCTGTCTCCTGCTATGCTGCATTATACTAATCCGGAGGTTAACTTTGGCAAGTCGGCACTTGGATTATCAAGGTTCAGCAGCTGCGTGATGCTTGTTGCTTATGCTTCTTTCATTTACTTCGAGTTGTCAAATAGTCGCCGATGTGATGAAGCTATTGAGGCAAGCATGTTGACTTTTCACTTCTTTATTTAATTGCTACTTCCTCTGTTCCAAAATGTAAGCATTTGTTGACTTTTCAGAATTGCGTTTGACCGCTTATCTTATTCAAATTTTGTGTAAAAATATAAAAATAAATACATTATATTTAAAATGTATCTAACAATTCTTAAACAAAATATAAAGAAATAATCAATATTTTTACATTTTTTTTGAATAAGAAAAACGGTAAAACGCAATTATGAAAAGTCGACAAATGCTTACATTTTGGAACGGAGGTAGTACTTACCTTACTTGTCTGCGTTTGAACCAGGGTGGAGGTGGGAATGAAGGGGATGATGATGATGGAGGCGGTGTTCCTGACATATCCAAATGGGAAGCCATCACTTGGCTTGTAATTTTCATTATTTGGATCTCAGTATTCTCTGATTACTTAGTTGGCACGATTGAGGTATTATATTGCATGTTTATATCTGTTATCATAGAAGGTTTTTTTTTGTGTGTGAATTTACTCCGCAATTAATTTGCAGGCAGCTTCTAAGGCCTGGAACATACCAATTGCATTCATCAGTGTTGTTTTGCTTCCAATTGTGGGGAATGCTGCAGAACACGCAATTGCTGTTATGTTTGCAATGAAAGACAAATTAGTAAGCGGCCTTTGAGATGACTAAGGGACTGTTTAAGCTTATAGATTATATAAGCTGCTTATCGTGCTAGGGTAGTATCGTGAAGTACTAGTAAAGATTCCAAAATAAGCTGAAACAAGCTACTCTTGGGCAGCTTATTTCAGCTTATTTGCCAATGTTTACTAGTACTTTACGATACTACACCATGTACAATAAGCATCTTATATAATCTATAATCTGGAAGAAAAGATCCCCGAATAATGTATATAAATTTTCATTTGCAGCAAATTTGTCAGAATTTTGTTTGTTTTCTTGTAGGACGTTTCCCTTGCAGTGGCAATAGGATCGTCAACACACATATCCATGTTTGGGGTGGGCTTGTTCAACTCCGTGTTGTTTCCTTGAAAATCATTTTGATCTGATAGATACTTCTCCATCTGATTTTGTAGATACCATTTTGTGTAGTGATGGGATGGATGATGGGACAGCCAATGGACTTGAATTTCCATCTGTTCGAAACTGCAAGCCTCTTGATAACCGTACTGGTTGTCGCATTTTTATTGCTGGTGCTGAAATGACATAATCTGCATTTCGAAAATGCATCGATCCCATTTTTTCGTTCATTTGAAAAATGTTATCAATATTTTCAGGAGGGGACTTCGAACTGTTTAAAAGGCTTGATGCTAATTTTTTGCTATCTGATACTGGCTGCCAGTTTTTATGTATATGCTGATCCAAATATTGATGGTGAGTTTCTCACATCTTGACATTATCCGTTGGCAATATCAAAATGTGATAAATAAACATTTTACTGGGAAAAAGGTTTCTAGTGAAACTGTTTTATATAAATCTTGAACTAAAAAGGTCATTTCCCAAGTCAGAACGGTCTAGTAGTTGTGATTTTAGATAATGTTTATAAATTGATATTTTATTCTGCAGGTAAGCCTCCAGGAAACTAGGAGTGCCTACCTTGGAAAACTAACAAAGAAGAACAAGCTAATTCTGTGTATTGGCTGCCTTCTTGGTGTTCCTCATATATAGGCCATTCAAGTACACCGACTATTGTATATAGAAGGAAATCAGACAAGCTTAAGATGGACCACGAGTTGTGCATGCAACTGCTTATTTTTCGGATATGCTGGGAAAAAAATACTGAGCATCAATAAATTTCGTTTGAACTGCTTTGTTCTGGTTTACAGGCATTAAATGAAAAGCATTAAGGATATCCTGCATGTTCGTCCAGATGGTAAATAATTAATATACAATGGTTGAAACTCATTACAGCATAGCAGTCAGAAGGTACATGGACTAACAACATTGAGGGGAAGTCTGTAAAATTCTAGGCTAACAGAAACAAAGAATTCAGGGAATGACCATGTTCATCAAAGCTATGAACGCAGTGACTTGTCCTTAAGATTTGTATCCATTGTGTTGCATTTCATGTCAGTATCTGAAATTTCGCGTTTCGACAATGGAACTGAAATGGTATCCGCTTTTGTCTCAGTTTTCTCTTTCCCTGTGGATTCAGTCAGTTCTGTTGAACTTCTCGTAGAGGGTGAGGATTTTCTTGCCTTTTGTTGCTGTTCTAAAATCTTCTGCAAATATCTTGCATGTTCTTCTATGCGTAGCTGCAGTTGCCTTTGCACCTGATAAACAAGAGCAAATTTATGAGAGCTACTGGTGAACTTGAAATAGTATGAATTTACTAGAAACTAATAACTGAACCAAAATAACTCTATAGAAACATCTCTTGACATAAATTGGATGGTGCATTAAATGATGAAACAAGATAAATAATCCATCTGTCCCTGCAGCATGAAACACTGAACCCAAGTGTCTGGTATTTACCTCTAATTGTTCGTGAAGCTGTTTCTGAACCTCCATTTGCATCCGAAGGGCTTCTGCTACTTGTAAACTTCTAGGGGAAAAAAGTGATAGTGTTTGAACTTTCTTCATGCAGACTGTAAGGTTACTAAGGGCATTCATGCCAATTCAACAGAGAAGGAAATAAAAAAGGGTTAGATGCTCACTTCTTTTTGGCAGCATCATTTCCTTGAGTTGCTATTTTATCTTTTTTATCCTGTGAAGAGTACTTCTTGTCTTGGTGGATCATGCAACAAAACCAATAACTTTCATAAGAAATCTACAGCAAAAGCAGAACTTAATGTTCCGGAAAAATTTCATCTCCGTATTACTTTTTTGTTACCTCCTTTGGTCTCTGGAAGATACTTGGCAAATCTATATTTCTGCATCCCAACGAAAAAGGATGAATACATCGGAAATGATGAGCGTTTATTTGAGTAGGAGTTTTCTGGTCCAAAATAATGACCATTATTTTTCACAACTAATGGTCATTAGTTGGATCCAACGGCGTAGATTAAATTTTAGAAGTTAACAACTAATGACCACTAGTAAGGGTAATGTTGTCAGAATAATATGTTTATAATACAAAAAATCATCATAACTAATAAGTTAGTCAATTTTTACATGAATTTGTTATAAATATTTATTTTAAATTTGATTAATCATCATAATTATTATTTTCAATTTTTAGTGTATTTAACATAAATTTGTATGAATAAAAATATTAATTTTTTAGTGCAATTACTAAACTACCCTTGAACTAATGGACAATTAGTTGAGAAAAAATAATGGTCATTATTTTGGACCAGAAAACTACTCTAATTGAGAATGTGACTGTGCTAAAAGTAATTCCATTCAAGTACCTGCAAATGGCTCTTTACATGATAGATCGTCAAACCTTCAGCGTTCATAAGCTTCAACACTCCCTTAGGAGTTGCCTCTACAAGATTTTATATTGAAGATAATGTTAAGAATGACTGGAAGTCCAGAGCAACGATTTCATAGCTAGAACGGTTACCCTACTTTCTGGCCCTTCGAGCTTTTTCACAGCTTCCACAAAACGCTCATGAAGCTCCAGTGTCCATCTAAGTCTTGGCTTGTTACATGCTGCTCGAGATGAACTCAGCTGTACTTTAACCGGAGATCTTGCACCCTGTAGACGCCCCTGATCGGAGAAAGATGGCACTGGACAAGAAGTGAGCTGCGGTGGCCCGTTGCATATGTCCTAATTAGGCAGTGCAAGCAGTTGTCAAAAGGGAATAGTTAGCCTCAGTTGTGGACATGAGTAGTTTGCAAATCCTCAATAGGATCAATGATACATGCAGCTCTCCTGTGTATTCTAGGGAAATAATAGGATCAATTATGAAACTAATGGGCTCACGTCTAACCGAGGGTTGTCTTCATTGTCCGTCATGGCTATTCCGAGCTGTTCAGACAGGAACTGAAACTCCATTTGATCATTGAAAGCCATGGCATTACTTTCTTCATGGAAAGTACCTTCCAAAGCATCTCCAGAAAGGTTAAGAAAGTCCCTGAGATCATCTGAATGTTCAGTATCATCATGGCCACTGCCGTTGAGGTCAGCACCATACAACAGTGAAGAGGAGCTGGATGACTGTTCAGCTGAAGCTTGCTGCTGCTGCTGTGCACATTTTGGTGGATGAGGCAAGAATGACAAAGTGCTCGTTTGCTGGCACGTATTGGAGTTTTCTGAAGATGTGGAGTACATACTTGTGCAGAATGTGGAAGAACTGGAAAAAATTGGTTCGGAAAAGTTGTCTTGCGAGGTGCGAGAAATGGAGTTTTCAGTGTTAGAAAGAGGGCTGCATTTCTGAAGGTCAAATGGTGGTATCGCAGGCAGACTCGATAAACAGTTAATCTCTCTCTTGATTTTTGAGGTTTCAGGATTATGTATGGAACCACAGAGCTCAGATTTGGCACTGAGCAGTTTATGAGAAGTGCATGTGTGAGCCATCCTGTCAGGACTAACGAATTGTTTTACGGAAACAAAAGATTGCGTGTGGTCATTCACCATTGAACACCCGTCGCCGACCAAGGGCTGCCTGCTCCAAACCTCCACAGTGAATATCTGAGTAAGAACATGAAGAGCCAACCATTATCATATAATCTCTAGCTCAGGATATGAAAATTTTCTTTCAAGACCTATGAAATTGTGTAATTTCAAATATGTTAACAAAGGTCCAGAAATATGGACACGGGATACAGAAGTCTAATTTGAAGCTGAACTCACACCAAAGGGATGAAGAACAAAAGAGAAAACTTGATTTTCTGACGGTTTTATGGAGAGTTTAAATTCATGAAAACCCCAATTTTCAGGAAGATAAATAGCGAAAAAGAGGACACAATTTGTAGAGTTGACAGCATCTCACCAGACCAATACGAAAATAAAATCAAAGCAAAATTAGCGGACCATGTGAAGAACACAAGGACGAACGAAGCAAGGAAAGTGAAAGGATTCATGGAAATGCTCGTGAAGTTAAAATCAAACCCACCTGATTCTCAGGAACTTGAGAAGACGAGTGCAGCGAAACGATTCGGAACTATAAAGCCCCCTCTGGCCCTCTCTCTCCGCCGTTCTCCTATGCAGGCAGACTCTCTTCCCCCTATCTTGTGGCAAATAATTGGTGCCTTGAAACTATATTAGTCCTTTCATCTTCAATGGTTGATTCTTTTGGCTCCTTTCTCTCCCTAAGGAGTAAATTGCCTTCATTTGTTTTTGCGGTTGTCTTTGCTTGCTTCCGGCTATGGGAACACGGCGTGACAATCCAATATAGTACTCCCCAGCCATCCGTGCATTTTCGCGTGTACAAGCTACAGAAATGTCTTCATATCCTACCTCCATCCAAAAATATAAGCATTTGTTGACTTTCTGTAATCACGTTTGATCACTCGTTTTATTAAAAAATGTTGTAAAAATATTAAAATTTTTATTATAATTTGTTTTATTATTGAATATACTTTAAGTATTAATGATTATTTTTTGTATTTCTAAAACTATTTTGAATAAGACAAGTAGTCAAACACGACAATTGAAAATCAACGAATTCTTATATTTGTGGATGGAAGGAGTACATATATATTTGTATATACACTATTTCATACTATCTCTCGTCCCATTAAAAGTGTCGTTCTCGCTTCTTAAGAAGTCAAATCTTTTTAACTTTGATAAAAAATATATAAAAAATTATAAATATTTATTGAATATAATTGATATCATTAGGCTACTTCTAGTGGAGAGTTTTATTTCATTGTTTCCAATGCATAGTTTTATTTTATTGTTTCCTAGAGAACACATGTAAGAGAGAAATGTCTTGAAAACAGTGTAGAGATGGTTTCATCTAGATGAAACCCTTTTCTTCTCTCTCCTTATTAATTTTCTGCTACATCAGCAAAATTATTTATATAACAGCTTATTTATTGACAATAAAACTCCCACTGGAAGGAGCCTTAGATAGATAATTTAATCTACTTTCATAATCAACTTATTGGAGATACAAATATTACTAATATTTTCTATAAATCTAATTAAAGTTTCAAAAGTTTGAAAGGCACATATACCATAGGACACTTTCAGTGGGATGGAGAGAGTATTTCTTCCAAACTATTAATAACTCAGAAGAGAAGACAAAAGAGGTAAGCCTGACTTAGCTTGTGCAGTTTGTATCTCAGCGAGGTAAATAACAAAGCAATCTCTTGGCCTGATGCGGTACACATGTGCACAGCCATTAATGACTACAGAAAATTACGGTGAAAGCAAAAGAAGCCGTCGCTTGCACCACCAATTGACCAACCAAATTGATACAGTACATTATTAAACTTCGTTTTCTCGGGTCTAAACTTTATAGTTGCTACATCAAAAAAATCTTATTATTTAAGAGTACTTAAATAAAGTTTAATTATAAAATAAATTACAGGCCCCTAGACTAATTTACGAGATGAATCTAATGAGGCTAATTAAGTCATGATTAAAATACGGTTACTGTAGCATCACTTTAGTAAAACATAAATTAATTAAGTTCATTAGATTCATTTCGAAAATTAGCACCAATATGTCAATATGGTTTTATCATTAAATCGATCGAAATATTCATACTTTTATGTGACGAGTGTTAAATTTTAGAGGACGAGAAACGAACGGGAGACTTGCTGAATCTGAAAACATTTGATGCTGACCTCTTGCGGGGTTGGATTTATATATATGGGGAGATGCTTAGTTAAATCGTTAAGTACAGATCTAATGGCCTGATACTGGACCGGATTTTAGGGCGTCATCATAATTTGATTAACCCAGCTACTAGTATATTTGCTAATCCAATTCTGATGCACCTCTAGAAAAGCAAATATATTATGCATGGCTTATTTGGAACCCATAATTTCCTAAAATCTGTTGAGCTTGAGCCCTTTTTTTTCTAATCCCCGTAACTGAACGCATTTGAGTCTATAGAACACGAAAATTTGTGGTTTGCACTTGTCATAGACACCAAAAGAAAACAAATCCCATTTTACCCGAGGTGAACTCACACAATTGGCCACGCTTGATTGGATGGTTTTGCGGTGGTCCCCAAGATGATCATCGACTCAAGATTGGTCCATATAGATCTAGACGACAAAAGTGCAACAACACAGCTACCGCTTTGGATCGTTGTAAAATCAGCCAGTGCCGCCTCGCTTGCCCTGCTTCTTATAAAGAAGGACCAAACCCAAATAGCCATACAGTACGTATAAAATATATCATGCTTTTTCTTTATGAAAATACATCATGTGTTTAGGAGAGTCGAGCACAGATTGGCAAAATCATTGGATTGAGGACTAAGTGTATCATTCAACTTAGCTCATCAACTGTGATTTTTGTGGGTTTTGATGTGGACAAAAAGAAACAGGCTATTGATAGCGCAATTATGTACATGAGATTTTTAGGAAATTTATACTAAAGTTATGATTAGATGAAGAAACTTGGTGTCACATGCACAAGTAGTAACGACAAACAAGAATATCTGTGTCAACTGATAAGTATCATACAACTATTGAACCAAATTGACCTTGTCACAATCAAGCATCACACTTCCAAAACCACTTTGACAACCGTTTATAAAATGTGGCTAATTTGGCCACGAATGATAATGACAGGGTTGATATCGGTTTGCATTGATATGAGACAAGCAACTGAGCTTGCGTTACCTGTCCAAATTCTCCACTTGGTACATAGATAAGATCCATGATTTTTGAAGACTAATTGATCATGCATGCATTAATCTATGGAGTCTGCCGAAATCTATCCTAAGAAACAGGTGTCTATTTCTCATTAGATGCCAATCCTGGCAAAGTAGCCCTGCATCCTGGCAAAGTAGGCAACTCATGGCACTACTCCTAGCCAATCATCAAAGCACATAGAATGGCATGACAGTGAGTTGGCTAGGTCATTGGACAATCCAAATAAGCCGATCATGCAAGAGCTGTTGACATGCTATGATTTGAAAAGTTGGTGAATGTCCATGTAACGTATGTTTATATGTGACATGGGGTGATATAGAAAAGCTGCGTGAGGAAAAGGAGGTCGTTTGATTGCTTGGATGGAGACTGCTGGACGATGGTGGATGAGGATTTTGTGAGCACGGTGAATGTTCATGATTGAGGTGGGAACGAATATGGTGAACCAAATTTGTTGGAGATAGTGAGATTACCGTTTCAACTTGTGCTCTACTTAGCTTCCGGATCCGTCAGGGACAGAAATAGTGATATTTTAGATAAACAATGTCTAAATTATAACTTTGAATACAAATCATAATGTAGTATATTTATGAAGATTATGTGGCCACTTCAAACTAATGAGTTTATCTGTTAACATGCTCAATTAATCAGTCTTCCAAAATGACATGATAAGATTGCTTTACTGTACTGAACCAAACACAACAAATTCAATTGCTTTCGTGTCCTCAGAAATTTGGGGAAATATTACACTGAGAAAATAGAATGATTTAGCTACGCCTTAAAAAAATCTAGTCTTTTAACCCTAAGCAAGTTGAATAAGTCAAAGGTTAAACCCACAAGACCCAATATGAAAAGAAAATTAAAAAATAAGAAAGATGGAAAGAAAACAAAAGGAAAATGCTATAGGAACACAAAAAGGCAATAAAACAAATACATAAAGGTAAGGAAGAAGTTGAACCAAAAATAAAAAAAATTGGTGCATGTTTTGCTAGTTTTATGGTTCTCCTATCCATGGCTTTTAACAGTATTCGTACTCTTTTCATGACGAGTGATCTTTCTCTACCTCTCTTCAAATTATATGGGTGGTGTCTTTGCATATACCCAAACCATTCTAGTGGAGTTGCACAAACTTTTCTCGTCAAGTGTCACATATAATCTCTGGATATATTATCTTCATATGTGACCACATTTTTTAAAAGCCATATCATAATATACACATTTTGGTTAATTTATCTGAGTAAGCATATAACCTTTCAATAGAACATTCTACTTTAATAAATCATATCACAGCTATAAAATTTTCTTGCATAGCTTTTATAGGCACATGACATAAGAAGATTGACACCACTTCAACTATATGGCTTTATGAATAACATCTCCATTTATCTCCATTCTTCTATGCAGCATAGATCCCAAGTTGTCATTACTAAAATAAATTAAAAATTCCTTCTCCATAATACAGTGTGAAAATAATACATACAACAACCAAATATCAACTGCCAACTCTAAAGACCAGTATAGCCATGCACAAGAATGCATACCACAACTTAACTTCGTCTAGAAATTCTTATCCCAATACAGCAACATCGATTTAATGATGCATATGTTAGTCCTTTTTTCACAACGAAACATGGTGAATTCATGTAAAAGATGAATCAAGTGATTTCTTTGACAGTTTTTTCCATCTCAACTAGTTCATAACCTTAAAGGACATACAACCTCAGCCATGTAAGAACATGTTATGACTGCAGAAGATTAAACAACAGAGACCCACAAAATGACCTTGAGTTCTGATGTTTTTACTCATATAACGCAGATATTCTTTCATAAATGACGCTAATGTTTAGAAAGCGGCACCACTTATTTTTGTTGCCTAGCGCAACTAGATTCTTGCTAGTCTTTGTTATCTACCTTTGAGCTCTTCTTCAAACATGCGCAGTTTCTCCTGAATTGGTGAAAGGAAGGACTTCAAATCCTTGCAGATCCGTGTTCTGTCATGGGATTCAAGGCCTTTGTCATCACTGAACCTTACTTGTATCTGAAGTCCAAGGTAAAGGGAGAGAAATATATTATTTAACACCAGTTAGCACTATATTACATACAATTGTACAGGTCATGTATAGAATTGATGTTTTACCTCCAAGTCATCAAGTTCACCAAAGGAGAACTCAGGAATGTCCAGATGGCCTTTAAACTTCTTATTTTCTTCTTTAATTAACCATTCACCTAATACACATTAAAATGTGTTATACTGCCGTGTAATATGAGGTTTATCGACAGAATGAATCAAGGGCAACACTGTTAACTTTTGCATGATATCACAGTTTACCTCGAAATTTCAAGCTCAGTTCATAGTTATACCCAACTCTCTTCTTATTACGGACCGTGACTTGAAATGCCTGCCAAGGAACAAGGGACATATATTCAGAATTTCTGATACTAAATTACAAAATTGGAGAAATACTAAGAAAGCAGATTATCCATCACCAGGTTCTGTGCAGTCCTTCAAAAGAGGTACTAGCCCTGCCATCCCAAAGTGTCAATTTTAACTTTTGACATCCATTTGATCCTTCATTTTATTCATTTTTAAATATTATTTTTTAATAATTTATGTTATCATTACAGATACCTTAATGGTGTAATATTTGTTTTAGAATTTACATAACAATTTTGAATAAGACGAATGGTCAATGTTGATGTCTAGAAGTCAACATCGACACTTTCAATGAGACGAAGTAATTGATTTATCAATTTGAGTTTCTCGCCATTTTTTATATGGAATTGAGTGGTTGTACTTACATCGCCTGAGCATTTGGACACTTCATAAATTGATGCTTTCCCAGTAGGGAATTCCATTGAGAAGGAACCCAGCAGATCCTATAGTATAGACAAAAGACGAGTCGGAAAAAGTATTAACGAATGAAAATATTTTCAAGAGTTTTGCCAACTGTAGTAACAAACAACTGTACCTTCATCCTACCATTGGCCCATGAGTTGAGGTTCTTTTCCTCCCAGGTTCCAGCCTGCACAGTGCAAACAACACTTTACTAAACCATTACTGGGCATTTCTGTATTATATACCAATGTAACTACACCAGCAGTACATGAATTGTGCAAGCTACAGACGTATTACTAGGTTCCTCCTAAGGGTGTACAGTGCATAAATCATAATAACTCAAGCAAAACTATGCAACAACATTATGGACTATGAAGCTGAATTAATCCCTATCACATTATGTACAGCTTCAACGAAACATTTTAGATCCCCCAAAACAAGAGTTTGACTTATTACAATCTATCTACAAAGTAATATTATGAGTGAGGACTAAATCATCCAAATGTGGTGTTAATTCAAGTTGCCAAATAATTTGGGGTCAAAAGGACTAGCACCCTGTTCGGCTGGCATGTTATTTGGCTGATACTGGCTTACAGCCAGCAGCAGCGATACTAGCAGCAGCAGTAGCCATTTGGCTGGAAATATCTCCAGTCGAACAGGCTGTAGTATTGCACTACTAATTCAAACTGTCAAATAAATTTTGCACTACAAATTTGCATTTGCAAACCAAGCAACAGATTCGTGGTGAAGCAATGGTAATGACTTTTGCCAAGCAAGCCAGTAGAAGAAACAGTAGCCCTAAACTGTAGTTTGAGCATCTGCATTGCCATATATCGTACTTTGCAGAACAAAGCCGCACACACAATGAGCAGAACAAAAATACAAATGGCAAGCGACTGAAACTTACAGGCTAGATTACCATCCGTTCTACCGAGCTAGTACTCATCCTCAACTTGCCATCGGAATCAATGGATGGGTGAGCGTTCCGGAGACACGAGGACATAATAAATTTGCTATCTTTGTTGCTAGTTCGTGCAATGCAAATACTGCAGGTGTCTTTCCCAATCTAATAGAGGTGTGTCTCCGCTTCGCAGGGAACATAGACAGGATGCGGTGAGTTGAGGCTAGCTAACCTGATTCCAGACCGAGCCGAGGGGCGGCGGGTTCCCATTGCCGTTGCCGTTGGTTGTGGCGGCGGCGGGGTCGAGCTTACGGGGGACGGGCAGCGGCGCGGCGTCGCCGGTGTTCTCCCGCACCCAGTACCTGTACGACGACGCCTTCTCCGCCGGTGCCGCCGTCGGGGCTGTTGCCGTCTCCTCCATCCCTCTCGCTCCGAATATCTCGTCCCTCCACCTCCGGCAGACGGGCGGATCGGTCGCTGCCGCAAATCTCCCGGCGAGGCGCGAGCGCCCGGTGGCGAATGGGAGACGGACGCGTAAGGGCACTCCAATTCTGACTCGGTCTCCGCTTTCTCGGCGGCTCGCGTCCGCTTTCCTTTCGGCGGGGTCAGCCACAGCCAGTGGCGTGCGCGCGTTGGTTCCAGATGCTTCCGAAACGTCCTGGCGGTAAGATGCTCACTCACTGCTGACAGGGACACTGGCCGACGTGTGGACCCAAGAAGCCAGGCTCTTGTAGTCCCCCCACGCGGATGCGGGCGTGCACTTGCACCACACCGCGCAAACCGCTCATACAAATCTTTGCTTAAATTTTGATTTAAACTCTTTTTTATAAAACTTTGATTTGAAATTTTTTCTCGACGAAACTTTGATTCCAAATATTGGTTCAAAACTTTTCTTCAAAGTTGTCTTAATCTTCGGTTTGATACATTTTGTTCATACTTCAAAAAAATTTTACTGAAAAATTTTAATTCAAAGTTTTCTTTGAAGTTTTGACCCAAAGTTTTTGCTTATAAGTTTCGGTGAGAATTTTTAAACCGAAGTTTGTTTAAAAGTTTTCACTAGAAATTTTGTTTTAAAAGTTCTGTAAAAAACCTTTTCTAACATAGAAACTTTCAGGAAACAAAAGATACTTAAAATGGAAAGTTAGAGTGAAACGTGAGCAGGCTCCCTCGCGAACACGCGTGGATTAGCCACGCCCCCGCCCATGACTCCTCTAGGATTCTCAAAATGTAGAAATTAATAAAAAACATAGAATTGAAATTGCATATATTTTTAAATTCTATGGAATGGAAAAACAAAAAGTGCTCCTCCTGGATGTGTCTCATGAAAAACGCAAGAATTTTGAGGTTATGACCCCCTTTGGAATGCAAGATTACAGGAATAGGAAAAACGCAGTTGGAGTTAGCTATCAATTACAATCCTACAGAAATGAAAACACAGAAAAGCTTCATATGGAGCCTTTGAATACAATATAGAAAAAACACATGAATTAAAGGAGAAAGAGAGACTTAAAGAAATTTTACATGAGGTTGGACATCATGTTACAAATCCTCCAAAAATTGCATGGATGAAGCTATCCTATAGGAATTTTATAGGAATTTTGATATCACATTCTTGTGTTCCAAAGGGCCAGGTAGGAATTTTTCCTACAGGATTTCAATCCCATAAAATTCCTTTGTTCCAAAGGAAGCCTATATGTTCATTAGTGAGAGAGAATAAATAGAGATCATGTACCGTGAAACTTTCAAAGGAATTTAACATGAGGCTAGAACTCATGCTAGAATTCCTAGAAAATATGAAGGAAACTTTCCTGTCCTCCAAAATTCCTATGAATCAATCCTTCAATCAAAAGGGTTTAAATAGGATTATTTCCCTTATGTTCAATTCCTTCATTTTTTCTCCACAATTCCTTTATTATAAAGGAGGCCTCAAAAGAGCTTTTAGAAGTTATCAATGCTTTTATTGTACTCGATAGTTTTGTGCGAGGATAACCATGGAACACAATTATTAATTTGTTACACGCTCAAACTCATGATCCCCAAACACAAAAACGTTTCAAAATTTGATAAATAAAGAATAAACATGGTCAAAAATTTTAAGTTACACAACTAGCACCAGCAGTACAGCACAGGAGTAAAAAAGGTCACAGGTTTTCTCCTATAACTGCATTCAATATGCGTTCTCCTTCGGTCTGTACTCACGTTCAATATGCGTTCTCTTCAGTCTGTACTTGCTTAACACTAAGAATCTTCCCGTCGGCAAGTAAACACTTTACTCAACCAAGATGCACTGAAGAACAAACCACATTGTAGATCCTCCTACTCCTTTTCTCCAAAAAAAACTAAAGATGACCTTGACATCTTATAGACCAACCCAATGGGACCGGCCATTGCTGTTATGGATCGGTGACTGAGTCGGTATGGTCACAGCCCACTCGTACCACACCTGCAGTATTGTTGAAGATGAGGATGCAACAACGGAAGTCTGTACCAGCATCAAAGCAAAAATACCTTTGTGGGGGCACAACATCGCCAGAAGTGCACTTCTATAGGAGACCCCGCTGGCACGTAGATGGGCTTTCTCAAGGGGAAGAAGATAGGAAACCTGCCAGTATTTGTTCATCAAAATACAATTGATTGCAATATAAGAGAAATTTCATTGTCATCTTTCGAGAAATTTCATTTTACCAGCTAAACATGTTTGGTGTAGCTGTGTTTGGCTCTATTCCCAGATGAACATCTTTATATAGAACCGAGTCAAAATATCCTGCAAATCCTGCGAAAATGATGTGGACAAAAACATAGCGTTGGTGAGGAAATGAGTGTAGCTGTGTTAGAATAGATTCCATTAATAACGAAATTCAAATGCATAGTTGCTTACCGTGCACAAGGCATGACCCCATATCTGGTGGCATGTCAAATTGCAACTTGCTATACCTTTGATTGCTAGCATTTGGTGTGAAATTTGGATGGACGAAAGTAAAAACCTAGAGACTCAAGGTGGCTACTAGTTAGCGAATTTCACAATACATATAGCTTAGGAATAGATGACAGTTCCCAAACTGTGACCAGATCGACAATGGCAACCAATGAAGAATACAAAACTGAAATTCTGGTCTCACCGGTTGAGGGGGGAAAGTGTTGCTATGCGGTGTAGCTTGACGACATACGAAGTTTCAAAATGCGCAATATCCTTATGTGCTTTGATCTGCAGAAATGAAGTCATCTTACGTTCCACATATATGTAATCACGAATCCGTGATGCTGAAATGGTAGACACATACATCATTGTGCAGTTTTGATGCTGTTATGGGTTGGATGAAACTGGTATATCTGTAAAGGACCACAAGCAAACAATCAAATGACATGAAAGCACAAAGAAGGAACTGAGGAAAGATATGTATAAATAATGAATGGAGGGAGGATGTGAATAAATAAGAGTTCAGTACGAGGAAGGAATTGAAATCCCATCTGGCTTCAAGAATCGCTGGGCACCATCTAGACACTCAGGAGATAATTCATTGTCACCGAAGGATCCTAGCAACTCACTGACCTGATTTGTGTTTGTATGTAAGTGATTTATTATAGATTTAATAGCTCTAGAAATATTGTTACCACAACTATTTCACACACAAAAAAATCTGAGAGCATTACCAAAATATCTGCCTTTTCAGGGGCGTCCCAGCAGCGCATGTCACTTGAAATTATAGTAACCACACTTTCCCACCCTTCCAATTTGATCAAGCTCTGTTCAATATGGATCAGATTAAAATAGTCATGTATACATTATACTTACCCAAAACGACTATGGTAGAGTAGTAAGAAAATAAAATACGAGGTGATATGAATATGATTGCCAAATAACTCACATGAAGAGTAATAACGGCATTGGGATTTTTCTCCACGGCAAAGACTTTTAATTTGCGACCAGTTTCTTCAGCAGCCTGCATTCAGCATCAGATTGCTCAGCCCTAAGGACAACATATAAAAATGCAAAAAATTGGTATGTTTGGTTTTACAGTTACACTATTAACTGCCCAGCTAGTCAGGACCCATGTTTTCCTATGCAATTTACAAGCTTTTTTAAGACAAGAAACACTGACCTGCAATGATGCCCTTACTAGAGGTCCTCTGCCTGCTCCAACAACCATCAGCACCTTTTTTTCATTGAAGTGTGAATGAAATCAGATAATTATATGGAAGAGATAGGATAAAGAGAGAGCTGAATGATGAAGAAAAAAGTTTAAATTTAAAAAGGGTAGAAAAAATGGGCAAGAGATGCAGAAAAATACAAAAAAAAATCCTATTGTAACATTATTCAGCTCTTATATTGTTTTGCATCATTGGAAGTCTCATTCAGTATGGTTTGCAAGCAAATAAATCAAAGTACCAGACTCCATCTTACCGTCTTAGTTGTGGAGACTGCATCATCTGGGACCCTATCGACCAAGGCCTTGGCAACTGCTCTTTGGTACTGCTCAAATGATAAAACGAATAATCAACAATAACATCAACAACGTTATAGAATTACTAGGAAGGAAAGGCATAAGATCTAATAGCAAGCAAAAAAAAATGGAGGAAATTCAAAGAAAAGATGATGCCATTTTTATGTGTCAGCTGGTGGCAGAAAATCATTGGCAACAGTTCAATGCAAAAGCTGTTATGATTCCAGAACAAATTGAGAAAAAAAAAGAGATAAAAATAACAAAACTTCTTAAGAACTTGTACACTATTAAATGGCATACTGGCATTATATAGGGGAAACCTGAGTATACTTCACGATGTCTTTCTCAAATGTCTCATAAGTCTGAGCTTCCAAATTATCCATTAGAGGCTGCACCAATAGAAAATCATAGGAAAACAAGTAGAACAAAAAGATATTAATGAGAAAGCATAAGGATTCCAACTCCACTTTGAAGCTGTGATCTGATAAACAAAAATTGCGAATGTCATTCCTATTTTTTACTATTTGTTTAAAAAAACTGTGAATTATTTAACTCAGAGTTACGACAAAGAAAGTATGTCAGCCACGAGCCCGCGACAGGAACTCAAATTCTGGAAATGTAATTCCAAACAAATGGTTTGAAACAAAATAATTTTAGACTTCGAATAAGGATAAAGCCGCCATAACATATGAGAAATTTTAGTCTATTGGCCAGGTTGTACCCACACAAGGGCGAGTAGTGGGTTCTACTATGGAGCCATCTTGGGGTAAGCTCTTGAGGTTGCAAGAGTCAGGACCCACCAGCCTGCGAAAGTAAAATTTTCAAGATAATAGGTTATGATTTATGAACATGGGTTTGAATCCAGCACATCACCTATGGGCAGGAGATACCATGGTAAGGACTTGGTTTGCTGTGTTATGGGATATTTAATATTTAAGCAGAAAGATTTTTTTACTTTATTTTTGGCCCAGAATAAACATCTTTTGATGCTCCCTTATTGGGGTGATGGGTTCAGTAGCCACAACTTATGACCTACAACAAATTTAAAGTAATTTGTATTCGAGAAAAGAAATTAATTACCTGGAGAGGAGATTGCAAAAAATCCCTGTAATTGATCTGGATAGTGAAGAAAAAACTAAGGTCATTATCCCTTAGCACAACAGTTAAATGGAATAACAATGGAACAGTAAGGTAGACTGGATACCTCAAAGCGTTCCTGCTCAGGAAGTGGATCCATCCTCTGATAGAGGTATGAAATGTAATTCAGGTAGGGGCTCAATGTATGTCGAATAAGGGTGGCTAAAGCAACAATTTGGGTCAGTTAAATCATATACTAAAGAATGAAAGGATATTGACAGTGAGCATAAAAAATCCAGGATGTTAAGTTCATAGATAAGGCAGGAAAAAAATCACAAGCCAACCACACATCAATCACTCTAGTTTAAATTTCAGCATTGCAATCTTAGAAGTCAAGTGCTCAGGGGATATTTCTTCAGAATAGGACACAATGCCAAGCCAAATTTTAGCATGACCTATACTAGGCTGCAAACAAAATTTGGCTCTTCAAACCAAAGATGCAAAACAAGCTCCAGAGATTTGCTAAGGGTGCTACACGAAATATATAAAGAACTAAACTTAACTCAAATGTAAAGTGACCTGTAATGACATTATCATCTATGTAAATGGCCACTTGTAGCTAAAGAATGCAAGGTTTGTACAACCTACCTTCAGTGTGGTTTTCATCACTTGAAAGCACCCCGTCTACTGGGGAGACATCATGTTTTGATCTTCCAGAGAGTATTACCTACAGGGAAAGCAAGAAGGATGGTACCTCAGTAGTTTACAAAGGTTTTGTAAAATTAAGGGAAGTTGACAAAACTTGAAGCATGTCTGTTGGATCAGTAAAACATACATGAGGGGGGGGGACTGACAGCCGTTGGGAGACAGGAAAAAACACACACCTGAACTGAATGGTTAAAAAATCCAGTTAGGAGCTTCTGATGCCGCTTGGACAAACAAGGATAGCCACGTGCGTTTGTTAGAAAAGCCTGAGGCAAAAAAAAAAAAAACAATTATTATTCTATACATGAAATGTGTTTTCATCTCCTGAGAGTGACATAAGATATATCTAGATTAATAAATGGTATCATTACATTTGTTTGGAGAATAGCAGCTCTTACAGGCTCCCCAAACCACCGTCCTAATGAGTTCATTGATGGTAGCGTGCTCCTGGCAAGTGAACAGCCAACCTTTGTAATGAATATTTTTTGGACCCGATAAAAAAGGGTACTTCAGTTGGAATAAAGTACTCCAAGCAAATATGACACTTACAAAATATCAAGTGCCACACATAGTTGGCTGCTATGCTCACATAACAATCTGAATGAATTCCACAATTCCCACGAGTCTTCCATTTCATTCTGCAAGTTAGAAAATGCATAAACAAGATTGTTACGTGGATTATTCAGATGCTGATACTTGATACTCTATTAAACAATGGCACGGAAGGTATAATGATAAAATTACCATGCAGTCGTTATTCTTTGCTTTATCATGATCGTCATCGGTTGGCTCAGACTTCTCTAGCGGTAACCTCAGCCACAACTTGATGAAGCAGCAAAAAAAAACCATTTTTTGTTATTTCAGATATAATATGTTTATAACATGAAGTTCTCTTAGAGGTGGGAGTGGGATAAGAAATACCTGCATATTGGTCAGGCCCTGCAAAATTTGATTCACGACTCTAGCATAGTTGCCACATGAAGATCTCTTGGGGGCAGGAAGAACACAAGCCTGCAAGGAAATGCATTACAAGTTCAATTTTGCATCAAGAAAAAATTCTGTATAAGACAGTAAGGCTTACAAAGTTGCCCATTACTATCGAAAGCCTAAGTTGTGCACGGAAGAAAAGAAAAAGGGGTTACGCTATTGCAATTAAGGTTCCAAACCCCAGGGCCCCACAGGTTTATAGCTGGGAAAACTAGAAATCCCAGAAGATACTAAGGGATGATCATAGTGCTACATGGCCCCATAAGTTCTACTTGCTATGACCCTCAATGTTGATGATTGCTGAAACTATGAAAACATTTGATGTGACAAGGCCCATGTCGGATACCAGCTCCCTGCCAGTGTCTCATAAACACTTGAAGGATGTGTTTTGAAACACTGATGGTACTACCTGATAGATTTACTTAATTATGCCACCCACTTATGTATCAAAATAGAAAAGAAAAATGTAACACTCTAAACCTTGTATATGACTCACCGATGCAGAACATGGACATATTTAGCTTAAATTACAATTGAAATAAGATAGTAGAGTGCTCTCTCATTCCTTTACTGCTTTGTTATTCAAGGTTCCCAGCGCACAACACGTAGTAGCGCTTGTAACACACTCTGTTTTAAAAGCTGAGTAAATTCAGGTGGGGATTTCCCCCACCGTAGTTTCCTCTAAAAAAAATTACAATTGAACGCATTATGAAACACTCAATGAGAGCACTGCACCTGTAGCGAGAGATGAGAAGCCCACGCGACCTCCTGCTTCAGCGTGAGCTCCGAGTCCATCCGAAGCTGCTCATCCTCCGAATCCAAATCAATCCACTCGCTGAGCTTCCCTACGATGTGGCTGCTCCATTGGGACGGGCTGAGGACAAGGTCCGACGCTGAGACGGGAAGCACGGCTCCCAGCGTGGGACGGTAAGCAGGGTCAACCTGAAGCGCGGAGAGCACGTCACTATGAGGCGGAAAACTGGAAAAGGGCGGTGGGCGGTAGCCGAGAAGTAGATTACTTACCAGAGGGGAGAGGAGAAAATCGAAGCCGGAAGAGAGGGATTGGTCGAGGACCGCGGGGAGGCACTCGCCGGCGGGAAAGTCTAGCACCTCCACTCCGCTGAAGCGGGAGTCGCTCTTGTCCCCCGCGCGCTGCCCCAGCGGCATCTCCGTCAGCTGTGCTCCTCCTCTGCTACAGCCTACAGGTGACCGCACGGCGCCGCCGCCGCCGCTGCCGGTGAACGAAGTGAGGGGGAGCCGGCGCTAAAAGGTTTAGGGTTTTGGGGGCGGCGATGAGAGTAGGGGAACGGCGGCTTGGCGGCTGATTCGCTTGTTTCGCTTGTTTTCGGGTAACTGACGTGTGGGTCCACCTGTGTAATAGAGGTGTAATCCGTTGGAAGTTCTGATGCGGCTAACGGTGATTCCCTACCTCTGGTGCTACAAGAAAGAAAAAGGAACATTCTTATATGCAACGTCCATTTGATTGTTTGTTATTAGTAATCTAACTATTTACTAATAACAAACAACTATGTCACACGCTATTAAATCGAGCATGAAAAAAATACAAGTGTGAGCCAATACAACAAATATTTGGTGTAATTAGAACATTTGAACAAAGATTATGCCACAAAGGACATATAAGAGAATTACCTACGGTGCTCACCTTTATGCTATGGGAAAGAAAAAAGGATATTCCTATAAGCAACATCGATTAGATTGTTATTAATAATGATTCAAAAATAAATATGAAAGATAAAAAAGTTAACTACAATATCATCTCAACAAAATAGCCAATATAATACTACTATCGTGAACGTTGTACTTATCATTAAGAATACGGAAAAAATTGTATTAATAGGAAGTTCATCATCAATTTGAAAATGTGTGCATTACATACACATAGAATTTTTTTCTTTTAGGCATCTCACTGATTATAAAATTTACTGTACTTGAATAATACAAATTTCATACTTAGAGGTTTGGATCCAAAACTTATGAAGGATATCTCTCAGATACAAATCTACAAGGATATCAATATGACATAGTGCGTAATTGCATATAATACACCCCCATGTGCTAAACTACCGGTGCTAATGGAAGCAGTTGATTAGCTCAGATCAACCAACTATTTAGGCATGTTTAGATTTCTGATTTATCATTGTTGTGGTTACTGTAAATGGAAATAAACCCTGAAAACGAAACGTAACTTTATCCTTTTAGCGATATTTTGACCCTGTTCGTTTTCTCGCCTCTAAAATTTAGCATCGTCACATCAAAGAGAATCATACTATTTATGAATATTTCGATCAATTTAATGACAAAACCCTATTGACAGATTGATGCTATTTTTTGAGATGAATCTAATGAGCTTAATTAATTTATGTTTTGCTAAAGTGATGCTACGAGTAACCATCTTCTAATCATGACTTAATTAACCTCATTAGTCCGATAAATTAGTCTAGGGGTCGGTAATTTATTTTATTATTAAACTTTATTTAGTATTTCTAAATAGTAAGATTTTTTTATGTGACAGCTATAAAATTTAGACCCCAGGAAACGAACACACCCTTTATAGCACTCTAAGTTCAACTACAATCAAGGCCCCGTTGGTTTCTCGCCTCTAAAATTTAGCACTATCACATCAAAGAGAATCTTAGTATTTATGAATATTTCGATCAATTTAATGACAAAACCCTATTGACAGATTAGTGCTAATTTTCGAGATGAATCTAATGAGCTTAATTAATTTATATTTCGCTAAAGTGATGTTACGATGAATCGTCTTCTAATCATGACTTAATTAACCTCATTAGAATCGTCTCGTAAATTAGTCTAAGGACCTATAATTTATTTTATAATTAAACTTTATTTAATACTTATAAATAGTAAGATTCTTTTTGATGTGACAGTTATAAAATTTAGACACACACCCAAATTGACAGCAGCCACGTTTGCACTACGCTACTACTGTCAATCGGTTCGCTGTCTCGAGGGATCCGATCCGATAGCCCGATTCGGTCGCTGTCTTGGGCTGGCTCCTGAGCCTGGTCAGCAACTCGGCCATCGGTCCATGCTTATGACGTGGATCCAATGGCGCGCCGTACCTGACATTTTAACAGATATTTGTCGCTATCACTTTGTTCGCTTGCTACTGATATGTACAGTATCCAGAGAGGTTAGCAAAAGAGGTTTGCTTATACTTTAATAATCTCAATGTGAGCTGTAGCAAATGGACAAGAAAAGAAATAAATAAAAACTGACAGCAACAACACCATGTGCAACCGTTGTAGCCTTTTTAGAATGCACTGTTTGTGCAGCGATTACCAATGCATTTTTGCAGACTTTTCGAGTGGAGCAATAGGGAATATTTCAGCCTTTTTTGGTACTTTATTTATTTTTATTGGGCCTTTAACTCCTCCTTTCGCTGCACAAACAGTGCAAATATCTTTGGATCGACATGCTCAGTGAGGAATCTCTTTCTCATTTATTTAGTGTGTTGCAAAACACCATCATCTCCCTCTATCTCAGTTGTCACAAGTCTGCTCTGTGTGCTGGCTGACACTGCTATTACTCTTCTGTGTTTTGAGTTCTTTTTTAGACACCTTATGAAGTTCTTGGAAGTAACCATTTCCCTGTGCTAGACTAGATTAGATCAAACGCTCTTTTCATCAGGTCCTATCTTTTTGTTCCATCATGGGCCGCAATCACATTTCTCCTTTTCACCTCGCAAATCCTGGATGTTAAGGTCCTCTTGTTTATCCCTTGTTTGTTTTGGTGCCAGCTTTCGGAAAGTTTTCTTTATTGCTAGTATTCATCTGCCCCCTGCTGTCCTCGTCAGCAAATTTACTCACACCTGGGGGCAAGCGTGCCATCAATGCATTCCCCGCTGACGTGATGTTGTATATCACGTGAACATCGGTGTTTTGCTATCACAGGAAATCCCTCTCGTGGTCCAGTCTTTGTGTTGGTGATGTTTGGCTGGACTTCATTGATTCCCAAAAATTTCAGATTTTGAAGATTTAATAGTCAGAAATCGCGTTGTTGTTGGGAAACGCTGCTCGCCTGGAGTTCTGGCCCTCGCACTTCTTTCCAGCAGAGATTAACCAGAGATTTCAAACTTTTCTTGAGGCCATGAGAGCTCAAGAATAAAACTTCTGCTTCTGCTCTTGGAGCTTCTCTCTTGCCCGTTTCTGAGATCTGAGCTTCTACCTTCTGGGTTCCAGAGGAATCCACCACAAGAAAGAAAAGAGCTGCAGCTGGAATAGCCCTTCCATGGGTTGGTCCAGCCGTGGAGCGGCGGCGGCAGCCGTGGCGCTTGTTTCTTGGCTGTGCATCGCCGCGGCTGGCGTCGGCGCGATAGGGGCGAACTGGGGCACGCAGGCGAGCCACCCGCTACCGCCGGACACGGTGGTGCGGATGCTGAAGGAAAGTGGGTTCCAGAAGGTGAAGCTGTTCGACGCCGAGGATGACACCATGAGCGCGCTCAGGAAGAGCGGGCTGGAGGTGATGGTTGGCATCCCCAACGACTTGCTGTACACCATGGCCACCAACATGAAGTCCGCCGAGAAATGGGTCGACAGGAACGTCTCCCACTTCCTCAACGACGGCGTCAACATCAGGTATCGCATTCTCATTTGCTTTCGAGTAGTTACTGCAGCTTCTGATGATAGTTACTGCTCTTCAGCTCACTTGCATAGTGATGACTGATGACTAGGAGTTACTGTTAGTCTGCTTACTCAGGCAGTGATGATTTGTAAGCTAGTGCTAGATTTTAAGTCTTAATAATGTACCGCAAGTCTATAATTACGGGGAAACAAGGTATTTTTTTGCAGCATTGTAGGTTTTCTTTTTCTGAATGCTAGTGAGTGGTGAACAATAATTGAAGCTTGTAGATTGGTTCAATTTTTACTTGGAAAGTAGCGACTCGTCATCTCTTTTTATACAAGAATACAAGAAACATTGGCATTTGTCAGTGTATTTGTACTTCATGTGCTGCTGGTTGGGAGCATTTTTTCTATTTCGATTTGCCTCTGTTGCTTAGAAGTTTTCATGGATGCATCGGCACAAGCGCATTAGTGGTTGGCATTTTTATTGGTAATACATCTTATGGTTTTTGTATGCCTACTTGGATGCACCAGCGCACAGCCATCGACCATACATGTAATGCTATCCCTTTATTTATTTCAATAACAAAATGGGGAAATTTCATTTATCTCTGTACACATCACAAGAGAATGTGTTCGCCATTGGAGAATTTACGTTACCTGTTGCCTTGTGATGTTTGTAAAGTATGGTTCTTTTTTATAGAATGCCTTCGGGCCGGTCATGTCTAGTTCTAGAATGTAAATTATTTGTTAATGAATATTGTTAAAGGGTCCATCACAAGTTTACTACCTATCTCTACCTGTACGTTTCATATGTAGCGAATCCTTACCTGGATATTTTTGTACCCTTCTTGTATGTTTCAAGAGTATTTTCAAAACATTTTTCACACATGGAGGATCCCTCTTTCATATCTTTTTATCAACAAAACCACATCTTTTTAGCAAACTGCTAATCTGAAAATTGGATGAGATTTTATTTTTAGAATACGTTTGTTACATTATATGATTGGTGTCATCAATTCTTGAATTAAGCAGCATATTTTGCACATATATTAAATTGGTCTCCTCCCCCTCCCTTGATCCATAATGATACTATTCCTTGCAAGAAGCTTTAAAAGGAAAGCCAGGCCACATAAACAGAACATATAACAGGCACAGTGGCCACTTTGTCTCCTTTTTTAGCTACGTTACAGTAACTGATTAGTCAGTAAATATACAAGACTTCTCCTGGATCTAAGTTAGGTTTCAGTTATGAGAATCTAGAAACCATTTCATCGATACTCTTTTCCAGCCGTTATAGATAGCAGGCCCATATCAGCCTCTTCATATCTATCATATTATTATATATAAACATTTTGTTCAGATGTGCTTTTCACATTGTTGCATGGAGCCATGGAGCAATTTTAAGTGATGACATGCAAACAGCAGATCTCAAATTCCAGTTCATGTTGTATACCACTATCTACTTACCCCCCCCCCCCCCCAAATTTAAATGATGAATTTCTTTTTTTCTTCCAAACGAGCATCAACATTTAAAACATAGAGGTCGTTTTAGCTTTAATGTTCACTACCCGCTTAAAGAGTTATGACGTTGTTTGTGGGAATGTGCATCCTTTGGAGGGGATTGGAACTATTGACCCATGCGTTAACAGTGAATTACAACTAACAAAACATCACTGTTCTTGCTGTTGAACTTCAAATTTCCTTTTTAATGTTAACTCAGTTAACCATCGGCTTGGTGTTGTGCCGATCTGCTGTGGTCATTCAGCAGCATGCTGTTGAAACCTGTTGGAGATATTGATCACAGCAGATCTGAAAATTCCGGATCAGATACCACTGGCAGTAGCATAACAAACTTTTTTGGCGTTAGAGACTCAGTTTTCTTCAGGTTCTCACCTATCAGTTTCTCCTATTTCATTGGTAGGTATGTTGCAGTTGGAAACGAGCCTTTCCTGGAGACATACAATGGAAGCTTTCTGCAAACCACTTTTCCTGCCATCAGAAACATACAAACTGCACTTATAAAGGCTGGTTTGGGCAACCAAGTTAAAGTCACATGCCCTCTCAATGCTGATGTCTATGAGTCATCAACCACTAAGCCTTCTGATGGGGACTTCCGCACGGATATTCATGATTTGATGGTCACCATTGTAAAATTTCTGAGTGAGAACGGTGGTGCTTTCACTGTCAACATCTACCCTTTCATAAGCCTCTACAGTGACCCAAACTTTCCTGTGGACTATGCCTTCTTTGAGGGTGCTTCGTCACCCATTGTTGATGGCTCCGTGACTTACACAAACATGTTTGATGCAAACTATGATACACTTGCATGGGCTCTGAAAAAGAATGGCTTCGGAAATCTTCCAATTATTGTTGGCGAGATAGGATGGCCAACTGATGGAGACATGAATGCCAATGCTCAGCTTGCTCAGCGGTTCAACCAGGGCTTCCTGACTCATATTGCAACTGGCCGTGGGACGCCAATGAGGCCTGGACCTGTTGACGCATACTTATTCAGTCTAATTGATGAGGATGAGAAGAGCATACAGCCAGGGAACTTTGAGCGGCACTGGGGGATCTTTACATATGATGGCCTGCCAAAGTATCAACTGAATATGGGGACAGCAAATTCACGCAGTCTTGTCAGAGCAAGGGACGTGAGGTACCTTGAAAAGAAGTGGTGTGTGCTAAAGCCCACTGCGAACCTTAACGACCAAAAAATTGCAGACAGTGTGAGCTATGCGTGTGCCCAGGCAGACTGTACCAGTCTGGGTTACAAGACTTCATGCGGGCAGCTGGACATACGAGGCAATGTCTCGTATGCGTTCAACAGCTTCTACCAGAAGAATGACCAAGATGATGTGGCCTGTGGGTTTTCTAACCTCGCAATAACCACGGGCCAAGATCCAACCACCGGGTCATGCAGATTTGGTATCATGATCGAAGTCGACTCAGCCTTCTCATGGAAGCTGCAGCAGCTCAGAAGCGACCTCATCTTGATGCTTCTGCTCATGGTTCTCCAGATGCTCCTGTCATTCTGATAGATGCATGTTTCACAGGAGATGAACATGAGAGCATCAGCAATCTGACAGCTTGAGAGTATTTGATGTATGTTGTCAGTATCATTCATGTAGAAAACTTCTTTAAAATCCTTTTTGGAAGGAAATTGCAGCAGTTCCATCCATGCTTGATTTAGGGTAGCTATGATCCATGAGCGCCATGTCGATGGGAATGAAGCATTGAGTCCATCATCGACTCTGAAAAATTGGAGTGCAATGGGATTTGTTATCATAACGCTGAATCCTGATTTCTCAGTGTGCATTTGTGATCCATCTACCATGAAGTATCATAATCTTCTGAGGCTTCCCTGTCTATGCCCTGATTGAATTTGATTCTTCTTTTTCATGAAATGAAAAGTGAAATGGTTCTTTACTAAACACAATTTTTATTTACATTATGTTTTCTGAAATGTAACCTGATCCTCAAACGATCAAAGCTGT
This sequence comes from Chloris gayana, assembly GCA_031894775.1. Lineage (NCBI taxonomy): Eukaryota > Viridiplantae > Streptophyta > Magnoliopsida > Poales > Poaceae > Chloris > Chloris gayana. The sequence continues at coordinate 1,255,757 of JAUNZO010003024.1, read as the reverse complement.
AGCACCTCATGTAGGCACATGTGTCAGATCTGATATGGCTGCTGAATCATACAGAGGAGGATGCAGATTAATGATGTCCAAGGTAACTTGCTTGCTGGCTACTGAATCATACAAAGTGCAGGACCATGAGCATCTTCTACAGCTACAAAGTCAATTCTGTAGCCCGTTCTGTAGGTGGCAATTTTCTAAACTTGATTCAAATTTACAATTAAATTCTAGAGCTATATGTCCAAACAGGGGTAAAAGCAAATGCTGCAAAGTTGGTCCCCGGTAGCCATTCATTTGATGAAAAACACGGATAAGATTCGCCACTCTTTACGGCGACGCAACTTGTGGTGTAGAAACGATGCAAGGACATCAGCCGTGGCCATCAAACCGAAGGAATTCACTTGTGAGATTAGCCGTACAACCCTGCACTTTGTTTTGCTGAATCTCATCGGTCCTGAACTCCTGATCGTGATGGGTTTGTCGTTTCAGATTCTGGATCTTATTGCTCCATCTGCCCCACGGTTGTAAGTTTTGTTGCTGGTCGTTTTCGATCGACACCTTCTTCCGGGTGTGTTTGGTTTTGGCTGGTCATAGGTGACTTGTCAAATTTGTTCCAAACTTGTATAAAAAACATTAGGTCAATAAGAGCCAGATGAGCCCACCGTAGTTATTCGATAATCCATATAGTTGATTACTTGATTTGCTATTAGAATCGGTACTCATTTTCTTCAACCCAAGAGCAGCAGTAGCTTGGCAAATTCCATCCTTATCTAAATGTGGACAGGCATTCCGGGATTCTCCTTTTTTGAGCCCCGGGTGTTATCAGAATCAGGGGGAAAAAAAGGATTTATCACTCCTCTTTCATTATCATGCCATGAAGCCAATTACTATCAACCTTGACATGGATATCCATAAATCCATCAAGAGATGACATGGCTGACAAGGACCATCAAACTGAGCTGATACGAAGTGTAATACTAGTACCAAGGCTTGAAATTATGAAGCTGCCAAGAAATGTGCAATCACATGGTTTTACTGTTTATCACGCGGATCAAAGACGCACAGACCAAGTGGCACCACCACTCCAGTCATCATCGCATCAAAATGTATTGTCAAACAAAAGCACCACCACCTAAAAGCACCAATAAACAAAAGGCAGAAACACCTTTTGGTGAATGCCCTAAAGTGGGCTAGAGGAAGATATATCTCAGTAGACAACATATTTTTTTTTGAAAGACCGTAGAAGATAATACTAGCTGAGCATTAATAACATGAGCAGTTGGTGACCCATTCATAATTGCCACTCTTCCCATTATGCGTGCAGAGAAGGAGGCCACCCCTTCCAAAAGAGGTATCAGGAGATTGCTTTGCTATCTCTGAGGAGGTGTCCTGAACCCTGAAACCCACCACAAAAAGGTGTGTTTCTTTGCTTCGTTTGTGTGGCTCACTGCTGCAAGTCGTACTGGCCCGTAGTAACTGAAATACCAGTAGCAATAGTGGTTGTTGTAGAAGTAACAGTAATAACTAGTGAGCCCTTGACGTGTCAGGGATGGGCATGCATGTGACTTGGTTGTTGTGTTAGGAGGCAGCGATCCACTTGGCCCTCTCTCTCCCCTTGACATTTTCTGTTCATCTCTCCAGGCTAAAGTAAAACTAGCTATATTGATTGCACTGGATTATTGGGAGTCTTGTTTTTCTTATCAGGTTGCTTTCGTTCCTAGTCTTTTGGTTTTTGAGGCCCTCGTTTTCCCAGTGGTTGCCAGTTACAAGAGAATTTCAGTAAGACAAAGATTCTTCAGGGAGAAAAAAGAGAGGTGAGATTCTTGATTTCAAATGTAGTAGAAGTAGGAGGTACAGTTCTTCCCGACACCATCCCCAGTGAAGTGGGTTAAAGCCTTAAAGGTTTCTCTGTGCCCCACTAAAAAAACACCTGACTTGATGTGGTATACGTTTTCCTCCTGTCCTTTTGATCTCCAACTATGGCAGGGAAAATTTGCAATCCTGAGGTAGTTTTTGTTGGTGAAACCTCAAAGGGCTGGAGCAAGTAAAATCTGTCATGATGTGTAGGGTCCAGCACTGGAGTAGTTGACGATGCGGTTTCCAGGCTAAGGGAGGAAGAGGAACAGGATATAGATCTTAGGAAGCTAGAGATGAGACTGAGAGGTGCCAGAGAGCTGGGGAAAAGCCTGTGCTGCTCAAGTGAAGCTAAGATTCTTGTTCCCAGTTGATCCTCGTGCTGCTGCCTCAGTTGGATGGATCGGTCGAGCTCCATGGTTTCGCGTGGTTCTGCATATTGAGAAGCTTGTCTTTCAATCCAGGGGAAGGAACCTCTTGTGAATTCCTTTTTCTCGAGCACGGGGGTGGGAGTACTTGTCTTTTTGCACCTTGATGTACTTTTGTTTCTGCCTTTCTTGATGCTTGCATGATGTCGGCGCTGTTCTTGATATTATTGGTGACACTATAGTAGCGAAAGTTGAACTACTCCGCATTCGATAGCTCCTCGTGGACTTGTCTGTATATTCAATGATGTATAGTTAGTGCTCAGATGTTAGTTGCTAATAAGATTTCTCTTGCTCTGAGATGTGAGTCTTCTTCTGTTTCTAACCTGCTTCACTCTTCCATTTTATTGCTTCAGAGACATCCTACTTCGACAAGTAGCAGTTTTTGAGGCAACATCATGGGTTCTTTCGGGATGGACTGGAACCATAAGGGTGCCGTGTTATGGGATTGGGGAAATTCACCCCCTATAGGTACCAATGCAAACGAGAATCCCAAGATTTTGCCACAGGCTGAACAAGAGTTAGCTGGTTTTAAGACCACCGGGCATGTATCAGTGCACTCTTCCAGTAGTACCTTCTCTTCCAGCTTGGAGATGGGCTATTGTTCATCCAAGAGTTCCACTGCATCCATCGGTTCGTCACCCAAGATGGAGGACAACATGAAGCTCAACTTTGCTCCTGTCAAAATGCCTGACAAGAACTCTGGGAAGAAGGATAATTTGGCTAAAGTTGATGAAGCTAGATCTTCTCCATCGTCGGTGGTAGCCATCAGCAGTGTAGAGCCATTGATTGGCCTAAAACTTGGTAAGAGAACCTATTTTGAAGATGGATGTGGAGGACAAAGTGTCAAGAGTTCACCATTGGATATGACTGCAGTGACTCCTGCTTTGGCCAATAAGTCAAAGGCGGCCCAAAAGGCACAAAATTCGTACTGTCAAGTTGAAGGTTGCAAGGTTGATCTCTCTTCTGCTAAAGAGTACCACCGAAAGCACAAAGTTTGTGAAGCTCACTCCAAGTCTCCCAAGGTTGTGGTTGCTGGTCTGGAGCGTCGCTTTTGTCAACAGTGTAGTCGGTGAGTTGATTTAGCTTGTAAATGGAGTACCTATGTTCTTTAGAAATTAGAACAATATGTATCAGATTTCTTCAATTCCATATCTTGGCATCCTCAAGTAAGGAAAAGGAAGGAACATCTAATATTCCTTGCCTCTCCAATGTTCTGCAGGTTTCATGCTTTATCTGAGTTTGACCAGAAAAAACGAAGTTGCCGCAGGCGCCTCAATGATCACAATGCCCGCAGACGGAAACCACCTTCTGAAGCAATTCCATTCGGTGCATCGAGGCTCTCGGCAATGTTTTATGGTACTCCTAATCCTTTGGTTGCCTTATGATGATTTGAATAAATGCATCTTCCAGGAACTATTTTATTAAGAATTATTGTCTGTTTCATATACACTCACAAAACTTAGGAGTACAAAGTGGAATATTTTTTTGTGTATGATGTTGTCCCTTGTTTGATTCACAACCATGCCTTTTGAGGTTTCATACTTCCGTAAGATGACATGTTACTTTGGCAATTCTGGTAATTTATGAGTTCGATATGTAGCTTTGACTTCAATCGGTTGGAGAAAAAAATCAATGAAGTCATCTTTTGCAGTAGAGTGGCATACAGCTGCTTTTAAACATTTTGCTTAAGAAAGTACCCATTTTGCATGATTGTAAAAACACATTGATGCTGAGAGTTCGGACTTTGGAGGCACTTGAAGACTTTTTTTATTTTTGTTTTAAACGGTAGATGTGGGGGAGAGGATCTCCACTTGAAACCCAGACAAAACAGGACAGGAAGGGACTACGGAGGAGAGAGAGTGTTACATCACTAATTCAATGCAAATGCATGTTGCGTCCTCAATATTCTTGATACTCGAGTAACAGTAGCGGCTTCCCCTACTGTATTTGCCTCAAAGAAAATATTCTTGATACTCTGTATAGCATTTTCTTGTATTAAGCAAATCATTTGTTTTCTTTTTGAATCTTTTGGCTTTAGTACTGAAATTATCCTGACGATTCTAAACAGATGTGAGGCAACAAAAGAGTTTCCTGTTTCGTCAAGGTCCTTTTGATCAAATGAGAAGCTGTGCTAGTTCTTCATGGGATAACCCTGGAGGAGGCTTCAAATTTGCAGAAACAAAAGCTCCTTGGTTGAAGCCAGTGGGTGCTGATGGGACACATCTATCAAGTCAGCAGGTGTGGAACAACATTGCACCTCATGGACATCATGTTTTTGATGGTTTCACTCCCATCAAGGGAACCAGGGCTAAAGTCTTTAATCAGGGTAGGTTTTTCCTTCTGTTTATAGACCTGTGTACCATTTACTTTGCAAGTTGCTGAGGCAATAAAGATATCCAGTTCAAGTCTCATAAAACTTGTCGTCCTCTAGAGGTTGCTACCTAAACCTCAATCAACTCAGTCCTCACTATATGGCCATAGTAGGACACTTATCCAACTTTCACAGACCAACCCTAGCATAATTTGACACCTTTAGCACAGTGTTATTTTCTGAAAAAACTACAAATTGATGCTTAGGACAGTCTTTAAACCTTGTGTAAGGTGGGTGGTTTGAATAGTTTTAAAAGTTTTGGTGTGCTTTGAATAGTTTGTGACTACTGAGATGTTTGTTTTTCCTGTAAGCAGCCAGTAGTGTTGTCCACATAGATTTTGCATTTTGGTTCCAGATTTTAGGAAGACTCATTGATCGATTGGATTTATGTTGTGGACTTGTTATCTAACGGCTAGCTTGATTTTGCATCTCGTGCTCAACCTGATGCGGTGCCTTTGATTTTCATTTTGTATGGTGAAAATAGTAACAACAGTTTCCCTACCTTTTATACCCCTTTTCAGGCGTCGAAGCTTCTGCGGTAGTCTCCAACTTGAATGGAACCCCAGATCTTCAGCGTGCTCTCTCTCTTCTGTCAAACAATTCATCTGATGCTGCCAGCGACCAAGCAATTCCGCAGCTGCATCCTGGGTTGGTCACCATTGCCAGTAGCTCCAACCCTGTGGTCCAAAGCTCGTCGGCAGGAATCTGGCAAGACGGCACGGTCCTCGACAATCAGTCGCGGTTTCAGGCTTTTGAGCCCCCGAGCAACGGGAACGCACCGCATCAGCTCCACCTGACACCTCTTGCCTACGACAGCTCCCCTTCTCACTATGACCAGATGAACTGATGCTTCCTCCGGCCAGCGTCTCAGTCTGAGCATAATCAAACAATGGTTACTGCTATCTGAAACTCTGAGTTATGAATTCTGAATTAGTAATGTTCTGAAAATAAAAGCCTGTGCGAACTCAGGCTCGAATTGATCAGGTGGTATACCTTTCAGGAACACCTTTTAATCATGTACTCGAATAATCCATCTTTATGATGGTGCTATGTAATACCTTAAGCGCACGGTTGCCTCGGCAAGTGACCATGGACTCTTTTTCCATTTGCTGATGAGTGATGACAAGCCCCGATGCCTTACGAACGGAACGGAACGCTCCTGGTGGTTCACGGTATCTGCTGTCCATTCTCCTCGCAACGAGGGCACCTGCGCACCCGGTGCTGGCCATTGCTGTCCCGTGCAACTGCCTCGCGTGTCCGCGACGAACCTCGTCTCCCTCCCCGATAATTTACCTTCCTCCGCTGCGACACGGCCGGTCCATCTCTCATCGCCCAGGAACCCGCCGCCGACATCACGCCGGCGGCGCACCCATCCTCTGTCGTGGGCCGCGCCGCTGGTTTCACCGGGAGGTCCCAATCTCGAGCCCATTTTTATCTCAAAAAAAATCTCGGGCCCATTGAGCCGTCTGTGCGCGCCAGATAGAGCAAGCCGATTAGCCGAAAGCGGAGCCAGGTATTCTTGCAAAAGAAACCCTGTAAACCGAAGTTTCCGTCAGAACTCGCCCCCAAACTGGATCCAAATTCGGGTCCACATTGACCGTCCAATTTATTAACGGCCATGATCGACGCGGGGAAGAGATGCGGCTGCAGTTTGGCACAAAGGACCCTCGTTCCGTCGCTGTCCTTTCAAATCAAGCCCCACGGAACGAAAGCGAACCGCACTCGTACTCGTACGAGCTTCGCGGAAGCTTCTAGAAGCAATGTTTACTCGCCCCGCCGGCGGCTACCGCCGCTCTGCTGTCGGGTTGTATTCAAACTGGTTTCCACCCAAACTGTAAAATAGAATAATTCAGTCTACCCTCCGAAACCTTTTCCACATCGCGGCCTTCGACCACCGACTCCAATGGCGTCCGGCGAGGACCACCGCGAGGAGGGGAGAACTACGGCGACGTCGCTGAACTGGGCGAACTGCGGCAGAGGCAAGCCGGCTACGCCTGGGCGGACGTGGCGGCGCTCGATCCGGCCTCGGCAGGCCGGGCCGTGCGCGTCCGCGGCGCGGCCCAGAGGGTGCGCGCCAAGGGGCGCATGGCGTTCCTCGTGCTGCGGCAGGGCTCCGCCACCGTGCAGTGCGTCGTGTCCGGCGAGGCGGCGCGGTTCGCGGCGGGTCTGAGCCGGGAATCCGCGGTGGACCTCGCCGGCGTCGTCGCGCTGCCCCGCGAGCACGTCCGCGACACCACCCAGAAGGTGCGCCACGCTTGATTGATTATTAAACTCTTGTGTTTTCGCGCCGCCGATTGCGTCTCTGCTTATTATGCTGATCCAACTCGAACAGGAGGTGGAGATCCAAGTGCAGAAGCTGTACTGCATCAGCAGGGCCGTCCCCAAGCTCCCGATCAGCGTCGACGACGCGTCGCAGAACGAGGAAGATGTTGCGAGCGCCAAGGCTGTAAGTTGTTGCTGCCCCAGTTCATGCGACAAGCATCCTTGCCATTTTTTCTCCTAATTCCATGAGCATGATGCCTTGCCCCTGACTGAACGTACATACTACATGCGTAGGCTGGGAAGCAGATTGTTCATGTGGGGCAGGACAAGCGTTTGGACTACAGAGTGATCGACCTGCGCACCCCCGCCAACCAGGCGATTTTCGAAATCCAAAGTGAAGTGGAATATGTAAGTTTATTTTGTAACATGATCATCATCAAACAAACAAATAACATTCAAATACCAAGAAGATAGTGATAATATCCACACTGCAGTTCGTGAAGTATGTGTCAAATGATGGGGCTTCGTTGTAAAATAACATAATGACATCATGTAGGCCTTCAGGCAAGCGCTACGTTCAGAAGGCTTCCACGGCTTGCACACGCCGAAGCTGATATCGGGATCCAGCGAAGGAGGCGCGGCGGTGTTCAAGCTGGACTACAAGGGCCAGCCGGCTTGCCTGGCGCAGTCGCCTCAGCTGCACAAGCAGATGGCAGTGTCCGGCGGGTTCCAACGTGTCTTCGAGGTCGGCCCCGTCTACAGAGCGGAGGACTCCTACACTCACCGGCATCTCTGTGAGTTCACGGGCCTTGATGTTGAGATGACGATCAGAGAGGACTATTCTGAGGTAAGAAGGATATAGCTTTTACCTGATCTCATTTGTGCGATTTGATTTAATTTGGGTGTGTGAAGATGTTCTTATCCTGCGCCACAGGTGTGTGATGTCGTGGACAGGGTGTTTGTTGCTACATTTGACCATCTGAACAAGAACTGCTCCAAGGAGCTTGAGACCATCCAAAGACAATATCCTTTCAAACCACTAAAAGTAAGTTCAGATGCAAGTAGAAACACCTATTGATGACTCATATTACACTAGTGCCGCGATTGACCATACATATACTTACAGTACTTGGAGAAGACGCTACGTATTGACTACAGGGAAGGCATCCGAATGCTGCAGGTGCGGGCTCTCTTCTCTGTACAGAAACAATACTTGGAAAATGAAATCCTCTCTGTACATAGGGCTCAAAGTCTTTAACCAAGTTTCTTGTGTCGTCCACAGGAAGCAGGGGTCCATGTGGATCCCATGGGGGACCTCAGCACAGAGGCTGAGAAGAAGCTGGGCGAGCTCGTTAGCGACAAGTAAGGACTGCCCGGTCGATCTGCCGCGTGCAACATTGTGCATATGCTTGATTTGCGTAGAATCGGATTACTAATTCACTGGAGCGACACTGACAGGTACGACACGGAGTTTTACATGCTATGCCGGTACCCGTCGGCGGTGAGGCCGTTCTACACCATGCCCTGCTCTGACGATCCGCTCTACAGCTACTCCTTCGACGTCTTTGTTCGAGGTAAGGAGACTCACTGGGCTTCAAATGTTGGATACACAGCAGATTGTGATATGGTCTTGTTTAATCAGGTGAGGAGATCATCTCTGGTGCGCAGAGGGTGCACGACCCTGAGCTTCTGACGAGCCAGGCCAAGGCACGGGGAATCGACGTCAGCACCATTGCCACCTACATTGACTCGTTCAGGTACGGCACGCCACCACACGGGGGATTCGGCGCGGGGCTGGAGCGAGTGGTGATGCTCTTCTGCGGCCTTGGCAACATCAGGAAGACGTCGCTCTTCCCTCGCGACCCCAGGAGGCTGAACCCATGATGAGATTTGCTGGATCGCGTGCATCCACAATGTAATAATTGTGCAGCAAAATAAACTTTCGTTTGGTTGCTTTTTGCTAACTTCATAGCGTGATAACTGTGAAGGACTGAAGGGTAAAATGAGATGCCAGCTTTAAAGCATTACAATGCCTCGAGAATTGCTGTCATCAATATAGTAGTACATCAGGAAACTACCAGCCCCACTGCTAGATTCAATAGAACAACGACTATCTAGCCTTAAACTAGCTACTTATTCACCCCGTGAACATACATTATTCGAACTACGCAGGTATTACCTACATATAGCTCCCTAATTAGGGCTGGATTCTGAGTAACAAACAACACCACATGAACGAGCCACATAACCAAGCTTATGATCAGCCAGGATGCGGCCTCATTATCCAGCAAGCCATTTCTTGCCAGCAGCCTGGATGCGGCCTGATCCAGTAACAGGAAACTATTTCTTGCACGCAGACAGGACGCGGCACCGGTACTCTCCAAGCGCCCAAATTGGGAAGATGTTCCTGTACTGGGAGTAACTGATCATGCAGTTTTTGTTGAAGACTCCCATGATCTCCTGTGTGGGCACAAAAGTTTTTCAAGATGTCAAGTTGTTATGAACAGAAAACAACTATTTCGATATCTAGAGCTAAAATAATAATCAGTCAAAAAGAAAGAAAAATCCTAAAAGTCAATTTCCTAAATTTAGTTTTGCTATGAAAATTTACATGCAAAAATGGATTGGCCAGGTTAACAAGATGTTGAGATTCCTATATAGCCCAGCCTATATACCCAGGAAAAAAAACCATCCATCAATCCGTACACATTTTATTCCACTCATTTTTTAGTTTCAAAATTTGAAAGGAAATATGTCATGGAAGAAAACACTAGTATGTAGTAGTTTTTTTCTGGATCAATTAAGACTTACTTGTTGAGGAAACTCCCCATCCTCCAATTGCAAATTGATCAAAACCTTCGCTGCTCGATGTAGAGGTGCTGGATCTCTCTCAGCCTGTGCTAGTGAGATGTAAATACAATTGGGAATGGGCACATCATATCATAATAACAAAAGTACAAAAGTCATAGGCTAAACCATAAACACAAAACAAACCTGTCCTGCATCTATTAGGGCCAACATGGCCCAACCAGTGTTCACTGCATGAGGTCGCTTGCCTTCAAGATTGGTGTAAACCTGATTGAATGCATGCCAAAAAGATGATTAGGTCTTTGAAATTTCCATAGAGGCTATATGCATGTAAGAATCAACACTGCACCACCGTTTGATATCTATCCACCACATACATGGCAAAATTCTAAGGTGAAAGTGGACAAAGAACAAATGGCGAACTCAAAATATAAATCACAACCCTTCTTCTGGAAGATGGTTGTACCCGAGCTTTCTGCCGGCAAGGCTCACAGCACGACTGAACCATGCGCCAGCTCCAGCAGTTGCTATCGAGTACACACTTCAGCCACAGGTCACCAGACACTAGCTTGCAATCAGCAAGGGTTCCAGCAGCCAACAACATCCTGCTGCAAGGCCTCAGTGCCTCACATAGGATAGGGTGGAAGAGATAATAAAAGAGAAAGGAGATAATGGACTGATTGGTGGGCTCCAACAATGCAATTTCCATATATTGATTGGGCTGTGGTGTCATATTGGTGAAAACCAGTTGACAGTAGATGGACACCGAGGTAGCTGAGCCTCGAGGGGGTAATTTGTCCAGTTTTCAGAGCTGGGTGGTGTCTCATGTCTGTTATTGTAGTTCAAGGTTGAAAACCGAGCTTTATGATGGTTCAGGGGCTAAAAATATACTTTCCCTCAACTAAAACCAACTAAGACTGTTTACTCGTTACAAAATTAGGAACATGAAAAATTAAAACCGGAATCGCACGACGCCTTCTCTGATACTGCCGGCCAACAAAGGCGTCGATAACAGGCTAACATCTGGAAAATCTTGAATTCTTGATCATAGCACACAAATGCCGAAGGCAGGAATAGATAAACGTAATACAACAAAGTATTGCAGGTATACCCATGATAGTGGAGATCAGAAAGTGGAGTTATTTTCTAAAAAAATTAGAGGCAAATTTACCTGGTCTTGAGAAGATAAATAGCTCTCTCCCCAGCCACCAGAAGGAAGCTCTTTGGATAACAGAAAGTCACATGCTTTTCTGATTGCAGGACTATTCTGAAACGTCCTACCGGCAGCAATTAGTCCTTTCACTCCAAACCAAATGCCGTAGGTGAAACAAACAGCCCAGGATCCATACCTGTTCAGAAACAGATAGAAAAAATGCTGAGTGTTATATGTATGTAGCAAGTAATCTTTTAAAATGAGTCGACATACTAGTACTAACCATGAACCATCACTTCTTTGAATACTCTCAACAAAATTAACAGCCTTGCTGATACAGTTGTCGACCTCTTTCTTGCGGTGCCCAGGGTAGAGCTTTTTAAATGATGTCAGGGCCTGAATTGCTGCTGATGTACATTCAACATACCTATCAAATGAGTTATGCAAATCTAAGCTTGTTTTTACATGACAAGTCATCACAAAACACTGACAAAGAAAGGATTATTGCATCTTACGGGTAATCAATCACAATATCCCCAAAGGTCTCAGCGGGATTAATAAGCTGGATGATACAAAAAATAGCATGTCAATAGAGAACAAAAATATTCAACAGTCACACGGAAAAATGTTAGATTCTTCATATAAAATAGAAGACAATTCTTCCTGAAACTTAGACTATATGTTTTAGCTTGTTATAGAAGACAATTCAATATGATTAATAATTTATTTATTCAGTTCTGCGTCAGAAAAGTAGAAAAATAAAGGTATAACTTCCACATTCTGCTATACTTAGACGTGCACAAACAAGGTAAGGAAAGCTTTGAAAATTCATTGCTCACCTCCAACCAGGCATAAGACCTTGTGAGTTCATATGTTGCAAAACCGCCATTATCATTCTGTGAATGTTAACACAGAAGAATGAGACATGGCCTCCCATGGAAGCAAAGCATGCATGTCATATATTCAAAGCACAGGTAAATAAAAATGACGGAATCAAATATGCCTTCTGACAATTATTAAAAAAATGCCTTCTGACAAGTTGAAAATTCCAGATCTGTTGAAAAACATAGAAAAGACAGACAAGTTTAAAGATGCTTACCATATAAGACATCAGACAATTGACAGAATCATAGAGTCTGTTAACTTCAACTGGTTCACCAACAATTTCTGGAGATATCTTTGATAATAATAATGAGGCCTAGAGATAAAATAGAATAACAACAGTTAAAATAATTACATTAATAATTAAGCAGATGTGCTTTACACTATACTTTTTAAGAGTGCATGTATATAAATATGCCAAGGCGCAAAATTAAAGTTTACACTTATGAGCTGCGTTTTATTTTCTGCTAGAGTTGAGACTGTTGAGAAATGTTGATGAGCCAAAAAAAAAAGAATTTGGAAAGAGGATATTTTGAATCTGGAAAGAGAATTTTTAAGTTCTAATGGAAACTTTGTTGTTGATGTTGGTAATGCTGATGACCTCACTCACCTTTAGTCCTTCTGCAGTGCAATCCGATATAGGCCAACCATGATCAGCAGTAGAGAAGGGCCATGCACCTTTGGATATGTGGCGGTACCAATAATCCAGATCTCCAGGGCAGTCATCAATAACCTTTCATTGAAAATTAGCCAATTACAAGAACTGAAACGTAAAGCCTGCTTGTATCAACAAATATATAGGAATGTACCTGTGACTTTTTAATGTAGCCATGTGCCAGTTTAAGGGTGGGAGCAAATTCTTCGATAAGGTTGGTGGCCACAATGGCTTGAACTGTAAAAGCTGTATCCCAGAGCTGACTGCCATTATAACCCTACAGTCATAGAAGTTGAATCTCTTATTTGCCTTGTACATCCTATTATTAATATTAATATAATCTGCTGTGGGAGAAGACTCCATATTTTTACCAAAAAAAAAGCTTAAAAACAAAAGGAGCATTAATGATCCGCATTTGTTTAAAATTATACTACGTTGAAGACTTTGCAGACTGCATGAAACCAAGGGGCTAAATGAAGACGTTGCAACATTTTGAAAATAAATTAAGAGGTAAAGTATTGGTTGATAGATTCGTTGTTGTAGTAGCCAAGTGAATGGAACAAGTAAAGGAAAATGGCACATGAAACAACTAAACAAGTATTAGATACCTGCATCTTCATGCCATCTTCAGCAACCCAAAGGTAATCGTAGACCCTTGGAATATGAAGTTTGAATGCCTCTGAGTTTGGATCTTCAATCCAGCAAGCAAGCATATTTAGTACCTGTATATATTTTCCTTCAATGATCAGCTGATTAACACTAACAGAAACAATTAAGAAACATTATATGCATATAGAAATTAAGATATACACTATATATGCAAGTTAAAGACCTAGACATGAACGTCTGGTATGCAGATCTCCCCTAAAGCAACATTATAGGGAGAATGTAGGGCTGTAGGCACACAAGGGTGACAAAAGATAAATCAAGGACTTATTTAATGTTTTGAAAAGGAATTTGATGTTTACAAGGAAAGGATAAACGAAAACCACTTCCTTCTGTAAATATTCAACAAGTAACCATAGTCCTCAATTTACCTTGTTTACTGGACCGATGCAGATGTATCGAGTGTTCTCATCTTCATAGTGAACATGCTGCATGACAGTTTCCAAAGCTTTCTCCCTCAATTTGTTCCCAGGCCAATGCATCATAACTGGCTCAACAAATTTATGGAGAGTAGCCCATAATACATCTTGAACGAAGGGGTGTGGATAGTAAAGATCTTCCTGCAGTATAAGCATACCAAAACTCATTCGGACAAATATAACCGTTAAGATCATAAACGGAAATGCCAATAGACAAAGTAAGATGGCATGAAAGCTTATAAATCTTCTGGATCTATATCATCTTTTCAAATAGCATCACTTGAGGATTGGTGACAAGTGTTAAGGAAGATACTCCGACACTTTGGGAAAGATGCATCCCAACTTTCTGACAGATCAAATCATTTAAACTTCATCACAGCGATAACTTACATGTCCTCATGAACAAATATTTCCTACAAAAAGATGTCCAAGAAAGACCTCTGTGCATGAGTTCTTAATACAAAGCTTAGACAACTCATGTCTTCTTAGTTCTTACTAATACAAATCAAAGCCATGTTCTGAACCATTAAACCACACAGCACTAATGATAAGTATTCTTGTAACCGTATAATTTAGCACAGGCACAGTAACATGGGTCCACACTCATCATGCTCTGTTGGCAGTGGAAATGTCAACAACTAGGAGAAGGGGTCATGTAGGACACAAAATGAACTGAGGGATAGATTCTAGATAACTCTGTAAGACGAGGCAATTAATTTGCTTCATGATATGGTTCATATTCATCAATGCGCCTGTTCGGCTGGCATTATTTCCAGCGAAATAACTGTTGGCTGTTGTCTGTTTTCTCCTAGCTTCGGCTGCTGCTGTGGCAGCATAAGCCAAAAAGTTCCAGCCGAACAGGGTGAATATCAACACAAAGGATGTAGAAAACTAACAGACCTTAGCGCATTGATTGCGAGCCTTGTCCCAATCAATCTCATTGTAGGGATCTTTGTAGAGTTCCTTCCTTAATTCCAACACAAGTGGTGTAATTTGGCCAACAAATCTCTTTCCATAAATATAACACATTGGTAGGTATACCATTCGACAATGACACCACATTCTCCCTGTGAACGTGTTAATGCACAAAATATATAAGCAAGGAACTATATAAAAAACTAAAAATTACTGCCTAATATGGTGCTGCAAATATGAAAAAGGATTGATAAACAAATAATTTCCTGATATGTTATTAGAATTCACAAGTTCCAATAATAAAAAAAAGTAACAATAATTTCATGAGAATGGTAGCGGTAAAAGAAAAATCATGCTTCGATGCTCACAAGTTCTTCTTTGGGTCCAGCTATCTATTTATCTTCAATCCAAAGTTTACAAATACACTAACCCATAGGATAGAAAAAAAATGACATTGCTTCACTGGAGTCAGGACCAAAACCATATTTGTATCCCAAGTATACAACCACACCCCTATATTAAGACTAGTAGAAGAGTGTACACATGGCAATATTTATCATTTGGGTAATTGGATATATTACGATACAACAGGAGTTTATGTATGGCACTATGGCTAAAGAAAGAATGCAGAACCTGGGTGAAATGGCAGGCAATACGGTAACAACCATACTTCTGGTGGCACTGGATTGTTACCAGACCAGTCAAATACACCAAGTACCTTAAATAATTTGGGAATTAGAAGAAATTCACTAGATGAATTAAATATTAAAGCATCTAACAAATAAACAAGGATGCATGGATTCCCTACCGAGAGCCAAAACTTTCCCCAAGATGTTATAAATGTTGCTCCTCCATGCTCTAATATCCAGTTTCGACCTTTCTCCATGGCTCCATTTCCACTATCTGGTTCCTCCCCAAGCAATCTCAAAATAACATAGGTCAGGGCTGAGCCAAACATTGTGCTTGGGCCTTCAATGTGCAAACCCCAGCCTCCATCTTCATTCTACACTCGCAAACACCAAAACAAAATTACTTCTACGCATTTAATCATTGTTTACCTGACAATTTTTCAAGCTGAATCCTTGCCTGATGATTATAGAGGTACCGGCGGATCTCTTTCTGATGTTCCGAGGATAAGACGGTGTTCAATGCTCCACTCACATACAACACTATAATCTGAGTAAAGTATAAAAATGACGATGAGTACCTCCCTTATAGGCTAAGAAATGTAAAATAGACAATGTGGAATACAGTTAGTGCAACATACAAATAGCACAATGTCCCTGTAAGTGTGACAAAATTAGACACAGCCTTAGGTGTGGGAATGTGTACCGTGCAACATAAGCTTAGCTCAATATTTCACTGGAAAGTTGAAGTAAGTACCAAGCCAGGCATAAGGAACATGGGGCCACCGTAATCCCCAGGCCAGTGTCCATCATGAGCCTGCAATGTAGAAAAGCGGCTGATTGCCCTTTTCAAAGAAGTCAACACGGCTTCCTCTGTAACATCTTCATGCTCTCCCAGCTTAATAGCTGGAAGATCCAGCTCAAGAGGATTCTCTTTAGCGAACTGCAGTATGAACAAGAGAACACAATATTTTTAGTGATGGGAGATACTACTCCATGGTAATGGTAAAGAAGATATCAATGTCATGGCCAGTAATATAGTTTAGAGAAATTAAACTGCAGTAGCACAATAAATCAAAACTTCTTTATAGGAAACCATCAGTGCAGTGCTAAAATATCTTAGAAAGAATTTTATAGGTACTTAGGGTCAGGCAGCTTCCAAAGCAACAAAAGAAAACCAAGGTAAGGAAGTCAACTGTTTTACATGGTACGGCAGTCTTACGTGTTACCATAGATAATTACAGGGTGCCCTAATTTAAAATGTTGATATTGAACCACGACACTCTTTGCAAAGCTATCGACAAGGCAGCTTCCAAAGCAACAAAGGAAAAACCAGGTAAGGAAGTGAACTGTTTTACATGGTACAGCAGTCTTACGTATTGCCAGAGATAATTACAGGGTACCGTAATTTAAATTGTTGATTGATATTGAACCGTGACGCTCATTTCAAAGCTATTGACATTAAAGATCGAAGAAAGAGAAAGTACTATTCACTCGCATCAACTTAAAACCGTAGTGCTAGAGGATGGTTCAAGTCTGCAGAGATCGTGATAGCGTACCACCTGCTACATTACAAGTCCAATTCTACCCACCCATAACCCATACATCATTCAATGAAAGGAGTTAAGAGCTACTACTAGTCTACTACATCAGGTCCCCATGAACATCCGCATAGCACGATGCGCTCAATTCTGTCCAGAAGAAAATTCAGGAGCGCGAAAGTAAAGCGGTCCTGCCACACAGCGGATCGATCGTGCCGGCGACATGCGTGCGCCCGCGGCAGCCGGGCGACTGCGGAGAACGGAACAGGAAGGAGAAGGCGAGAAGGCACACGGAGACATCGTCGTCACCTGGAGTCGCATGAGGAGGTCGGCGCTGTGCTTGAGCTCGTGCCTGCGCTCCGTGAACCTCCGGCGCGCGGCCTCGACGTCGGGGTCAGGCTCCGCGGCGGCGTCGAACTCCCAGACCTGGCGGCCCACGTGGCCATTCTTCGAGCGCAGCCACGGGTCCCCGCCGCCCTCCGCGATCCGCAACCGCCACATCTCCCGAACCCGGAAGGACAATGCGGCAGCGCCGGCGAGATTCCGATCCGATCCTCCTCGTGCGTGGCTCCCGCTCCCTCCTGGGCGAGATGGCGACTGGACAGGCTGGCTGGAGCCCTGAAGCTGGAGGAGGGGAGGGGTTTGATTTTTGATTTGGTGGAAATCAATGGGTTTATGGCAGGCAGTGGCGGCCGTTTTGTCTTGTTCTTGGACCCACTCGCTCCCGGCGTCGTGGTCTGCTTGTGCTCGTGGCGTGCTGGAGGAGTGGAGGGGCCACGTGACATGCGTCCGTTTCCAGGTAGGACCCACGTCGCCGTGCACATTGTCGT
Source organism: Chloris gayana (assembly GCA_031894775.1). NCBI lineage: Eukaryota > Viridiplantae > Streptophyta > Magnoliopsida > Poales > Poaceae > Chloris > Chloris gayana. The sequence goes on along the minus strand of JAUNZO010003024.1, from coordinate 1,238,359 downwards.
GTGCCTTCAGCGCATCGACCCATCCAGGCTACCAAGTTGACGCATCTACTCGAAAGCTCGATCGCTACGTGCAACGTTTTCGAAAAAGAAGGCGATCGCGACTCCTCATTACGGCACACAACTTTGTAGGAGTGTTTTATGATGTTATCCCTAGTGCACACATAGTAACTTTACCGGCTTCAATAAATTATTAAGTATAAAAAATATCCTTTTGCTTTTCTTACCCCAAAGAGTAAAGCTGTTTTTTTCTTACTTTGGAGTGTTACTGGAGTCCAAAAGTGGGAGTGAGTCCAAAGTCAGAGAACTATTGTAACAATTTGTGGACTTAGAAAAACAAAATGAGATCATTCTTAACAAATTCTTGTGATCCCCTATAACATATTGACATACTCCCTCCATTCTATTTTTGTTGTCGCTAGGACAAAGTTAGTACTATAAATTTACACTAGCTTGCATGTCCTAACGATAACAAAAACATAATGGAGAGAGTATGCTTTTTCTCTATTTGATGGAAAATAATAATGAAGTGTCCCCTAAAAAAAGAGAAGCAGAAGAAAGTAGGGGAGTAGTGATGAGTGATGTCACAATTTGGTGTGCCGATCTCTACCCAAATTACTTCACCGTGGTAGGAGTATGTATGTGTGCTCTAATTAGGACCATCAATCCTTGAAAACTCAGGTTTTGAGTGTTGTTTTAGGTTAAATAACAGAGTCAAAACACGTTATGTGTTTCAAAAGAAAATTACATTTTTGGGGAGTAAAAAAAGAAAAGATACATGTAAATAAACAACAATCAGACAATCATTGTTGTTTTGTTTTATTTTTTTATTCTTTAAATGAAATGTTAAAACACAATTTGATAGAAATGTAATAACTAAATCGTCATATAATATATCAAATAGTAATAAGTCTAGTATATCAACCACAACAATTAAGACATTATTGAAAAACCACAACAATTAAGACAATCCTTGTGTTTTCTTTTGTTATTTTTATACTTACTGTAAAAACACAATTTGGTGAGGGATCTAGTCATACTTAAATTGTTCAATAAATTTAATTTTAGGTAGTAACTTGTGATGTTAATTAATGCGCAACAAATTGTGATGTTGATTTAATTCTACCACTCCTAGGTGGACAAATTGTGTCCACACCTTTTTTAGAACCACAAGCCGCAAATGGAGCACAAGAATCCACCGCGTGAATCGTGTGGAAATTGGTCAAATGCACCAAATTGTTGATGCACTTTTTTTTTGAAAGGATATACTCCAAGGGACACCTCTGAGGTACAGGTGCGACACCTAGGGATCGAACCCTGAGTGGGAGCACTCCAGTAAGTGGCCTTTGCCACTGCGCTGTGAGCCCCTTGCATTGTTGATGCACTGTTCATAGCGTGATTCAGTATACAAACTTGATCATAGTAATGCACATGTTTATCACCATGCTAAGCTCACAGGGATCCGTCTATCATTTCAGGCAGTTGTAAGCTTATAACGGGTCAACACACAAGGACTGTGGTTTCAAAACACACACACACACACACACAAGGACAGCAATGTTCAGGAGACAACTAGGTGCAATACAGTGTGGTGATCGATGCACTGTTTTTAGCTTGAATCCTTATGCATCAGTTTGGCTGTTTGTCATCATGCTATGTTCACATGGACCCATTTTGCTTCTTTTCACGAAGGCGGTGGTGATACTCACCAAGTGCCCAAATTGGGAAGAGGTTACGGTAATTGGGATAGTTGAACAAAAGTGAGCAGTTGAAGCATCCAACATGTTCCTACACCAAAATACAAGAGCACAAAGAAAATTAGATAGACCTTATTGGAAATCAAATACCAATGAAACATAAACAATGTTGCGTCGTACAAACCCCTACACAAATGCCTGCATCATTATGCATCAGTTTGTTAATTAAATGGGCTGTTTTAATTTTCAAATGGTATTATCACACAAAATAAAGCATGTGACATTGAAAAGATGACAGTAATATCTTGAAGAATATATTTCATATGCAAAAAAAACAACTCATATTATTATGCGTTTGCTAAACGAATTCAGCCATGTAATTTATATCGGATGTGTAGGAATGATTTTTCTTGAGCATATAAACTGTTTTGTATCAAGCAGTTAAACATTCTAGTCACCTCACCAATCTATGTTTTTATGAAAGATTCATATAATCTTAAAAAATAGAAAGGTGTCTCATTCCTCCAGTATTAAAAAAGGTGACACATAATTTTTATGTGGTCCCTAACACTATGTTCCATCAATTTTCATTTGAAACTAAAACAATAATAAAAAAGTTCACTTGTCAAAGTACTAATATCAGATAAAAGAAAACCTACTTTTTTTATAACAGAAAGAAAACCTACTTGTTGGGGGAACTCTCCTGTATCCAACTGCATATTGATCAATTCTTTCGCAGCACGATGTAATGGTGTTGGATCTCGCTCAGTCTTGTATTCAAATAAAGACATGTGAATTTATTAACACTATTCTGTTACAATTTCAATAAAGAACCCAAAAAAATGTACCTGTCCAGCATAAATTAAAGCCAGCATTGCCCAAGCAGTATTAACTGCATGAGCACGGCCACCTTCTATACTTACATAAACCTATTCAGCATTGAAAGGGGAAATGTAAGTGAATTGATGGTAAATGCAAAGACTTGATACTCAAGAAATAGTAAGTACACCAACAGTTCCTGAATTTATTCAGGGTGTCATGTAAATCCCTAAACCATTAGTCGTCATGCCCCTTAACCTTCAAATTGGTTCACTCCAGGTCTAAACATGATATTGATCTGCCTACTTAGCATGAATGTATCATCCATGTCACCTAGTTTAACACTCCAGCATGTTTGCAGTATGGCAGTATTCGGTCAGTGAGGTCCAGAAGTGAAGTGGAGTTGCCCACATATATTGTATAGGTGGATGAGTCAGCATGTAACTCTTGTTGTTCCAGTGACAGCCCCTCCGGGTTAACTTTTTAGAAGCGAGGACGAAAGTGTGAGAGGGATGCAATGTGAAACACCTAGTTTACCTAACTCATTATTCACATCATTTTATGGACCCATAGGAAAAACATTTAGAGCAAGATAAAAGCACAAATATTCTAGTGGTCCCACATGTCATACCTAACATTGTGTTTTTCATTTTTTTCCCTTCATAGAGAGAGCTTTTCCCAACAACGTTAGAGACTTAAGAGTGTTGGAACCCTGGACTAGTCAGGCAAAGGAACCGAGGTGATCTAGAGAAGTGAATTTTTTTTTTCTCTTTTACCTGAGTTTCATTAGAGACATGGCTCTCTCCCCATCCACCATTACTGAGCTGCTTCGATAATATAAAGTGGCATGCTTTCCTGATGAAAGAGCTGTTCTCGTATGTTCTTCCAGCAGCAACTAAACCTTTAATCGAAAAGAAGGCCCCATAGGTGAAACATACACCCCAAGTGCCTAACCTGCCAAAAAAAAATCATGTTACCCATTGTCGAAACTGATAATATATATATGCCTAAGGCAAATAAGAAAATGATGTATTTAAACAAACACAAACCAGGAACCATCAGCCTCTTGTCTGCTCTCAATAAATGTAGCTGCATTTCTGATGGAATTTTCTATCTCTTTTGTACGGTAACCAGGGTATAGTTCCTTGAACAGTATGAGAGCTTGAAGCACTGAAGAAGTGCATTCCGGGTAACTGGCCAATTTATGGCAAACGATTAGTAAATTTCTTTAGCTGAAGTGGAATCCTTTCAGCAAGAATTTTGCTAAACAATATGTTATCATCACTTACGGATAATCGACAATCATGTTTGGAAAACTCTCACAGGGATTAAGAACCTAGTTGATAGGCAGAGAAAGTAATGTCAGAATGGTGAAACTAGAAACAGAAAGATGTATTGAATTAAAAAAAATAAAGATACATGAATACAAGTAGAGCGGCACGTTGGTAGTGGTGCATAACAAAAAAGAACTATATGATCAGTAGAATAGAAGTTACCTCTATCCAAGAAGAAGTCCTTTTGCACTCATATGTGGAAAAGGTACCATCTTTGTTCTACAATGTTGTGGACACATTCTTTGGTCAGAAATATTTCAGGAGCAATAGGAAGTCAGGCACAACCAAAAGTTGCTAGAATCTGTTAGCCGAGTAGTAGACTTGCTTGCGATTTGATAGATGTTGTTGATTATGTAAGATTGAGTTTGTTAGTTGGTTTGAGAGTCGATTGTTAGCAGATTGCAATAGGCGCTGAGCTGTACAATGCCAGCAGATTGGGAAATAAAGGAAGCAAGAATGATCAGCCTAAGACAGAGCCTCCCTCCAGATGGTGTTTCATGCATTGCTACTTGCCTCAATTCCCCAGCTATATAATACAGCATAAAATGATCAGCAGTCACCAAATGATCTTTTCAGCTTAGAACAATGGAGATATAGGTAAAAATTTAGGAAAAAAGTTGTGATAATTTTAGGAAAAAACATACAAATTTGTCATGTTATCCCTGCAAGTTTGTCGCAATAACACATCTATTTTGTAATAGTGAGATTTTTCTTTTGAACGATGTACACTGAGGGAACCCCTGCTTTGGTATAGAAACATGGCTGTTAGGAAGTATCATTACAATTTTGTGACTACATTATAAAAACATATTAATGAATCAAATTATAAAAACGGACTAATTTTCAGGGCATATTATAAAAATGGATAATAGCTGTTAGGAGGTGTTCAAGTTCAATCTTATAGAATCCGTACCACGAAAGATAGAAGACAATCAAGAGCATCATGCAGCCTTTCTCTTTCTATCGGTTCCCCAATAAGGTTTCTTGAAATCTTTGACAGAAGCAGTACAGCCTGGAATAAAACTACATAAATTCTAAAGAACATAAAAAACAAGGTAATCAACAGCACACCAAGCTAACCGTTTTATTACGGTACTTTTTACAAGCCATGCATCCACTAGTTAATACTCCGTATTAGGTTATGTGGTATTTTGTAACTTAAATATAAGAACCTTAAGTGCTTCTCCAGTAGTGTCAGATACAGCCCATCCATTATCTGCAGATGAAAGAGTCCATGCACCCTTTGATCTATGCCGATGCCAGTAAATTTGGTCACCAGGATGATTCTTCAGAACCTTCAAGTGCAAATGTGCAAGTCGTGCTACATTATTTTCCACAATTGTCAAATGATAGCTCTGGATTATTTGAAGATAAAGAAATATTAAACCTGTGAATGTTTCATGAATTCATAGGCTCTCTGAATAGTTGGACCATACTCATTGACAAGATCTGTCGCACAAAATGCTTGAATAATGAAAGCTGTTTCCCAACTCTGACATCCATCATATACCTATCATGATAGCACAGCAGCAATGTTTAAATATCAAGATACCCTGTGATGAACAAATCTTCTTGATGCAAATTCATGCTTCAATATGTCCAAGATACTTATCGTCATACCAAAAAACTTGTACTCTGATTTAAGGGCCTGCATCAAATGCATTAATGTCTACTAACTGATAGTGACAGTCTTTCTTTATCGTCCCACACAAATTCAAGGGAATCCGTAAAGCTATGTGTTATAGATTATATGTGTACTTGTTAGGTGTATGTATAGCTGTGTGTGAGTCCCCAGTGTATGAGGGGCCTTTGTGCATATTTCCCTGTACATATATTGGGTTTTGCCCACTCGACAATGTATGATCCATTATTCTTAACACTTCTAATATGTGCACTGAACAATCTTGAGAGTAAATTCACCATTAGTTTATCCTTTGTCAAGTTTCAGGTTCATAAGTTTAAGAAAACAGTGCATGTACTAATCGTGCCAGTACAACATGAATCCTGCTAGTACTAAAAGTCTATAGAATGGAAAAGTTATACCTGTGCCTTCATGCCATCTTCTGAAAGCCACAAAAAATCAGGTATTCTTGCAAGGTGACGCTTGAATGCATCTGAATTTGGATCTTCCACCCAGCAGCATACCATGTTTAGAGCCTAGATACCAAGGGAGGTGCCGTCAAAAAGAAAATATACCAATGAGAAACCAATACTAGCAGCCATTTGTTCCAGTAAAAAAAAACAACAACAGGCATCTAGCACCAGTCCACAATGTACATGATAAATGACAAGAACCTTACAACAGAGGAGGTAATGAGAGTCCAGTCTTTGTAGAACTTGCCTTGTTCACAGAGCATATGCATATGTACTGTGTGTTCTCATCTTCATAATGGATATGCTCCATGAGTTTCCCCAGAGCTCTCTCTCTCAGCTTGTTGACAGGCCAACTGCTCAACACTGGTTCCACGCACATGTAAAGTGAAGTCCAAACAGCATTCTGTAACTGAGTACGTGGACAGAGAAGGTCCTCCTGAATAGACCAAGAAAAAAAAAGAAAAGTTCTTAAGAACTTCTTAGCAGTTTTCACATATTTCTGCAGTTGGGAAACTTAAGTCTCTCTTACCGGTTTTACTTTCAAATAAAATAAATAAATCAGTAAATAATCTTGAAACCATGTTCTAATTTTAGCCACACAAACACAATGCACATCCTAGTTATAGCTCAGAAGAGCGGATCATCTATCTGAAACGGACCGACCTAACAATTGGAACTGTACAGCTAGTAGGAATCTGAAAAACCTTTGCACAAGCATTGCGAGCCATGCTCCAATCAATCTTGTCGTATGGAACATCATAGATTTCCTCTCGTAGGGCCAGTATAGTTGGTGTAATTGGTCCGACAAATTTCTTGCCATAAAGATAAGCCATTGGCAGATAAACCATACGGGTTAAGCACCAGAATTTTCCTGGAAAGGGCAGAGCTCAAAATTTGATGGATCCATACGACTGATGCATAACATCCGAAAAGTTGGAGCAAGAACATTTTATGGTAGGAATACCTGGATGAAATGGAAGAAACTGAGGAGCGAGCCATAGTTCAGGGAAAATTGGGTTATTTCCTGACCAATCATACACACCAAGTATCTGTAATTCGTACCAAATCATCAGTGACATGGATATAAAGGAATAGAGATGAAAAATTAGAACTGAGTTATATTTTTATTGTGTTATACCCCGAGAAACCAGTGGTGGAGGGCCATTGTGGCAAGGGTGATCCATAGCCTTTCCTATTCTAGAAAATGAATCATATAATGTAACTGGTTACATGGATCATGAAGCATACCGAAAGCCATATCTTTCCCCACTGGGGCACCAAAGTTGCACCTCCATGTGATAGAATCCAAGCACGTCCTTTAGTCAATGCATCGTTCATACGATTTGGCTCCTCACCAAGAAGCCTCAAGGTGATGTAGTTTGAGCATGTCCCAAACATGGTGCTTGAACCCCTGATAAGAGTGCCCCATCCACCATCTTCATTCTACATAAAATTAATAAACTACTCATAACTTAAGACCAGATATTATAAACTGTGCATATGGTACAATTTAAACCTGTTCAAGTTAATACAAAACCAATGAAAAGCATCAACAATAAAGAAGATATAAGGTTGATAGAACATCTCCTCTCATGTTTCTAATGGCTATCCAACCAAGGTCTTAAAAAGAGATAATCCAAGAAAAGTATACTGTACCTGATGGTTGTAAATGTAACGGCATATCTCATGTCGATGTTCTGATGATATGACGGCATTGAGTGATCTAGTGACATACAGGGCAAATATCTGCAGATGATGGTGCACATATGTTCTATAGTCAGTCAGACAAGAAAAATAATAAGCAAGGTGTCATGTGCAGAAATTTAAGCGCACCAAGCCAGGCATGATGAACATGATCCCGCTGAAATCACCAGGCCAGTGCCCATCACTCGCTTGCAGAGAAGAGAATTGATCTAGAGCTCGCTTTAATGAGTTGAGGACAATTTCATCCGTGACTTGCTCATGTTCCTGAAGCTTAATGCACGGCAGATCCTGCTGATGCTTTTTTGGCTTTGCGCACTGCAAAACAAAACCCATATATATGATCGACTTTTCAGATAAGCTAAGTAGGCAAGAAAATAATAATCTGAAAACTTATACACAGAAATGTAAGAAACTAGGAGGTGAGAATGAACTGGCTGGAGCGCCCTTGCCATTACGAGGACGAACACAGTACCCAGGATCCAGGAATAATCAGGGTAACAGAAAATGAAAATCTCGGCCCTGTACCTTCCTCCCCGCGTTCTAACGGACCGCTCTCCCGACCGCAGCCACCCTCCCCCACCATTGAGTCCCTGGCCTCCGCCACTGTCGTAAGGCTCACGGCCAGGCCTCGACCTCGTCCGCTCCCCGCGACCCCTCTCGCCGGCGGGCACATCTTCCGCCGACTGCCGCCGCGAGACTCGCCGCCCCACGGCCTCGAGTTCTGCTGTATCTATTGTGTCAGCCCACAGACCAGGCCCATTACTCTGGAGGCTATCTCCAACCCATGCCCTATCTGATGACCCAAATCCAAATTGGATAAAAAAACACAAAACATGTCTCCAACCGGCACCCCATTCCAGAGACCTATTTTGAGAAAGTTGAAGGTCTCCACCCACATTTGGAGCCCTGGAGGTCGCCACCCAAACGACACCGTACAAATAAGAAAAAAAAACAGTCGAGAGGAGCGCCGTCGTGGGTGACAGCTTGTGAGGGCGGAGGCAGCGGCGGTCGGCGTCGGAGTTGGGAGGCGGAGGGTGGCATCCGGGCACGCGCATCATCGGCTGAAGCACACGGCACTACCCCTTCCTCCGCACGGCTCCGCCATCGATCGATCCGGCGGAGGATGGGGAGCCATGGCCTCCGCCAACCCCGTGTCGCTAAAGCCGGAGGTGCGACCGGCGGCGGCCGGCGATCGGAGGCGCGATCGACGACGGCTGCGACCGGCACTCGGAGGCGCGACCGATGGCGGCGGCGGCCGTCGCGGCGGTAGCGAGGCATGAATGGGCGTTTGCTGGCCGCGGTGACCGGGAGAGTGAGAAGACGAGGGGGCGCCGGGGAACCGCCTCGCTCCAAAGCTCGTCGTCTTCGGCGGCGCCCTGCGGACCGGCGGGGCCTCCATCGCCGCCAAGGCGCGCTGGCGTTGCGTTGGAAGACAGGGTATGCCGATTGGAGATGGGTAATTTTAGATCACCCTCTTTTAACACTATAGACACCCATTGAGTCTTTTGGATCTTCAAAATAGATACTGCGGGTTGCGGGTTGGAGATAGCCTTAGAGAACTCACAACGGATGGCAGAATCTAAGAGAAGGTCAGCCCATGGATATTTGTTTTTTGAGTCGGTCCATGGATCTAATTGATGAGGTACCGGGCTTCTTTTCCCACTCGAAGAAACGTGGTGGCCCAGTAAATCAGTGAGCGGAGCGGCCATTTCACCGATTTTTTTGCATACTTTTCGCCATGTTCTTCACGTTCGTCGCGCGATACGACATGATTGAAGAACACGACAAACATTCATATAGTTTTTTTTTGCGAACGAACACTCATATAGTTGAAATCAATAAGCACTAATTGATAATAACTTGACGAAAAATAAACTCGCGCGTCTACATTTCGAGAGAGAGAACGACGAGATGAGACCGGAGTAGACGAGGTCACGAGAGGTTGTCCATGCATTCTTTTACTACGACAGCAAGACATGTCCAGATCACTGGCTTCGTCCTGCAGTAGAATCAATGGCATTCATACGCAATTTTTTTATCAGATCTCTCCACTGAAAGTCAAATCAGTTTATTTTTCACGCCTATATGTATCCCAGTGCATGTCCAGTCCAGCGGAAGCCTGTAGTATGATTTTGCTACAGTACACAGAAGATAACTGTCCGCTTCCTCGTTCACGGTACATGTGAAATTATGCTCTCCTCTGTAGCGGAAGAGGAAAGTCCTCCATCCATGTGCACGCCGATTCTAGTGTGTGTAGTAATACTTGGCCGCTTACAAGTTACAACAGCTAGCTAGCCGAACACGTGGTCAAGCGTATAATTGGCCCCTCAATACTTGCGAGCTCCGTATAGGTCGTACCGTGTGGCCTATATATAGCGTGGTGTACTATTCATATTCATATGAACGAAGAAGCATGGCGATCGGCCATCTCAACGGACATGTAACAAACTGCTCATATATTTGTACTTCCCCACTATATGAGCAGTCTGTTATTAGTACATGCAAAGCAAATACTTTTCATTTCATTTTCATGCAAATTATTTGTTTTGCATGGAAATGAAATGAAAAGGTAGGAATGTTATTCCCCCACTATATGGATGACCAAAAATATACGGTGACGTACGATAACCGCAGATTTCACCCGGCCGTGTGTAACAGTCGTACAAGAGTAGTAGTAGCGTAATAAGGTGGGATTCTATCATGCATGATCAGCTGTTGATGATGGATACGTGTCCATTAGCAGTAAGAGGAGTTAGTCCAGTGACGACGCAGTTTTTGCATGTTTTTCCCCGTGCGGAATATTTTGGCAGTGCAGTCACTTTCACATATTTCCCTCGTGCTATCTAATTTATTTATGTGTGTTATTGTCATTACGTACCTGCATGCGCATGAGGAGGTCTGCAGACTCCGGGCGCTCAAAGCGGCGGGCGGTGAACTCGCGGCGCAGCCTCTCCACCTCGGCGCGCTCCTCCGGCGTGCCGAGTTCCGGGTCGAACTCCCACACGGCTCGCCCTAGGAAGCCGTTCGTCGACCGCAGCCATGGGCCGCCGCCCTCGCCCACCTTCAGACGCCACATGGTTGATCCCAAAGCCAAAAGCTAGTGAAAAAACCTCAACTTAATTAGGTGCACTAGCTAGCTAGTGCAGCGTCGGCAGAGGGCCTCAGAGAGAAGGAAGAAGAAGCGAAGAGCCGGAAGCAACGCAGCCCCAGGGGAACACGAGAGAGTGCTCCGGCTAATTGGGTGTGTGCAGTAGAATGTTGGCCGAGCGGTGCAGCTAGCCTCTTTAAAACGGGCCGGTGCCGTGTCGATCGAGCGGTGCCACGTCGTCGACCTTACAATAACTGTCGTCGTTCAATGTTTTTTCTCTCTTCTAGAAATAGCAAGATGTATATTGACATTTCAGTCTCGTCGGTTCACTGGTAGCCGCTCGGACATTAATGCGTTGCTGTTGCTGCCAAAAGCTGATCAGCTTGGCCTTCGTTCTCATTTTTTGCCTTCCTTGGGCCGAGGGTGTGTTCGTTTTCAGTATATAATTTTTAGAGGGTTAAATTAAAGAGAATTTTATCATTTTGGAGTACTTAAATAAAGTCTAATCTCGAAACTAATTGCAGACTCCTATCTAATTCACGAGACTGAATCCAACGAGGGTAATTATGATATTATTAGAAGATGTTTATCTGTAGCATCACTGTAGCAGAAACATAGATTAATTAGGATCATTAGATTCGTGTCGCAAATTAGAGGGATCGTGATATAGGTTTTGTCATTAAATTAATAAAAGATCTACTAAATAAGTAAGATTCTCTTCGATGTGATGGGTATAATTTTTAGAGTACAGGAAACGAACAGGGCCTGTCAGTCGTCCAATTGCTTCGTGTCTCGCGTCGTGAGCGGTGCCACCAGTGCACGTGCGGACAAAAGGACGGTGCACGTTATATCTACAGGCGTCCAATTGCTTCGTGTCTCGCGTCGTGAGCGGTGCCACCAGTGCACGTGCGGACAAAAGGACGGTGCACGTTATATCTACCTTAGGATTTGCTACAGTATGGTATATGTATACAATACAATGCAGAAGATTCTGCTATCTACTGTAGCATGCATAATAAGAGCAAAAGACCATCCATGTGCATGCCAATTCTAGTTCGTATCCTGGGCCGCCAACAGCTAGCTTTTTGTTTAGACCCGCCAAGAGCTAGCTAGCCACACACTCGGGCAGTCGGGCGTATAATTGCCCGTCCAATAATTGCGACCTCCGTTCTGCGTAGTTGAAACGGCCCCAAAATATCTTGTGTATTAAGGCCATTTTAACGAGAGTTTCATAAGACCATTCTCAATGGGAGTTTCATAAACATTAAATGAGGCGTCACATCAGCTAAAATGATGACATGCAGGTAATTAATATGAAAGAGATGAAATGAGTTTCATGGGATGAAACTCATTTAGCCTGTTTCATAGGTATGAAACTCTAATGAAACTCCCATTGAGAACAAAAGTTTCATCATAACATATTTTGACCAATCCGATTGCAACAAATACATGTGAATTTAATGCTACAACTTGTCTATGAAATCGTGAGATGAAACTCGTGCATTGAGAATGACTATTTCATCCACCAAATCATATCTCCAAATCTGATGTGGCACTCTTGGTAAGTGTGAGATGAAACTATGTACCGAGAGCTGGCCTAAGCATCGATGAGGCGTCACATCAACTAAAATAATGAATGGTAAGGTAATTAATATGAAAGAGATGAAATGAGTTTTATGGAGATGAAATGAGCATTGTTTCATATATACGAAACTTAATGAAACTCCTATTGAAAACATAAAGTTTCATCATAGCATATTTTAACTAATCTCTTTGTAACAAATACATGTTAATTTAATATTATAACTTGTCTATGAAATCGTGAGATAAAATCGTGTATTGAGAGTGACTATTTCATCTACCAAATCATATTTTAAAATATGATGTAAAACTCTTGATAAAACTATCCACTGAGACCGACCTAATAGTCTAATATAGAGCGCGATGTACATACATTCAAACTGCCGATTTCACATGCATCATGGAGCTTAATTGGCTTCAGTAGGGCAAAGGAACATATGATCAGGTCATCAACTCAGTGTATGTCGTCGCCCTGCTTTTTGTGTGTCAAATCTGTACGTCCATTTTTTTTAATTTTCTTTTTGTTAACGGTGTGCATGGGCCGTGGGTACACGTTTTTTTGCATTGAGTGGGAGAAAAAAAGACCCAAAACACACAATAGCACACCCATTTTATTTGGTTGAGCCATCTTAATTTCTTTATTAGCTCCTACGTACGAATAAGACTCTCTACCAAGTACTATGCCCATTAATTCGTGTCAATTCGAGATCCGTCCTCTTGAGCCGTTCGAAAAATTCAAGATCTTTATACCAAATTTCAATCAATATCTTTCAAACAGAATATATGTCATGGTCTTATGCATCATGAGTAATTTATCACTCAATTTATAACAAGCAGTCTCGTGAGTGAATTGTAATTTTTTTATGATATCCGATAGTAGAGGTTTTAGAGGTTGTTTGTTTCAGCTACAGATTATATAAGTTATTTATTATATTTGTAGTAACGTAAAATACTAGTGAAGTTTGGTAAATATTTTACTAGTATTTTACGACACTGCCCTTATATAATAAACAACTTGTATAATAACAACCCCTTAACTATGAAGAAGCTATAGAAAATCATATTTCAATTAATCTCCATGCATTTTATACTAAAAAGGATTGTATAACAAAGTAACATCTTAAATTTCTGCACTTGGGCGCAGAAATTCACCTAGCAGATAATTCTCTTGTCATTTATATTATGAATAATAATAATAATAATAATAGTAATAGTAATAGTAATAATAATAGTAAATAATTTCTACCCGTCATGTACCGTCCATGGGCCGCCACCATCACTCACCTTCAGACGCCACATGAATTTTTAAAATTTCTGTGCTCCTGATTATTCCAAATCCAAAAGCTAAGCCCCAGCTTTCAAATTAGATGAAGTGTGTAGAACGTGGTCGGCGGAGACCAAGAGCAAGAAGAAGAGACGAAGAGAGCAGCAAGCAAGACTGCTTTCAATGCAGCCTCTTGTTTAAAGAAGGGTCCGATGTGTCCAGAGTCTAGCGGTGCCACGTTGTTACGGCAGCTTTCGTCGTTCAAATGTTCGTTCCGATCGAAAGCTCGTCACAGCTCAGACTTCGTTTTCGTTGCTTTCCCTTAATTTGGGGCTCAGTCAGGCGTCCAAAAATAACTGGATTCGTGTCTAGCATCGTGACAGGCCGTCCAATAATTGTCTCGCATTCACATGCTGCATCACATATAAAATGACGCATTTATGCTGTTTCTGAAGCCCACCTATTTATTAGGTATGCAGTATTGTTGAGGAGTAGTAGTACTTTTCAACACTTCTCACGAATTAATACAGTATTTAATTTAATTACAATGTACGTAGTATAGTGGTTTGGAAAACCGAATACTATATTCTCTCGAGCACTTGTTGGTTTAGAAAATCCCAGCGGCAAGCTCCTTGGTTGCACCGTGCAATGTGATGCGCATGCTCGCAGCAGATCGGCTAATCGCTCACTTCCGCTGATTTGATCTTCCCATCTTCTCTGCCCCAGCATAACAAGAGTCAGGCTAGGCTCTCTTCCCTGTACCGCTGACAAAACTACAATGGAGAAAGGTCACAGCCTCACAGGAGGAGGAACACTATTACTCATGGTTGACAGAACCGATTGTAACCGGTCCGGTTTTAGTGAAAATTGGTCCGGTGCAGTTGCAGCGGGCAACTGATTTTCAATAAAGAAAAAACTGAACCTATTATTGACGAAAACCTGTTTTCGATCAGTTTTCACGGCTTATCGAAGCGACGGATATTCAGCTGTATCTGCAGACGGATGTGAATGTGGGCTGTGTTGGGAATAACTGATTCGGCCTATTTTCTGACAAGTGCTGGGCCTGTTCGATCATCGAACTGGATCGGACCGGATAGGAGGTATCCGGGCTTGGGCTATTGGGCTGGGATAGCCGAGGCTTCAACTTAAGCCCTGTTCGTTTCTCGTCCTCTAAAATTTAAGATCTGTCACATCAAAGAGAATCTTATTATTTATGAATATTTTGATCAATTTAATAACAAAACCCTATTGATAGATTGGTGCTAATTTTCAAGATAAATCTATGAGCTTAATTAATTTATATTTTGCTAAAGTGATGCTACAATGAATCGTCTTCTAATCATAACTTAATTAACCTCATTAGATTCGATCTCATAAATTAGTCTAGGGACCTGTAATTTATTTTATAATTAAACTTTATTTAGGACTTTAAATAATAAAATTCTTTTTGATGTGACAGCTATAAAATTTAAACCCAGCAAACGAACACATCGGTGGAAGTGACGAGTCTATTGCCCGGCGACCTACGGATCAGCCGGCAGCCGCCGGCACCTGCCTCTCAAAAAAAAAAAGAAAAACCTGGCAGCATCTGGAGTAGCAGAACTCATAAACAATAAAAAAAGAAGGAAAAAAAATCTGGAGTGGCAAAGATTCTTGCTTCCCTACCTCATTGCGCTCGTAATCAATCAGAGGGCAGTTTCGTAATTCGGGTGTTTCCTCCCTCAGCGAGCCCTTGATTCGATGACCTCACAAAAACACCTTACCTTTCCTCGCGGCGCATCCGATCCAAGCTCCGACAAGTCGCCCGTCCAACCACCCCCGAAGTCTCACACAACTTTCCACTCATGGCCGGCGACGAGCTCCCGCCGCCGCCGACCGACGCAGCTTCCGACGAGGACCTCGTCGAGATCCTGGAGGAAGAGTCGGGCCGGCTGGACATCGCCCGGTACGTTGACCACGTGCGCGACCTCTCCGCGGGCGCCATCGCCACGTTCGAGGGCACCACGCGGGACCACTTCGCCGGGCGGCGCGTGGTGGAGCTCCGGTACGAGGCGTACGCTGCCATGGCGCGGCGGCGGATGGCCGCCATCCTGCGAGAGGCCCGCGCCCGGCACGACCTGCGGCGGCTCGCCGTGGCGCACCGCCTGGGCACGGTGCCGGCGGGGCAGGCGAGCGTGTTCGTGGCGGCGTCGGCCACGCACCGCGCCGACGCCATGGAGGCGTGCCGGTACGTCATCGACGAGATCAAGGCGTCCGTGCCCATCTGGAAGAAGGAGGTGTACGACGACGGCGAGGTGTGGAAGGAGAACTGCGAGTTCCTCGAACGCCACGCCCACGACTCTGACGCGGCACCGGCGGCGGAGATCACGAAGAGGGGCGGATGCTGCGGGAGCAAGGTCAGGGTCCAGGAGGCCTGAACTGCTGCCAGCCGCCGGGTCGCCGTCGCACGGCCCGGGATTTTTATATTTTCTGCGACTCTGTGAGTGCCCCGCTAGCCATTGACCTTTGGAGAGGTGATCAGGGCGGATGGATACTTGAGGAAACGAAAGCAATACACAGCAAATCGGTTGTATTTGTGATACTCTAGACATTCTGCAAAAGAGTTAATCTTGCAATAAAATCCGTATGAATTACAATGAAATTTGATACCGTAGCAGAGTCGCCGAACATGTGCTTTCCTTGCCCCACAAACGCACTCTGTCATCAACTTCGGTCCACACCAAACAATCCATATCCTGGAGTCATGAAATCGCTTTGGAGTAGTATCAACTCGTAAATCCTTGCGTTGTTGTTTCTCTGAACAGGAGCTTGTCCAACCTCGAACTACTACCTGGCATTAATTCCTTTTTCTTATAACTACTTAAATCTCATCTAAATAAAACTTAAACACAAAATATGAAGAAGGTGGCTGTAGTTTAGTGGTGAGAATTCCACGTTGTGGCCGTGGAGACCTGGGCTCGAATCCCAGCAGCCACAGAAACTGGTTTTGTTGTTCGCTTATTTATCACGAAGAATTATCGAGTAAATAACTTGTAACAAGGCTGGAAAACATCAAAGTGGCTGTAGTTTAGTGGTGAGAATTCCACGTTGTGGCCGTGGAGACCTGGGCTCGAATCCCAGCAGCCACAGTAGATATTTTTACCGTCTTTTATTTTCCCCTATTTTTTTTCTTTACCAAAGCCACCAGAACCCCGTAGCACCGCTAGCATGCATATATAACACTATACGTGCCGCGCCGTGAACAGCGGCGACACGTGTGTCTCCCGCGACAACTGCGAGGCACGAGGCAAAAGCACGGTCGCTTCTAGCCGGCGTCCACGTACGTGTACACGTGTAGCCAACCAGAAGCTCGGCGAGCCGCCGGCATGATGGCAACTTTATTTACGCCCCCGAATGACAGCCGCTTCTTCACCGCTGCAAAGGTGAGTCACTCTCTCGTCCGGTCTGATCGCGTTCGATTCGCCCCTGCGCGTTGCATCACTTGTTCATATCGATCGTTGGGCTTGGGCATGGGGCAAGGCAAGGAGGTGAAGACCCGGCCCGAGCCGAAGGTGGAGATCCAGGAGAAGGGCGAGATCTTCTTCTTCTACCGTCCCAAGGTGGACAAGGATGAGGCCCACAGCCCCGACGACGTGCAGCGGATGTACATCGTCCTGCGGCCCGAGTCCGGCGAGCGCGCCGTGGAGGAGAAGCAGGCGCCGGACTCCGGCAAGGAGGGCCGCAAGAAGCACCGGGCGCGGCGGTGAGGCGGAGGGCCACCAAGGCGGCCACGGCGAGGAGGTAGGTGTGGTCGTCGCGCGCGGAGAGCTAGTTCCATTTGGCACGTGACGTGAACTAGGATGGAAATTTGGTTGTGGATGCAGGAGGTGAACATCGAGGAGCAGCCCCTGCTCCGGCTGGTGGTGATGGGGAAGAAGAGCCTGCCGGAGCCGGGGAAGCGCGGCCGCCCGTACTGGGGCTACGTGGAGCTCGTCACCACCAAGCTCGACGACATCAAGGACGCGCTCAAGGAAGGTATCTATCTATATATCCCCGTGTGCAGAGCGTGCCGTCCTTGTAAATTACTAGCTGCAATAATGATGAGTTTGTTGATCTGCAGAGGAGTACAGCACTGCGACGCGCGGGAAGAGGCGGCGCCCGGCGGCGCGTGCCCTGGGCGAGGGCGTGTACCGCATCCTGAAGCACGAGTCCGGCGCCGCGCCGCACACCCACCTGGTGTACAAGCTGGAGCTGCCCCTGCGCGGCTCCGGCGCGCCGCAGGACGCGCTGCACGTGGAGCCCGAGGCGTCCTTCCTCGTGCAGGTCAAGAACCCGGACCCGCCCTCCGACGCCTCCTCCGGCGGCGGCTTCCGCGGGCTGCAGCGCAAGCGGCGGGCGGCGTTCCCGGCGCGGCTGCAGGGCGCGTTCGGGAGCCGGCGGTACGCGCCGGCCGACCCGCCGGACCTGCTCAACTACGAGGGCTGCGAGCTGCTGCTCATCGCGGCGTCGGATGACGTGGAGGGCGAGCTGGGGCTGCAGCTGCAGGGAGAGGTGGGAGACGGGGCTCGGGAGGAGGTGGCGCGGTGCTCGGACCTGGTGAACATGTTCGGCGAGGTGGCCGACGTCAAGCCGCTGCTCAGCGGGACCTGGGACTGAGCGCTTGACCGTGCTTTCGACTTATCCGTCGAGCAGACTTGCTTCGACCAATCTGGCTACCTTGCCGTGCTCTAGATGTAGGAATGTACAGCAGTACTTACTTACTCTTCGAGCAGTGTAATAAAATGCCTTGCTGATGATGTTGTTACACGTTCTACCAAAGTAAAAACACTAGTAACAGGAAGCAGCAGTTGAGCGGCGACGTGGCCGTTCGTGCTCTGCTCCGCTCAGTGCTCTACTCGGTGATCACTCACTCCCCTCAACGCCGGGCCCCTCGAGCGAACCTTTCCCATCCAATGGGCAGAATTGCCCTCTGGAATCGTCGCCAAGACCTTCCACTCTACCGGTATAGCAGTGTGAGTGATCTGAATCAACCAGGTCCCCCGATCCATGACCGACGCATGTGCATTGCCGTAACAATTCTCTGTATAGCAGTGTGAGTGAATGATGTGCATCAGCCTCTCTGCGACGCTGCCTGAATAACCAACCAAAGAAATTAAAGCTGTTCCAGCAGAATCGAGACACATCAACGGGTTTGGGCGTACCTTATCTCCGACGCCGCTCTCGATGCCGGTTCCGGACGGGCAAGTCCTGCCTACCCTTCTTTCGCCCCCTCTCGATGCCGGCTATAAATTTCATCCCCAGCCCACGGAT
Source organism: Chloris gayana (assembly GCA_031894775.1). Taxonomy (NCBI): domain Eukaryota; kingdom Viridiplantae; phylum Streptophyta; class Magnoliopsida; order Poales; family Poaceae; genus Chloris; species Chloris gayana. The sequence goes on along the minus strand of JAUNZO010003024.1, from coordinate 1,219,492 downwards.
CCCTTCCGGTTCCTGTTCACAAGGATAAACCAGAATCTTCATCCCAACACTCGTCCTCCACCGCGGCCGTTGGCCCTCGATCGATCGAGTTGAGCTAGGTCGCCGGTGCTGATGGGCGCCTCCCTGAGCATCCCCGTCGCCGTCTTCATCGCCTACACCGTCGTCGTCTCCACCGTCAGCTGCTTCTGCGGGTGGCGCGCCGGGGCGGCCATGGTCAAGCTCGACATGGAGCGCGCCATCAAGAAGTCGCAGCGCCGTGCCGCCCGCCGCGCCAAGAATGCAGCTGCCTCATGATACGATGGCGGGAGACGGTCGGGGCGTCCCGGCTGCCGCTTAGCTTCTGTTTGGGTTCTCGTCGCATTCTTGTTATGTACTATAGGTCTGTGTATATCCACCGTCCCTAACATCATGTATTAGCTGATCATGTATGTACAAGACAGCGGGCCGATTGTGCACGTGTGGGTCTGTCATGGCAATCTCTCTGGTCAATCGGCTCATCGAATGATTAATTCCATAAGTGAACTTATATTACCCTCTCAGAAATTATCTAAATTTTTTACCTTCTCTGAGAGAAACTGCTGTCGGGGAGTGCGGGTACCACTACTCGACCAGAGTGCTACTACTCCTGCATTTTATCCTCGGCACGATCGATCTGCAATCCGCTGAACCATGCGCCGCCGTCATACTCATACTGGGTGATCCTCGCAGCTGAAAGAGTTCGGCCCAACCCAACAACTCGACCGGCCCAACTCGCGGGGCCAATAGGAAAGGGTCCATCGGATCCGATACGATGCTCGCCATCGGCCCGCCAGACGCGTCCACCTGTACTCCTGTCCTTTCTCGTTTCTCCTCCCTCGCATGGCGTCGCCGCCTCCGGCTCCCGCGGCGGGCAGGCCTCACAGCGTCTTCGTGTACGGGACGCTAATGGCGGAGGAGGTGGTGCGTGTCCTCATCGGCCGCGCCCCGCCCTCCTCCCCCGCGACTCTCCCCGATCACCAGAGGTTCAGCATCAAGGGCCGCGTCTACCCAGCTATCCTTCCCGTCCAAGGCAAGCAAGTCGACGGAAAGGTCCTTCTTCACTGTCCACGTCTTCTTCTTGTCAATCACGACTGCTTGCGAACCCTCGCCATGTCCGGCACCTGTCTGGCGTGCCATGGTTGCGCAAAATGCGGTACAGAGACGGAAGTCACGAGTTCGTGATTCGATTTGTTGCAGGTTTTCAAGGCCCTCACTGACAGGGAGCTCCATGTGTTCGACATGTTTGAAGACGATGAGTATGTGAGGAAAACCGTTGAGGTCTCATTGGCTGTGAGTGCTGCTTTTCTCGTGTCATCTCAAATTCAGGCACTCTCTTAAGATCTGATTCTCCCCTGATAGAAGAGAATGGTTTGGAATTCTCAGGATTCTTCGGAGAAACTACTTGCCTATGCGTACATATGGGCCAGTGCGGGTGATCCTGACCTCTACGGTGAATGGGATTTCGAGGTGAGAATGTAGCTGCACACCCACTCTTTCTAAATGACACTACCGAGTTTTACATGATAAAACCATCTATCTGTTGTCTCCAGGAATGGACGAAGGTGCACTTGAAGGATTACCTTGAAATGACGCGAGAATTTATGGATGAACTGGAACAAACCGAATTGAAACCCCAGGATTGAAATGGTGAAGCCAACCAATCAGTCCCAGAAGAAATAATTCGCCTTGTACGTATATGCATTGCTCAACTGGTCTGTAAACCACAAAATTACTACTATAGGATATATGTATTGTACTTTTGCATTTTTGTGCTCAGGCTTGAGTACAAGTGTGCACCTTTGCATATCTTGTGTTTCTGGATGTGAATAAATTGCTTGTTTTCTTCAGTCTGTTTATACGATGCTGTCATGATATTGTTTCTGCTGTTGGCCTTGCCCTCTTCTCTTTCACTCTCGCTCACGAACACAGCACAACAGCGAGGGAAACACAGCACAAAGATTTGACGGCGACGAACGCCGCGGAGCAGCAAAGCTCCTGTATCTTGGCTTCTTGTTGACGCCGGTTTTTGACCAAGGGACCCATTGTCGGCGACTATAGGTCAAAGAGGGCCGGTGGGCGGAAGGCCGACGGCCGCTTGGGCGAGTAAAGGGCGCGTCCCTCCCGAGAATCGTGCGCGAACGCCAACGAGAAGAGCATAACATTGATGGGCCTGGCCCACGTTGTAAAATTAGAAATAATAGTTTAATTTTGGAAGAGGATCCTAGTCGGTTAGGAAATCGGCCCGAAGAGGATCCGAGTAGGATTCTTTGTGCCGGGTATAAATTTGTACTCGGATGTAACCTGTAAACTCGATTCACATCCAATACAACTTTCGGCGCATCGCCAAACCCTAATTTTCTGTCAAGTCTACTGTTTTCGCGCGGGGATCTTCGGGGCTCCGGTCGACAACAAAGTCGGCTTGACAAGGTAATTATGTCGTCTAATTCTCGGCGCATTGTTCGTAATTAGACGGCTTAATTGCTAGTTATCCGGCGACCGGATCTGTTTTCAACCGTCGTAGTGAGTATCGGCCGGGATGAGTCAAGTCGACCTGGTCCGGGCTCGTGGTGGAGGTAGTTTGACTTGTCCTGCCTCCCCGTCCCGGCCTTTGCTCACAACGCCGATTGGCTCGGATCCGGTCGTTCGAGTCACGATAGCCGCTATGAGATTTCTTTTACATCTTAGCCGATTCGACTGTGCGGACTCGGTTGACGTGTCCTGTGTTTGCCTTTGCGATAGTTGACTTGTCCTAGGCGCATGCAGCCGATTGGATAGGATGTAGATTTACTTTCATAGTTAAGGCGTTTATGATTATGCTTGTCCTGAATCGGCCGGGCGTGCGCGGCCGTTAGACCTGGTCCGATCGTGTGCCATCGGTTGACTTGTCCTGTTGGAGCGACCGGCCGATTCGGGATCTGTGTGGTTGTATTTGTCTTACTTGTTCTTTCGGAGTGTTTAGCCGATTGCTTATCACGTTCATTAGCTGTTTTATGTTCAATTAGCTAAATCTGTTTGAAACTGCCTTTGGACCCGAGTTATTAGTACGATTTCATTGATTATCATTATACATCTAGATATGATCTAATAACTCATTGTTATAATCAATGGCGGAATCGGCCGGATGCCTGATCGGCCGATTTACTGCTCTAATTGAGGATTAAACCATCTTCTTGCTATCAAATTAATTACATCCCATTAATAATTACCTTGCTTACATTTTATTCGATAATGCATCCCTGCAAAGTCTTAATGATTTGATCGTTTACCGACGAAATCGGCTGCTAGCCACCGATCGCATGTTATAGCGTCGGCCGATTTCGTATAGTTTGTATCACGGTTCGTTTGCACTGGCATTTAATACATAAATGGATGGGCCGTGCTTGCTCCTCGTCGATGGCCGATTTTGTCTATCTTACGCGAGAATCGGCCATGGCTGTACATCGGTCTATCCGGGCCGATGATCCGGAATTTTACACCTTTTATTGTCTTTGTTGGTTTGCGGGAAAACCATCCGGCACGCACCAGCGCACACGAGAATCGGCGAGCCGAGCCGGTCCGTTGGGAGCACGGGACCCTGCATCGGCCGGGGTTTCGGTGGACTCTCCGGACAACGGTGTGTTGGCGACTTTTGACGTCAACACACTTTTTGGCACGCCCGAGTGGGACGAAGCAACCAAGATCAAGATGTCGTACATGCAGGTCTGTCGGGGAGGACGGAATGCCAATGGTCGATGCTGAAAATCGACCGATTTTTGTTCCGGTTCCTCTTAGGACGGATGGCAAAGGGCATGGAGAAGTTTCGATGACAACGAGGTTTCGGCCTGGGGGAAGATGACGACAGAACAAAAGCTGCAGTACCAAGAATACCTGGCCGAAGCAATGAAAAAGTACTTTCAAGCCCTGAAAGTGACACGTGGCGAGTGGCCACAAAAGGAGACATCCCTCGGATTCCGCATCCGGAAGAACTAGACCAAATCAAAGCCCAGAGACTGCCGGATGCCAACCAACTCGGTGATATGGTCAACTCGTCCGTTCATCGGGCCCTAATCAATCAATCGGGCGTGTTGACCAACACCATCGGAAATTTAATCAAGGACACGGTTGATGGCGGACTGTTCACTCGAAGGATATTCCGGACCTGCGTACACTCCGCCTTTAGGCACTCTTGTACGACCAATTCAGGGAGTTGGCCTCCGAGAATACCACACCGCCGGCAGGGTTTCAGCCCTGTACGGCATGCCACCTCACCTATGGCCTGGCAAGGACAATGCAAATGCAAGTACCGGTACGACCCAGCCGGGCAAAGAGGATGACGGTGGCCCCAAGAAGTCGGTAACGGAGGAGGGCGACAAACAAGATGTACAACGACCGACTTCGAATTAGGGGCAGCGACCGATGTGGCAGCGGTCCCGCGGATGGCACAGCAGCCTAATTTCTTTTACGTACCAAATACCGGCCCGAGTAGAATTGAGAACTCACCCACTATAGTACGGCCGATATCCGGTATTCCACGACCAAGCTGCATCGGGCTGGGGACAGGGATTCATGACTGGACGGCCGATCCAATCGGCCATGAATTATGGAATCGCTCCGCGGATACTTGTTCCCGACTACGGCACTGGGATTTACGGAAACGGCCGGTTGATACACCCGGCGGGGGCAGCCCAACACAGCTTATATGACGGGGACCGGATCGGCGAGCTGTTGAACCCAATGATATAAATAGCCTCATGGCTAAGATCGCCGATATGATGAAAGATCGGTTCGATTTGAAGCCTAAGGAGAAAAGTGCATTGTATCGGCGACCTTACCACTGATTGGATGGATTCCGTGGCTTTACCCAACAAGTATAAAATTCCTGAGTTTTCCAAGTTTTACGGGCAAGATAACACATCAACTATGGAGCACATCGGTCGGTATGACGCACAACTTGGTGAGGCATCTACTCGGGAGGCTTTGCGGGTTCGGCTATTCCCACTTGTCATTGTCCGGATCGGCCTTTTCATGGTTTGCTTCGCTGTCACCTGGTTCTATTCGGAGTTGGGCCGATGCGGAGAAAAGGTTTCACTCGTACTTCTTCACGGGCATTACCGAGCTTAGTTTGTCCGATTTAATGGCGGTGAAACAGAAAGCTGGGAATCGGTGGCTGATTATATACAAAGGTTCGGGACTACGAGGGACGATGCTACAATCTGAACCTGACGGAGCAGCGAGTTGGCCGAGATCGCTTATGCGGGGCTATTCTCCAACATCAAAGAAAAGTTTACCCCACATGAGTTTGATGGGCTGGCACAGGTGACACGTAGGGCGGTTGGCCGGGAAGAAAATCTCCAGCTCACCGAGGAATCGGCGGTATCGGGTAGCTTATGCTGATTTCGACGGTGAAGATGATGAAGAGGGAATTAATGCGGTTGAGTGGACTAATAATAAACGGCCGATATTTTCTCCGCATGTCAATCCTAAGGAGAGAAAATATGATTTTGATTTATCTAAGGCCGACGAGATATTTGATCAGCTGCTGCGGGAAAAGAAAATCCAGCTTTCACCTCATCACAAAATTCCTACGCCGGAGGAGTTGAAGAAAATGGCTAAGTGGTGCAAGTGGCATGGAAATTCACATCATAACACCGTTGATTGTTATGCTATGAGAGATGAGATCCGGAAGGCGGTTGACGGTGGGGTATTGCGAGCAGCTGATGTAAAGAAGAAGATGAAAGTTGATGGGCACCCTTTCCGGCTAATACGATGTACATCAATACCATCGGCGGTGGATCAGCTGGTTTCATACGCCGATATGAGAGGAAGAGGGAGAGGGAAGAAAGAGATCGGGCGGCACGTGAACAGGAGTCTATCGGTCAAAGTCGGCGATACGAGGCAAAGCATGGTCCGCCGAGAAGATTTTGACCCACACCGGGATTGTCCTTTCTTTCGATCTGCTGGGACCGAAACATGAAGCTTCCATCTATCGAGAACTGCCCGAGTGCACTAGCCGGGAAGAGTATCGTGATGTCGGGTCGTCAAGTTACCGGGGACGGCCGATTGGTCGCAACTATGAATCTCAACAATCGGCCCCCGGAAGAGCGATCGGCTATGATCACGGATATGATGAACGAAGATACGTAGTGCCAAAGAGAACCTCCGTTCACGAACGACTGGGGCCAATCAATGATGAAGAAGAGTCTGATTACCAATACCATGAAGATTCGGGAGATGATCAAACCGAGAACGAAGGACGGTGGTGCCCAGGTGGTTTGCTCGGCAAAACCCAAAAGAGGAGGCTTCAAAGAATGCGTTGTCGGGAAATCAAGGGTGGACGGCATTACGAGAGATGACCAAGATGATGAGTCCAAACCCAAGAAGGAATGGAGGCCGAAAGTGCGGTCTCAAGTGGTCGGGCTGAAGCCGCGGTGAATATGATATCCATGATGCCCGGGATTGTCGGATCGGCCGATGAAAATTCGGCTGAAGAGGAACCGGTTGGGGAGACTTCGAGAGATTCCGTGGACGCCGGAATCGGCGGTATTTGATAAGCCGATCAACTACGATCATTTGCATCTCAAGGCATTGTACATTAGCGGCTACGTCAATGGGTCACCAATGAGGAAAATGTTGGTCGACGGAGGGGCAGCGGTCAATGTCATGCCGATTACTACATACCGCAAGCTCGGGAAGACGCCGAGAAGAAATGATGAGGGCTAATCCGACGCTCAAGGATTACAGCGGGAGAAGTCAAGATGTGCGTGGGGCCGCAATAATGGAAATCACTGTGGGCAGCAAAACTATACCCACCACTTTTTTCATCATCGACGGGAAAGGTGCATACACAACTTTGTTGGGGAGAGGCTGGATTCATGCCAAGCTGTTGCATCCCATCAACCATGCACCAGTGTTTGATTCAATGGGTCGGCAACAAGGTCGAAATCGTACGGGCCGATAAATACGTAACCATTGCAACCGCCGATTTCGAGTTTGCCGGTCTAGAGAGCCTGCCTTGTTTATCGGGCACGTATTGGGATGCGGAGGCCATAAACATCACCGACGACGGAGTTATTGTGACCGGGGGTCGGGTACCCCGGCTGCTCGATGGGCCCCACGGGAGAATTGACGGACAATCGGCCGATCGATACATGCACCGAGGATATGATGAATCGGCCGATTGACGAACCGAGAAGACGGAAAATTAGGCCACGGTTTTGTGTCGGCCGACGAGTTAGAAGAAGTAGATATAGGGGATGGAGACAAGCCTCGGCCGACATATATTAGCAAGAAATTGTGTAAAGAAGTAAGAGATGAATTAGTGGCCTTGTTGAAAGAATATAAAGATTGTTTTGCTTGGGATTATAGCGAGATGCCTGGACTCGGCCGATCGATTGTTGAACATCGGTTGCCCACCAAGCCCGGATATCGGCCATATAAGCGGGGGCTCGGAAAATTGACCCTAGGTATTATGAAGCCGTCAAAGAAGAGATTATCGAGATTATATGAGGCCGGCTTCATTAGGCCATGCCGATATGCGGAGTGGGTTTCCGAGTATTGTGCCGGTGGAAAAGAAGAATGGAAAGATGCGAGTTTGCATTGACTTCAGAAATTTGAATAAGGCAACTCCGAAAGATGAGTACCCAATGCCAAACGCCGATTTGTTAGTTGATGCGGCCGCCGGCAACAAAATTTTGAGCTTTATGGATGGAAATGCTGGGTACAATCAGATTTTTATGGCCGAAGAAGATATATCGAAGACGGCGTTCGGATGCCCCGGAGCGTTGGGACTATATGAGTGGGTTGTCATGACCTTCGGACTAAAAAATGCTGGTGCTACATATCGAGAGGGCCATGAATTTTATATATCACGATTTAATCGGCCGGTTGGTGGAAATTTATATTGATGATGTCATGGTAAAATCAAGATCGGTTGGGAGTCATGTGGCTGATCTCGGAGAAGTGTTGAAGAGGACAAGACAATACGGCACGAAGATGAACCCGCTCAAGTGTGCGTTTGGCGTCTCGAGTTGGACAATTTACGGGGTTTATTGTGCATGAAAAGGGAATTGAAGTCGGCCCTAAGAGTATTGATTCTATCAAGAAAGTTGGAACCGCCGACGAACAAGACGAAGCTCCGAGTCCACGATCGGCAAGATTAATTTTATTAGGCGATTTATTTCAAACTTGTGCAGTCGACTTGATGTGTTTACGCCATTGTTGAAACTCAAAGCCAATCAAGAATTTCGGTGGGAGCCGATCCATCAAAAGGCTTTAGAAGATATCAAGAAATATTTGGTGTCCCCACCGGTGATGGTTCCGCCAAAGCCGGGCACACCCTTTAAGTTATATTTATCGGCCGATGATAGGTGCATCGGCTCGGCATTGACTCAAGAACAAGAGGGAAAAGAGCGGGTCATATTTTATCTCGGCCGCAAATTAATTGACGCAGAAACACGGTATCCGAGAGGTGGAAAGGTTATGTCTCTGTCTGTATTTTTCATGCACAAAATTAAGGCATTATACTGTTGGCCGAAGAGTGTCTTGTCGTTTGCCGGGCCGATGTCGTAAAATATATGCTATCGGCTCCGGTCCCCAAAGGCCGGTTGGGCAAGTGGATGTTGGCAATTGCGGAGTTTGATTTAGGCTATGAATCGGCCAAAGCGGTAAAAGCACAAGTATTGGCTGATTTAATAGTGCAACACGGTGAACACTCGGCCGGATACGTTGAACCGGTGCCATGGACGGTATTCTTTGATGGTTCAATTTGCAAGGAGGGAAGTGGAATCGGCTTGGTTGTTGTGTCGCCTCGGGGGCAATACGTGGATACTCTATTACGGTAGAGGCGCACACCAACAACCAAGTCGAATACGAGGCGATATTAAAAGGATTGGAATTACTCATCGATGCCGGGGCTGATTTTGTGGAAATTTTCGGCGATTCCTTGTTGGTTGTGAGTCAGCTGGCCGATGAGTATGAGTGTAAAGATGAAATATTGTTGCAATATCATAGAAAGTGCCAGAAGTTAATGAAAAGGTTCAAGTGTGTTAAAGTCAGCCATATACCAAGAGAGCGAGAACTTTGAAGCAAATAACTTGGCTCGGTTAGCATCCGGATATCGGCTCGCCGAAAACAGCTTAGAGATAGCTGATATTGAAGAAGCCGATTGGCGTACGGAAATTCGAAATTTTTTGAGCAATCCATCCCAACCTACGAGATAAGAAGATAAGATATAAAGCTTTGAAGTATGTTACGTTGGATGATCAATTATTTTTCAAGACAATTGATGGGGTGCTTCTCAAGTGTATTGATGACACCGAGGCCAAAGTGGTAATGAGCGAAGTGCATGATGGGATTTGCGGAACGCATCAATCGGCCCATAAAATGAAGTGGCTGCTAAGGCGAGCTGGTTATTACTGGCCGACAATGTTGGCCGATTGTTTTAAATATTATAAAAGTTGCCAAGATTGCCGAGAAGTTCGGACCTATACGAGAGGCGCTGCGTCGGCTATGAATCCGATAATCAAACCTTGGCCGTTCGGAGGCTGGGCCATGGATATGATCGGCCGGATAAATCCAGCATCAAGCAAAGGACATCAATACATATTAGTAGCTACAGATTATTTCACGAAGTGGGTTGAAGCGGCACCCTATCGCAAAGTTTCGACGGCGACGTGATAACGTTTGTTAAAGAGCATATCATTTATAGGTTTGGGATTCCGGAAACAATCACGACGGATCAAGGATCGGTATTCACGTCGGACGAATTTCAATCTTTTGCTGATGAGATGGGAATTAAGTTGATTAATTCGTCGCCGTATTATGCCCAAGCCAATGGCCAAGCTGAAGCGGCAAATAAGAGTCCGATCAAGTTAATCAAGCGGAAAATACAAGAGTATCCTCGTAAGTGGCATATGAAATTGATGGACGCTTTGTGGGCTTATCGTATGTCACGGCATGGGGCCATGCAAGTTGCGCCGTATCGAGCTGGTATATGGGCACGAAGCCGTATTGCCATGGGAGACAGACTATCGGCTCCGGAAGGATTGAGTTGCAACAAAAGCTTTCGGCCGATCGGTACTACGGATTGATGATGGATGAATTAGAAGATGTAGTACAAAATCGGCTGGATGCATTGGAAAAAATAGAGCGAGAATAAGGCGAGGGTCGCCCGCCATTATGATAAGAAGGTTGTGCGAAACGAGTTTAAAGAGGGCGATTTGGTCCGGAAGCTTAGGATGCCAATCGGCGTGAAGGACAATCGGTTTGGTAAATGGTCGCCTAATTGGGAAGGACCTTATTTGATTAGCCGATCGGCACCGGGTAATGCATATATTTTGAAAGAGTTAGAAGGGGAAGAATTCGGCCGAGCACTTAATGGAAAGTATTTGAAGCGGTATTATCCTAGTATTTGGATTAACTCATAGTGTTCGGCCTAAAAGAGACTACGGCCGATGTCGATGCACATCGCCTTGAGACGGCCGATGCGAGAGTATCGCCCTTAGCCCAAAAATATGAAAGTAAAACAGAGGGAGTCACCGATAAATTAGTCGATGTTTAAACATCGCCTTCGGATGGCCGATATTATGGTATATCGCCCTTAGTGCAAAAAATATTCGCAACAAATTTTGTTCAAAAATCCTATTACACCTAGGCATAATCGATCGCCTCGGCACGGGACAAGAAGTCTTGGACGGCGAGATAGTGCGCGGGCCGGCATGGAGTCGAGTTTAGCCATGACCAACGAGGTCATCCTCGATGGGGCCGACATCGGCGTGCGCCGCGGCGACCATCTTCTCGGCCGTTTGAATTGCTTCGTCCGTCGTCTTCGTTGAGCCGCCACGTCGGCCGACAAGCGTGCAATGGTGGCTTCCAAGGCCGCCGCCGCCTCCTCCTTGAGAGCCGGCGATGCTCTCAAATCGGCAATCTCCTGGTTGATTACCTGCAGTTCATCCTGCCGATTTGAGAGTTGCTCTTGCATCTCCTGGGTCTTCCGGGCCTCCTCCTCGGAGCGCTTGATGGAGTTCTCGGCGAGTAACGCAGCTTGCTGCTGCTCCGCGTGGCGAGCCGGACGCTGCGGGGCACGGATGAAGTCCGGTTGCCGGTACTCCATGTATGCCACGCGATGCGAGCATCGCGCACATCGGCCGGGAGCTCGGTCCGGACCTCCAAGTATCGGGCCCTTATGGGGTGAGCGTCGGCCACCAAGCGATCGACCGAAGAGGCCTCGAGCACTGCGCGCGATTTCGTTCATGGTGGTAAGACAAGAGGAAGATACCAAAATCGGCGCGAGACGAGGGAAGCTAAGCGCACGAAATACCAAGAAAAGTAAAATGAAGTTAATAATCGGAGGCAAATCAAGAAAATAAAAGGAGATAGTAAAAACAAACCTGCGAAGCGTCGATGCGGAGCGGCCGGACGTCTATCGGGCTGTGCCATTGAACCTACGAGGTTCGTGTGTTCCAATCAGCTCTCGGCGGCCGATTCCCTTTCACCGGCGGCATCTTCGGAGGCGGCATCGGTGCCTACGGGAGAAGCCGCGGGCGGCTCCTGACCGACCGATTCTTCGTCGGCGGCGGTGCCTTTGGGAGAAGCCGTGGGCGACACACGGCCGGCTTGTTCGGCTTCGGCGGCGACCTCGGGAGACGTAGGCCGATCCAAGCGAGTTGAGCTCTCCGTAAGATTTGGATCGGCCTGGCTTGATACGATCGCCGGTGGGCGAAGGCCTACGGCCGCTTGGGCGAGTAAAAGGCGCGTCTCTCCCGGGAATCGTGCGCGGACGCCAACGGAAGAGCACAACATTGATGGGCCTGGCCCACGTTATAAAATTAGAAATAATAGTTAGTTTTGGAAAAAGGATTCTAGTCGGTTAGGAAATCGGCTCGAGGAGGGTCCGAATAGGATTCTTTTTGCCGAGTATAAATACATACTCGGATGTAACATGTAAACTCGATTCACATCCAATACAACTTTCGGCGCATCGCCAAACCCTAATTTTCTGTCAAGTCTTTACTGTTTTTGCGCGGGGATCTTCGGGGCTCCGGTCGACGACACGTTGGCTTGACAAGGTAATTATGTTGTCTAGTTCTCGGCGCTTTGTTCGTAATTAGATGGCTTAGTTGCTAGTTATCCGGCGACCGGATCTGTTTTCGATCGGCGTAGTGAGTATCGGCCGGGATGAGTCAAGTTGACCTGGTCCGGGCTCGTGGTAGAGGTAGTTTGACTTGTCCCGCCTCCCGTTCCAGCCTTTGCTCACGGCGCCGATTGGTTCGGATCCGATCGTTCGAGTCACGATAGTCGCTATGAGAATTCTTTTACATCTTGGCCGATTCGATCGTGCGGATTCGGTTGACGTGTCCTGTGTTTGCCTTTGCGATAGTTGACTTGTCCTAGGCGCATGCAGCCGATTGGCCAGGGTGTAGACTTACTTTCATAGTTAAGACGTTTATGATTGTGCTTGTCCTAAATCGGCCGAGCGTGCGCGGCCGTTAGACTGGTCCACCGCGTGCCATCGGTTGACTTGTCCTGTTGGAGCGATCGGTCGATTTGGGATCTGTGTGGTTGTATCCGTCTTCTTGTTCTTTCGGAGTGTTTAGCCGATTGCTTATCACGTTCATTAGTTGTTTTATGTTCAATTAGTACCAAATCTGTTAAAGCTGCTTTTGAACCCGAGTTATTAGTATGATTTTATTGATCATCATTATACACTTAGATAGATCTAAGTAATTCACTACTATAATCAATGGCAGAATCGACTGGATGCCTGATCGGTCGATTTACTGATCTAATTGATAATTAAACCATCTTCTTGCTATCAAATTAATCACATCCCATTAATAATCACCTTGTTTACATTTTATTCGATAATGCGTCCCTGCAAAGTCTTAATGATGTGATCGTTTACCGACGGAATCGGCTCGCTAGATACCGATCGCATGTTATAGCGTCGGCCGATTTCGTATCGTTTGTATCGCGATTCGTTTGCCTGGCATTTAATACATAAATGGATGGGCCGTGCTGCTCCCGATCGATGGCCGATTTTTGTCTATCTTACGCGAGAATCGGCCACGGCCGTACATCGGTCTATCCGGGCCGATGACCTGGAATTTTACACTCTTTTATTGTCTTTGTTGGTTTGCAGGAAAACCATCCGGCACGCACCAGCGCACACGAACATTGGCGAGCCGAGCCGGTCCGTTGGGAGCACGGGGCCCTGCGTCGGCCGGGGTTTCGGTGGACTCTCCGGACGACGGTGTGTCGGCGACTTTTGACGTCAACAGCTGGTGCCCTCGACTCATCGCCGCGAAAGCTTGGGCAGGAGTGCGATCGGTGAAGCCGATATTTGGAACAATTGGGCTCGGCATTAGGTATGCAATCGGCCGGCCACCGATGCTCCGGGTCGGCGGCTCCTCCGTGTCCGATCGAAAAGGAATATACAAGGGTGAGCATTTGGAGTGGCCGATTTCATTTTATAAAATCGGCCTTACGGAAATAAATCGGCTACACGTACCTCGGCGAAAGCTTCGCTCACGACTAAGCCGGAGAAGAAGGAAGCGGTGTTCCGGCTGCGGAGGTGCCGATTCCACTCGCCCACCGGCGGTCAAAGAGGCGGGTACTCCGGGCGCCGGGGAAAATCCGGCTAAGTCGCCGGTGACGATATCGGCGGTAAGGCCGACAAGCCAATTCCACCGAATGGCGTTGTCGACGTTAGCCCGCGCCTTTATTTACCCCACATAGAAGAGGCTGGGGGCAAGCGGCCAAAGCCGAGTTGGCGGGCCGCCACCGACGGGTGGTAGAACTCATAGGAGCAGAAAGCTTTGCTCCCAAGCAATGAGTCCCGTCGGCAGCAGACAGGGGCGGAGGCAGGTGGTGAAGATCTTGACCGCCTCCCCGTCGGCCGTTGGGAAGGTGGGATCGATCGGAAAAGGAGTGTCATACCCCTTCTCGAAGAAATCGATGTACGGGTACCAATCCGTACTTTCGTTGTTGAGGCCCTTGTAGAGGGCGGCGAACCAATATGCCAGGTTGTCATCCGACATAGCCGCCCCTGGTGCCATGGATAACGCTTCCCCGAAAGAAATGCACCGGCTGAATACGGGCGTGGCCGATTCGGCGTAGTTGCCGGGAAAGGTGAGCGCACTAAGGTCTAGATCGATGGCCTTGGTGGTATGAAGGGACAACCACATTTGAATAAACCACCAAGGGCCACCCAAGTTCTTGATCGATCGGCCGGAGCGCAACTCCACCGAAGCCTCGGTGAAGAAGGAGGTACGCCGACCCCGGAAGATACTTGCCCATGGGAAGGGCCCGGCTGTCGGCCGATACATCGGCCATCGGCAGAAATTGTTTGTGGGGCTCACGCCGACCCCACGAAGAAGAAGTGGTCAAGCCACATGTTGAGGAAGGCAACGTGCTCGCGGCGATCGACCGTGCCGTGCCCCTTATTGTAGGTCCGGATGTAGACCTTCCAACCCCTGGTGTCCTTAGGGTTGATCCGATGGGAGGACTTAATGCGGATGGCATTTGGAGTGGCCTCCGCCGTGATATTCAAATCGGCCAACATGACCGTATCCGGGAGGGTCATGGTAGCCGGCCGTGGCCGAACATGAAGCGATTCGGGGCATCCGACCGGAGATAAGAAGCTGCCGCCGACAACGGTTCGTTCTTGTGGTGATCGGCCAGAGAGAGTTTGATGGCGTGGGCGATGCCGATATCGGCCCAACCTTGCGGATGGACGGCCGATACCCGATTATACCAATCGCGCCATCCGACGAACGGGAGTCGGCCATGACCGAAAGCTGTTGGCCCACTCGGCCGATAAAGGAGATTGTTGCCGAAACGGAACCCGGTTCGTTTCGGCACGGATGAGATCCGTGGGGTCGGGATCGCCCATGGGGCCCAAAAAGAAGTGAGTTGGGATGTTGGATGGGATGACGACTTGGTTCCGGATCTCCTAAAAACAAGGAATAGGGCTAAAATAAGAAACGGAACGGAAAGAAGATAGATTGTGAAAATGAACAAGAACAAGAACGCGAAGAAAGATTGCAAAGGTAGAAAAGAGGGGTGCTCGAATGTACATTACCTCCGGAACGGCGTTGGTGAGTGGCGACGACGCGGCCGGCGGCGGCAGCCGCAGCAGCAGCTAGCAAGCAGGATTCATGGTCACCGGGAGAGAAAACGACGGCGGCGCGGTGGGAGGTTGGAAGGGCTCGAAAAGGCAAAAGTCGCTAGAACAGGGGAAGATGAAAGCTAAGGAGAAGAAACAGATGGGAATGACCGGGGGTGACCCCGGGTTTTATGGAGAGGTGACGGGCGATAAAACCGGCGCGATAAAAGAGGATAAATCGGTCCGACGCATGCGTTGCATACCCCGGACCGGGGGACATGTGTTGACGCCGGTTTTTGACCAAGGGACCCATTGTCGGCGACTATAGGTCAAAGAGGGCCGGTGGGCGGAAGGCCGACGGCCGCTTGGGCGAGTAAAGGGCGCGTCCCTCCCGAGAATCGTGCGCGAACGCCAACGAAGAGCATAACATTGATGGGCCCGGCCCACGTTGTAAAATTAGAAATAATAGTTTAATTTTGGAAGAGGATCCTAGTCGGTTAGGAAATCGGCCCGAAGAGGATCCGAGTAGGATTCTTTGTGCCGGGTATAAATTTGTACTCGGATGTAACCTGTAAACTCGATTCACATCCAATACAACTTTCGGCGCATCGCCAAACCCTAATTTTCTGTCAAGTCTCTCTGTTTTCGCGCGGGGATCTTCGGGGCTCCGGTCGACAACAAAGTCGGCTTGACAAGGTAATTATGTCGTCTAATTCTCGGCGCATTGTTCGTAATTAGACGGCTTAATTGCTAGTTATCCGGCGACCGGATCTGTTTTCAACCGTCGTAGTGAGTATCGGCGGGATGAGTCAAGTCGACCTGGTCCGGGCTCGTGGTGGAGGTAGTTTGACTTGTCCTGCCTCCCCGTCCCGGCCTTTGCTCACAACGCCGATTGGCTCGGATCCGGTCGTTCGAGTCACGATAGCCGCTATGAGATATCTTTTACATCTTAGCCGATTCGATCGTGCGGACTCGGTTGACGTGTCCTGTGTTTGCCTTTGCGATAGTTGACTTGTCCTAGGCGCATGCAGCCGATTGGATAGGATGTAGATTTACTTTCATAGTTAAGGCGTTTATGATTATGCTTGTCCTGAATCGGCCGAGCGTGCGCGGCCGTTAGACCTGGTCCGATCGTGTGCCATCGGTTGACTTGTCCTGTTGGAGCGATCGGCCGATTCGAGATCTGTGTGGTTGTATTTGTCTTACTTGTTCTTTCGGAGTGTTTAGCCGATTGCTTATCACGTTCATTAGCTGTTTTATGTTCAATTAGCTAAATCTGTTTGAAAGCGCCTTTGGACCCAAGTTATTAGTATGATTTCATTGATTATCATTATACATCTAGATATGATCTAATAACTCATTGTTATAATCAATGGCGGAATCGGCCGGATGCCTGATCGGCCGATTTACTGCCCTAATTGAGGATTAAACCATCTTCTTGCTATCAAATTAATTACATCCCATTAATAATTACCTTGCTTACATTTTATTCGATAATGCATCCCTGCAAAGTCTTAATGATTTAATCGTTTACCGACGAAATCGGCTGCTAGCCACCGATCGCATGTTATAGCGTCGGCCGATTTCGCATAGTTTGTATCACGGTTCGTTTGCCTGGCATTTAATACATAAATGGATGGGCCGTGCTGCTCCTCGTCGATGGCCGATTTTGTCTATCTTACGCCAGAATCGGCCATGGTCTGTACATCGGTCTATCTGGGCCGATGATCCGGAATTTTACACCTTTTATTGTCTTTGTTGGTTTGCGGGAAAACCATCCGCACGCACCGGCGCACACGAGAATCGGCGAGCCGAGCCGGTCCGTTGGGAGCACGAGGACCTCGCATCGGCCGGGGTTTCGGTGGACTCTCCGGACAACGGTGTGTTGGCGACTTTTAACGTCAACACTTCTATTGATTAAACTGGACTCGGCAAAGCAACACGGAGGAACGCAGGGGCTACATATAGAGGAGTTTTTCGGTCCACAATACTTGCAAGTAGTTTTGAAAAAATACTTGTAAGTAGTTTGATCCAACGGTGGAGATTTGAGATCGGAAATACACAACTACTTGCAAGTATTTTACCATGTTAAGGGTATTATCGTCAAAGTGATAGATTTGTCATGATTAATTTTTATTTTCATGATAATATAAATGAAAATCAGTAATGTAATTAATCTTTGATGTTAATAATGTGTTCAATATTATTCTTACAATAAAGTTGTGGTTCATATATCTAAATTATATTTTATGAGAAATATAAATCTGTTAATTATTAGTAAAATTACAAAAATACCCTTAAACTACTTGCAAGTATTTTTTCAAAACTACTTGCAAGTATTGTGGACCGAAAAACTTCTCTACATATAGGCCATGGACTTCCCAGGAGCACCCCTCCACGTCCGGCCTCCTTGCCATGATCCGCATGACCTGCACAACGCCGTCGTGAGCCATTCGCTCACCCGGACGACCCGGCTTCCTGCATGCAGATCGGCACCACGCACACCTTGACCTCCTTATCTGCCTAACAAACTAACAAACTCCAACTGATGCTGCGGCTATCCTGCAACCTCCTAGACCTGTACGTGACATACACGTACAACAAACAAACTCATGTACATGACACACATGCACGACGCTTTAATGCTACCGATGGTATGAGGAGGTTTCTCGCGTGAGGGATCCTGGCCTAGTCAATAAGCTCCAAAATTACGAGGTCCATTTGTCAGATTTGTTGGTCCAATTTTCTCAAAAGTCGATAAAGGAATAACAATAGGGCCAAAAACAGCAAACGCATGCATGTATGCTGCAATAATCGTACTAGGAACAAGAAATAAAATTAGGCAGTGTTGTACTAAAAATGGGACATTCACATTAGACAACATCGATTCAGTGGAATCTAATAAAATTTGTTGCAGCAGTTTCTGAATCAAGACTGATTATCTGATTATTATTTTAATAGAGGCATCATGCAACCGCAGCAGTAATTCAGTACAGATGCTCTCAACCATATACATACATTTTCATACTTCCCTAGCTCTTCTCTGAAGTTATATTTGCCTAACCCTGTCTAAAGTGCCAACACTCAACAGTTCTAGGTAAGTTCCATTTCTCATACTCTACTTTGTTTAATCAGAGGAAACTACTGCACAGATATCCTAGAGATAACCTTATCAGAAGAGATTTTCCCTCCCAGCCATATAAAAGTTGAGATCTCTATTGCATTCTGCAACAGCATCACATCTCTTTCCCGGGCCATAAATCTGCCGGTGAGTTGACACTGCTGGGTTTTGCATCCGTAATTCTCATCCATGCATTTCAGTCTGTGAATTTAAAAGCCAATAAAAACAGTTAACGCACGGATGCTTACAAAGACTGGAAAATGGACTATGTGTGCGTACCTGTAAAATCAGGTCACTCGAATTGGTCATAGAAGCTCATGGAAGGATTGCCTGGATTCTGGTCATTGCAAGGCCTCCAGGCATTCCCACCGTCTGAGCTACTGCAAGCCTGGTTTGACAAGGCATTGTTTGCCAAATCACCATCTAAACTCATCTGTTGCACTTCTTGAGGAGATAGGATCCTAATGCACCTCACGCAGTTCACAAACTCCCTGTACGGTCCTCATCAGGTTCTTGTTATGATGATAACCAGTCTAAACATTCATTTGTGTATTTAGACATCTTATATCCTCTTAAGGATGTTACTTAACTAAGCAAACAACACACATACTCGTTTCTTTTCATGTTTATACATTTTGACTATGTTAGCATCCTCCGGCGGTTGCATTCACATTAGCAATGACACATGTATGATAATATTTATTTTCTTGACAAACAATTTGAAACAAAACTTCAAAGGTGAACTTACTCCCATGGGTCATCGCCGAGTAGTAGAATGTCATCCTCATGATCCTTGTAGACCAGTTTCCAGCCTATTCTCTGTCGGTCTTCAAGTTGGCCTTCTATACCAAACATGCGGGCCAAAGCATACTTCAGTTCTTCATATCCAGAGAATCTACCAATGTCAATGGACCGGCCTACAGCTCCACGTTTGTATACCTACAAGATTTTAGTTAGGGTCATACCAAGAACAAAAATGTTACAAAGAAGAAATCACATGCTCAGTTTTTGGTACTACAGTTGCTGTGGTTATATGTGGTCCTAATTCCTATGTATTCTGTGGTTTTAATGCACTACATATCAGCACAAATAATACTATGCTTTCTTGTGAATAAATAAAAAGAAATTGCAAAATTTGTAAGTGCCTACTTTATATAAGATTAACTTTGTGATATCTTCATCAATATTTCATCTTTTAACATATTCCTCTTTCAAGTAAAAATATACTGCCTGAATATTATACTATCAGCAGGCTGAGTGTGTATAGGAGAAGCACAAACCTTTGTGAATGTCCGCATTCTTTGTGCTGGAGCTGCAGAGGGCCAAGAATTTCTGTTCAAAACAGTACCATCGTTGATCGTAGAATCAATGGAATTAAAAGCTATATCGGATTGAGCGAATGACTGTGAAACCATAGAGGTTGATATCTCTTGCTGAGCATCCTTTTGCATTCGATAATTATTCTCAGTATCAGTTGCCATGTGATTCTGACACTTCACAGGATTAAGTGCGCTTACCAACAAACCTTCCGTTTCCATAGGAAAGCCTAATGGGCTGTCATTGTTAATCCCAAAGAAGGGACTGTTAGTTGGATCCACACCTTGAATTTCCACATCTGGCAGTGCGTCTTTGAACATTGGCTGCTGATTGAAGTTAGAAGCAGGAAAGCCTTGATGCAAAAGTCCATCTGTCTGGGCAGACCATAATGAAGTTGATGATGAAGCTGTTTCCAGGTTATCAATGGATGGCACAATGTTCACTAGATTTGCAGGACCCATCCCACCAATGGGTGATTTCGTGGTGACCACATTCTCCTGCACATTATGGTTTACCTTTGACAATTCCTTGGCCATTATTGGAGTTGCTATTACAGCTTCAGAGGAGGTTGTAATCGACAACAAACCAGATGATTGGGGTACCTTTTCTGTGTTAATCTTGCAATGCTCGTTCCTGCCAATAGTTGGGTGTGCTAGATTTCCGTTATCTGTGGACGGTGATGTTGAGCAAGATGGAATTTCATCAGTAAGTGCAGATTGTGCCGCACCCAGAATCATGGGGCTTCCAGCTTTTGAAACAACATGGGTTGATGAGATCGATGGAAAGGCAACATCTGACATGTCAGCAAGTGCTACTTGTTTTTGCAATAGCTTCTGCTGCTGGTCTTGCTTCAGTAACGGTGTTACTGGTGATGCCTGCAGTGAAACTTTGCTATCTTGTTGAGGTATCATTCGCTGCTGGGCAGGTGCATGTGAACTTGGCAGCTGCTGTTGCATGTCCAAAAGTAACTTCTGCTGTTCCTGGATTAGTGGTAATCGTGAAAGCGCAACTGTTGGCTGTGACATGAATGACTGCTGCTGCAATTTCTGCAATATCTTTAATTGAAGCTCCTGGTCAGATTGTTGACTCTGCTGACCAGCCAGATTCACTAGCTGGCCAGGCAAGTTATTTAGCTGCGACTGATTCTGCTGCTGTCGCTGTAGTTGCTGGAGTAAAAGCTGTTGTTGTTGATGCAGATGCAGATTCTGATCCTGCTGTTGATGGGAAATTAGCAGCTGCTGGCTGCTGATCCCTTGCTTGTTCTTGTTTGGAGATGTTTGTTGTTGTTGTTGTTGTTGCTGCTGCTGCATTTGATTCTGGAAAATTACCTGCTCTTGGACAAGATTAGTTTGAGCCTGACCCTGGCTCAAAGGAATTGCCTGACTCATGGACTGCTGTTGCCTCTGCTGGTCTCCAGTATCTTGCTTTTGTTCTTGTTGATTGATGACGGCTTCAATTTGATTAAAAGGAGGCGCTCCTTTAGACAACTCATTGGTAGGCTGCATTTGCTGTGGGAGCTTGGGAGCACTAAGCTGCACACTATTTTGTTGCAGAAGATGGTTCTGCACATATAACTGCCTTGCAAGGTCAGCGGCACCTAGATTTTGCACGGCAGGGTTACTTAGAGCTCGCAGGTACTCGGACTGTAACCCTATGTTAGCTACAAAGTTCTGCTGCTTGCTCATGTTCATCCACTGAACCAAGCTTAGACCTGGCACTGTGGTGTTCTGACTCTGAGCGTCCTTTATGCATGTCTCCTCACCAAGCCAAGGCATCGCCCTCTTAAAAAGGTTTTCGATCTCTGACGACTCATCATCTGTCAATTCAAATACGAAAGTGAAGAACATAAACAGTTAAAAGTACTGAAACCGGGTCTATTTCACATTTATGCTTCCTATGCAAGATCATATGCAGTAGTAAAACGCTAAAGAAGTCAATGTATATCATATCAAATTTAAGAAAACTCTATTGACCAGCCGTTCAGTTACCATGAAAAAGTTACAGAAATCACTGTACTTGATTGCGACCAGTATCAGTCATACCTAACTGCCTAGGGCGCTTCACACCAAAGAAAGGTTGGGGGCACATGAAGAAAGGAGAAGCAATGGGCTCAATCTCCCACATTGAAACTCTATTTCGCCTTTCACCTGCTGCAGACTCATCCCAACCAACCTGCCAAAGAAAAAAACATACTTCAAAGAACAATACAGTGGAAGCCTGGAGTAACCTGACATTTATGATGTTCTCAGGAATCCAACCTGTAAGTTGCGCCACTGGGAGTTTTTCCACCGTACAGGATCTAGATCACTTATTCCAGTTATGGTACCCATGTACCTGACAATCAATTTACCGTGTTAACAAAAACATGGGGAAATTTTCAGTGCAAATAAAATCGATAATTGTTCTGCGCCCAAATAAAATTTGGGAGCAATGATACCATTGCACCCAAATTCCATTTGCACTAAAAATTTCCCCCAAAGACATGGTTAAGCATCCCTTTTTTTTGACTTGAAAGTTAAGCATCCTTTGTGAACAAGAAATAAACTGATCGATAACATGCCAAGTAGAGTTGCCAATTTGCCATAAGTGCAAAGATTTATACCTTCTTGTTCCTAGTTCCTCAGTCACAAACATCATCCTGAAGCGCATTCCTAAAGATATCTGGTTACTATACAATGCCTTCTGGTATTTCGCAAGAGGGATAACAAATTCAGTAGGACTAGCCCTGTAAGTCCATATTTCAAAGAAGTCAGTTCGATAGCTACTAGGTAGCATAAAAGGCCTATTAAGAACCTATAAGTGGCAAAATTACAATGTTACATTACGCACCTAGGGTTGTAAAATATGGTAAATGGGCTATTGTTGGCAGCTGCATGGGCGGCTGCAGCAAGAACTCCTATGTGCATACTGTCACTTGGGAGTACTGAAGATGATATATTAGTTGGTTGTCTGTTAGCCCGCCTGATTCCGAGTAGAAGTTGGTGCCTCTCATCTCTACAAATACCATTACACACAAACATAAGGTGGCACACACCAGTTTTGTGCATTAATTATTTTGCAGGTAAATTACTGAAAGTCTTTACATCAGGACAAGCTTTTTCAAGAGTAAAGATATGAAATACCTTACGAAAATGACAGAATCACCAACAGCTAGTCTTTTGCCACCCACGAAGAGGCTCCAGCCGGTAGTTAACAAATGTCTTTTAGGCTGACCTGGTTAGCATAAAGCACAAAATTATTTGAAGTATTCAAACTTGCATATACAGTCCCTGAAGACACCTTATATCATCAACAGTGTCAATGAAATTCCCAGACCAATTTGCACTCAGTGCAGCAGTGCTACACTGCTACATCATCCACACCTCGAAATATATGACGAAATGTCCACACGCCATCATGTATGTCTCTGGCTTGCAATTCTTGAGCTGGAGGTTG
The DNA here is from genome assembly GCA_031894775.1 of Chloris gayana. Classification (NCBI taxonomy): domain Eukaryota; kingdom Viridiplantae; phylum Streptophyta; class Magnoliopsida; order Poales; family Poaceae; genus Chloris; species Chloris gayana. Next base: position 1,196,519 of record JAUNZO010003024.1, on the reverse strand, counting down.
CATATTGAAGTCCTACAGGACAGAAAAGTAATGGTGGCACTATGATAAACATCAGACGGCTCCAGCCGAAAAGTAGGACTTTTTATGCCTGCATACCAGTGGAGGTAGTATCTTCTCAGCAGCACGTCGAGGTACAGATAAGCCTCCGTGTGTACTTGTATCGCTTGCTGTAAGCGTCTTACAGAAAAATTCCAGTTGTGGCCTTGTTTGTTTCAGTGCGACCTCTGATAGCTGCAGAGCCTCTTTTCCATACTGGGTCAAAGACAAAAATGACAGATCAAAGGCATTGAACAAACAAAAGCCTTTTTTTTACAAAACTACAAATTCTAGATGCTCACGGTGTTCACAGGCTGAAGAGTCATCTGTGCATAAACCTCATCAGTTTCTGTGTCGGCCTGAGATGAAAAATAGATTATTCAAGAACTGATGATCACAAGCTCCTCCAAAGAACATATGAAGAACTGTGGATTACATGCAAAGTAACACTGTGAAGAAGACAAATCAACTTGGACGGAAGATTTGGATAGCTTGGCACATGTGCATCAATATCCTTTTGCATAGAAGCTGCAACCTGTTGTAAAAAAACAAGGACATTAATGAGTCCGGGGCGATCCTTACAAAGAGAATGACGCGAAGAAAACTTTCCTTAATATACCAAGCGATCCTGACAAATTGTACAAAGATATGAACCAGGCACCAGATATATGTGGCCAACATCCACTATTTTCCAGCGTTATTGCGTTAACACTACTACCTTTTGTTGATATTCATTTGACATGTTAAAAATCGGTACAATAGCAGACTCATCAATGCATTGCGGTTTTTCCGTTAAAGATGATTTTATGGAATGATTAAGAAAGTAGGACCATTCAAGCATGTTTCCCTTTCTGCATACCCTCTCTGCAGTTTGACTAAAATATGAAGTGAAAAGTGGCCCGCAGTTTAAAAGGAGCGCCGCATGAGTGAACCTTTCTTAGATAAGCTGTTTATAAGTACACTGATAAAGTTCTCCTTCCACATACCATCATGTGCAACGCAACCAAATCTTGTATAGAAAAAGGTTTTAATGGATTTTTTTTCTTTTCTGAGAAATCCTCCCAAGCAAGACTGTCTATTGGATTCAAAATTGATCTTGTGCATTTATAGTTCAATATTATATCATAAGAGCATCCCTCAACGCCTTCGCAAAAAAGAAAAAAAGAGATATGGTTCCAAACATTATTCCCCAATCCCAACAATGCCAAATGTTACTATCAACATACAACAGAAATTGTTCATCTCAGGACCATAAATGCGAGCAATCCACATATTCAGAAGATGCGTCATGTACAATAAACCCCATAACAAGAAAATAGTATACAGAACACCAAAAACCAACAGGGAAAAGAAGCAAGTAGGCCCCCAATATGGTTCCAACCACTTTGGTGAAGGGGCTAGTATTAGGAGCTACTAGCACCGGAAGATATCAGCAACAAGTCAAATCTTCACACTTGTGAGCCATCGGAGTCATCTTGAAACCCCACAAAGGAAATAAGAATTCATTATAAGGGGACCAAAGATGTAAATAATGAGTAATGTTCACCAAATACTTTGAAGAAGAGCAGATAAAGAGGGAACTATGCCACTTAATTTAGAAGCTAACACAGGCCAAGACATTTTAGCAATCAACCTGAACAAGAGGAAACTGCAACCATGAGTTCACAGGAAAAAAGGAACTTCCATCTGAAAGCACAGAAGAACACTGACACGATCGATGTTATGATCGCCAGCCTCTTCGAAAAGTGGAAGCAGTACAATATACTAGTATACCATGAGAACAGAGAATCACCAACACAGTATAACAGATGGCTTCAGTTCTTCAACGAACGTTGCAAGAAGCAGCAGAGGAGTGGGCACGAAGGAGCAGCAGCTCTCACCTGCTCGCTGTGGCCCTGCGGGAAGTAGACGACGAGGCTGCCCACCGGCGGCAGCGACACGAGCGGGCCCGCGCAGGCGTACCACAAGTCCGCGTTGATCGGCGGCGCTTTCCGCTCCCCTGCGCACACCGGCGGCGTCAAGAGACAGGATGACAGTAAAAAAAGGAGGCAGCTTTCTCTACTGCGGCGCTCAAATGTAACATGCGCCCTTTGCTGGACTCGCCGGCGGCGATGGGCGCGGCGTTCCGTCGAAGGTCGCGACAGGAATGCGCGAGAGGATGGTAAAAGAAGTACCTTCGCATGCCCCGCCGCCCGCGGGGGCGACAGCAGTGCTCGTCGGAGACTGCTTCATGGTCGCGTGGCGAAGCGAGAGCTTCACCGATGCTCAAGCATGGAGCGGGGAGCTGAGCCGCGTGGCAGGCGGCGGCGGCACCGGGGCCGTTCTTGGCAGCGAGAAAGCTCCTTTCTCGGGCGGCGGCTCGAGCTGAGCAGCTCAGCTTGGCAACGGCCCACGACAACACGAGCAGCAGGACACGGAGACCAAGAACCTTGCGCCAGAGAGAGAGAGAGAGAGGAGCTGAGCAGCTCGGGCTGGTTGGTGCGCCTCGGGAGTTAAAACGAAACGCTCCGGGTTTCACTCGTTTTCCTCGTCTTGTTGCGAGGGGGATGGTGGAAGAGTCCTGCAGCTCTCGCTTTGCTTCTTCTGCTCACCGCGTCTGACTTTTTTTTTAGCGTCATTAGATTATTATTACTTCAAGCCTTATACTTGATCAACTGAGTTTTGTTGGTGTTTCATCTAACAGTAGCAGTAATAGTGCCGCGACAGCGAGTTTACATGTGGGAAAGACGACTTCGGTGGCTTTTGACACTAGAGAAGAGATAGATGTTCGGATAATTTAGCACCACAAATGCATATCCAAGTGGATTTACCTCCAAGACAGGTGGGTGTTCTACGCTCAAGGCCAGTTTTGTGACATACTGTCATTATTATGATGAATTCCTAGTGGTATACTCCCATCCGTTCTAGTTTCCTTGTCATCTTGGATGTGTTCTTTGTCCACGTTCAGATAATGTTCGATAAAATCTAGACATATCTTTTTGCTCTGATTCGGAGAATGTTCAATGAATCCCGGTAATAACTCAGAATGCCAAGTAATTTGGAACAATATGCAACAACTAACTATTTTTTTGTTAATTGATTCTAAGTCCGTTGTTGTTAAATAAATCATTTGGCTTTAGTTACAATTCTACCTTTTGACGCATCGGTTCCAAGATTATTTAGTGTTAAAGTTGACGATATAGTATGTGCATCATGCAAAGACAAAAGGCTTGTGACGTCACTCGGAGTACGGAAGTCGAACGGACTTTCTATGTAAAATATGCTCACTCTTTTTATATACTAGTATTTCTTAGTTACATCATCAACTCATCCTTAATTTCAGATGAACAAACATTAAGAAGATTACTCTTCTTAAAATTTGATTTGATATACAGATCTAATGGTCAGAGATTGAGGGCATCAGATGTCAAACAAAAACAAGGAGGTATACTCTTTTATGCGTGGCTTGGCTTGTGTAAATGACAGCAACTCGGCAAACTGCAAAATAAATAATATATGATGAGTGCTACGTACTGTATTCAAAAGCCCAACTACAGCATTTCAAAAAGCGAAAAACCAGCTAGCGAAATAATTTAGCATTATTACAGACCATTTCATTCAGACATGACGCGGATGTATAAGACCAGAAGAACGGATTAGCATATCTTAATTGAAGAGAGCAACGACGAACTCATGGAGCTGATAGGATTCTTCCGAGCACCAGCATCTCATGCATTGCACAGAAACTATAGTCGAGTTCGTCCCCATCATATGCATGTCTATCATCGTGACACGCCTCACTGCATTTCGAGCTTTTGTACTTTCCGGTCCGGAGAGTACAGTGACTAGCAAGTAGTATAAGGCATGAGCATGATTGTGCAATTAGTTGTTGGGGAATCCAGCCAAGTGGTACTAAGCCCGCTGTCATACAGGGACAGCCCGCCCGCCGTCCGCGTCAACCACTTCTCCATCTGTACTTGCCATATTGGCCGGATGGGTTGAGTTGTTCGATCGTTCCTGGGCCCTGGCGAATCACAGAGCCCGCCCAGGCCCGGCCCGGCCCTGCTACATTGGCAGAGCGAGAGAGACCAGGAGCAGAGAGAGAGAAGAGCGAGGCGGCCGGCATGGAATGATTGACAGGACGTGCCAAGTGCGGCGTCCGACCGACAGCATTTACCGCCGGCCGTCCTGCCTCCCCGACGGGGGACACGACCCCCTGCTCGCCGGCTTTCTCTCTCCCACTCTCCCGTCGTCGGAGAGGAATGGAATAACCGCCTCGGATATCGAGGCGTCATGCGCTCGTTTCTTTAGCCTGCACGGCGCAGCCATTGTTCGTTTCGTACGGGCAGTTTATTTTTAATGGAGGACACCCTTGGCTGCTCGATCGCCTAGCTAGGGAGTCGTGCGGAGCATGCGAGCAAGGGCGGCGGACGAGAAAGCTGCGCAGCTTTAATCTGCACCGGGTAATTTAAAACAAACATTTCGATTTCCTCCATGAAAATTGAAATGTTTATTGCCACAACATACCGCCACAAGTACTACTGCTAGTTGCATGGCAGAGGGTAGCGTGTTGAAGAAAATCTCTGCAATTAAGTTGGTTTCTTTTTCTTTCCTTTTTTGAAACTAATAAGTTAGTTTCTTTTTTAAAAAACTAATAAGTTGGTTTCGATGCTAATAGTAATAGGGTTGCATGAGCACAGCAAAAGGCAAAAAAAAAAAAACAATGAAGAATTTGTTGAGGAGGGGAGCAATGGCAAGACGACGAATGCACGGTCTGGATCAATTGGTTTACTGCTGCGCAATGCTGCCAAAAAGGGATAAGTATAATTTTACTGAAAAGTAACGACGGATGTTGAACTGATTACATTGGAAAAGGACGAGAAGGTCAAAGCCATGTACAGTCTCATCCGCTCGGTGAGGCTCCCGTCTACTCGTCTACGAGGAATCAGCACGTGAGCGAAAATGACTCGACAATTCGAGTGAGGTAAGTACACAACCTCTAAAATCTTACTAGTACTTAGGCTTAACCGTTGATCCATTTTTAGGAAACAAACGAAAGAGGGTAAAGCTAAGCTAGTACTACTATTCTATTTCCATCCATGATTCACTTGTTTCAAGTACAGTAAGATTTCTGATAGCAAATTACTGTAGTAACGAATTTATTCTTCTTTGTTTCCATGCAAATGGCTGGTTTCTACAGACGACAACGAAGGATTCACGGCTATTGGCTGGACCCACATGTCAACCGCTCGACGCTCGTGCAGGAGCCGTCCATGACATGATGCGTGGAGTCTACAGAGAGGCTGTCACCCTACACCTGTGGGCGGATTTGCCATGTCGTCCCTTGCCATCAGTCGATTTCTGACAGCTGTTAGCACTGTTCTTTGGTCTCCTCGTCTCACCTGGCTCTCGTTTGCGTCCGTGTCGCAGAGAGCAGCTACGTCAATCTGATGAACAACACTGCACATTTCAACTTACTGACTATTCGTAAGTTGAAATGGATATTTAACCTACTGCTCAGTTTCGATTTTCCTACTCTCTAAAATATCTCAAGATCACTACATAAAGAATCTTACTATTTATGAATATTTTGATCAATTTAATGACAAAACCCTATTGATAGACTTGGTGCTAATTTTCGAGATGAATCTAATGAGCTTAATTAATTTAGGTTTCGCTAAAGTGATGCTATCAATAAGAACCGTCTTCTAATCATGACTTAATTAACCTCATTAGATTCAGCATCTCGTAAATTAGTCTAAGGGCTTCTGTAATTTATTTTATAATTAAAGCTTTATTTAGTATTCACTAAATAATAAGATTTCTTTTGACTGTAATGAGATCTACAAAGTTGTAGACTTTAAAAACGAACACACCCTGTAGCTAGTCTAAAGTGCTGTTGTAACCGCTGCTTCAAGCTGCCGACACGATCATCCAGCCGGCAGAAACACAGTCGCAAAAGGGATGGCTGGACCCTCTTATCCTGATAATTAACCAGTCACGACTGCAGGCCGCCACAGCTTGCGTAGCATACGCACAGAGTAATACATGTTCATGAGATGACCTGTGTGACTGCTGAGTAGTGCCGAGAAAACTTCACAGGTGTGATGGCAGGACGTTAGCACAACTGGATACTGTAGCTGTGAGGCTCTGAGCGCGTGCCGACACATATATTGTTTTTAATTGCTGCAAGTTCGTAATATCTGAAGAACATGTTCCTGGAACTGGGTGACGATTCCTCACAACGTACACCAGTAGTCACTTGTTCTGAATCTTATCTGTTAGATGTCTCCCTTTGCTCACAGGATTTGGGTAAGCATAATTAGCGTTTCCCCCATTTTTTCTAATCTTCTAATTATTGTGCATAGGAAAAAAATTCTCCTTGAAGGACGACGACAGTGCGTGATTTAGCTTGAGTGGTGTCGTCTCATGCTTGCCATGGCAACAGCACTGGCAACCTCAAGTATAATGGCTTTATTCTCCTTCACTTCGCTAGGATATGATCTACTAGCTTGGTTCCTTTTCCCCTCTAAGCAGAATAAATTGATTGACCTTGTGCATCCTCATCGGATGGCACCAGCAATATTGATAGAGCTGGAAAAAAATAACCTGCACAAAACATTGGGACTGAAAAACAGAAGACCAGGAAGTTAAACCAGCCACAAGATGTGCAGGTTATTGGAACAGATGTGCAAGAGGTCACACTGGATGGATTTCAGGCTCTTGATAGGTACGGCAGGTCCGGGTGCATGCACATGGTTAGGGAGCAGATTTGGCGCTGCTCAACTAGCAAATATGTCCTTCTTTGGAAGGTTGAAGCGAGCATCAAATGAGTTTTATCTCCAGCGTAAATCCTTCCTGGTCTATAGAGTACATTGGTTTGGCGGGTCTCTTGAAATGGACATCACACGGAGAGCCTGGCCCAGATCCAATTAAGACCAGGCCCAGCCAATGATCATACCACTATTCGGGCAAGATTCTACCCAGGGAAAGAGTGCGGTGGGGTCAGTCTGGGTCTGGGCCTGCTTGTTGACGGTTGAGCTTGAGCTTGAGCCTTGCAAAAGCTATTGCCTTCCCTTTTCGGTGGGGGTGCTGACAGATGTGCCTGCTTGCTTTCTGAAAGCGCCATTCAATCAGCAGCACAAGCTGTACTTGCAGTGCCACAACATAAGAACAGTTTGGTGTCAGATATAATCATCCCATGGCCCCTATGTTGTTAATGTATGACAGCTAACGTGTACATACCCTAACGCTAGAGCAATTCCCGGCATAAGCTTTTTACTCACCGAGGATTAGTCAGGCTCAAATCATGCACCTGCTCTTCCTGCTGCCCTGAAAGGATGGGTGCCTGAGTTTCCCTACATCTTCAGATCTTTCCTGGGCTGTGCCGACGTGCCACCCAGGAGCACAGTGTTATTTCTGTTTTGCTAGTACACCTGCTTATCTTGCAACGCAACGTTGTTTTCTCCCGCTGTCCGACCTGATCATGTCACTGCAATTCTGCGAGGCCACTGGTCACCGATGGCTACTCGATGTTTTGCATCCAATAGTTGAAGTCGGTGGCGACCGCTGTTCCATTAATATTCAGATCAATGGGCGAGCAGAAGATGTGTGCGCTGGAGCTTACCAATCTGTCACTGGTTGTATCCCAAGGTGATTTTTTTGTTTTTTGCAAGGATAACCCATGGTGATCTGCTATTAATAAGATCTCCTGTTGCTTCTAGGTTCTTTTAGTAATCGCTACAAGCTGAAGTACACCTCGCTCTGCACTACTGCTGCTGCCTTGCAGAATCAGTCTCTTCTTTTTAGTCCCTGCGTCCAATGAAAATGATGCACCTGATATCTATTTTTTCATCTCGTAAAGCATGTGTTTCATTAAGGGCAATTATCACACAGGAAGTTACATATATTTTCCTCTCATAAATCTTGACTACTCGGATCGCCAAGTGTTATTGGTGACATTACTATATCATCATCTTTATTCTACAAAGTATCATGCCGCGTGTGGTGCGTGTCATATGAACGTGCCGTATCCAGGTCCATATAAACAAGTGTTCGCACAATCTATGCTACAGTATAATTTTCCCTTTAAATCAGATGGTTACGTGGATCGCCGGCGAATCTTCAGGTACCCAAATTTGCCGGCGCCAGGAGACGAGCCCTCGAAAACAATTGGTAGGTATCCAGTAGCTGCCTTGTATCTTTTCTGAATCTGAAAGGGCCCAAGAAGTTAATACGTTAGCACAACATGATCTGAATCAGTAAGCACTATGCATGTGGGAAAACTTTAACCTGATTACCATCGACGCACTATACTTTTTGATGGGCATCGCTAGTCCATAATAATAGTATCTAAAACTCACCTCCAAGATCTCTTCGCTGCTTCTCAGGCAGTTTTTCCCAATTATACAAACTGAGCCACCCGACCCTCCGCCAGTGATTTTTGCACCAAAGAGACTAGGACCTCCAGCTCGTGAGGTCTTCCTGTGCTGAATTTCTTGCACTAGATTGACAAGCCTATCGGTACCGTCAGAACCAAGCCCACAAGCATTGTAGCTGTAGTGGCACTGCCCTCGTAGAGAAAAAGAAGCCGCCATCAATATACCACATTTGATAATTTTCCAATCGACATTCACATGATTAGTGAGTTAACCTTAAATAATTTATTCAAACAAAAGCTTTCCTATGTTTCTAATAATGACGAAAATTACCTGGTACATAAGTTCCCCAAGCGCAGAAAGTTGCTCATCTGTCTTGGCTGCTGTTAACAATGCTTTGAAGGCCTACATACCAAAAGCATAAAACATGTCATAAATAATATCAGATAGGTTCTTGCTCAGAAAAACAAGGAACTTTCAGTAAAACACACATCCAAGAAACATGCATGTTTGATCACGTTATCTTTGCTAGTTTTGATTATAAAAACTACTTTATGGCGGGAGAGGAGAAATAGATGAACATGGTTTCGAGATGTCAAACCTCAACTCGGAAATTCTCGTATATGGGATGCCTAGTAGGAGCCTTCACACTGTAAGACCGTTTTGGGTCAATTACTGTTACAGCGTCATTATGATCCCCATACTTCTCCAAAAATGCATCCCCATTTATGATCTCGGGAATATCTTTTGCATAAACAGCTTCATATCTGAAATTTAAGGATTAACATAAGAAACTGAAACATTGAACATGCCAGCATACTGCTCTTCTGTTAATTTTAATAACGTGAATGATACCGGTGAGGAGGTAGGTTGCACAAATACTCCATAGATGCTTCAGTTTTCAAAAGATCTACACCATGTTCTTCATACTCCTCAGAATTTATGTCCTCCGAATGTATAGGTACAGATGAGGGCAATGATCCTGAAAGTAGGTCAGATGCAACACACTTTATCATCTTGCGACCCATGTATGTGCCTACCCTTACGGACCCGTAATCAGTGCCACCAACACTGCATAGTTCAAAGGAAATTAAAATTAGCTCATCCACCCAATCAACGTAATGAATAGGTCATTCAGAGCACAAAGCTCAATCAGGACTCTATCTACCTATGTCGTATCCCGGAGTCAAGACCCCAAAATCTTATATGAGTTGGAATGCTAACCAGTTCTTTCACTTCTGCAGGCTGCAGTAAGATTTGACCAATTAGGAAGATAGATAGCATTAAACCAAGGAATGGTCTGATCTAGCAGCAACTTTTGACCCTTACTAACCTGGCAAACCATAGCAAGTAGTTTGTTAGCTTCTCCACAGGCAGATGTCATTTGGTCCATTACACCGCAAGGAGCACCAACAACACGGTTCTCAACCTGCATTGTTGTTCAACAACGACTGATTGATAAGCACCGAGTATGATGAATGAATGAAACGTTTGGCAGAGAATTGTACCTTCTGACAGAGTAAAGCAAGATCTCTTGGACTAATATTTAAACCTACAAGTAAGAACAGCATGTGTGTTAGTGCCATTTATGTTTCAGCATATCCAGATTAAGTTGAACATGGAGAGGTGAAACAGCTAGTCAAAGGTTGAAAAACTCAAATCAAAATTATTCAAATTATTGGTGATATCTATTTTCTTAAACGTAACAATGAATGAAATATTTTTCTATACATATTAGCAGTATACTAACCATAGGCAGCAGCGATAGCAGACATAGTAGCTACTTCCACTGATGCAGAAGAGGAGACACCTTTGCCTTCTGGGACAGATGAAGAAACCTGAGATTTGAACAAGATATCAGTGTGAGTACCATATGGAAATCTAACTGACTCACAGGACGAAAAAGGGTAGCAGAAAAGGGGAAATGGGGTAAAAACCATGATGAAAGAAAATAAAAAGGATCAATACCAACCAAAATGTTCATACTGTCTGTGAAGTGCACCCCTAGCTCAGTCATCAACACAAGAACAGTACCAGCAACATAGGCTGCCCATCTGAAATGAAGCAGTTTTGTTAAATACAAATAAACATACAAGTTATCGATTACCTAAGAAAGAGAATGCATCTCTTACTTTTGGGATGGGTCAAGAGAAAAATATTCTTTGGCTTTTTCATAGGATATCGGTGTGCCACCGTCCATAAAATCAGATAGGTCCATGTCAAAAGTTGGTGCACGGTTACTTAATTCAGAACCAAATGATACCTGCCCAAACATATTTAAGAACATCCACTTACTGAATGAGCGTATTAGTTCTAATAAACTGCGCATGTTAGACATTCAACTAATCATATTGCGCTGATTTATTTTCCCAGCCAACCACGAATAGACATTAGGGATAGATAAAAAGAAGATACATGCTCAAGAAATTTAGGGATTATGACATACAATTTGTAACACTGGTGCTGCTCCTCCCTTTGCTAGTTGTCTAGCCTGTGTATGCTTCCATTGTTTCTGCTTGATAGGATCACTTCTCTGAACGGCAACATGGCATGCCTCTCGAATTGGCATCTAGTAACGGGACCAACTTAATGTTAATCACATAGGCAGATAAAGAATATCCATTTATGTTACTACAGCTATCGAATCAGTTCCTTACAGATTCTAATTTAGTAGGAATTAGTAGGAACAGCATAATACAGATATCAAGATTCCATGTTCCTAGATAATAGTCCTTTACAAGACAATCCATACTTCTTTAGATGCGTCTAAGATTTCAACCCAGTCTCCAAACATCAGCAGCAGATATGAATGACTGTAAAAAAGTGATATATCTTTTATCTCGAACACAATAGTTAAAAACTCACTAAATCATCCATCCAACTAAATAATGAATATGCAAACTCAATGGCCACATCATTTGCTTGCTAAAACATACATCACATCACAATGACAAATGAGAAGAAGCCCCATGTGAAGAACCAAAAAACTCAACGGGCCTGATGGTACAAAGACATGGCGCAAAAGAGGGCACATCCATGGCCTCACGCTCTCCACCATTTGGAAATAAAATGAGAAAAATGAATGACAAAAAATATGTTTAGCAATGTTTACGATTATAAATTACAATAAGGAACGCTAACAAATCTATGAGAAATATCATTTGCTTTCACAACTGAACTTACCTGAAGTACAAGACTACCCGAATAATCTGCAATACCACCCATGACATCTAATCGTCCAGGTGCTCTTGCAACATATATTTCCTCCTATTACAGAAAAGATCATTTAATGATAATACTTTTGAATTTTATTCAATGATATGCATTTTCTCAAACATAGCAACGAAATTTATGAAAAAATCATGAAGGGTGTTTTATCAAAAATAGCTGTAACATTAATATCAACCAAATTCACAACGAAAATTATAGACAGAGTTGTCTACCTCCCAGTCAAAGAGCACAGAAGCAGCAGCTCTCTCGCGAGGTTGCTTCTCAGAGCTCCTCAGATCATTTCCAACAAGTCCTGATAAACTCTTCAAAAAGGACATTGTATCAGTTAATCCTTGCATATCACCATGGAGTATCTCAAAGTCCTCAAATGATCTGAAAATAAAATGACGGAACATATTTGTATAAGAACATAACAACTGCATCCAGAGAGAAATCGGAGCCATATGAAAGGGAAAGAAAAGATACACAGAGCGCTTACGATTCTACACTTCCATTCATATCTAGAGATGCGGGTGTCGGACGAACACCAATTTCTTTCTCAGAGAGAGAATACCAATCAGGAATCCCCACGTCTCTCCCTGGCGCCCTTTGCAGTTGATATCCTAGTACAATGGCATCACGCAGTCGTCTTGCTCCACTCAACTACAGCCATATAATGGAACAAATTGATTGAACAAAATAAGAAAAAATAGATGCCTTATGGGATTAAATGTTTGCATAGCAAGCACAGATCCACTATATGAAAACATTTGCTGGTAGAATCCTAGAGTAAACACCTTTTACAAAGGCATTAGAAAACAACAATATTTTTATTCAACGTATTGTTGGTATGTAGCATAGCCGTGTGAACCAATTTCAGAATAAGAATATGGATAAATGAAAGAGAACTGTCATTTTGTAATAATGAGCAACAATGGAACAAATGTTGGAAAAAAATCACCTAAAAAACAGGGGAAAATTGGAAGGCTCACTTGATTAGAAAATTTAAGGTCCAAGTGTCCAACACTGACACCGCACAAACACAGAGTAGAATTTCGTCTCCACAATATATCCAAATTAACTCACCTTACCCGAAATATACTTCTTCCCGACAGCAGTATCTTGGATGATATGTGCCGCCACCTGAAATGAACATTATTAACTTATCTACAGAAGTTTATTATACAAGAAATTAAATCTAAAATAATTAATGGATCACATGAACATCTGAATACTTTTAAGGAAAGTTAGGATATGGATCGATTTTCCTAACTCATTGGAAAAAGGTAATTTTGCATGCCTTTAAATCTTTCAAACAATTGACCCTACAATCAACCTACCTTGAATCCCCTGATACAATTTGCAAGTAAATATGATTGCTAGATTGAGATGCCAAATAAAATTCAAAAGCTTGCATCTGAGAATAGTAGGGACTACCTCACCACCGTTTATAGGGCCATCATAGCAGGGCTGAAGTGTTATAGCACGTAATAGGTAAGGTTTCCAATGTCCAGTAAGTAAATCCCTCCGTATCATCTCAATGCCACATTGGTAGTGCTGTTTTTTCATCATGGAACAAAAGAGAAGACAGAGTAGAATGTCAGTCAGGATACTTGAACAAAAGCTGTAAATTGATTTTAACATAAGATGAGGCTCCAAGATGTTTCAACCTCGAGCATATTTCGTAAAAATGGTTCTTCATTGAAATAATCTCTACGGACAAATACAAATGGTAGCTTGTAAGCCAAAGCCTCACTCACGGTGCCATATCCAATTTTCCCTACACCAGGTCAGACAAAATAAAAGTGTGAAGCAAGCAAAACATGATACAATAAGTAACCCTCAACAAAGAATATATCATTGCCATTACCAAGCATGCAGTCAGATGCAGCCATTAAATCAGGTGTATATGCATCCTTTGCAAGCTTAATGAAATTTGGAGGGAGGTCTTGGGTATTAGATGCACCACATACCTTTCAGGAAGTTTTAATATTAGCGAGGAAGGCTGGTCAGGCATTATGCATAGGGAGACTGTTCTTAATAACTAATAAAACATACCAAACAAAGCCAACCCTCAGGCAACCACTCTTCCTTCAGTTCCCATCCTGCAGGCTGGATAAAAAATAGCACCGTAAATGATATTAACTTTTTTGACTGGGCAATGATATCAATATTTACAGCTGCGTTTGTCAAGATAAAAGCATACCTACAGAAAGCAAAATTTAATGAAGTTTTCAAAACTTTGATCAATGAAGACGATTTTTGTCTTAAGGGAACTTCTATTGCCTGAATTTTCTTTGATAAAAAGATCATGTTGCGTATCTTTGGTAAACTGAAACATCAACAATTCCAGCAAAATTGGATCATAAAACATTGTTTCAAACTGATATATCGTGAAAATATATTTTTTCGCGATATCATGAAAATATTTTATGTGTTGAGACCATTAGTAGATTCAAATACAAAAAAAAATAGAGTAATGTCACATATGAATGAGTAATGCACTAGCTCACCTGTCCTCCGAAGTTGAAAATGACCACCTTAACATCATCCGCGATTCCCAGTTCCTTCCTCACCTGCCATATATGAAAATTATGTAAGTAAATAAAAGGCAAATGGGTTGTCTATTTTTGTAGTATAACAATCTCCAGCAGGGCCATACAAACCTCAGATCTAGATTTGTGCAACCTCCTGACAACAAGAGGAACATCAATGACATCACGGAAAGCGGGCACTGCAGAAAATAGGATTGATCACTTTTCCATGAGAACTGCTAAACATTAAATATTTCGAAATTATCATTCAGACTTGACATACTAGGACAATATCCAGGGAGTCGGAGCAAGAATTCACAATGCGAGTAATCCTCTGCTATCTGCAAGTGTTGTCAACATGCAGACATGGTTAATAAACAGAGAAAGTGATCATCAGATCACACGTAAACAAGGAACATGACATTATCGATAGAACTAAATTATGAATAATAAGTACAGTTATCTTCCACGAGATTTGAATGTTAGGCAGGAGTAACCAGTACCACCCAGCCAATTGACGTCAAATTACGAAAATCCACATATACTCAAAATTTCTTTGAGGAAAGGTTAGGTCTGAAATTTACCAATTTTGTGCTACTTCAATCTGTTAGTAGGTGTCATACACTTGCTGAAGGAAGCTAAAGTTTGACAAAGAGCAAAGAACAGAACGCCTACTCTACTTGCACTGACTAGGAGAAGAAAAAAGGCACCTGCCACACGATTGAGCGATGATGATGTCCAGCTGCCACGACATACTCTGCATAAATGAAGTCCCAGCTGCATAAAATTGAGATGTGTTAAACTTCAGAGTCCAAAAGTACAGCAGAAATTTATCCAGTAATTGTAAGTTTTAGATGCACAGAGGAGACGAAGTTTCTGGTTGAAACCAAAGAGTTAATCAAATTCATCACATATGATTAACTGATCGTAGTGACTGAAATTGGGCCCTGATTCTCAGTGTCTGCCCTCATGTAAAGTGCAAGTACTTTAGCATAAATGCTGACAAAAAGTAGAGAACCAAAATATTCAGATGAATCTTTCATTTTGGCCCCTTCGTGGGGCCTATGACAAAGTGATATCATGGTCTTTGTGCCACGTGGAAGGAAGGAAGGAAATGAATCACACACCTGAAGTTGGTGACACACACGGAGCGAATGCCCGCATCTGCAGCCGCCCTACACGCCACAGGGACAACATCTGAAATCTGCCAGCAATTGCTTGATTGGTTTGAATCCTTTGCAAAGTTAAGGAACTAACGAAAACATCCGGGGATAAGTAGCAGAAGCTATCTCGAACGATGATCATGGTAACCTACCACTAGGTCGGCCCTGATGGAGTTGAGCCACTCCACTTCCGTTCTGAGGATGGACTCCCGGGGCACCACGGCGGTCTGGTGATACTGCATTCGGCAGCACGGAAGGCGAACAAAATCAAGCACGGGTGCTGAGGGGTGAAGAATTTGCCAGGCAAAAAATTAAGGCCGGGTGGACGATCCCGAACCACGGAACGAACCTTCTCGAGGGAGGCGAGGCGGTCGACGGTGAGGGCGTCGGCCTGGACGGCGCCGCAGTCGAGCAGGACCTTCCGTATGTGGAGGCTGGGGGAGGCGATCTCAGTGGTGAAGACGAACTCGGGGGCGGCGGTTACCACGTGCACGTCGTGGCCCGCGGCGACCAGGTGCCTCACCACCTCGAGCGCGCGGGTGGCGTGGCCGAAGCCGTGGCCGGTGATGTAGTAGGCGAAGACGAGGTGCTGCGGCGGCGCGGTCACCGCCACCGCCTCGTCGCCGTCGCCTCCCGAACCCTCATATCCTCCGCTCCCCACGCCGCTGATCGAGCGGCCACTACGTCTCTGCTCAACAAACTGCTCTGCTGCGAGCCTGAGACTTGGCTAGTTGGCTCTGTTTTAAGTCGCCATCTCGTCTACCCGCACCTGTGGGAATTTGATGATTTTTTTCCGGCATGGGCGTTTTGGTTTGGTCCGTCCTAATCCGATTTCGCCGCCGGCCGTTTCAGTCCACCGCCCGATCCTCTCGCTCGCTCGCTTATCCGTCCTGCCTAACCGAACGCTTGACGCATCATTCATTCCGAATGTGATAGGTCCACGAGTTTGGGAGTGTGAAGCAACAGCAGCAAATAAAGATAGAACACTCCATCATGATGTCAGTATAAATATTGTTGCTTCGGATGTGAATGCATGGGAGAGTTGGACATTATCTTATCCTATCCAAAATCCAGGAATCGTTCCATACCAATCCTCCAATCACCTCTCGCTATGCATCGTGTGTACTTCGTCAGCCAAAATCCAGGAATCGTTCCATACCAATCCTCCAATCACCTCTCACTATGCATCGTGTGTACTTCGTCAGCCATTCGAATTTACGTGAAAATTTCCAGTGGAAACAGAAATATTCGTGTGTTTAGACACTGCGTGAGGGGTGAAAACAACGCAAAATCGAGTGGATAGTTGCATTTCTTCTGAAGTCCTGATTACGAGTAAGGACGCTATTGTCCATCCTCAAAGCTCAGAAAAAGCTTAACCTCGCCGGGCTTCCACGTTGGACCTTCCTTTCCAAGAGATTCGACGATGCAGGGAATCCCTTCTTCTCCACCCATGCTGTCAGCCTTGCTCTACCTCGCCTATGTGTGTGTGTGTTCATGTCATCTCACGCATCCTCTCTGTCTATTGATTTTCTTTTCTAAAGAAGCAAGAAGGGAAGGAATGGCGGAGAGGGAATGAAGTAGATGAGGGTCATAGGGAATTGAGAAGATGTGTGCCTTGCCTCTCCTTAGGTTCAAAAGCAACACGACGAGAAGCTTTATGATCTTAGGATTTAGGCCGACCAAGGTATGTTTGAGAAGCCATGCTCTTTCTGCGATTACATTATATTAATGTGTCAGATAATAATAGGCGTGTCCAGATTGACTGCTTACTTGAGGTGCCAAAAATTGGTTTAATTTACCATATTGAATACTATTGTGCCACTGCCACAATACCTGTGGTATGTTACATCTATTTTGTTGCATGATCTACATATTTATATTTTCACCACACGAGCTCGGAGGCTTAACATTTCCTTCAATGAAATAGTTGATGAAGAAGAAACCGATTCCTAGCTTTTATACTATTGAAAAAAGACACCAGATTGTTTACTTTAAATTGATATCTGTTGTAGAAACTTTGTTGTAGTAGAGTGAAATATATGTTTAGCCACTACGTTCGATACAACTATTTCACTACGTTATGTTACATTTATCCTTCGAGATGAAGGGACCATTTTTGTACCATTAGTTGTTGACTATGACCTATAGAATTTGAAAGACTTTACATTTGGCATGTTTAGTTATTTAGATTTGATAAGGGAATCGCTATTAACTATCGGCTATTATCCATTTTTTTGTTCTAACCATTTTAAGAAAAAGATGTATTCAGATGGAAGACACCATTGAAGATATTCTTGAGTATCACCGGATTGTCACAAAGATATTCAGAAGTAAAGAGTAGAAATTAATTTCTACAACAAGTATGCATAGGAAAAAAGGTTTAATATAGTCGTACGGTGCAAATTTATATACAAATTCCCTTTTATTTGTAATTTTATGTCGCTCCAATATGACGGTCCATCTTTAGTATTTTTATTTTTGGAATAGATGCATGCTATTGTGCCATGCTATCTTTGAAACATACAATGTAAGTTATTCATTCTTAATGTAAATTTCAATTAAATATAAAAAATATCAATCTATCAAACGGAGTGCATCATTCCATCATGAACATTCATGAAATTTTGTTCTAACTCACAACCCATTTTTTGGGCCATATGACAGCCCATTTTTAGGCCATATGACAGCCCACACAAGTTAGTCTTATCATCTTTCTTGAACCAAAAGAGTTTATCACGTCATCAACAATGGTGTCGTTTGAAAATTATCAATCGCAACATTTAACGAGTAAATTTGAACAAGACTGTGTAAACAAGAAGGGGTATGCTATCGGCTCGATCCTTCACCTCCGCCTACAATAATTCCAAGTAAAATTATATCAAACAATGTAAATTATATCAAACAATGTAAATCGCACTTCTTTTCGCGCCTCAACAATGGCGGCGTGACGAAACCCTAATCAATGACATTCAAACCAGTAAATCTGAACCAGATTATATAAATAAAAAATGTAGCCCACCGCCGCCTTGCATGGTACAAAAATTCCTGAGTAAAGCATACCTAACAATGTAAATTACACATTCTTTCGTTGCTCCCGCCTCCTATTTTAGTTTTCACCTAAAATTACTATTTTATCCTCAATACTTAAGTACTTCCATCAATATTGAAGTACCTTTGGCTAAGTACCATTCATCATGGGCCATTGGATTGAGGCCAACCGACGGTCCATATTCTTTGCAAACACCGGAAAATAGCTCTAACACTAATGCTCTGTTCATGTGGTCCTAACTGCATCATATATATTAAAAATGTTTGAGTATGAAAATGGTAACATAGAATGCATGTTTTATAATGCTTGTCTTATTTGTTCGTCTCAGAGTGAGCAGCTAATTGCTGAATGTTTGAAATAAACGTATTTTCTTACTGCATATTTGCTATAAATCTCTATATTTCAATTTACTCACCTTCTGCATTCCTTCCCTTTTTTGAACTAGCTTCACAACAACTCAAACTTGAAGGCTCTTTGTTGAGGCTACTTGCGGCTTCTTCCACTACTTAAAAGATTCAAATCTGCTCAGTTCTCACACATATGTTCTTTAGGTTAGACTGCCAAAATTTGTATTTCTATATTATATTTCTTTCTTCATATTTTAAGATTTATTTCTTAATCAAATATAACTATAATGCCATCCCCTTAGTAAATTTCACAATTATTGAATTGTTCATTATTTTCAATGCAACAGTTTCCAACAATTTTTTTGAGTTCACATTTACTTCTTGACTTCAATTTTCAATGCAGGCATGGCAAGGTTTCACCGTTGCAGTGACGAGAAGAGACCTCATGTAAGACTTAAAATGTTTCATGAAAGGCTCTCTTGCATACACGGCCTATATCCGTACAGTAATGGGTTTGCTTGTGGTGGCTCTGTGACAGGAATTTTATCAGAATGAATGTAACATTGTCAATTACCCTTAATCTCTAATCACGTGTGTATACAAAAATAAGAATGAACCAGTGCAAAAGCCTATTATTACTTGGTTTGTGTTACCACTTAGAGCTGTATATAATTAACCTCTCTTCTTACAGTAGTAATTGATGCAAATATACGGGTGTTCTGCCCTCTTCCTAGTGTCATTCATGGACCATATCTTAGCTGGTAGGACCTTTGCTCACTTGCACTTGGCTCTTGCGCCTCGGTACACGCGTGTACAGCACATGAGAGAGACAGAGAGACGTTTCAAATCATCACAATTTATTTATTTATTTTCATGCATGCTTGGAATTCCATTATTACAAGGAGAAATCGAGCAAATGTCTGTTTTCCGCGATCTGCCGGTAGAGTATATTCTTCTAGATAGACTCGCTAGATAGCTTGTGCCGCATTTAGGCGCCGTGGCCGTGGGAGGCGCACTTGTGCAGAGCCTCCTTGAGGCATTTACCAGACACCTTGTCCCAGCCGCAGTGTTCTTCAATGACATTGATGCAGTCGACCGCAGCCTTCGCGTATGTAGGGAAGTGGAAGATGATGTAGCGGATGAGGTGTATGCCACCGGCGATCTTCTCGTCATGCCCGTTGAAGTTCTCCCCTGCCAGATAAATCAACAAGGCATAATGAAAATTCGTTGCGTGCTAGCAGCTTATATTAGAATAACATTTCAACGGCCGGAATGTGAACAAAAATAAGGATATTAAAAAGTTGTCGATGTTACCAGCAGCAGCAGCACGGACAGGGACGTAGGCGACCGAAGAACAAGAGCAGCAGTGAGTTGGCGGCTCCACTGCACCAGTTGATCCTCCAGCCATGTGCACCATCACCGGGCCGAGGGCACGCCTCAGCGCCGGCGGCGGCGATGCCTGAACATGGCCGCCCATCACAAGCAGCAGGAGCATTGCCACCGCGGTAAGCGCGCGCTTAGATGCCATTTTGATTTTGCAAGCACAACAGATGGACATCGGCACGCTGGCCATATAAATGGTCGTCGTCGTGGTGCTGCATCCGATATCCTCTTGGACGCGATCTAGTCGAGGTAGGTGACAAGACCCAGAGTTGGTTGGTTACAACTACCACTGCACTGCACGCAAGCACGCGTACGCATGCATGGGCCATCGTCCGATCGATTTCTTTCATTTCGCGGTTTTAAGGAGCGATACATCATCTTTATGGTCTTATTCTCTTAAATAAAATCACATCCCTTTTATGTCACAATTTCATAGGTTTGATAGAATATTAAATATTGCTAAGCGGTGTTTTGTTATTGGTTGAGGGTGTTGAGGATGAAAAAGGAAACTCTCAATGCTATATTTCATTTGATTTTTTTGTGTGTGTTGGAAATAGTGCACATATCCTTTCATTGGGATGAAAGGCACCCCTCCTCTTTCATAATATAAATATTATATCATGCCATCGTATTTGTTGATGTGGCATATAATTAATTATAAATAAACCTAATAACCTAAGGCCAGTCTTAGTAGAGAGTGTCATCACACAGTTACCAAAAAGAAATTTTTAAGAACCGTGACAGTGAAGCGTCATACATTCATCTCTTACACTCCCCTCTTCTCTCTCATGCCATATCAGCAAATTTAATGCTCATAACACTACCATGACATTTCCATTGAAACTGCCCTAAGGATTATTAATTCCTTCTTCCCATCTATTACCGCTAGAAATAACGAGATCTAAATAAATGCCTTTGCCGCAATTAAAAGGCTACTAGGGAATCAATATCTTGTAGAACCACACTTCTAGATTTCTTCATTTACCTCTTGCATTTCACGCCTACCCGGTCGTTTTCTCTCGTGACACAGTCGGATGTAGAGTAGCATTTTTCATTGATACTGAGCTGCACCGCCAGTTTTGTCAATCGAGGGTTGTCGTATGAGTGCGCTCCAGACTCATATTGTGCCACAAAGCAATATCAACATTTAAAGTGAAACCTTAACTGACAACTGAGGTAATAATTCAATGCATTTACCGTATGTTAATTAGAGAACTTGAGCAATGTATGTTACTTCGATTCTTCCGGACATAAGTATCTTCAAACATCGAAAGTGTCAAGAAATCCAGCACGTACAACAAACGGGTGTTAAAATGTTATCAAAGCCAACACGTCAATTCAATAATTTAACTGTGAAGACCTTATAGGGCTCCTGAACATGATAGTCTTCTACTGATATTGACATTAACTGGGAAGATCAACATTACTCTAGGAGGTTATCATGCTGTGCACACTGTAGCCAACCCCACTTCTACACAACTCGTGGAGACCAATTACAAGAGCCAACCACTTCTACACAACTCGTGGAGACCAATTAGAAGATGTCTAGTACAGAATCCCTGGGTTGTTACCTAGACCACATAACATGGGCTGGTGCATTAGGCAATGAGGGTGGAACCATACAGTGTTGTTGCCACTGGTGAAGGTTCTCGCCATCAAATCCCACAACTGTTACTTCAGGTGCTTCTTCAACATCCATTGAAGTAACTTCATCAGCCTCCACGGGCATTTCAAAATTTCGCGTGTTCTCTGGCTTAGAGGCAACACAATCAGATCTTATAGAAATCTGTGGTGGTGTCCAAGGAACTAGAGCCAAGGTGTTGCTACGCTCAGGTGATTTGTCCTCCAGCTCTCGATAAGTCCCTTGATTCAAAACATGTTCTGAAAGAGGTCAAAAAAAAGTGAAATCTTGTGAAAAAAAGTAAGCTAATTAAAAAAGATCCAACAGGAGACCATAGAACCAAAGAATTAAAGCAAACAAGATGTGCAGTGATATTCTAGACAACAAAGGCTGTGTCACAGTTATAATACTATAAAGAGAAAAAACATATAAAGCACACCAATTTGTACAGGTACAGTGGAACATGAGCAGGTGCGCCTTGTTTACAACTGATCAGTACCTTACTTCCTCGGGCCAGCAGACATATAAGCATATTTACTAGAATAAAAGGCAATTGACATGACGCCACACGGAAATGATATGGCACAATACAATGCTAAATGGTTTTTCACTTGCGGCTGTGTCACACCACAGTAGGATATTTGGTTGTGTGTCACTTGCATTTACCTAACATAAGTATGGAAGTAGCACAGATATAGATCAACACAACATATAAATACTTAAGCATCCACAACATCTTACTCACCTCTTGCAGTACATAATGTTAACACAATGCCTAGCATTCCATTTTACACTGAAGACAAACTAAATCAAAGAAATAGAAAACACTATGGGAAAAAGTAACAAATATAAGTGGAACCTGATGAGAAGATTTAGCACAATTGACTCACTCTTTAGGCCACGTAGCACGTCTGAACTGACTATGAATGAGGAGCTTGATATACTAGGACCAAAGAGTGCAGAGTTATCCACTGGTTTGTACAAAACGAGTGCCATGTCCTCACTACGCATATGAGTTGAACTTGAAGTTTCCATCATGTCTTCCACGCTAGGCATGTTAACACCACTGTTGCTTTCTTTCCCCAGCATCTCATATTGAAACGCCATGGAATGGGCTGCAGGTTCTTCTTCCATAATTGGTGACAGCCCAGGATCCTTCGAACAATAAGCAACATTTTATTGAGCAAACATTGCTTACACAATAAATTGTCTGAATACAGAGCTCCAATGTTGAATAAAACAATAGCTGTCAATGGAAGGGTGCTAGATTATATCTACGAAGAAAGAGATATGAGCACACCCCACATATCAGCACAGCAGGAACCTTTCTTACTTATATATGCAGATCAAAATTGAACTGCTCCATATGTATTTATTTTTCAGAAAAAGAAAATGCAGCTCCCTTGAAGGGATCAAACAGAAAGCAAGATAATACTTTGCTGGATAGTCATATTATCCTAAAGAAATTTGTGTTGAAACTTCGAATGGTTATAGAGGTGATGTCATAGGAACACCATGGATATCAACGCAGGACAGACCTTGCTACAGGTCTACACCAAACATGAACCTCATTGAAGACAATACCGAAATGTGCCAAAACCTGCATGCAAGGAAACAAGAAATTCTGATAAAACAGGATGATCTACAAAAGTGTACTCCCTCCATCCCAATATAATTGGCATTCTAGCTCCGAGCACGGAGATTAAGAAGAGAAGAAATATAGTAGGTGCACAAGAAACGAGGAGGAGAGAGGTAGAGATAGAAGTGTATTGGGAAGAGAGAAAGGTGACTTGGGAAGTGAGAATGCCAAACATTTTGGAAAAACTGGGTGAGACTAAAATGCCAAATATTCTGGGGCGGAGGGAGTAGGCTACTGTTGCTTATTTGTTCAATTGGATGCAATCTTTGTGGACCAATAAGAAAACAAATTTTGCTGACTGAACATTCAGTCGGAAGCTTCTGATAGCTGATACTGCTAAGTAAACTCATATTGCTTAAATAAAATATGTGGATCAAATTAGAAATTTGGCATAGTGAGGACTACAGCCCTATGGCATCTATTCCAAGAACAAGGAGCACCTTCATCCTTCAAGCAAAATAGTCACTGGTACATCACTACAGCTCATGGGTAATTAGGAACATCTGACATAACACAGTGACCATATACCAAACATGACCTTTAGAAATTCATCAAAAAACACAAAATGACTGGATCCATCATGTGTGCACTTGTCACATAGCACTAAGGTCCCGCTTGGATCCCTCCAATTTTTAAGACTAGTTTTTAGAAACTAGAGGACCTCCAAACATACCAGTTTCTTGGCCAGTTTCTAAAAACTGGTTTATGAGTTTTTAAGAAACTCATAATTTGTCCTAACCCACCTAGTGCCAGTTTTTATCTAAAAATAAGTTATTATCGCTTGTTTCTAGTCTCTAAAAGCTAGGATCCAAACATGACCACTCAGTTTTTATTTATAATAAAACAGTTGATCGAAACAGGACCTAAGACGTGCCCACACGAATCCAAGCTTACAAACCATATATGTAGAAGACACAATAATAAGTATAGGCGACTGGAACTAAAGACGTGTTTTTATGGCGAATCGGCCCACATGGCAAGCTGCGTTAACCATAATCGACCAACTGCACCCATAAAAAGAATTAGCCAATCTTAGACCAAAGTTTTCCAATAACCAATCCAGCACCGGTAACGGGAAGCGCAGAATTAAGGGATTCCTATCCATGTGCCATGTGCGTCACTCGGCGAGAGGAGTCAACAGCTAGCACTAGGGGCAATTGACTACAACTCGAAAATACGACGAATCGCTCACCAGTTTGCGGCTCTTGGTGGCGGGGCCGGAGAGGGAGAAGTCGGAGAGGCCGTCGACCACCTTCTCCAGCTCCTTCCTCTTCCCCACGAACCCCACCATCGTCCGCTAATCCGTGTTGACCCCTCGTCGAACCACGCGAGTCGAATCGATCGCTGGCTAAGCTCTGCAGGGCAGCAGCGTCGGGGAACTCAGGAAGCGGAAGGGCGAACACGACCGCCGCCCGTCGGCCCTGGGGAGTGTTTCGCGTTATTCAGCTGTCTAGTTTTGCCTAGTTTGGTGAAGTTGGTTGGCTCGCGCCGGATGGATCTTTCCAGAAAGACGCGGTGCGCTTGTCCTATCGGTCGCTTGCGCTTTTTTATTTTTTAATCTCGGTCGCTTGCACTTAGACTACCCGCACCGGTGTACTGGGAGCCATACTCCAGTACCCGGATAGCGGAAAAACCACTGCACCGGGATACTGGGAGGCATCCGCTCCGGTCCCGGATTGCCTCCGACACGCCAGATCGGGCGGATGTAGCGAGGCCCGTGCACCGCCGACGTGGCGCGGGGCCCGCAAGCCATCGCAACTCGCCGCGCCGCCGAGAACTCCAAGCGGAGAGAGAGAGAGAGAGGAGAGGGGAGAGGCCGCCGGGAGCCGCCGCCGGCCTAGCGGAGAAGTAGCCGCCTCTTCGATGCACTCCGGCGCGCGGAGGAGGAGGTGGGCTCGGCGTGAAGGACGACGGCGGCCGCCGGGGAAGAAGGATGGGCGCGACCCGGCTGGATCCGGCCCGGCGGCGGTGGCGGCTCGCTTCGAGGAGGCGGGCCCGATGCGGAGGAGGACGGCGTCGCGCGGGAGAAGGAGGGCCACGGCGGCGGTTCGCCGGGGAGAAGGCGGCTTCGGCGCGGAGGAGGATGGGCGCGGAGGCGGGCCGGCACCGGGGAGATGCAGTGCGGCGGCGGAGTCGGGGAGGCGCGCGGGGACACTTCGAGAATCGAGAGGAGAGGATAGGATAGAGGAGAGAGAAGAGAGTATAAAAGGTACGACCGGATGACATGTGGGCCTCACGGGAGTTAGTTGGTATAGAGGATGAGATATAAAGTATGACGGATGCACGGAAAATTGATATAGAGGAAAGAATCTTGCCGACCGGGACGGAATATACCTTTTAGAGGATGGATTTAGAAGATTACGAGTGCGGATAGTCTTACCGATACCTAAAATTCGGACACGAAACGAAAATCTACCACATCGGCACCACGTCGGCGAGAAAATCTACCACGTCGGCACCACGTGGCCAACTTTCCGCCACATCGGCACTTGCGTCGGGCCTCGCCGAAGACGGGCGGCATTGCTCCTCCGCTTGCTCGGTGCTTACCCGAATCGCCACTTCTTGGCCCTACAGCTCGCCGCCGGCTAAACCGCGACCACCAGGGATCCGCCATGCTACAACGCACCCACGTGTCCCTAACTTACGGACCGACTCACTCCACGACGACGACACAAGTTCGTCGGACTTCATGTCTGCGGCGGCGTTCGGGGAGAAAACCCCACTACACCACGGAGCGAGATGCAAGCACACCGGGCGACTACTCATGCTTGCGCGAACTCGATGGCACCGGTCCCGACCGGAAAAGCTAGCCGGAACATCGCTAGCGGCGGAGAGGGGACTCCACGAAACGGCCAAAACAAGCTCTGTTTCCCAAATTCAAGCACGCACAAGTATCAACGAAACTTTGCGGAGCTCCTCGACCCAACAAACGAACATGAGCAAGCCTCTAACACTCACCTCGCCGGCGACCATAGAGGTGCGGTGGCGGAAACATATGGGATCATGGAAAACGCAGGCAATCTAAGGGAAAAGGAGCGGGGATGGGTGCACGCACTCACCGGCTACTCTACGGACGACTTAGCTCGAGCGGGGAGGCCTTGGCGACGACGATTCGACGGGGATGGCGACGGCGGACGGCGCTTGACCTCGAACGGTGACCGGGTAGCATGCGCGCTTGACGGGTTTCGAAGTTGCGAGAGGGGTGATTGGTTGGGGGTTAGCGCAAGAAGGTGCGACGCATGATGAAGAGAGGCGAACGGAAGATGGAAGAGGCCGGGGCTCACCGACGACGATGATAGACGGTGGAGAAGACGGCAGCCGGCACCTTCAACTCGAGCGCTCGTCCTCCTCCTTGCCCGAAAGTAGAAGGGGTGAGCTCCGGGGGTACTAGCGTCGAGAGGTGAACACAACGATGCCCAAAAATCTGACCGGTGAGCTCTAGGGTTTTGGGGTTTCGCGCCTAGGGTCGGCGCAGAAAGGAGTCAAGGAGGTGTGGCGGTGGCTCCGAGCGCAATATGGCGCAGATCGGGGGCGAGGAGGGTGCGGTTGCGGCCACTAGATGGGTGTCATGCGACCCTTTTGGGCGTCCGTGCTCGCCATCGGCGACCGGACGTTAGCGGCACAAGGCAACAACGCTTGTCGCCACGCCTAGTTGCCCTAGCGGGTCGACTGGGCTTGATTGGGCCGAATAAAGGGAGAAAGGAAATGGGCTGGCTAGCAAAATCGACCCATGAGCGGAAAAAAATTCAAACAACCCTTTGAGCTTTTCCAAATTTTAATTTCTCAACCAAATTTGAATTTACAAATATTTGAATTACAAACTTAGGTTGTTACACATTGGGTTTAAGTTGAACTGTTCGATTGCGTGGCCCCGTAATTTGAATTGGGCAAGGATATTGCATCAATAATTATTTGTTTTTTAATTGCGTGTTCCTTGTGGTGTGATTGCGATTACGTATGTGATTTAAAATCTTCTTGAACATTAATCTTTCAGTTCTACATATACAATCAATAAGGCAAACACAAATAGATGAAAATAGTAGTCATTGCCCTCATTGTATCCACAACGCCCAATAATTATTCCCAATAAGGGGCCCTAAGAGCATCTTCAACAGTTCTCAATAATTTTACTCCCAAAAAAATGGTTTTAGAGAGTTGCTATATCTATTGGGAGTAAAAAGAAGACATACACTCTAACCGTTCCCAATAATCATTTCTAAATTGTTCAAATATCCTTTGGGGAGTAAGAATTAGAGCATCTTCAACTGTTCTCTAAATGAGATTACTAAATGGAAATTTAGGAAAATTTAGATGTAATTAATAAAAATCATTCTCCAAGCTGTTCCCTATATGAGGTTGCTAAATTTACCAACTTCTAACCCATGGCTAATTCTTACTCTCCGAAGGATATTTGAACTATTTAGGAAACGATTATTAGGAACGGTTGGAGTGCCTGTCTTCTTTTTACTCTCAATAGATATAGCAACTTTCTAAAACCAGTCTTTGTTGGGAGTAAAATTATTAGGAGCTGTTGGAGATGTTCTTAGGTGGCCAAATGTAGCAATCTTTAGTCCATGGGTTAGGAGTTGGTAAATTTAGCAACATCATATAGAAAACGGTTGGAGAATGGTTTTTATTAATCACATCCTAAATTTTCATTTATGAACCTCATCTAGAGAACAGTTGGAGATGCTCTAAATATTTTATAAAAAAACTCAAACAGCATTACGAAAGAATATTTTATAAAAAAACTCAAACAGCATTACGAAAGAATGGGCCTGAAGCCCAATGAGAAAGGCTCGAGGAGTCCAAACAAATGGCCCACACCGGCACACCCTCTTCATCGCCTTCGTTCTCGTAGCGCCCCCAAAATTGCTCGAAACATTCCCCCACCTCGCCGCCCAAAACCCGCCGCTCTCCAAAACCCTCCTTCCCGCGGCCTCCGCCGCCGCCGCCGACGACGGCGAGGAGGCCATGGCTACTTCCGCGACCCAAAGAATCGTTGGTGCAGAGGTCCCCATCCCCGGCTCCGACAGGGTACGGTGGATCGACCTCACAGTCCCCTCCTCCCTCGGGCCGGCGAGCCCCTCGGATCCATTCGTTTGCTTGCCCCCGCGCCCGGCTTCGGGGTGCCACGTGATCTCCTCCGGTGAATCACAACATTACCTCGCCTGGTACGTACCGGCGCCTCTCCTCGCTGGTCGCTGCTACCTTTCTGCTGTTAGAGTGAGTGGGTG
Source organism: Chloris gayana (assembly GCA_031894775.1). NCBI lineage: Eukaryota > Viridiplantae > Streptophyta > Magnoliopsida > Poales > Poaceae > Chloris > Chloris gayana. The sequence continues at coordinate 1,167,943 of JAUNZO010003024.1, read as the reverse complement.
CGATGTGTTAGCTGAACATTGTGAAACGATTGAGCGTAGAGAAGTTTGCGCCTCGGGAGCTGATTGTGGTAATGTAATTGTTGAGACGACTTCTTGTATAACTAGAACGTAAGTGCACACTTACTGTCGCTGTGTATGGTCCAAACGAACCCTAGGTTTCTAGCAGCTCCATTTAAGTGGTATAATTGTTTCTGCAATTGTGGAGTTGTTCTTTTTTTATTAACTTGCTATGCCATTATGGAATCGGTGCTCCATTGTGCCAAGGTCAAAGTGTAGTCCAATTATCTGGCTTACCGTGCAGTATCTGTGTTGCTGCTGCTCACAGGCCCAATCATAGTTTTTTTACAATATATTTGTATTTATTTATTACTTTATAGAAAATGAGGATCAAGTTGTGTATTTAATTTTTTTGAAGGAACACAATGCTTTGTCTTACAGGAGGCTTCACGAGGAACACCAAAATGTGCTTGAAGTCATTGAACTTTGTGCACACAAGGAGTTCCCGGATTCCGGACTACGGTTGGTATTCCAAGAGGCGCTATGTCCATTTGCGTATCTATGTGAACACGAGGTTGGTCCATTCATGACATCTTGTGCTTTGATGTTCAGTAACCTTTTGTAATCTTAAAATGCTACAGTAATAACTTATGTGGTAATGCAGGGTGGCAGGCGAGGCGAGTATCTGCTATATGTCCTCACTGTTTCTGGAGTTGCTTTCTTGTGCCACTTGCGCAACCCATTTTCCTATGTATCTGGTTCAGTACTGCATCAACGTGATACAGTTGAGTTTAATCTCCAAACTTACACTCATAGTGCGAAGGTTACAGCTGTAACAGCAAAGGCAGGTTGTTTAGTGGTTGGGCGGCAAGATGGGTCAATCTGTTCTTATAGTCTTGGCAAAGTAGCTCCTAACTCACCAGGCAAGTCCTCTACTGTGTATTAACAGCAGGAAATTCACTGTTTTTTTTTGTAATTGTGAATATGAAACGAGTTCCAGCAGAATCCAGATGATGGGATCAGGCACTATCTGACACTCTGCACAAGATTTTCTGAAAGATTTTTTCCCCATACTGTAGGTTTCTTAAATGAACTGCGAGATGATGCTGGGATCGGGCGCTTATGGACTCTTATGTCCAGGTACTTTTTTTCTCTCAGCAGTTTACCAAGCAATGAAAGCACAAGAAGATAATTGAGTCAATGTACCATTTCGTGGTTCATCCACCATTGCCCTTGCCAAGTAGCTTTTTCTTAGAAATTACCATAGTTAGGAATTTGGAACAACTTGCACAATGCTCACATACTGGTCGAGCACTGATAAAATAATTTACAGCTGCTAGTATTAGGATAATATATTATTTTATTAATTGATTTCCTATACGCTGTCAAGCTTCTTTCATTGATGTGAATATCATTCTGTATTTTTTGTTGCTTTCACCTATTTGTATCATATTTGCTCCACATTATTTGCAGAACAAAAGCTGTAGGGCCTGTGCAGGATATAGTGTTAACTGCTGTAAATGAAATAAGCCTGTTATTTGTTCTACACTTGGATGGAAACTTGCGCATATGGGATACTTCTAGCCACACAAAACTTCTAAATTATAATGTTAATGGTTCCAATGCTGTTGAAGGTAATTTCAATCTTGTTATTGATGTTATTTTTCCTCAAATACTTTCTATTGATCTTCTACTAGATAAATTACGGCATTAAGATTCCTTGTAAGCAATGCTACTCTGTTAATACATGGAATGTTTTTGTGACTCTTGTAGGCTCTGTGTATTCTTGATTCACTTAACTCATTGACATTAAACATGAAAAGGAAGCACACTCAATGGAAAAAGAAAAGTGAAAATAGTATAACACATCTGGTCAATTATTTATTTATTCGCCTTTTTCCCTCCAAAAAAATCATTCTAACTATAGAGAAAAGGGTATGATGAAATGATTTTGAGATGTATAAAATCTTATGAATAAAGTTTACTTGTACCTTGCTGATTTGTTGCAATATTACAGCCGCTTCAGCGGTTCAATCCTTTGTTTTTGGCATCTTGGTTTCTTGCAAATAACATATGTAACAGTTAAAGCGTTGCTTGCATTCATTGCTGAATATTGTTTCTGAGTAGTGCATTTCTATCTTTGTTTTCAGGCCATCTGTCTAGGCTATGGGTTGGTGAGCCTGATGATGATCAAGAGCTGATATCCTTAGCAGTTCTGCATCAAGGAACTGTGGTACGTCAACAATATTTTCTCAAAACATATTCGCTGGATCGTCCTCTGTTGACAATTTTGTTTGCTATACATTTCCATTTGGGACTGAAGCATGACATACCTAACATTGTAGACCTAGGAGCCTGTACTGTTAGAAAACAGAAGCATATTTTCTAACTTCTATCCTTGGTGAAATGTGAGTGTGAAAGCTGTGCCTTAAGTGATTCCTTACATCATGGGACCACCATCAGTCATTTGATATTAGTGCGGCTGATCACTTTTTTTGTTTAAATGTGGCATCCAGTGATCTGTGATTTGCACAGAAGGTAGTTACACCATGAATTGTAGTTGACTATATTGGTTGCACTCACCTGGAAGTGCAAGCATCAAAACAAAAGATGCCAACTCAACACCCACAACTTGAAACAGAAGTAACTAGTGCCAATTTGTTCTTTCCTTGAGAATCAAGACGTTTCAGTTGATATTTGAGTTTGGCGTGTGAACTGTTAGTTCAGTTAGGGATTTAGTTATTTTAGGAAGATATAAGATTGTATTAGTTTGTTATCAGATGACAAACCTATATAGGGAGCATGGTAGATTAAATCTATCATTTTCTCTCGGCTGGAAACAAAAGGTGTAATTCTGCGCTCGATTCCGCGTGATAAAGTGCTGAGCGGTGCCCTCTCGCCTCGCTTCGGGGTTATGCGGGGCAGCCCATCTGACATTTTGTTCTTTTCTTTTTTCCTTCTCTTTTCTCTTTTAAACTTCTATTTATTAGATATATGTCTATGTGTTATGTACCACTTAGCAAAATGCCTTGGCGCACTTAGGCACACAGGCACAGCTAAGCTCTAGGCGTTGGGCCACCTCACCGCTCGCCTAGCGCCTAGCATCTTTATTTTTTTCGTGGTTCTCTTGTCATTATTACTGGAAGTAGTTGACTGATTATCATTATGACATATAAAGGTTCAAGATCATGATCATATTGCCGTGTATGGCTTCAGTTTTTCTGCTGGAGAAAAGTTCTTGTTCTCTGCCGAGCCTTCAGTTTCTACTTTACCGTTGCTCGAGGTAAACAAAAGCAATCCATACATGATACACTTTTTTATTATTTAGTAAGCTCCATTGCAAAGTACTGAATTCTAGATATTGATAGTAATATAACAGTGCATCTTATATAAATATATTTGGAGTTTTTTCTGCAAATATCCTTATCAAATATCTTGTAGATAGTTCACTATTCTTATGCAGCTGTTTACCATCCTGCGTTCACTATTTGTAATACACTCATCTCTCTCTCTCTCTCGCATTTCATCTCTAGCCTACCCCAACTTGCTTGGGACAAAAGGCTATGTTGTTGTTGAACTTTATTTTCACAAGATCATCCACATATTTTAAGTAGAAATGAACCAGATAAAAAAGGCTGGAGATTTATTAAACACTTGTCAATCGTGTGTTTTTTGTAGTTTCAATTATTTCTATTCATATTCATAGATCATATTGATGCATTATTATTTCTTACACTTGCGAATATATTTTTTCTGTGTCATAGGGAGAAATGAGTGGTGCACCTGGTGGTTACTTATCTAGCTAGAGTTTTCAAATATTTAGCCAGTATATGTCTACTTTTACAACCTGTTGATGGATAATGCCTTTTCATTCAGGGGAGGCTTGTTGATTTAAAAATGGGCAGCAACAAGCTTTGGATACTTAAAGAAATTGGAACGATGGTCTATGAAATACTGCAGTATGACCCTGATACGTAAGTATGGTGAACCTGACAATTGCGCCAAGTACTACTGTAATCCTCCAGCAAGTTGTAATATTGATAAACTTTTGTAGCTTTATGAAGTCCCAGTACTTTCCTTATGTGAATGATCTTGATCTCTATGAGTATTCAACTGTAGGAAACAAAAGCTAGATAACTTTTAAGTACCATAATCTCTAAGCGCGTGTGTTAACTTATTTTCCACTTCAATTTCTATCCCTATTATTTATTTTTTCCAATCTCTATAGACAAGTTGTAATATTGATAAACTCTTGTAGCTTTATGAAGTCTCAGTACTTTTCTTATCTGAATGATCTTGATCTCAATGAGTATTCAACTGTAGGAAACAAAAACTAGATACTAACTTTTAAGTACCATAATCTCTAATCGCGTTGTTAACTTATTTTCCACTTCAATTTCTATCCCTATTATTATTTTTTCCCAATCTCAATAGTCAGTATCCTATTTTCTTTTTCTTTCCTAAGCGTTGTTAACTTATTTTCCACTTCAATTTCTATCCCTATTATTATTTTTTCCCAATCTCAATAGTCAGTATCCTATTTTCTTTTTCTTTCCTAATTATGAGATGAGGCACCGTAGCTACACTATATCGGGTAAGTCAAGGATTTACTTATAATTTAAAATAATGGCAGTGAGGAAATTTGTTCTTATGTGCTACAAGAAGATGCTATCAGTGAGCAATTGTTTCAGAGTTCTGATAATGCATTCGACGATGTGGTTTGTACAGCTGATTCAATGTTCTCTTCCTCGAAGGTATATTTCCTCATCCATGCTTATAATAGTTCTACACTGATATGGTTCTGCGCTGATTGTCTACCTTTTATCATGGCTTATTATGCTCTGTGTGTAAGACATTGAGAATGACAGTTCCCAGTGGCACTGACCAATGTTGAGGCACCAAACTTTTCATTCACCTTTCACCTTTAGTAATTTTTATAATCACCTTTCTCTTACATGAAAATCTGGTTTTAAATATATGGAACCGTAAGTTTACATGTGACAACTCATTGTTTCACAATGTTTAAAATTAGTCTTCTCAACTGAAATGTGTATAGACTGTCTAGTGTAAATGTATTAATCTGGTGATATTTGCTCTTCTTGTGTGGAGTATGTTAGTATTAAATACCCCCATGCAGTTTACATGCATTTTGGCCTCTGTTCGTTAAGTCTTGTGTCATTAACATATTTGGACATTGTGGTATCTGTAGGAGCAAGCTTCCAGTTTTCTTTCATCCATGTTTTTGCGGAGGCTACTCCAACCAGGAGTAAACCATTGTTCTTCCCTACAAAATACCTTATTAGAGCACAAGAGGTTTCTTTCAGATTCTGAGTTTCAATCACTTACAGCTAATGGGTTACGGAAAGAAATATTATCCATTATTGAAAAAGAGGTACTCTGTTGTTTTGTTGTTTCATTGTGTAGTTTCAGGCTTCCTAATTCTAATTCCAGTGTATGGTTGAATTTCCATGTTTCAGGGAACTTCACAGACAGCAGGTGCTACAGCTTATCAGTGGAAAAACTTCTCTGCACGATATCTTCACAACTGGTGTTGGAACAATAGGCCGTATGGGTTGTTTCTTGATAATAACCATGACGTGTTGGGTTTAATGAGGAAGAGTTCTTTTTCTATCTTCCGTTGCCTTGAGAGTGTGGAGCTGCTTATTTATGGTTCGTTTCTGTCCTAGTATTTAACAATAATTTTTAAGGTTATCAGTTGGGGAACAATTTTGTAATGAAGCAAATATTTCAGGTTCCTCTGATGAATTACGCAATCTTGATGGTCTTGCAAAGAGCGTATTGGATGATATATCTGACGTTGAACTCCTTGCTGAAGTTCTTAGGTGCATGGGACATATACACCATCTGCTGGGAAGGACTTCCACTGCGATATATTATGAGTGCCTAGTCAGTTCTGCTATATCATCTGATGAAATTGTTTCACAGATCATAAAGATGTTAGAGACTGGTTTTAGTCCTCCTTCATCTATCAGTGCATTATTTGGAACTGATGCTTATGTAGAAAGAAGGCACACAGCTCATAGAAACCAAAGAAAGTTTTCAGTTGAGATGTTACAATCTCTTCATAAGTTGCAATCAAGAATGAAATCCTGGTCAGCAGTATTTGATGTGATTGAGAAGTTTATGAAGTGTTTGAATACAAACATTACTGCACAAGAGTATCCATCAAAGAGAGTTTGTGATGTAAATTCTCTATTATTAGTTCAGGCCACCTCACAGGTTGCAAGGACAGTTTTTGAGTGTGCTTTTGATCTGTTTCTGTTTCTTAATTATCTTGTTGACATCGGTGGGCAGGTATGTATATTCTGTTTGAGTTTTGATTGACATACAGCTAAGGGTACATGTTTTTGAGTGTCATGAGCATGATTGCTTGCTTGTATGCGTTATAGCATAGGAACTGAGCCTAGCTTGTCAAGGCAAATTGGGTCCTTATTTCTTATTATTTACGATGACATCTTGTTTGTCCTAGGTTGGTTGAGATTTGTCTGAAATATAGCTTTTATTAGTTGGTCAGAACTCTCAAGAACTGATGCAAGTACTAGGATTTTTTTAAACAAACAATGGTGGGGGAGTTCCCCACAATGCAATTTCATTTAGTAAAAAAAGTTAGAAAAAAACAACTAACAGTTGGAGGAGAATAATTTAAGCGAGATGTCTTAGCCATTGAATAATATTTTTTTCTTAATACCAGGATATTAGAAAGACGAAGTATTGATTTTGATTGTTGAATCAATCATGTGCCCATACTATTTAATTCGTTTCACATGCCCTTACCATTTAGTTCATTTTCACATCCCAACTGTCCCTATATGCCTTGATAGGTGAATATCTTTTACTTACGTGTCTTCATCACAGCTACATTAAAGATGCCTCCTGCTATGAATGCTACTTTCTTGTGTAAAATAATACTTTATTGTATATTTAAATGACATCTCTATTTTTATCCTGATATAATAATATTCCTTTGCCTAAGGGAGTATTGGTTCAAGAATTTTGGCTGCTGTGGACTAATTACTCTTCATAGTTAATTGTAAATTGTTCATGTATATTTTTCTTTTGCTTGATAATCTTCATAATTTCTAAATCAGGTCTCCTTATTACAAAGTGATGTTGCCAGAATAAGATCGAAGTTGTTTCCTGTGATGCAATATATATTGGGACAGTGGATTGTTATCCACTTTGTAGCAGTTTCACCAACCAGAGCACCAAAAATCGAGGATTTTAGCTATCAACTTTCTTCGCTCCAGCTAGGTAACAATTGCTAAAAGACATGGCTGTAACAATTCCTAAAAGATATGGCTGCATTCTTACATTGATATTCATTTAAACTGGAAATCTGCCACTATTAGAGTATTTCGGTGTCCTACTTTATGATATAGTAATGAATCCACACCAAAGGACAGTAGACTGTCATTTACTCCCTCTATCCCTAAATGTAGGGCGTTTTGGAGTTTGAAATTTTCCCTAAATGTAGGGCGTTTTACAGATAGGACAAACTTTGGGGTTGGTGAAAGAGTTAATGGGTGGGTGGATGAAGGTAAAAATGAAGGGGTATGGTAGTCTTTTGACACATTGACTATTTTGTTGTTTGAATCCTAGAAAGCCCTACATTTAGGGACGGAGGGAGTAACAGTTAGAGTCATGACTAGGCTCTGGGCTGTTTTCTTTTAAGGATACTTCTGTGCGACCAGCTATAGGACAGTACAAATGCAAGAATGAGCAAGTATTTCCTTGACTCCTCTACCAATGGATTTCTGTATCTACCAGCATTCTAGCTAGGAATACGAATGGCTGGATAAGGAAAACTAATTCGTGGTTGAAACTCTGATATTCGAGATCCTGCATTGCTCATGACAGATTGGTGCTTTATGTTGAAGTATAAATGTATTGCCCAACCTTTCCCATCAGCTTAAGCTTTTGGGTTCAACTGGTTGGTGCATACAAACTTATCATGGTATCAGGACCAGAGGTCTCGAGTTCGAATCCTGGCGGGCGCAATTTATTATATAAATTGCTGCCGACTCCTACTTTCCACGTTTGTGGTCTATGGCAGCTTTTCACGTGAGTCGGGGTATTATTACTCTTATTTTCCACGTTTGCGGCCTTTGAGACCTTTCACGTGAGGGGGAGTGTTGAAGTATAAATGTATTGCCCAACTTTTCCCATCAGGTTAAGCTTTTGGGTTCAACTGGTTGGTGCATACAAACTTATCACTTTACAGTAGCTTAACTACAAATATGCACAGGCAGGCGACTCCAATATTTATGTATCACAAACATCCTTCAAATGCCAAATATACGAGATGATCAAAACGTGATTTGATTAAAGAAACATTTCAGCTTCCAAAGAATTGTTAATTTTAATTTTTATACCTAGGTGCCTGTTTAGATGAATTGGAATGTCAGCCATGTGTTTAAATTTCCACTAGCAAGGAGCTAGGTGCATTTTTGTTTCCAAACCTTTGTGGGTGCCTTTATCACCCTCTTTGGGTAGCTGCTTCAATTTTTATTTGTGATCTATGTTGGAGTGTATAAGTGAAAAGCCCACCTTTCCCCATAAGCTTAGGCTTTTGGGTGAACTGGTTGGTGCGTAGTAGCTTAGTAACATGGTATCAGAGCTAGAGGTCTCGTATTCGAATCCTGGCAGAGACTATCAGCATGTGAAACCCACCTGTTGGAGCATCAAGAATTACCATCCACTGGGATAAATTTCTTTTGCTACACTTGCATACTCCATGCCAAAGGGAAACTGCTGATCACGACTTCAATTTTCGCAGATAAAGCTGATGATCTGTGTTTGCGCAGAAAGCTTGGCTGCTCTGATTTTACATTGGCTTGTTTACTTGATTTTCCAAAGTCTCCTGAAGGTGTTCTGTCAACTTGTTTCCCTAATCCAGTGGAGATAATCAATCTCGTAAGGAGGTTTAGCTGCTTGATTATGTGTGGAAGTAATTGTGAGTATGTGCAACCTTTTTTGGTTTCACACTGGGCCTCTCAGCAATCCTCATCCGTCATGGTCAACATGAAGCTGCTCTGGTATTGTTTCGTCTTTGGTGTGAAGTCCATTAAAACGTACCTTAGTTTGTTTGATGAAGGCCAATGAGCTTATGTTGCTTTGTAACAGAGCTTGCTTGGAATTGTTGAGACATACTTGAACCAGGGGAAAGTATGTCAGTCCAGTCAGGATGCAGATATTGCATGTGCAGCATACCTTCATCTCAATGGATTTTGCCTTCTGTTGCTTGCGCATGATGAATCAAACATCACTTTGAGAGAATCCAAGGTTCATGATGCTATCAGATGCTTCTTCAGGTACTACCTTTCCTCGTGCAAATGTTAATTCAGGTAGCGGTAAAAAAATGGTCAGAGAAAGCAAAAGTTTAAATGTTCTCGTTGTGTTATTAACTTAGTATCATACAATCGTTGACATATATGTTGGGGCACCTTTTTTTTGTAATATGTACAGCAAGGGACACCCCTGCTGTGGTAGTTATATATTAAAATAAGGCAAATAAAAAGAGAGTAACCAACTGTATGGCTGCAAGAACAAAACTAAAATCTTTTTTAAAAAGAACAACTACTATCTAGTTGTACAAGTCTATGAGACTAGAGAAGTTCAGGAAGTTCGGCTGGATTAACTTCCAGCATATCATCGATGGTTCTCATCCTAAATATTTTTAGGTGGAACAACCACAAAAGGACATTAATTTAGCATTGAATTGGACATATCTTGGATTTGTATAGAAGTTAAATTACTTAACATTTTCTGTAGCTTGGGCACTTTGTTTAACGCTAGTCACCATAGTTCCCTGGGCTCTGTTTAACTAAAAGTTCCAAACTGAATCAGCACCATCAATTGGACCATAAGATCAAATGCATGTCAGATCAAATGGCTGTGTGTGTTTATGGTGTGTAAGTCTGTGTAACAAATGTGTTGAACCGTGGTGACAAGTGCGTGTGCGGGATCTTGGGGGCTGTAGAGGCTAACAGAAACAACTTCCTTTTGAACCAAGTGCAGCCCTCGTAGTCTTGGAAAAAAACTTTGTTCATGAAGCTTGGCTTCAAGCTCACAGGATTGCTGAGAGCAAACATTCCTCATTCCTCTCTTGGATTGATCTCTGCATGGTAGCTCTTCTCGAGCTGAGGGTGTTTCTTTTTTGTGGTTATTTGTTTCTTTCTGTACAGTTATTCTTTCTTTCATATCAATAGAATTCAAACAGTGGGGGCTGCCCCTGCTGTATTCTTGTTAAAAAAAAAAAGAAAGTATGTTAGATACTTAGATGTGTCTGCCAGGCTTAACTTTAATGTTTAAAATCGGTGAATACTTGTCTGTTTGTTGTATTCATATTGTTAGTTTTTTTTGGGTAAGAAATAGGCTATCGGGCAGCTCAATATCTGGTGCTAAATGCAATTACTTTGTAAAACAGAGCTGCATCTGGGCACGAAGCTCCAAAGGCTATACAGAAGTTCTCAGTGGAAACAGGGTTTCAAGTTTCTGGTGAAATTATTCTCTTGTCTTTCTTTGTGTATAGTCCATTCAAATTATATTCTGACTGTTTTTTTTTCAGGGGAAAGTAGATCTATTTCTTCATGGAGGCTTCATTATTACGAGTGGGTTATGCAAATCTTTGAGCAGCACGCTATGAGTGAGGGGGCATGTCAGTTTGCTCTTGCTGCTCTTGAACAAATTGACACCATTGTTGATTTAGACAATGGGCATGTGGCTGAGGGTCTGCCGGAGAGTGCAACGGCGATTAAAGGGCGGCTCTGGGCTAATGTATTCAAGTACAGCTTGGATCTGAAACACTTTCGAGATGCGTATTGTGCAATAGTCTCAAACCCAGACGATGATAGCAAATATGTCTGTTTGAGGCGATTCATTATAGTTCTTTGTGAGCTTGGCGAGACAAAGGTTTGACATATCTACTTTTTTATTTGCCCACTAGTGTTCACCACATGTGGTGATATTATTCCACTTTTTTAGCTTATGTTAGTTGCAGGACTCCTTCAGTATAAAGCATTCCTGTTGACATATATCATGTGCTAATTTTAGACTGTTTGTTGGCATGATTTAGCCTAATGCTAGTCCTACCTTATTTAAAGTATAAATCATATAATTTGACCTTTTCCTGTGCTTGAGGTATCCATCCTTTTCATAATATATATGCATGGCATGTTAACCAGTTATGCACACTATCCTCCAAAGGCAGGCAATTTTTTTTTTTATGGATGTTGTTTATTCCTGTCAATGTATCTTCCTGTGTTATGCCATATGTAAGGCTCATCAACGATATAGTCTTGCAAGCTTCCAACTAATAATTTTAGCAGAAAAATCATACTCCCTCTGGTTGGATACTTGATGTTCAGGCTGGCAGTTTTTCTCTTTTATTTTAGGGTGCAGTTCTTTTATTTTTCATTGTATAAATGGAATTAAAAGTTGTCTTTCATCTGTTGTATTAGGTTATTTGCAATGGTGAGATACCATTTACTGGCTTGGTAGAGAAAGTTGAGCAAGAGCTCTTCTGGAAGGTTCTCTCTTTCCCTCCGTCCCTCCCTCTCTTGTAAATTGCCCTTTTTTTTGCATTCTCCGTTTCATCTTTTTGTGGTTTGACAGGCTGAGCGCTCAGATCTATTGTCAAGGCCAAATCTGTACAGGGTTCTTTATGCGTTTGAAGCTTGTAGGAACAATTGGAGGAAAGCAGCTGCATACATGTATAGATACTTTGTTAGATTGAATAGAGAGGGTAATACTTGTGTCGGCCGTCGGCTTTGTGATGAGTTGCAAGAGAGGTTGGATGCTTTATCTGCTGCTATCAACGCACTACAGCTTGTTGATCCCATGTTTGCATGGCTTGATTCCGTTTGCGAAGCCGATGATCAAATTTCTCCTAGTAAAAGACCTCGTAACCTTTTGATGGAGAACCGTATGTTCTGTTTGACTTTTGATTACTCTTTGGTTACAATGCAGCAATGTGGTTCATTTAACATTTGTTCTCCCTATGCAGTTGCTTTTGGTACAGACTCTGAGCTTTCAAGATTACAATTTTGTGTTGACATTGAAATTCTTGAGAAGGAATACACACTAACAGAGGCACTGTATATGCTCAGCACCTTAAATTTAAGGTTCAAAATTTCTGGTATGTCCAAAACCAATAACTTCTTTCTTGAATTTTTAAGATCATATCTGTAAACAATTGTATCCGTGCTCATGTTCCACAGAAAACCAGTCTATTGAAGCCCTGGTGGACGTTCTTATAAGCAAGAATTTATATGACATGGCCTTCACCATTGTGCTGAAATTTCTGAAGGAGTCAGGGTTGAAAAGGTTGTATTGGAATTTTTTATTCCTTTTGCTTTTTAACTGTTACTTTCTTTGTTTCTCATGCCCTACTTTGTGACTCTGCATTGATTTATGGTTGTACTGCAGGGAATTGGAACGTGTCTTTTCAGCGATTGCGCAGCAGTGCTGCTCAGGTAGAGCAAGCAAAACAGGGTGTGTTCTTTGTTTTCTTTTCCTTTTTGAATTATGCAAACATTTGTCCACTTTATATATTTGAACTTGTCTACTATATATTGGTTATTAGGTTCATATAAATGATATAATCTGTGTCCTAATCACAGGAAAAGTGTGACTGACAGTCGACAACTGTTGCTTCTTCCTTCTTCTGAGGATGATGCATGGGATATCAGCAGCAAGAGTATTCCTATTTCCCATCAGTTGCAAGGAACTTGCCACTGGGAAACCCTTGAACGTTATTTGGTAACTTCATTTTTGGCTCCTCTCACAATTTGTCATCAGTAGTTTTCATTTCCGTTCACCTTTAGTGTTGTAAACCTGAATACTGCTTCTCAAGATTAGTTATATTCTTTTGGTCCTGCACCTATGATGTGGTTTGCGGTTACATGTTTTGGTTCAGTTTACCTCAGTTCTGTGACATTTACTTCTTCATGACTGTTATAATAGTGCTTTGCATTTTTGAAAGACTAGCAGAACTCCACCCTTGTTTTATTCATGTTGAACTTACTAAACACTTTACTGTATTCTCCCTGAAATGCCTTGATATTTTATCATATTTTGCAGGAGGAATACAATGATTTGCATCCTAGGTTGCCATTGACTGTTGCTGAAACGCTTCTTTATACTGATCCAGAGATGGAGCTGCCTCTTTGGTTGGTTCAGATGTTCAAGGTGACCTCCTGAGAAATTCTCATATTCTGTGGCCTGTTATTTTAACTGACTGCTTGATCCACTTGTTTGTCTGTACACTTTGTTTTCAGAATAACAAGTCAGGGAGCAAGACCATCTCATGGGGGATGTCTGGCAAAGAAGCAGATCCTGCTGCACTATTTAGACTATATATAAATTATGGTCGGTATGCAGAGGCAACCAACTTTTTGGTGGAGTATTTGGAATCCTTCGCATCATCGGTAAATAGATTTATAAAGTCGAAGATTAAAATGCTATATCCTCAAAGAGTAAGTACGCGCAACATAACTCTTGGAAACAATTTGTAGAGACCGGTGGATGTCCTCCATCGCAAAAAGATGTCTGCAGCTTGGTTCCCGTACACTGCCATTGAAAGGCTGTGGGGCCAGCTGGAGGAGATGCAACGCGCTGGCCATAACGTGGACCAGTGTGATCGGCTGAAGAAGTTGCTACATGGAGCCTTGATGAGCCACCTGCAGCAGGTTAAGCCCAATCTGAATTCTGAGAACTTCCTGTTCGGTTTGTTGCCGCTGACTATGTTCTTTCCTTATTATGATCCCAGGTTGTGGTTGACTCGGAGGATGTGCTGTCTTCGGTGTGATAGGTAGGGAAGGAGCCAAAGCAGCTGATGGTCTGGTGTTGGCCATCTATTAGCGACATGTCACCATTGAAACATGTATGTAATTGCATGTACTGTTTGTATGCTAATTCTTCTCGACGAGGGACCCTTGTCTCAGGAAAGATCACGCATGTTTGCCACGGCTCTGTAGACAGCATTTGTTAATGTGCATATGCGTTGTCGTTGACTCCCTTTGCTATTCGCCTTAGAGAAAATTCCTTCTAAGCAACTAGATAATATTACGATCCCTTATGAGCCATTGGAAAAGTTCACGTCCCTTGTGAGCCACTGGTCAAGATTTGCATTCCCTCCTGTGCCACTCCTGACTATGAAAGACAATATAGCCCTTCACCCCTATTGGACCAGCCATTGTCACCCTTTTTGGAGGGGAAAATATTCGGTGAAATCGTGAAAGCCTTCTCGAAAAACCTATTTAAAAGTTTTGAAAAATTATGAAGCTTGATATACGTATAGAGGACATAGTGAGAAACATGCATGCAAAATTTGAGAACTTATGGGCAGAAAGAGCAAGGTGCCTCCTTCACTTTAAATTTTCATACAACGAAAAAGAATTTGTATCCCTCTTTAAATTGCAAATGCCGGCAGATTCTTCATCTAATTGATCTCGGACCAAAAGAACGATGAAACGAATGAATGGAGGGTTTGACAAGGTAAAAGAAAAGGTGAAGAATAGAGAAAACCATTATCTGCACATGATCTCATTCTCTGAAGTGCAGTAGCATACAGCTGCCTCCTTGCCAACCAGCCTCAGGGTGCCTTCAAAAACCTCCACATCACAGGGTATCCTCAGAGCCCCCTGATGCTGGAACCCGAACTCCTCTTCCGCCTCCCTGAGCAGCTGCCCAAAAGCCCAGTGGCCAAGGTACTCCGTGGGGATCACAAACCTTTTCATCTCCTCGCCAACATACACGGCAAAGAACCCTTTCGGAACACCATGGCAGCTGCTGCTCTTGCCGGCCTTGGGTGCAAGTGCGAGTCTCTTCCACTTCTTGAAAAGCTGTTGAAGCCTCACGATGTCTCTGATCTTGTTGCTGGTTGACCTGCCTTGTTCCCCCATTGTCAGCCTCCGTAGCTAACCTCTCGTTTCTGGTTGCTGCCTCCTTGCCTTGTAGCAATGCAACTCACATATATAGGGGATTGGGTCCATATGTCTAAGCGCGGTCAGCGCTTTCAAAGGGTTAGTTTGAATGTACTAATCGGTGGTTTGAGGTATGATGCCTTGTTTTAGTTTGCAAGCTCCATTCTTTAGATCATTGTTCTTGGGCTCTTGGTAGATTATATTTAAATAAATGAATATTGAAACAATGAGCACCCGTGGCGCTTCAGCAGCTGATTCATTGTGCTGTCTGGGTTGACATATATTGTGTGACATAACTTGCGAAGGAACTCAGGCGTGGTTTCAACTCCCTTGTCATCCTGGTTTGTTGCACCGGAAATATGGAAACACTGAAAAGATTGTCTTCAATGGGGTGCAGCCGAACATCTCCTCTCTTTGTCAGCAGTAACAACATAATTAATTAGTTTTGAACGTGAATACAAGGAAGAACATGAAAACTCGGTCACATAGTGCCAAATTCAAAATTATTTCCTAAACCACGAAAATAATTAGTTAACAGTCTGTTAAGTGTGAAATTTCATAAAGATTTCTCGAATTTTATATGCATCCATTGAATTTGCTAAAAATAAATAAGTTCTTTGTCATGTCAAAAACCTGACCGCCTCCACAAGAATGCAAGTGTGATCCAACTGATGAAAGATTCTCTGCTAATGATGAGCAAATGGCCCAAATGTTGCAATCAACACCAACTCTAATCTGCTTATCTAAACAACTACCATGCATTATTTGATTTCACCTCATCATTGGTGCAAGCTCATCCAATCGACAGTTCATTGATCGGAAAAGGACTCCTCTAGTGGTCCTAGCTTTAGGCAGCATCCCGAACTACCCCTACAGTGTTAGCTTTTTTGACTATGAAACAAAAGGCGCCAAAACAATTGTATATACATACACGGCTTCACATTGTTTATTCCTCGGTTTTCTTTCTGCTACTAATCATTTGCAGTGATACTTTATTTTGCTCAACATCATTTACTAATCATTGATATCTTCTTTCTTAATTTAGGGGTTATTGGGTCAATATCAGTACTCGAACTTGATTGCGCTTCTCCACGACTCCCATGTATAGTTATGTCCTTCTCAGTGGGTCTTTCATTTGACATTTATTAGGTGACACATCAGCAAAAAGTATGAAAGATGAGGGAAGTCTTGCATTAGGATGAAAGGGTAGTGACACTCTTTCTATTTTGATGAAAGGAGAATGAAAGCTGCAATAAAACTCTTTTCCTTTCATATGCAAAATAAAATGGATCCCCATTGGTACACCTATGCAAATATTTAATGTTCCGTTCAGCCTATGAAACTGTAAAATGAAATAGTGCATCGAGAGATGCACTTTCATTTCACGGAACAAGAGTAGAAAGTTGACATGTCATGCTTAAAAACGTGAAATGAAAGATGCCACCGAGAATAGCCTTAGCTTCGGAGGCAGACTCTCTTCAATAACCACATTCACCTGTGACAATTAGAGTTGGTTCTGAGTTTCTGTTGTGCGAAAGAAAACTAGGATGTTTTTACATTAAAGCCACTCTCAATGGGAGTTTCATAAGCATTAAATGAGGTGCCACATCAGTTAAAGTGATGACATGGCAAGATAATTAATATGAAAGAGATGAAATGAGTTTCATCCTCATGAAACTCATTTGGCACTCGTTTCATAGGTATGAAACTCTAATAAAACTCCCATTGAGAACATAATGTTTCATCATAACATATTTTAACCAATCCCATCACAACAAATACATGTTAATTTAATGCTACAAGTTGTTCATGAAATCATGAGATGAAACCGTGCACTGAGAGTGACTATTTCATCCACCTAATTATGTCTTTAAATCTGATGTGACACTCTTGGTAAGTGTGAGATAAAACTATGCACTGAGACTGGCCTAAGAATAATGAGAATCATGCTATGTGCAGGCTTCAAGGTACTTGAACAAACTCACTTCGTTAATTTTGCATATTCAAAATTAGCATTAGTATTGTTGTAATATCAGAAGTTTATGCATTTTAAGTTTCTGAACAAAAGCACATTGCCTCACTCATGGACACGTCATAAACAAAGGAAGCTACAATAAGAGTTCTGGATGCAACTTAAAGAAAGTGAAACTGAAACCGTCTGCACCTGTGGCAAAAAAAAAAGAACTCAAATTATTGCATCAGAATGAATATCAACTGAAGAAACCGTTGGTACCTTATTCCTGACACATGATGCACTCACATGCAGGGTTCAAAGAACCGGGTTAACCGGCCGGTTAACCCGGTTAACCGATAAACCGGTCCGGGCCGGTTACACCGGTTGGCCGGTTAACCCACGGTTCAAATTCAAAAAATTTCAAAAATTGAAAAATTTTGTATAAAAAATTTGTTAAAAAACTAGAGAAGAAATAAAGATTTATGATAAAATAATAATATGAAATTGAGGTTGTTTGACGTAGAAAAAATTCACGGAATACAAATAAAGGTAAAAAGGCCATAGAACCTTATAACCGGTTGGTTAACTGGTCAAACCGCCGGTTAACCGCTATAACCGGCCGACTAACCCTCCCTCTCCCAATCTAAATTTTCTTTTTTTTAGCTAAATAGAAAACATAGTCATAGGTAATTTAGATAGAACATAGTCCGAAATTTAAAATAGAAAGTCATTGACATTATTCTTTAAAAGCTAGGTAATTTTATTGATGTATAATTATTTGTTGAAGACTATGTTTTGGACAACTATAACCAAGACATGAGTGAAAGTCATATTTTTCTATGTATCATGTATAATTAATCTTGTTGTTGTATGAATTTGTGAACAATATGAGTTAGACAACTATATTTGACTTTTCATTGGACAATATAGTTGTGTTGTGTCCTATGAAGTGGATATAATACGAATTTATGTCTAAAATTATCATTAAAATTTTAGACCGGTTAATATATTTTTCCTATTTTTCTGATTTTTTTATTCTATTGCAATTTGCACTCGTGCCTGAAAACCGGTCGGCTAACCGGTCCGATCGGTCGGTTAACCGGAATAACCGGCCAGCTAACCGGTTGCCAACCGTCCCAAACAAAAAATGAATTTTGTCCGGTTAGCCGGCCGGTTTTTCCGGTTATCCGGTTAACCGCTGGGCCGGCCCCGTCCGGTTCTGGCGGTTCGTTCGGTTTCATAAACCTTGCTCACATGACACATGATCCTCGAGGCGTATAAGCTCTAGAGATCAGGCTGCAAATGGCCGTAGATGCCATGGCCTCAGCTTGAGCCAGCTGACAACTTGCTCACTTAAAGAAACTGAAACTGAAACCGTCTGCACCTGTGGCAAAAAAAATTGTTTAACTCAAATTGTTGCATCAGAATGAATATAAACTGAAGAAACCGTTGGTTACCTTATTCCGGACACATGATGCACTCACATGTGTCATTGAGAGATTTCAAGTATGCTCATTTCATTTGGAAATGCCTCACCAAGTACATGCACAAATAAAATTGCTAAAAAGCAATCACTGACAAATGACATATCACGTAACTTTACAGCTTCCCTATAATCCTTAAAAAATACAATATCGAAGAGAATGGGGAGTTCTCAATCAAATAATTGTCAAAATCAAGCTAGAAAAAGATCAATATCATAGTGGAAGGCCAACAGCATAGATAACACTAATAGCATATCTTTTACTAATTTCAAGCTCTCCTTTTGGAGTTTATTCTAACCTGATATATATAGCAATAAAAATTAATACAAACTTATCAAAAGGATCAACACCGGTAAGCAATTTTATATTGTCAAGGAAAAATGTCCGGTAAATAAACTAGAAACAAAATGATAATGCTAGTCATATCTCACAAAATTTTGACTAACGTTATTCTGGTCAACAGGTAATTAAGAAAACATACACAAAATTTCATCCACATTGCATGTTCAGCAGCAAAATTAACTGGAAATATAAAAAATCTTGTACTGAAGGTATTCCAGTGCAAACATAATAGGCACATACACTGACAGACACTTAGCTGGAAGAGCAAGCAAACTAAGTCATAAATCTAGTTTGATACAGTGATGCAGGAAATGAAATCACGTTGTGTATCACTACTAAATAAAGCTCTACAGTAACCGGTTAAAAATAGGCATATTGGCGAAATCCATTTCTGCCACTTGGTCCCTCTCACTACGAGAGAGAAAATATAGTGGCGGAAATAAGACCACATCTAAATGAGCCGTCTCTGGATTTGTGTTACTTCCCTCTATCTATTGTAATATGAAAAATGAAAAAGGAAAAAAAGACTACAACTCAATATAAATGGAAAGAAGCCCAACGTGAGTGAATTTGTGTTACTTCCCTCTATTTCTAGTGGCCCAAAAAGCCTATTTTGCACAACCCGCGATTTTTTTTCCA
The DNA here is from genome assembly GCA_031894775.1 of Chloris gayana. Lineage (NCBI taxonomy): Eukaryota > Viridiplantae > Streptophyta > Magnoliopsida > Poales > Poaceae > Chloris > Chloris gayana. Next base: position 1,148,582 of record JAUNZO010003024.1, on the reverse strand, counting down.
ATCCTCGCACCACTCTGCCGCACCGTGTGATCCCGAACCCGCCGACTCCCATGCCTCGACGTTCGATGTGCTCGCGGCTCGCGCGTCGCCGCGCTGGGGAGTGGTCCGCCGCGGCGCTGCCGGTCTACCCCGGCATCACTCGGCCCGCCTGTACCGACGACCGCCCCTGCACCCTGCACCCTGCACCCCTGCCCCTGCCTGCCTCGAGGCGCCCAGCCGCTCAGGCCGCGAGACGCAGACGCCCTGTGGCCCCGGCCCCAGGCCAGCAGCCCAACGCACTGCTAACGCCGGCGTCAGGACTGACCGGCGCGTGTTGTGCCGCCACGCATCCACTAGTGGCTCGCCAGGAACACCAGTGCCTAGGTAAATTGATTGAAGGTAAGAAAAAGAAATTCTAATTTCTAACCTGGTCTTTGAAATTGATTTTCTAATGGAGGTTAATTGTGATTTAAATGATGTTAATTTTAGGTGTAAATCATAAAGAGGAAGAACACCAACACCACTGATTTGAGAGATTTCGTGGCAAGAGCCATCGCAAAGAAACAAACACAACAGAGATTATTTGGTTAAATATCATGTCGCATTGATATGCTTACTTATATGTGCCCGCATTGCTTATTTGAAGATTCTTCACTGTTTTTTAATTTTAAAACATTTCATGTAAAAAAATTGACTCCAAATATGAATAGAAATATTTTACAACTGCATAATCACATATGTGCTAAAATGATGCGCTAAATAGCAGACTACAGTATCATAGTTTACGGAAACCATATAGGAGCAAAAATGTCTTTTCCTCTTAAAGTTAACGTCGTTAAGTGTTCATAGTAACAAAAGTATTAGAGAGCGAAGAAAAGTTTCGTTGCTGCATACATAGAAAACTTTTCAAGTTTGAATGCTAAAAAAGAATAAGTAAGTTGATGCTATACACCTAATTTTCTCTAATAAATCAAGAGATGGTCCCGTCCGCCTTCGCGCCCGACGCTAGCGCGCCGCCCCCGCCCCTGCAGCTCACGCGCGTCGTTCGCGCCACCGTCGAGGGAGGATGCCGGTGAGGGAGGAGGCCACTCTTGATCCGGCGGCGGCCGACCTCGGGCCTGCCGGATCCGCGTCGCCACCGTCTTCGCCGCTTATGGCCTCGCCGCCGCCGCCGCCGTCAAAACGAACCCCAGCGCCCGCCTTCTCGCGGTCCCACGGCGGTCCGAGTACATCTGTACATCATCGACGACCGCAGCTACGGCCGATTCAACACCACGCTCCGCGACGGGGAGCAGTCTCAGGGCGCCACTGACCAGCGCGGAAAAGCTCGTTGTCGTGCGCCACCTCGCCCGCCTTGCCGTCGACATCATCGAGGAAGGATTCCCGGCCTCCTCGCCCGACGACCTCGACGCCGTGCGCTCCATTCCCATCGAGGTCGGGAATATGCCCGTTGGGGACGACAGCCACGTCCCCGTCATCTGCGGCACGCGAGGCGACCCAGGATACGCACCTTCGATGCCACGAGTGAGATCCATATGCAGCATAACCTGAGGAAGACGCCCGAGCAGGTTGTGCCGATTGCCAGGGAGATGGTAGGGTACGCATGTCGAATTCAGCCCGGAGGACGCTGGCAGGTATTATCATTGCAGCTTTTGGTGATCACAATCTTCTAAATTGTAGCTGTAACCTGTAAGGAAGGTCTGAACATTTTGATACGTGGAAATATTCTTATGACTAAAATTCTGTTTGAGCTAATTGAGAAGCTCTTTAGGATCAAAATCACGGATCCAAATTTAGCACACATTCTGAAGGAAACCTGTTCCCTTAGTATTGCATCTGTTCATCTTAATGTCCTTACTAGGAATTCAGAAACCAGACACTTTTCATAGATTATTCTCAGTTGGTAAGATATACAAGTCAGCTCACTTGCACAAATCTTCTCTTCTGCAGGTTCTGTCTGTGGTTGGTATATTGCAAGATGAAGTTGATCCTATGGTATCTGTGATGAAAGTCGAGAAAGCTCCTCTTGAATCTTCTGCTGATATTGGTGGGATAGATGCTCAGATTCAAGAAATCAAAGAGGCAGTACAGCTTCCATTGATCCATCCTAAGCTGTATGAAGACATTGGAATCAGGCCTTTGGAACTTCTCCATCCACTGATTAATGAGAAAAGCCAAGGTCCTATCTGCTTCGGGAAGGTAACTCAGTACCATTGTTTCATTGTTTATGTGCACCTCATGGTACCATAACATTTTCTTGCAAAAGTACTTTTCTCTCAGGAAAAAATTGAGAGGTCCCATGGTTTTGGTGCCCTTTATTTAAAAACTTAGCTTATGACTATGTCTGCCAATAGCAAATTCTATTCTGGAGTAGGGGAGGTGTGGAAGGCTCCATGGAGCTACAAAATAATTCTCAGTGCATGTTATCCATAGGCTCTACTATATTATAGATTGACTTTTTTATGGTATCTGTGTCTTCTCTGCAATCTGCATGAGCTCGTTGCCTGTCTGTTATCACATGTTTATTATGGCCTGGTAACTGAGATAGTATTTTTATGTTTAGATGTTGTTAATGACATGCCTTTATTGACCTGGTATGATTATTGTATGAGTATAATGAAAATAAGAACCCAACTTCATCGTTTCTTCATGTAATCAGGGAACTATAATCTTGCTTATTTTTACTCAGGACAGTTCTTGTTGCACTTTTTTAACGTTTTACTTTGTTTCCTTTCTCTTGCTCCACCACCCCAACCAACAGTTCATGGAGATCGATGGTTGAGTGTTTGCAGTGATGAAAGGCAGCCTTGCGGCAGTTTCAAAATTCATCAGGATAGAACAATTATATGTTGCTCTGATAAATAACTTACATTTGTTCAAATATCAGCTATGCGTAGATGCAGAGAAAATATGTATTCTCACCTAGATCAATGTTTATACATGTTGCATCCTAACTTAAACATTGCGGAGGAAAAATAAAAGGGCTTTACAATGACACATCTTTAGGCTAATGCTCCAAACAAATTACTTACTTTTCATATCAGTTTTAAGTATAAATGTTGTGGATGAGATTAAATTGCTATCTTCCTCCACTTGACTAGCTCCTACTAGGAAAAAAATGAGTTATGTGCCTATATATAAGTTCAGGCTACTTTCTTGCATCTTTTTAGTTTTCATGGGTGTTCTTCAGGATACCAAGCCAACCTTTTCCCCTTTGAAATCACTTACCATTCTATGATCTTATTTTTTAAAATTGAAAAAAGAATGCTAGATGGCCTCAGTTGCAAATAGTTTTTTCCTTAATTATGTCATTACGGATTCAGTGGATTCTGCTCACATTGACTCCATCCATAAATTATAAGTAAATCTTATTTATGCTCGTCCTGTTGACATTATTTTATTAATTAATTATCTCAAGCGCACTTATTTTTTAAGATTACATACATACATGTTTAGTGATGCTGATAGGTTCAAAACTACATCTTTCCTGACGGCATAAGAATTATTAATTATAATATACTGCAATGGCATCTTCTAGGGTTTAATTTTTCTTGGACTTAAAAATATGTAATAACAAATGTGCTATTTCCCGCCACTCTTCATGTTATACTTCTATAATTTTTCTTATGCATCTTTCAACATAGACGAAATGAAAGTCATAATATCCTGCATCATAACCACCATCTTGTTGAGGCAGCCAGTTCTACTAGATCATCACCTGCATCTTGTGATCGTTGTTGTTAAGGTAGGATATTTTTGTTTTGTTTATTGCCTGATCCATAAGGCATTATAGATTTTAACCGTCATTGCCTCCGATTTTTTGAAATCAAACACTCCGTTCGACTCTGTACTTTCAGAGCCTGAATTTTTAAATTAATTAATTGGTTAAATGTAGTATTTTCAAGAGCATGTAAACTCCCATCTTAAAAATACCCTGAACGAATTATCACTAGCTCTGCTTTGCTTTTTCAGCCAGAGGGATTTCGAACGACTGTTACAGTTTCAAGCATCAGCGAGAATACAAACTGGTTCTTTGTGTTTTGCAACCGGTGCAATAAGGCATGCATCATGGATGGAGACACATATAGATGTCGCTCCTGCTATTGTCGAAGTTCAAAACTGAAGTAACATAACCATCTTACCTCTATTTCGCTGCCTGTCTATATCCATCTTATCTAATATGTTACTCATTGTGTTCATGTTCAGGTATAAAATATGTGTGATTGGAACAGATGGCACTGCTGAATCTGAATTCATATTCTTTGGTGCAATGGGTCGTCACCTTATCCGCAAAAATATAGCAACTGTGATGAGATCTGGAGCACGAGCTGGTACTCTACCACCTGAGATTGCATCCTTGGTCACAGAAATTTCAACTCACAGTACATGTCATCGCAAGAGCTTTCCAGAGAGCAACTTATTCATATCAAGTTAAATCCATAGACTGCTCCTACGGCCGCCAACCTTTGATTCCTCAGATCGCTGCTGCTCAGTCAGTACAGCAACCACTGCAACTGCCATATCAAAGAACAACAGCACCTAAGGGCAAGAGAAACACAGATGACGCCTCAACATCTATGACTATTTTACCAGCAGAGCCTACTGATAATGCTACTGCATCCCCAACAACGGACCCACCCCTTTTTCTGTAGGAACACAGGTTAATCACTTGTCCAAACCATACATGTCATCACTTACATGTTGAGTACTGTTCAATGGCCAAACTGTACCTTAGTTGCACAAAAAATACGCTTTAGGTTGGCATTTACTGAATTTTCAGCTTAAGCTACTTATTGATTTCCTTGAAGTGCAATGCTGAGATTATTCTCAGCTACTATATAAATATACGAACCACATAATGTCAATCCATTGTCACTCTGCTTTGTCTTAATTTAATATTTAATTAACCTGGTTTCTATATATTTTTTTGTTACATGTTCTTCCATGTTGTCCTTCATAGATGAACGATACACAAATTTCTTCCTATCGGACTCTATTCCTAGAGACAAAACATAGTAATCGTTCAGAAAACTGAGTTGTCTAATAAACCTTTTGCTTCACAGAGCGAAGGAGAGCGCAGGACATGAAAATATAACATGGTCATCACTGGATCACGACACTGCTAAATGATATGTGAGATTCATCTATCTAGGCTCTTGTTGCCCCTAAGTTTTTTTACCCTTGTACATTATTGCTGCATATATTTGGCATCTATTTTTGTCGGTGGACAACTGTCACGGTAGTAATATGTGCTGTTAGAATATTAATGATACCTTTGTACATTACATTATCTAAGGCAGGTTTCATCAGAACATGATGTTGATGCCTCATTGTAAAAGGAGAAAAAATATAAATTTGTTTCCTTTCTCCTCTTGCAATGTGCTATGCTAAGTTATGCCCTGCTAGGTGTCATGTAAGTATCACATCCAGATGATTCCATTTAATTATGTACCACAAAGTATTATTTCCATTTAAGCATTTCAGTATCAATATTATACAAGATATTTATTGCTTGAAAACAATAACAGCATGCTCAATATTTTGCTTGATGCTTCCGTTTTTTGCTGCTGCTGAACTGATGTGAAACAGGTCATGAGTTAGATATCTGAATTAATTATCATGCTTCCATTATGATCTATAGATATGCACTTTTTGCTTTACACGGTCCTTTGCCTGATTTTGTGATACTGGCCTTAAGATAACTACGTTAACCATGCGACAATTGATGAGATTCATATATCTGTTTTGCTGTTTCGTAGGATAGATACACTTATGCACGCAGAGGTACTCTGCAAGTTAGCACTCTTTCTATTGCTGCATACTCCTCTATTCTTGTTTTGATGACGTTAAGACAAAGGAATTAGTTCATTTTTAAACTAAGATACTTGTCCTAACGTCAACAATAAAAGAATGGAGGGAGTATTGGTTAGAGCATGCCTCATAAGAAAAGGAATATATATATATTTTTGAAGTGTTAGCAGGAACACAAAACCTGTTTCATGTATTCTGCATCTGCTTAAAAGAACTCTGTGTTTTTTTTTTGTTTATGCAAATAGCAAGGCAATTCTTGCCACCTAGACTAGAGTACCGTCTGCTCTATACATGCATACATGGAGCAATATTTGTATGATCATTGACCAATCGCAATACACATACCGACATAATTTTTGCATGGATTTTCAGAAATACAAGGTGAGTTTCTGTCCCACATCACTTCTTGCCTGTTGATTAGTTTCAGAGAATTCCATTCAGTTCCCTTGGTCCATATGCCAACACATTGATCTGTAATGGTTACTGACAATCACATGTACTGAGATGTGTAGCAATGCTTTAAACTGAGGGTTCTCATTTTCAGATGTGGGGACAAATTCTAAAGAAGTAGCCACTTGCCTTGTTGGATACATGCTGCCTCACCTGCTCTTACAGTTTTGCACTTATACTTTAGTTTATAGAGGAATGTGTTCACCGTAGTCATTTTGAGCAATATGATATGAAGCACATGTTACCTCATCTCTTTTCAAGGGACCTAATACCATTTCTTTTTACGTGAGAATAGTATTCTGCCGCCTAAAATAATCTCAAATTTTGAAACAAAAATATGTCTGTGTTGTTTCGGCAGGCTACCTCACAGAGTCACAGTACGTTGTTTTCTTTCTTACAATGCTTCATGCTTATCACAGTTCATATTTCTTCTATATGCTAGATGGTGGCGTCATCGGAACGACTGCGTCTTCAACGGAGCCTCACCGAATCTTGCTACGGTGCTTAGAACAGTAGGTGATGAGCTGAGAATGTGGGAGCATGGCTGGTGCTAAGGGCTTGTCCTTGCTAACCAACAATGATGGTGAGGCTGTTGGATAACCAAACAACCGTCCACCATGGTCGTTTCCTCTTTACTTGAATAGGCGCGTGAGTCTGGATCAGTCTTCACAGTGCAGTTTTTGTGCTGGTGCGTGAGTCTTGGTGGTGTCTGATTCTGGAATTATTTATCCTCTTCTATTAATGAAATGATGCGCGGTTCTCTTGCACGTTCGAGAAAAAAAAAGATAGTAGTATATTTCTGGTATAAAAAAGATGACCTTGTTCTATTGTTTCCTTGTGCAAATTGGGATTGTTTTTTTATGTATGTTTACATTTGTCTTCTTTTTGGTTTTTCAATCAATTTTTTATGTACTCCTCAAATCTGTAGTAAGAAAAAGAGTCTGATCTGATTTATCTATGATGATTACAAAGAGTTGCGAATATATTTCGAATTAATTTCTAAAGTGTGGCTGCCCAGTGATAAGAAAAATAGAGTAGTGCATGTTACTTCTGTGACCCTATGGTGTATAAACTAAAGAATCCCATGTGCTTTAATACAGGTTAGATTGGAAGTGATTTTGGAACAAAGTCTATGGAACAAAATAGTGTTTTAGACGGCAAGGACAATTAATTGATGTTGACGATACAAGCGAACTAGAGAAAGAATTTTATGCGAAACCCATGAACAAATAAATGATGTAAATTGTCTGTAATGGAGTAAATTGAGTGTCAAAGGGTGTGGATCTTGTCGCGGAAATGAGCTGACTTAAATATACTTGTCTGGATGGGAGATATCCACTTGAATTCTAATAGAGTGTCCATTGTTCTTTTAGAGATTAGAGAACCAAATGAAATTTATAACCACTGGTGATCAGTTCTCTTATTACTATGACTACGGACCCAGCAATCAATCTAATAGAGCCCAACACTAGTCTTTCCTGGTTCATTGCCCGCCAGAATAAACACGCGCCGAGTTATACTAGTATTTTATCTCAAATCAAAGGTCGGTTCAGGCCGGACTCAAAAGAGAAAAGAAGGGTCGGTTCCTAGTTCATAAATCAACGGCCGGGGTCAGTACTGTTCTAACCAAAGGCTTCGATCACCCCTACGGGCTACGGCCCTACCACGCCGATTTACGTACCACACGAAAAAGAAGGTCCAAAATCCTTGTTCGGCCCTTCCCCAATCTCGCCTCGCTCCGCCCCCGCTCGCCTCCCAGTAAACCCTAGCTCGCTTGCTCCCGCGCGCCCCGCCGCCATGGACGCGATCGACGCGGAGCTAGCGCGCGCTCAGGAGGAGCGGCGCAAGATGGAAGAGCAGCTCGCCGCCGGCGCCCCCATGGCTATCTCCTCCGTCACCTTCGACACGGATCTCTATGGCGGGGGCGGCTCCGACCCCAACCGCTTCGCCGGCTACGACACCTCCATCCCGGCCTCCGAGGACGACGCCGCTGAGGACGATATTGAGGCCGCTAATCGGGCGCCCCGCCGCCTGGCGACCTACACGGGCCATGCCATCGCGGCCGCCGACCTTCCCCGCGCGCCCGACGACGACGGCCTGCCGAAGAAGTCCCAGCGCATCATCGACCGCGAGGACGACTACCGCCGTCGCCGGCTGGACCGGATAATCTCGCCGGAGCGACACGACCCGTTTGCTGCTGGTGAGGCAACCCCGGACCCATCTGTGCGGACCTACGCTGATGCCATGCGCGAAGCTGCGCTGCAGAAGAAGAAGGACGAGCTGCTGCGTGAGATAGCCAAGAAGAAAAAAGAGGAAGAGGAGAAGGAGAAGGAGAGGAGGGCTGATGCTGAGCAGCCAGCCGCCACAACCAAGCGCCGCAACAGATGGGACCAGTCGCAGGACGGTGATGCTGCTGCAGGCGTTAAGAAGGCAAAGACGTCCTCAGACTGGGATGCCCCTGATGCAACACCTGGGGTTGGGCGTTGGGATGCCACGCCTGGCCGTGTTGGAGATGCAACACCCTCGGTGAGAAGGAACAGATGGGATGAAACACCAACGCCAGGAAGAATGGCTGATGCTGATGCGACACCTGCAGCTGGCGGGGCTACACCAGGCGCGACACCATCTGGTGCTTGGGATGCTACTCCAAAGCTGCCTGGTGGACTTGTCACACCAACCCCTGGTAAGAAGCAGAGATCAAGATGGGATGAGACACCAGCGAGTATGGGAAGTGCAACCCCTGGTAGTCTTGGTGCTGCAACACCTGCAGGGTATACACCCGGACCAACACCATACGGCGCAGAGAACCTTGCCACTCCAACTCCTGGCCAAATCGCTCATGCTCCACTGACTCCAGAGTACTACAATCTAATGCGCTGGGAGCGGGACATTGAGGAGAGGAATAGGCCTCTCACTGATGAGGAGCTTGATGCCATGTTCCCCTCAGAGGGATACAAGATTCTGGAACCTCCAGCATCTTACAAGCCCATAAGAACACCAGCAAGGAAGCTTCTTGCAACCCCAACGCCTCTTGGTACACCTATGTATGTAATTCCTGAGGAGAACCGTGGGCAGCAATTTGACGTGCCCAAAGAGATTGGTGGTGGACTGCCAATGATGAAGCCAGAGGATTACCAGTATTTTGGAGCATTACTAAATGAGGAAGAGGAGGAGCAACTATCTCCGGAGGAGCAGAAGGAGAGAAAAATCATGAAACTGCTGCTCAAGGTGAAGAATGGCACACCACCACAGAGGAAAACAGCACTCCGGCAGCTGACAGACAAAGCCCGGGAATTTGGTGCTGGACCACTGTTCAACAAAATTCTACCGTTACTTATGCAACCAACACTAGAGGACCAGGAAAGGCATCTTCTGGTGAAGGTTATTGACAGGGTGCTGTATAAGCTGGATGAGCTGGTCCGTCCATTCGTGCATAAGATTCTTGTGGTTATTGAGCCACTTCTTATTGATGAGGACTATTATGCTCGTGTTGAGGGTCGGGAGATCATCTCAAATCTCAGCAAAGCAGCTGGCCTTGCCACCATGATTGCTGCCATGAGGCCAGATATTGATAACATTGATGAGTATGTGAGAAATACCACTGCTAGGGCATTCAGTGTGGTGGCTTCTGCTCTGGGTATCCCTGCTCTCTTACCATTCTTGAAAGCCGTCTGTCAAAGTAAGAAGTCTTGGCAGGCTCGGCACACTGGTATCAAGATCGTTCAGCAAATTGCTATTCTGATGGGCTGTGCTGTTTTGCCACATCTGAAGTCACTAGTTGAGATCATTGAGCATGGTCTGAATGATGAAAACCAGAAAGTGCGGACAATTACTGCCCTTTCTCTTGCTGCACTTGCTGAGGCTGCTGCACCCTATGGTATAGAAAGTTTTGATAGCGTGCTGAAGCCTTTGTGGAAGGGTATCAGGTCTCACCGTGGAAAGGTCCTTGCTGCATTCTTGAAGGCCATTGGTTTCATCATCCCTCTGATGGACGCTCTTTATGCTAGTTACTACACAAAGGAGGTGATGCAAGTTCTCATCAGGGAGTTCCAGTCACCTGATGAAGAGATGAAGAAAATTGTCCTCAAGGTTGTGAAACAGTGTGTCAGTACAGAGGGTGTGGAGGCTGATTACATCCGCACTGAAATCCTTCCACATTTCTTCAAGCATTTCTGGGTTAGGAGAATGGCTCTTGACCGTAGGAACTATAAGCAGCTTGTGGAAACTACTGTGGAGATGGCAAACAAGGTTGGAGTGGCTGATATTGTTGGGAGGATTGTTGAGGATCTGAAAGATGAAAGCGAACCCTACAGGAGAATGGTGATGGAAACAATTGAGAAGGTGGTGGCTAATTTAGGTGCTTCAGATATTGATGCTCGCCTAGAGGAGCTTCTTATTGATGGTATCCTTTATGCTTTCCAAGAGCAGACAAGTGATGATGCTAATGTTATGCTTAATGGTTTTGGAGCTGTGGTTAATGCACTTGGACAGAGAGTTAAGCCATACCTTCCTCAGATTTGTGGTACCATCAAGTGGCGCTTAAACAACAAGAGTGCAAAGGTTAGGCAGCAAGCTGCCGATCTGATCTCAAGGATAGCCATTGTCATGAAGCAGTGCCAGGAGGAGCAGCTCATGGGTCACTTGGGTGTTGTGCTGTATGAATACTTAGGAGAGGAGTACCCAGAAGTGCTGGGTTCTATTCTTGGAGCTTTGAAGGCTATTGTGAATGTCATTGGTATGACTAAAATGACTCCCCCAATCAAAGATCTTCTTCCACGTCTCACTCCCATATTGAAGAACAGACACGAAAAGGTCCAAGAGAACTGCATTGACCTTGTTGGTCGTATAGCTGATCGTGGAGCAGAATTTGTGCCAGCTAGAGAGTGGATGAGGATTTGTTTCGAGCTGCTTGAAATGTTGAAGGCTCACAAGAAAGGTATTAGGAGAGCCACTGTGAACACATTTGGTTATATTGCGAAGGCTATTGGACCACAGGATGTGTTGGCCACTCTGTTGAATAACTTGAAGGTGCAGGAACGGCAGAATCGTGTTTGCACAACTGTAGCAATAGCCATTGTTGCTGAAACTTGCTCACCTTTCACTGTTTTACCTGCCCTCATGAATGAGTACCGTGTCCCAGAGCTCAATGTCCAAAATGGTGTTCTGAAGTCTCTCTCTTTCTTATTTGAGTACATTGGTGAGATGGGCAAAGATTACATATATGCCGTCACTCCCTTGCTTGAAGATGCTCTAATGGATAGAGATCTAGTTCACAGGCAAACTGCCGCGTCTGCTGTTAAGCACATGGCTTTAGGCGTTGCTGGCTTGGGTTGTGAGGATGCTCTTGTCCATTTGCTCAACTATGTCTGGCCCAACATATTTGAGACGTCTCCCCATGTCATAAATGCTGTCATGGAGGCGATTGAAGGGATGAGAGTTGCACTAGGTGCTGCTGTTATTTTGAATTATTGCCTCCAAGGTCTTTTCCATCCTGCAAGGAAAGTACGTGAAGTTTATTGGAAAATCTACAACTCACTATATATCGGTGCACAAGATGCACTTGTTGCTGCTTACCCTTCCTTGGAGGATGATGGGGATAATATCTTCAGCCGTCCGGAGCTGGCAATGTTCGTGTGATTGATGTAAGTCTTGCTTACTGCAATTTCTTATGGTGCAGTGAAAATTTGAAAGATTTTTTTTTTGTTATAATTTTCTCACCTTGGATCATGCAGCTCATGTTATACTTGTATAGGTTCTGTATTGTCGGAATGCGTTTCTTATATTCCCTTCGGTATCTATGCTCAGTTTCTATGCTTCATAATATTGTTAGGCCCCTACCGGATTGAAGCTTAGATGATGTATTGAGTTTTGCCATTAGAATTCCTTGTAATCCTTAATCCTTAATTGTATGTGCACAGGATTTAGGTATTGTTCTGTATTTTGCATGGGGTGGGTTAGTGCATGTGTTATGTTTCTTTTAGCATTGTTGCATGTTCTCTCTGTACAAAGGATCTGATATCAAACAAATTGGCAGGCGGATGCACATGTCCATGTATCGTCATCATATGCATGTGAAGCTTTTGAACTAGGTGGTATTTGAGTTAGAGCTTGTATTTGAATTATCTGGAACCTCTTGTGATGTATGTTATTGAAATTGCATCTCTTTTCTATTTGCAGGATTGTTCCTTCTGAAGGAGGGTGCAATGTTTACGATTTTCTTTTTTCTGGCTTACTGTAATGGTATCCTGAACTGCTGTCATATCTCATATGCTAACCATTCTTGAGTTGCTTTATTTTTCAGGGTATAGGTCCAAGCTGCTGAAGAGTTATACTGGATCAAAGGACCATCATACAGACGGAGAACAACCCCAAGCATCTATGTTTTGAAGGAGAAATGACAACCCTAGTATGACAGTCTTTTGTTATGAATGGTCTGTGTGTCAGTGTGTGTTCTCAAGCTTTGTATTAGCTGGATATTATATAGTTTGACGTGAACTATGGAAATTGTGAATCCCTTGGTGTTTTGTTTCTTCGCTGTATTATTGAGATAACGCATCTATGGTAATTGGAGAAGTTGCTTAGCTTGTCATGATCTGTAATATCATTCAATCGATGGGCTTGGTATCAAATGGCGTTGTTCTCTATGGTTTCGGCGGGTGTTACTGTTACCTCGCTGATCGATAACATGGATATTTCTAGCTGTATGGTGAAATCGAGCCGCAAAATTCAGTGCTTGTACAAGGTTCGATGAGTCTGACTCCACAATAATCCTGCATACGCCTACTTCTGCTGAAATAGCGTCGAAAACACTTTTGGTTTCCTGCACAAACGCCCCATCCAGATTGATCTTAAGCACATCCTGGGTGGGGTTGCCACAAACAGCTTCTCTTTTATTTGTCTTTTTTTACATATTTATCGTAGGCGACACGGCAAGCATCTCTACCACTACTCTACCGGTCCGGTAAACGGTAGTAGCCTGTCGCGTGTACAAGTACAACCCAGCAATTCTCGACGCCTCTTTCTCCTTCTTTCTCATAGTCGCACGGGTGATTCACTTATTCAGTTATTTGTACTGGGAGATAATTGCCGAAATACGACTTCAGGGACTAGCCACAGGAATTTTGATGAGAATTAGATGATACTCCTCTGTTTTTTTAATTGACGTTAAAACAAAAAAGCTAGTTTATTTTTGATGAGTTTATTTTTGCTCAGGCTCCTTTGTTTGCCTTTCAGATTATGGAATCCGGATTCTATAATTCAATAGAGGAGACAAACGGCTAGATTTTGATTCTGATTCTATAATCTGAGCATCCGGATTCCATAATCCTGGTAATGTAGCAACACCCAGATTTTGCTTGGATTATGACACAAATATTTACTCGCTTTCATTGTCGTGGTCCACTTGTAAGTGATTGTAGTTGGATTGTGAAATCCAGACAAACAAACATCCCTCGATTTTAAGACTCGATTCTTACAATCTTAAATTTCATAATCTATAATCCATAATCTAAAATCCACAATCTAAAGCTGAAATAAAGGGAGCCTCAAGCAGGGAGGGTCCAGGAAGTACATTTTTCTAGGCCTTTTTTTATGTACATTTTTCTATATGTTCAAAATGCTATATGTTCAAAACAATTGTCTTACGTTCAATCAAGATATAATCATACAAGTGATGTTTTTAGATCTATTTACTGTGACATGTTTTATATTGGTTAGATGCTGCTCGGACAATCGAGTTGAATCAGGTCGGCCACCAACTTTGACCGCACCCACACGCACCATCATCCCAAACCGGCGCACCGCTCCACCATCCGGTGAGACCAACACACCAGACGCGTACTGACCAAGTTCGCGCGCGCCTCTCGTGACCCCGTCGCCGGCGATGGCGATGGCGCCGTCGCTGCTCACCGGCGAGCGACTCGTGGTCTTCCTATTTGCCTCCCGCGTCGCGCTGGCCGCTCCCGCCTACCTCGCCACCCCCTCGTAATCCTCGCTGCCGCAGCCCTCGCCGTGGAGCTCGCCGTGGACGGGTCCGCGTCTGCCTCCTCCCCGCTCCGCCTCTTCAAGACCAGGTGCACACTTTGCCGCCCCATTCTATGAGTCCTCTCCCGCGGCTCCTTTGAATTGGACTGCAAGTGACCGCGATTTGGGTCGCTGTGGTTATCCGCGGTTTCAATTTCGGTCCCCAACCCGGCGAATCGTGTGCGTGGAGCTCGCTTTTAGTGGATGCGAGTGGAGTTTCCTTCGAAGCTTCTGATGGAGCTAGGAGGCCTCTGGCGAATCGGTGCAAAGGATCGTTGAACCTCCTTCTGTGGTCTGCAATACATACGCAATTGGGGAATAATTAGCATTAGCAAATGCACTGGAGAAGGAGTTGGTGGTGTAAGAGTTAACTCCTATTCTTATTGTTAGTATACAGTGGAAATGCGATTTAACTCCCTGACAAATAAGTGTGGTTAACATTTGATTTAGTGACGCTTCTGCTGATAACATTGTCAAGATCAGGATCTGGTTTTGGCGGTTTGGATTGCCATAGGTTGTGCTAAAGTTATTTTTTGTTTAGCTAACTCTGGTTGCAAGCTGCTACTGCTTTGAATATACATCTGAATAACACTGTGGCCTCTATCTAGATTAAGCAGGATTCTGTGATGTGCGAATCCACCTTGTGCTCCTTTGTGGCCTCGTCTTTTGTTTTGTGTGTGATCTAGCTAGTATATGTGTGCCTACCAAAATCCACACAACGAAACAACCCTAACAGTGATGCATTGTATGATCCAGGCCAGGTGCATCATCAGGAATACTTCTTGGTGCCACAACTTTACCCAGCGTCATGCTTTCTCGGTTAATCCAACTGTCGAGGATCTTACCAGATAATTCTAGCATAACTGAAGGTATATTTCTACTTTCTTGTCTTGATTGTGTTGGCTAATAAATGAAGATTTGCCTAAGTATACATTTCATTTTGTAAGTTAGTGGGTTTTAGTAGTGTATTTGTGCTCCATTTCATGTCTACTTAGTTTTTTATATGGCTCAATATAGTTTGCTAATTAATATCCCATTTCTTTGGATAGATTTTGTGTACCTTGAGATGCAATACTGGGCAGCATCAATCGGCTGTCTCAGTGTGCTAGCTTTCTTCCTTTGGCATCTGCGACAGTCTCCCGGCAATGGGGTTGCTGGGATTTCTAAATACTTGAAATATGGCTCATTGTTGGTAATTTTGTACCTTGTGATTTCCGTCTCGTTCTTTCCACTGAAGATTGATGAAGGTAACATACTTCTTTTGGAAGTAATGTAGGTCCAGTATTGTCAAAAAATGTTTGATAAACTGATCTATAGGTTGAATTTATTGTAGGTCTGATGGTGATGACCAACATGTTGTATCTGTTCTTCCATGGAGCAGCTGCTGTGGCGTTAATCAAGCATATTCTGGAGAAATTTCCTTCATGCTCATCTTTTGGTTTGTATCTGAAATCTAAAGATGTAATTAGATCTTTGTTTCTCTTCTTTTTTTTATTAATGTCTCATTTCATGTGCTAACAGGATTTATAACTTTTTTAATATATCATGTAGTTTATACAAAGAATGCATGCAATGACCTATATGTTTAAATACTGTGGTTTTTTTTTGTCTATGTAATCTATCAGCATATTTCATGTTTAAACATGGAGATTATTTTTTCCTCATCCATTTTTTTTATTTTATTTTATAAATTTCAGGGGAGGCGCTTCTGGTGTCCAGTGGTCTTGTTCTTTACTTTGGTGATATGTTGGCCCATACTCTTTCAAAGGTGTGATTTAGTCTACCTGGAAACTAATATCAAAGATAGTTTGCTTTTTATTTATTCTTGTACATGTGCTGGCAGGTGGAGCTTTCCATGTCATCGGTATCACTAATTCACACTCCTGGAACTAGAAGTGATATGGCAACAATTATTCAGGTAAAGTTATTTTTGATTGTCTAGCATGACAGCATGAACATCATAGCGTATCTGTATCTATTCCCTTCTTTTGGCAGGGAATTTTGCTTGGCCTTTTCCTACTTCCTTTGATATACAAAATTTCTCTCCAAGTTTGGGATTATAGCAGAAAGCAAGGAAATCAACAAACACAGGCGGTTGAGGAACGTACACGAAAAAGAATTAGCTGTGCTGTATTCTATTCCTCATTATTGGTGGTATTAATGTTTCTAGTACCATCCTGGACACGCCTTGTTCAAGGTCTAGAAGTGCATCCTTTTGTCTGGTAAGAATTATGGTTTACTTTGATGAAGTTAGCATAAAAGCATGCACACACCATGTCTTTCATTGTATTTAAAATTTGGAATTTTATGACATTAAATTAAATAAGATGTCTATTTAAATACCCTGCCTTAGAGGGGCAGAGCCTGGTTTCAGCAAACCTGTGATCCGACGCCACGTTGGTATGTGCAAAATTTCCATTAGATATTGGAGTCTAAGCCTTAGTTACTAACGCATTTAACAAAACAAAACATCTGATGATGAGAAAGTTTAGTGCATGCTAGTTTCTTTCTGCCCCCTCATTGGTCTTGCATCTGGCTGCGTTAGTGCCACCTTAGATAGAATTGATAGTTAAGTTAATATGTTTTTCCCATCCTATGTCTTTGTTTAGAAATATGTTGAGTTATTGAGAAACATCGTTTGACAAGGATGATAAACATTACGCTTTTGATTTGTGTGAATGGGTAAGGAACTGTTTGTTTCTTAGTTAGGTGAGTGAGTGCTCACCTCAAAATATGGTGCCTATTTATTCTTATATGCAGAGCTACATAGATCATCTTAGGTATATTTGGTTTGTGCCCAAGTATACCTTACCAAAATTTGTCATGACCGACATGAGAGCATGACGTTTGTGTTTTGGTAATCCAGTGAAAACAATTGTGTTTGGACTGTTGCCTTACCAAATTGTGTAATCTCGTAGTATGACGTGTAGGATCCTTTTGTCACCAATACATTTTTTTGTCAAAATATGGCCAAGTGAGATCTTATTTCATAGATTTAATTGCAGTGAATACAATGGTGTGAACGGATCTTAATTAAAATTAACTGCTTAAGAAATATAGGTATTTATGAAGCTAGGTAAAACAAAAGGGTGAGCATTTAATCCAGCCAACCGTTGCTTGACACATCAGCCTGCTGGGGCAGTGGTGCTGCACCAATTTTTGGCAGAGGTTTTGCTCGCACACATTTTGCTCAAGCGTTTGTACTGGTGAAGCCAACTTTTGAGGCACGCCAATTCATGGTTGTGAACCAAACCTAAGCTAAATTGCGTGGGCGTGCCAATATTTGGTAAGGCATGGGTTGGCTTCAATCCAAGATTTTTTTGTTGTGGTAATTGGACAACTATTTTGAAACGACCTAGTTACATTTTGCTCTATGCCCTTTATACAAATTCTTAATGGATGTGAAATTGTTGTTTGCTTAATGGTTTTATTGCTTAACAGGGTTGTCAACTATATGTTCACTGATTCCCATGAACGGCTTGCTTTATGTGCATACTGGATATGTGTCATATATGCATCAGTTAGAAGGTTCTACAGTATATCAAAGCAAAGCAAAACAGAGCGGATTCTTCTACGCAAATATTATCATCTTGTTGCTGTTCTGATTTTCTCTCCTGCAGTTATATTTCAGGTATTTTATCTAAGTTAACTTTTCATCATTGCAAATACTTCCACTTCCGTCAGAATATTCAGTAATTTATTTTGGAATTTTTTTTGCAGCCTGCTTTCTTAGACTTGGCATTTGGTGCAGCATTTTCAGTTTTCTTAATATTGGAGATGATTCGAGTAAGAAACTTTCTGTCTTCCTTCCCAAGTTCTTTTCACTTGTTTTTTATTTAACGCGAGCCATAGATAATGTGATAATCCATCCCCCTCACAGAATGTTTAATCATGCTTCAGATTTGGGAAATATACCCCCTTGGTCATGTTGTGCATCAGTTTATGAACGCCTTTACTGATCATCGTGATTCAGAGATTCTTATTGTTAGGTAGGTGTGCTTTAGTAATGTTCATTTTGTACATTTCATATCCTTCATTTTCCATTTTCCATGGTATGATAAACTTAACATGACTGGTGTTTTCAGCCACTTTTCACTCTTATTGGGCTGTGCACTTCCCAAATGGATGTCATCAGGATTAAATGATCGGCCGCTTGCTCCTTTTGCTGGAATTCTCAGCTTGGGGATAGGCGATACCATGGTAAGTTTTGTCTAATGTTTGGTAAGTCTACGTTTGGTTTGTGTTTTTTAATGTTCGGTATATATGAAAAGTTCTCATTTTTTTTTACTTTTACCTAGGCATCGATGATAGGGTACAAATATGGCGTCTTAAGATGGAGTAAAACGGGAAGTGAGTCTAGTTTCTTAACATTTCACCTTTCCACTATCTGTTTATACTCTTACACCTATCTTCTCTTTTTTTCTGAAATGTTAGAAAAAACGATCGAGGGTACAGCAGCAGGCATTACTTCTGTGCTAGCAGCATGCTCAATTCTGGTGTCATTCTTAGCATCCAGTGGGTACATTCTTTCACAGGTATGATAATTTTCTTTAAGATATTGAAAGTCCAACTCGTGAAAAAAAAACCCTTGTTACTAACCACCCTTGTAATGGTACCACAGAATTGGCTATCACTTTTGATAGCTGTGACACTGAGCGGATTATTGGAGGCTTATACAGCACAGCTTGACAATGCTTTCATACCTCTTGTATTTTATAGCCTTCTATGCCTATAGGTGTAACTTACTGTACATCAAACTGACCTTGATGTCCTCTTTTGTACACTAATATATACTAGTACATATAGGGCAGTATGATATTTCTAGAGTAGTCAATTGGTCTTCTTGGCTAATCCCAATCTGTAATCCTGTAGCCAAAACGCTAGGTTAGGGTATATGTTTAGGAACAGAAGTATAAGAAAGCATTGTTCTTGATACTTTCTGTAGAAGGCATTTTTGGTATTCCGCATAATGTTTTTACCTGAACGTGAACGTGTAACTAACGACCAAGAAATGGAAAGATATGGTATTTGTATGTGTTCCTGTATTTGAGCCTGCGTCCTGTGGATGGGAATTGATGTAACTTCCTGGATTGTGTTTGGTTCGAAAACAATTGATTGCAGTGTGTTTTTCTCACAATAGGATCACGGGACGAAAAAGGATATTCATAAATTCGAGAGAATCAAACAAAAGCGAGATGAAAGTTTGCGAATCTGAAGGCACAAAACACGGTGAACGTTTGCGGTGTGTAAACATTCCCGTAGATCTCACGGAAATCGTTCTATTTTTTATTCTCGAGTTGAGAGCTACATAACGTATGTCGGCCTATAGTTGGACTGCTACGTGTCCGGGCCGTTGCCATGATCGCGCGTCCCCGTACAGCTGGGGACATCCCATCGCCGTTACTGTACCAGTACTGTGGTGCGTTAAAAGGGAAGAATCCCAGGAACTCTAGAGGCAGCATGGAGGCGGCGGCCGCCGACTGGACTCTCACTTTTTTTTTTGAGCGAAGACTGGACTCTCACTCTCGTTGCGCCTCTCTTGATTTGATTTTTTTTTAAAAAAAGGAAGAATTGCTGCCCTTTTTTAAACAAGTTGCTGCCGACTTGGGAAGGCGCGAGGGTTACGAAGAGGCCCATGAACGCAGGGCCCAATGAAACCCAGGCCCACCCAGACCGGGAGCCAGCGCAGCGAAACGAAACCCTACTGCGTCACGGCACGCCCCGACGGGAGAGAGACGAGAAAGGAAGGAACGGGGAACGAGTCGAGCCGTGCCCCGCCTCCGTCGGAACCCCATATAAGCCGCCAGCCTCCGCCTCCCCGAAACCCTCCCCTTCGTTTGCTCCAGAGAACACCAGCCACCGCCGAACCGGTCCGAGACGCCGATCTCGGATTCGCCGAACAACCAAGCTCCCTCGCGCTCAAGCCTAGTCGCCGTCGTCGTCTCCCGCTCCGCTCGTCAGGTGAGGCCCGGGATCTATCTCCCTATCTCTCGTAAGGTTCCGCATCCTTGCTGCTACTCGATCTGGTTCCGCGGCTAGGTTCCGGCACGTAGAGTCGATCTGGGAATTGGCGTGGGGCTGGATCTGGGCCGATTCGGCTGGGAAGGGTTTGGGGCCCGAGCAGGGCTCCTCTGCGTGAGTTCGGTAGTTCAGGAACAGAGCGGATTCCGGATTCCAGATTCCTAAGTCCGTGGTGTTTCGTTTAGCTTCCTGTGTAATTTTTTCACCTTAACTGTCATTAAGATAGCATATGTTCGAACTGTCTTGAGTGCAAAGCGCAAACTTTGGCACCCGGATTTACTTTATTCTCGTTCTGTGGCCCGAAGAAAAAAAAGCTTGTACTGTGGATTGAATCTAAATACTGTTGAGTGGGTTCTTGCCCAAGAGTTATCTTGTGGAACGAGATACAGATGTTTGTTGCTGTGCCTCAGGGCTCCATTGATACTGGTTTCACTAACATAATCAAGTTGATCATGAAAAGAGAAGCTATTTTCTTGTGGTCAATTTGAGTTTTGAATGTTGTATGTCTGTATGTTGACTCTATGAGTAGCACTCTTAGCATGTACTTCACGGATTTGGATTGCTGGTAGCAATAACTATGTTTAGTAGTACAAACTCATACATTGTCAATTGAAGATCCAAACTTGATCTCGATGTGGTGTCTTATCTTTTACTGAAGCATCCTAAACTTTTTGCAGTGTAGATAGCTCTGACTGCATGTCCAAGTCCCTTTATGGTTGGAACCATACATTTTTATTTTATTTTCTTCCCTCGTTATCTTTGAAGTGGCTGTGTGCTATGTGCAGAAGCATTGGGTGTCTTAGTGTCACATTCTGGGTTTGTACTCTGTTGTTGTGAGCAAATTTATATTTCTGCTAATCTGCTCATTTTTCCTCCACTATGCAGCATGGCAGGATTGGCACCAGAGGGTTCCCAGTTTGATGATAAGCAGTATGACCGTAAGATGCAGGAGCTTCTGTAAGTCAACTCGTGTCCATTTTCTTTATATCTGTGTGTTTGGGGCTGGCTCTTTTTGTTTCCCTAGCCCTATTTTTCTGTACGTGGTTTACAACTCATTTTTTTGTATCATGCTTGGAACATACAGGCAGCAAGGTGAGGGTGATGAATTTTGGACTTCATATGATGAAGTCTGTGAAAGTTTTGATGCCATGGGGCTCCAAGAAAATCTTCTGAGGGGCATCTATGCCTATGGTATGCAAAACATTACATACTTCCCACTGCAAAACATAACATGCTTATCCTTTTTTGTTAATGTTGCTTAGGCTCATGCAACTTTTTTTTTGTTTCAGGTTTTGAGAAGCCATCAGCTATTCAGCAGAGGGGAATTGTTCCCTTCTGCAAGGGGCTTGATGTGATTCAGCAAGCTCAGTCTGGAACAGGGAAAACAGCTACATTCTGTTCTGGAATTTTGCAGCAGCTTGACTATGGGTTGGTTGAGTGCCAGGCACTGGTCCTTGCTCCAACTCGTGAGCTTGCTCAGCAGATTGAAAAAGTCATGCGAGCTCTTGGTGACTATCTGGGCGTCAAAGTCCATGCCTGTGTTGGTGGAACATCTGTTCGTGAAGACCAAAGGATTCTTGCTAGTGGTGTCCATGTTGTTGTGGGAACACCCGGACGTGTCTTTGATATGTTGCGCAGGCAGTCTCTCCGCCCAGATAACATTAGGATGTTTGTGTTGGATGAAGCTGATGAGATGCTTTCTCGTGGTTTCAAGGATCAGGTATACTTCTTGCTCTGTTATTATGCTGCTAGCTTCTAGTGCTGGATCGTGCTTTGTGAAATTCCTGATGCATATCTGATACAAATTAATTTTTAATCCATTTGTCTTTTAAGTTGTCTTTAGGATAGTTCAAATTTGAACCTAACAAGAAATTCAGAATGGATAGTGTAACTTTAGTTTGAACTCTTGTGCAGCAGATTGTGCAAATCTTTTCTCAACTGTTCATACAGTGCTTATAGTATAGAAAAGTTAACTTACCTGGGGGAATGTGCTTGCGGTGCAGAAGTTTTCTGTGCCAGCTACCATTAAACTTGATTTTCTTATATGGCTAACTATATTGTGGAAACGTTGTTCCTGACATGTGTATCTTTTTGCAGATCTATGATATCTTTCAACTTCTTCCATCAAAGATTCAGGTGGGTGTGTTCTCTGCTACCATGCCCCCTGAAGCCCTTGAGATTACCCGCAAGTTCATGAACAAGCCTGTCAGAATTCTTGTGAAGAGAGATGAGCTCACCCTTGAAGGTATCAAGCAGTTCTATGTCAACGTGGAGAAGGAAGACTGGAAGCTTGACACCCTCTGTGACCTGTACGAGACCCTGGCCATTACCCAGAGTGTCATCTTTGTGAACACCCGCCGCAAGGTGGACTGGCTCACCGACAAGATGAGGAGCAGGGACCACACTGTCTCTGCCACGCATGGTGACATGGACCAGAATACCAGAGACATTATCATGAGGGAGTTCAGGTCTGGATCCTCCCGTGTGCTCATCACCACTGACCTGCTTGCCCGTGGTATTGATGTCCAGCAGGTCTCTCTGGTCATCAACTATGACCTGCCCACCCAGCCTGAGAACTACCTCCACCGCATCGGTCGTAGTGGTCGTTTTGGGAGGAAGGGTGTTGCCATCAACTTTGTCACCCGTGATGATGAGAGGATGCTCTTTGACATTCAGAGGTTCTACAACGTTACCATTGAGGAGCTGCCAGCCAATGTTGCTGACCTTATCTAGATTATGTCCTAGGATGATATGTAGTACTGGATAAATGAGTGTTTTTGTTGAATATCGCCAACTTTTTCTCTGCTTTGGAGGAGTGGTGAGGTCGGGGTCTATTTGAATTGTGGCTAAGCATGGTTTTAAAGTTTTGTTTTCCTTGTGCGCCTTTCTGAAAATTTTGTAGTGCGTAGGCTGTGCCGCATCCTGGGCTAGCTGGGATTGTTGTGACAAATGGAGTTTACTTTCGCTGTTATGCTATATCGGCGTGTGCATGATCTGGGTCCTTTGCTGAAAGGTCTTCAGATTTCTGTTGATTGAAGAAAGTTGAAATCTGAATATTGCTAACAGTCAAATTATGGTAATGTTCCCGGTCGAGTCATAACTTACTGAGCGAATTTAAAGTTTAGTACACTCGTCTTATAGAATGGACTCATACAACAGCGTTCGTCACGGGAGATATGTTTGTACTCGTGATCCTCTGGTTGTTTACTACAGTTTTGAGAGAGACAAACAGCAGAAGGCGACCTCAGGAATGAACATGCTTAACAAATGGACTGTTCAAGGTGAAACATTAGTTAGTCAGGTCGATGCAGGCCCCTGTTTACAACATCAACTAAAACTGAAGTGAGGTCTCTCAGGGTGGAGACTCGAGACTATACACTACTCGAGACTGTCGCCACAGCCACCTCTATCCAACCCGAATAATGGCCATCTTGCGTTCTCAGTAGTCTTTTTTATTTTACGATTTTTAAGTGTGACACGTTATTTTTTAAATCTTTTTTTTAAAAAAAGTGCATCTCTCAGTGTACTATTTCATTACACAATTTTATAGATAGATAAGGTATTAAATAGTTGTATATGTGTATCAATGAGGATCTACATTTTTTTTACATTTGAAATGAATCTCAATGCAACTTTCATTCTCCTTCATCAACTTGAAAGAGTGTTACTAAACTTTCATCCTACTCTTTTATATTAAATAGTATAGTCATGTCATCTTTCTTTTATGTAATAAATGACAAATGAAAGACCCACTTAGAATGGACTAAGTGTCGTATACATCTTTCGCATGGACGAAGCGAGAGCTCGAGCTCACCGGGTCAGTACCCTTTGGCGACAAGGTCAGATAGCTTGATTTGTAGTAGTGAATCATAATTTTGTACTGATTTGGCCGCAAATTGACGGTCCGCCAATCCCGATGGGACAAGGTAGCTTCGGCACTGATCTTGCGTGTTTCGTTGGCAAGTTTAGAGAGAATCGACAACTCAATTAATAAAAACGAAAATATCAAATATATATTATCCTCCACGCAGGGTGGGTACGACTATATATGTGTGCTTACGTCGCGCATGAGAAAACAAATCATTAGTGGTTAAGGACAAAAGAAAATTGAAAAGGCTTTCACTATCGAAAAGTCGACGCACGAATCGGAGTTCATGCGTCCAAGTCTGCAGAACCTGGGTTGCTGTTCATATATAAGTAGTATGGGTTGCTGTTCACTATATAATGCATGTATATTTTATTTCAACCACATGTAAAAAGAGCATCTCTAACAGCTCTTGTAAATTGATTTATTTGCGAGATGAGTAGGGCTATATGTCCAACCAAATTTCTCCCACTAGCATCCAATCGATAAAAAACATGACAACATATGGTCTCATAAATATCATTTGTGTCTTGGTTGTACATCAGTTGGACGAACGGGTCGAACATATGATATTTTCCTTGCTAGATATAGAAAACATGAGAGAAAAAATGGTTCCAACAACCTCTTCTTCTTCCTCCGCCTATTTTTTCGGAGCCATCCTGGCATCTTTGTGAGCCAAGTTTGGTTGGTCTCCACCGCACTCCATCCTATGGTCGGGGAGAAAAAAGGAATGGAATAATGACGTGATAGTCATGCATGTGTTCGGTGCCTTTTTAATTTGAGAGAAAAAGTAAGTAAATAATAGTGTAGAGGAAGTTTGAATATACAAAGTCCAAATGTATCTATTCAGTTGGAACAATTTATTATTTTAAGTGCTTATTTTTTTCACAAAAGAGTAAAAACTCTTAATTTAGAAAATTGGATACAAGAACAGTTGGAGATGCTCTAAAATATTATCTATCATCACTGTTAGCAAAAAAAAAAATACATAAACAAGATCAAAGCGAGTCTCGGACTTTTACGTGGAAAATCCTCGCGGAAAAAATCCACGACAACAACAGCGATCGAGGAGAGTTTACAAAACCTAGAATAATTAAGTAACACATACTATGCATATATATGGGTGGTCAATTATACAACCCATAACATTAGAGGACTCCACCTCTCACACCTACTTAGACGTCCTCATCCGGATAAATTTAGATCATATTATAACAATTATATTATTCGTTAACGTTCAATAATTAAATCACCCATATAAAATAACACAAAAAGAATCATCTAAGCACATACGAACAGGAAAACAACCACCCACACCTTAAGTATAAAAATCAAGGAATCACGACGAAGGGGCCGAAACTCAGAGTGGGGATCCCATCCCATTTGCTTCATATGTTCTCCCCGTGTTACAAGTTGTGTGTTCCCACGGCGAACGAGGCGATTTGACGTTGTACTAACATTCTCTCATGATGTGGACGACGATGAACGAACGATTAATTGGAAGAAAGAAATTGAACATGCACTGGGAAAGATAAGGTTATTCCTTCCGCCATATGCTGACGACTTGAGCGAGCGCCTCGTACGACGCGCCACCTGGTTGGAGCCCCTTCGTGGCCGCCTCCTGGAGCTCCCTGACCCTCGCGCGCGCGAGCTCTCCCATCTCGCCACCCATCATCTCCCTCACCACCTCCGCGACGTCGTCGGCGAGCACCATGCTCCCGCGAGCTTTGGGCCGCAACGCCACCCGGGCCTCCTCGCAGAGCATGACCGCGTTCTGCCTCTGCTCCGCGTACAGCGGCCACGCGATCATGGGCACCCCTCGCGCCACGCTCTCCAGCACCGAGTTCCAGCCGCAGTGCGTGAGCATGGCGCCCGTGGCGCGGTGGGCCAGCACCCTGGCCTGCGGGGCCCACGAGGGCACCACGTAGCCCACGCCCTCGGTCCGCTCCCTGAACCCCGGCGGGAGGAAGCCCAGCGGGTCGTCCTTGCTCCTGGACCCGTCGTAGTAGCTCTCCCCGGGTTGCCGCCGTTGGCTCGGTCGCTGGGGCTCCGCACCACCCACAGGAACCGGTGCCCGCTGGCCTCCAGCCCGCGCGCCAGCTCGGACATCTGCGCCGCGGGCAGCGCGCCGCCGCTGCCGAACGACACGAACAGCACCGACCCGTCGGGCTGCGCGTCCAGCCACGTCACGCACCCCGTCGCGTCATCTCGGTCGTCCGTCTGACGCGTCACCGGGCCGATGGGGTACACCGGCGGGCGCCACGGCTCCGGCGCGCGCAGCACGGCCGCGGCGCCCGGCTCGGCCGCGTCGAACGTGTTGACCAGAATGCCCGCGGCGTCGCGGTACGTGGCCCCGTGGTGGACCATCCACGTGTACGCCTCGCTGGACCGGTCCTGCAGCGGCTGGAGCACGTCGGTGCCGGGGATGGGCACGCAGCCCGGGAGCTTGACCGGGTGAGCGAGGTCGCGGAACTCGGTGAGGTCGGCGTGGAGGCGCGGGAGGTGGAGCATGAGGGAGAGCATCAGGAGGTTGGACGGGAAGAAGAGGTAGCCCGGCACGTCGGCGCCGCGCGCGGCCCGCAGCGTGTCGGCGCCGAAGAGGTCGGCGACGAAGGCGACGAGGTTGGTGGTGGCCTTGAGGTGTCGGAGGATTTCGGTGAGCGCGGGGACGGAGCGCTGCGCCTCCACCGACAGGAGCGTCTCGATGGCGGCGCCGGCGGGGAGGTCGCCGAGCGGGACGGCGGGCAGGGTCGCCGTGGAGATGGCCGCCGGGAGGGAGGCGAGGAACGCGCGCTGGGACGCGGAGTCGGAGCTCGCGAAGGTGAGGAGCGTCGCGGTGAAGCCGTGCACGGCGTGGAGGCGGCGCGCGAGCTCGGCTACTGGCGCCACGTGGCCCATGCCCGGGGAAGAGAGCAGGGCGACGTGCGGCGGCGATGCGCTTTTGGCCTCCCCGCCATTGTTCATGGTCGCGCGCGGTTACGTTGACGCGGAGGAAACGAGCGCGCAAAACGTTTGTTGGCTTCAAGACGATCGAGGAGACGGGGAGATCAATGCTATATACTGTACTACTTCCCATGCGGACTGGTGGTTCTCTCTAATAAGTTGTTGTTTTATTAGAATAATAAATACATCCCCAACTCTCTTTTTTTCCACAAAAAATCAACTAGAGTATTTTTGATGCTGAGAGGCTACCGATACCTTCAGTTAACTTCACGATATACGGAGGAGCTGCTACAGCAGACTCAATATGGCTCCGGGGACGAGAGCAGGGCAACGTGCGGACGGCCTCCGGTCTCGCCGTCCATCGCCAGCGGTAGCATGGGTGAGTTTCGTTGACGCGGTGTGGAAACAAGCATGCACGATACAACTAGCTTCCGCTCCACGCGGACCACGACGAGGAGACGGAGAGGTTGATGATGCTGGCTCCAGTGTGCTGCTTGGTTTTCAACGGTTTATTTTTTCATTGCTTGATACAAACTAGTACTGCCTCTCGGAGGAATCCGGGTTTTTTTTTTTTTTTTTTTTTTTTTTGCTTAGAAGCCTTTGTAAACAATCTCGGAGTACATGAGAGCACGTATGAAGATTGAGGGATAGGGGAGGTTGATAATTTTCCTTTTAATTTTGTGTACCCACAGACTTGTGTTATTTTGGACCCACCCCTCAAGGACAGGGACAGGGAAGGATGGAAATGGGAAAAACCTCGTTTTGGAAGGGGGAAAAAAGGGCTAGCCGAAGAAAGCCCATTACTCTGGTTTAGGATGGGCCTACGATGTTTTTAGTGATTGACGGCCTATGTTCATTCTTGGAGGAGGGGCAAACCAGAGCGGAAGCGAAACAGAAGAACGGCTCCGCCGCAGCAAGCAAGCAAAGCGGAGATCCCCTTCGTTCCTTCCCCACCGCCTCAACCTTCCACCGCAAAGCGACCCTCTCTCCGTCACTGCTCACGTGCTCTTCCTGCCCTAGCTCGCCGGGGCATCCATCCGCGGCCGCAGCCATGGCGCCGCCCGAGAACCCCAACGGCGCCGGCCCCACTGCGCCGTCGGAGCCTGCGCAGCCACCACCGCCGGCGGCCAAGTCCAAGGCGAAGAAGAAGGAAGAGAAGAAGGACGATGATCTGGTGAGTGCGCCTTTACCATCTCCCTGCGTGACGCCGAAGGGGAAAATTGAATTGTTGAGCCCAAAATCTCGCTCCGCTTGCATTCGATCTGAGGTTTAGCTCGGCCTGACGTGCTGGATTGTTCTGGTTTTGGGCTCAGTCGGAGGAGGATCTGGCGCTCAAGGAGCAGCTCGAGCTCTACGTGCTGCGGGCGCAGGACGCGGACCCTGGAGTGCAGAAGCTCGCCCTCGAGAGCATGAGGTATTCAATTCACAGAATCACTCGATCGAGCTTCTTTGTTCCTTTGCTCGCCGTTTAGCTTGGTTACATTGGTTTTGTGCTACGTGTGATGCTTGGTCTATGTATGACCTTAAACATATATTTTTTGTAGAAATTTGTGACTTATTAGTGCCTCATGGTTTAAATTTGATGCGTTGAAATGATCCCCTAGACTTTAAGATTTATCATCTTCTGAAACTGCATTGAGCGTGGAGAGTGATGCTTGGCTACATTTGTTTTGTGCTATGTGTGATGCTTAGTCTATGAATGAACTTCACTTTTTTGTTACAATTTAGTGACAGACAAGTCCCACGTGGTTAGTTTTCATCTGTTGATGATGATCCCTAGACTTAGATTTATCATCTTCTGAAACTGCTTTGAATGTGAAAGGTTGTACGATTAGTTATGTACTCCTATATGTGTTCTGAAATTTTTTTAGTTCCAACAGCCAAAACTGACCTAGAGCCACTGCCAATTGGATGTCCTAAACGACATCATTTCATGAATGGAGGGAGTAAGTGATTAGCAAAAGGTCTCACCCAATGTTATAACTATGCGAGAAATTATGGTTGAGTGCTTGTGATGTATTTTGCATCTTTAACTTATTCTTCTGCCAAACTCTTTCAGGCAAGAAATCCGTTCAGCAACAAGTTCCATGACATCTGTACCAAAGCCACTAAAGTTCCTCCGTCCGCACTATGGAGCCCTCAAATCCTTCTTCGAAACCATGCCAGAATCGGACCTTAAGGTACGTGTGAATTATCAAACACCTAGTTGCATCGTGGCTGTTCTTGGAGACAGTGCTTATGTATTTCTTTTATAATTACAGAGGTACATGGCTGACGTGTTGTCCGTTTTAGCGCTAACCATGTCAATCGAAGGAGAACGGGTACGTGCCTGCTGCCATAATATCGCTTTCAAACTGTTACAAACAAGACAATTGTTTATTGGACAGATATTTCTTCAACTGCTCCTGCAATTGCAATCGATCTATGTTGAAAAAGTTTGATTTTCTCCTCTTTATTGTTTCAGGAGAGCCTGAAGTACCGTCTATTGGGTTCCGAAGGTGATATTGGCTCATGGGGCCATGAGTATGTTAGGTATGAAAAAAATGGAATAATAGTTGTCTATGTATCCCTCCTATAGTAATCATGCAAAAAATATTGAAATTATGTCTATAATCAGAAATTTCTAAACATTTTTTTCACTGATACATAACACTGGATTGACAAACAATTATTGAGCATCCTGCCTTTATACATTGTTTACAGAATCTGGACACATCTTAGAAAGGAAAACAATAGTTTAGCATCTTTGCTTCATACATTACCAAAGAGGATGCTCGATATGCTACATTTTTTTATATGAAAAAGAAACTTTGCATGTAAATGGTTATATTTCTTTTGCAAGTCATTAGATTCTGAGCAAATAACTGTCTTATTTGCAGGAACTTGGCTGGTGAGATTGCACAAGAATTCCAAAAGCGCCAGGTTGCACTCTCATGTTATATAAAAAAGTTCTTGAATTCTTTATATCACTTACAACTTTACCAGGATGCTAGTGTGCTTTATTCTTCTGCTTCATGACCTGTTGACTTTGTGTGAAGAATTGTGTTTTTCTGTTGTTTTTTTAGTTTAATTTCCTATGATATCTGACCTCTTGATTTTCCTGGTAATAAATGTCTTTTTCACTAATTTCAAATTGTAACTTTCGAATCTCATGAATAAGAGCATATATTGTTTCTTTGTTCTCCTTTTTTTATTGGTATATATTGTTAACATTTTGACCTGCCTGGTAGCCATGAACGCATTTCTTTGCTAATCGGTGATAGATCTTGCTCTTGCCTTATTTTTGTTCTTTTCATCTTGTTGCACTGTCCCTGTATTTTTCATCTCTCTGAATAGATTTCACGCCTCTAATGCTGGATTTTATGTTATTATTCAGGATGATGATTTGCCCATTGATGCCCTAATGGAGCTAGTGCAGCAAATTATTTCATTTCACATGAAGGTTAGTTCTGATTAGAGTTCATTGTGGAATATTTATTTTCTTTGTCACAGCATCTTAAACCATGCAACAAATTTGTACTTCCTTCTCCTTAGTTTACTTAATTATTATATGATCTGTTGTTGTTTCTGTTAGCACAATGCGGAGCCTGAAGCTGTAGATCTACTGATGGAGGTATCAATCCTTGTACTGTTTTTTCCCAGAGTTGACTCGTGATATTTTTTTTGCTAATGGATGCACTGATCCATGTTATTTTCATTGTTTTGTAGGTTGAAGACCTTGATTTGCTAGTTGAGCATGTTGACTCCACAAATTACAAAAGGGCTTGCTTGTACCTTACTAGTTCATCCAAGTATGTGAGCACATTGAGCATACACTGCTATTTTCTTAGTGTAGTTTCTTGTTTTTCTGCCACTAATGATGATTCAGTCCATATGGAATGGAATTGATATTGTTGCATTTTCGTAAACTTAGATTAACAGTTTTATCCATGTGGAATATTGTTGCATTTTTGTAAAATTAGATTAACAGTTTTATCCATGTGGAATATTGTTGTATTTTTGTAAAATTAGATTAACAGTTTTATATGCCCAAACCAATTGCAGATACCTTCCTGCTCCAGATGATATGTTGGCACTTGACATAGCTTATACCATTTACATGAAGTTTGGAGATCTTGCAAGTGCTCTGAGAATTGCTCTGCTCCTTGATAAGGTAAGAAAATGATGACATGAATACATGATGCAACACCTTTTGCTTAATACAAATATCTAAACTGACATGCATTGAAATGGTTCACAGTCCATGCAGTATGTAAAGCAAGTCTACACAACAACTGAGGATCTTTTGCTCAAGAAACAATTCTCTTACATCATCGCACGCCATGTATTCCCCTCCCCTTCCTACTCCCTCTCCTGTCAGTTTGCATGTGTATTATGTATACATATTTATTGTAGCAATCACTGTTCACCCATGCAAACACTGGATAATTATGCTGCCTTAGCTTTCATTGTTTTTTTTTCTTTTTAAAGTAACTTCATTGGTTTTCTAACCATGAGACCACTCCTGATCTGAAGGGTTTAGCCTTGGAGATCGATGATGAGATTGCTGCTGATGACAATGACAAGGAAGTTTTGCAAGAAATAGTTAATAATACTAAGCTGAGTGAGGGATACCTTACTCTTGCACGGGATATTGAGGTCATGGAGCCAAAATCTCCTGAAGATATATACAAGGTGACTTTTTACCACTTACCAGATTTTTGGAGGCACAGTTGTGGTGCATCATAATTATGGTTGTTCTTTCTGTTTGTAGGTCCATCTAATTGATGGTCGTGGTGCTAGCTCCAGTCTTGATTCTGCAAGACAGAATTTGGCTGCAACATTTGTCAATGCATTAGTAAATGCTGGGTTCGGCCAGGTTAGATATAATCTATTACTACTGTTCCTTTGTTATTTTTGTGGAGGAAGTATCACATCTTAAACCTGTTTCCTTTGTGCAGGATAAGTTGATGACTGCACCATCAGATTCATCCAGTAGCGGATCTTCTGGAAATTGGTTATTCAAGAACAAGGAACATGGAAAATCAAGTGCAGCAGCTAGCCTTGTATATTACAGTATTCATTTTGTGTCTAACTAAATATCTAGTCAAGCGAGAACTGTCCAATAATCTTGAGCAACTTATTCCAGGGAATGATTCTCTTGTGGGATACTGATTCTGGGCTAGCACAGCTTGACAAGTACTTGCACAGTAATGATTCTCATGTTGTTGCTGGAGCTCTACTCGGTATTGGAATCGTCAGTTGCGGTGTGAAAAATGAATGTGATCCTGTAAGTACTCCACTTTATTAGCTTCCCTGTTTCACGTTGCTGTCCTCCTACACTGCCTTTTTATTAGTACTTATTACACCCTCCAATATCCCATCATTTATTTTTCCAGGCACTTGCTATCCTCATGGATTATATTAGTAGGGATGACACAAACATACGGATTGGTGCGATATTGGGTCTTGGTATCGCATATGCTGGTACTCACAAAGAGGAGGTGGAAATCTTGGGCTTATTATTGTGGCCTTAATGTCTAAGATTGCTTATATGCTTATTGTTAACACGATTTCTGAATTCTCTCAGCTTAAAATGCATCTATCGTCTGTGTTGGGAGACTCGCAATCACCTCTTGAGGTCTTGGTATTTTCAGCCATTGCCTTGGGATTGGTGTTTGTTGGTTCTTGCAATGAAGAGATTGCACAGTCCATCATATTTGTCTTGATGGACCGTAGTGAGGCTGAGTTGGCAGAACCCATTACAAGGTTGCTTCCAGTTGCCCTTGGACTTCTATACCTTGGAAAACAGGTAATTTTTATTGTTCCAATTCCAAATTCCCAATCTCTTTCACAATTTTGTTCGTAAACAAATTATTAATTAGTGTTGCATATGATTTTTAAGATTTACCTTGTTTAGAATCAAGTCCTGTTTGTTTATGAATTACAGTACCATTGTTTCATGGATGCTGTTTCTCTGTTCCAACTGAATGGCCAACACTTACTATAGTGATTATTACTGCATTCTGATTATGTGGTCCTCTGTTTTCAAATGTTGTTGTCTGGAAGTATCATTGCCTTATCTTTTTACTGATGATTTGAGTGACTTTCAAAGCTGTGCTTATCATTATTTTGCAATGTCTATTTCAGGAGAACGTAGAAGCCACTGCAGAGGTCTCTAAAACATTTGATGAGAAGATAAGGAAATATTGTGACGTAACGCTTATGTCACTGGCATATGCTGGAACTGGGAATGTGCTCAAGGTACTTTACCTTCATCTATATCTTATATTGTTTTTCTTGAAGCACAAATTTTGTTTACTGGTAGGATTTCCTTTTTCTCATTTTGTGTGCAGGTGCAGAAGCTTCTTGGCATTTGCTCGCAACATCTTGACAAAGGTGAAACCCATCAAGGGCCAGCTGTGCTTGGAATTGCTCTGATTGCTATGGCTGAAGAATTAGGTGCTGAAATGGCTGTGCGGTCCCTTGAGCGTCTTTTACAGTACGGGGAGCAGAATATTAGACGAGCAGTTCCTCTGGCACTTGGTATACTCTGCATATCTAACCCCAAGGTATGTTGGTGGTTTGTCTATAGATGTTGAATGTGACATATGTTTGGGTATTAATGCTTACTAATAGAGTTTTTACAGCTAAAGGGCTGCAAGTAAACATAAATTATGATTAGATCAATAAATGCCTCGTGGGAGATTTTGATTGCTAGCAGGCAGCTTAATAAGTTGTTCATATCATCAATTTAAAACCGTTATTTATCCAGTATCCACTCAGGTGCATGCATTCTCAGAAAATTATGGATTGAACACAGTGCTGAATGGTAACGATGATGATAATGATCCAATTTAACAAGACTGGTAACACATGGCATCAAAGAAGATAATTTTACTGCATCACCTTCCTAAAATAGACATTGCTACATGTGGAATAGTTCTGGTATGGCTTTTGTTGAAATGCGCCAAGTTTTATTCCTATGAACCGGGCTGTGATCTGTTCCATATACATGTTGAGGGATTCTGATTTCACATTCCAATCACTTTGACATCTTAAGATTTGGTGGTGCACTCTTTTGAATAGGCTTGACCTTGCTAAACAGTGTACATCTCATGCAGTGCTCTGATTTCATTTCTAATATTTTCCATCACAGGTAAATGTGATGGACACGCTGAGCAGACTGAGTCATGACGCGGATGCTGATGTGTCAATGGTTTGTATTTTCAATGCCTTTCTAACCTACCTGCTTATATTTCATAGTTTTGCTCTTATACCTTTCATTCTAATTAAATTGCTCTAGGCTGCGATCATCTCCTTGGGTTTGATTGGTGCTGGCACAAACAATGCCAGAATAGCTGGCATGCTTCGAACCTTTCAAGTTATTACTATAAAGAAGCCGCTCATCTATTCTGTGTAAGTACGACCCCACAATGATCTGGCAGCGCACAGTTTCTTTGATGTATTTATGCTACAAATGGTTAATTTTGTTTTATTTCAATCAGGTAAGAATTGCTCAGGGACTTGTTCACCTCGGGAAGGGTTTATTGACTCTTTCACCATATCATTCTGACCGGTTTCTTCTCTCTCCGTAAGTATTTGTAAATATTTCAAATTACATCAGTTCCGTTTATTAGACTACCGCTGCAACGTTTTATTTTTGTTTCTAGGATGGCGCTTGGAGGTCTTGTGACTGTTCTGCATGCCTGCCTTGATATGAAGTCCACCATCCTAGGGAAATATCACTACATCCTTTACATTATCGTCCTAGCAATGCAGGTATGGTTCAATAGTCTCATTTTTTCTAACTATTATATAGACAACTGCCGGATACAAAGTTGAATAGTCTTTCTGGATATGCAGCCTAGGATGCTTTTGACGGTGGATGAGGATCTGAAGCCCCTTTCAGTTCCAGTCCGGGTTGGTCAAGCTGTAGATGTTGTTGGTCAGGCTGGAAGACCGAAGACAATTACGGGGTTTCAAACACATTCTACACCAGTCTTGCTTGCCGCAGGGGAGCGAGCTGAACTAGCCACAGAAAAGTAATTTGAAGTTTGAACAAATAACGGGTTCCATCATTTGTGTATTCTCACCCAAGAAGTCTAATGATTCTGTGTTGTGCAGGTACATCCCACTGACACCGGTACTGGAGGGGTTTGTGATTCTTAAGAAGAATCCAGAATATCACGAGGAGTGAAGACAGCTTCTCGAGGTGTATGATGCATTGATGCTGATTCTTTTGGGGCTGGCCTGCTTGGCAAGTTCGGAGCGGACCCTTGGTGCTCGTTGAGGGATCCTTGTTATGAACTTCGTTCTCTTGCTCGGCGCGTCCTGATGGTTCATCCACTAAACATTGCTTTTCGTTCTAGAGTCGTGGCTGACCTCACCCCGTGTTTTGGTGATGATTGAGGAGCACAGCGGCCCACGTAGTAGTTGTTTGTGTACCACCAGCTTGTTTGTATCTATCAAAAATTGTCTCTGGTTCCATTATTTAGAATCAGATCTGTGGGGTTACAGTGACAGTTTAATTCATTGGTTTCGCACGGATGAGACGGCCGGTTCGCATATCCCATCAGAATCTATTGAATTGTTACAATGATAGACTTATATCAGATGCTGTGAGCTCGCTCATATTCCTGGCTGTCTCAACTTCCGCCTTAAGACTGACTCCAACAATGCAATCCATTTCTATTTTTGCCTCTCCAATAGCTACTGTGGCTCTCCATCCGATCTCCCAACAACGGAATGCATCCGGCGATGCAAAATGCATAGGAGGAGAGAGGGAGCCAAAATTTGCATAGGAGGAGAGAGGGAGCCAAAATTAGCTCTCCTCTCTCCTCTGATGCTTTCGGTCGGCGGCGCTTCGTCACCCGGTTAGCCGCGCTTCGTCTCACGTGGCCATCTGCGGTTCGACGAGGCCTCTCTCGGCGGCTCGACAAGGTCCCTCCCGGCAGCACGAGACCGAAGCAGCTCGTCCGGCGGTGGCCCTCCGCGGTTCGACGCCCCCACCTATGAGAGACGCGAGGACGGAGCAGCCTGCGGCTCGACGAGCCCCCGCCGGCGGCGCGAGGCCGGTGCTCTTCCCCCGCGTCCAAGCCGGGCTCCTTTGCCCTCTCCCACGGCGAAGCGACCGGAGCCGGGCAGCGCGTGGCCTAGGAGCGGAGGGTCGGCGCAGCGCCGTGACGGGCGGAGCGGCCGTGGCGATGGCGTGAGGACCGGACGGCGTGCAGAAATACCGAGTTGCAGGACACCCATGCGAGCAGCGGGCGACCTCACGCGGGACTCGCTCCGACGGCGCAACGCAACCGGCACGCGGGGCGCGCGGGGGACGCGAGTCGACGACGCGCGGAGCGGAGCTCGCGGCGCAGGAGGATAGTGGCGGCGTGCGGACTGTACGGAGTCGATGGCGTGTGGGGCGAAGCGGCGGCCGCGCGGAGTCGGTGGCGCGCTGATGCAAGAGCTCGCGCAGCGTAGCCGCCGGGCGTCCCGCGAGTGTGGACGCGGCTCGGCAGTGAGCAAGCGTGTATATCCGCATTTGCCTCTCCAACTGTTGGAGACATCACAAATAATGGCCTCTTTCAACCACTGTACACGTAAGGCAATTTTCATTTACCTCTCCAATTTGGCTCTTTGCTGTTGGAGTCAGCCTTATGTGGCCATAAGAAAGGCTCATCGTAACCTACATCCATGATGCCATTCGTGACAATCCAAAAGTATGATCCATGGAGTTACTTAAATTTCGGTTTGGGTTTCCTTTTATTAATCAAAATTTATCATATAGCAACAGACGTTGTTTTCCCTTTCTGAAAAAAAAAGTTTCACTGCTATCATTATGCTAACGCATGTTCATTAGACACGTCCAGAACACTAATTTTTTTATTAATAACCGATTTTTAAATCATTTAATATTACTAACATGTTGTTCCAAAAAATTGCAAAACTAACAGCCTTATCGCCTATTGGGAGGGCGACTTTCAAAATCGTCCATCCAGCGGGTTATTTATTTAAAAATCGCACGTTGAACGGCAATTTATATAAATCGCCTTCTAGAAGGGTAATTTATATAGATCGCTCTTTAGAAAGGCGATTAGTGATGAATTTTTTTAAAAAATTATATTGATACAAAAATTTTATTTAAATAAAAAGATCAATTGTGCATCAGAACATTTAGTTAAGTACAAAATTTTATTTAAATACAAAGATAGACATACATATTACGGTACATAATAGTAGTTGCATCAAAACATTTAGTTAAGTATCATGCAACAAATAGTAGATGCAGCAAAACATGTTATTAAGAATCATAGTAAAAATAATAAAGAGTAGTAGATTCACATTTTCTTCTAGCACTTATCTATGGTTAAGATTCGAGAGATTTTGTTTCATCTTTTGATCTCTATTTTCAACAAAAAAAAAGTTATTACCAGAATAAAAAGTGATTCTTGATTGTTCCATGATTCTTAATAAAAAAATATGTTGTATCTACCATTTGTTCCATAATTCTTAACTAATGTTCTAATGTATCTATTTTTTTCTATGATTCTTAACAGAATGTTTTGCCGCATACATTATTTTGTTTCATAATACTTAACTAAATGTTCCGATGCAACCACTATTATGTAGTATTGCGCCATATATGTCTATCTTTGTATTTAAATAAAATTTTGTACTTAACTAAATGTTCTGATGCACTATTGATCTTTGTATTTAAATAAAATTTTCATACTAATAAAATTTTCAAAAAGAATTTTCACCACTAATCACACTTCTAAAGAGTGATATATATAAATTACCCTTTCGTAAGGCGATTTATATAAATTACCAGTTCAACGGGCGATTTTTAAATAAATAACCCGTTGGATGGGCGATTTTCAAAGACGCCCTCCCAAAGGGCGATTAGGCTGTTAGTTTTGCAATTTTTCAAAATAGCCTGTTAGTAATATTAAATGATTTTAAAAATCAGTTATTAATAAAAAAATCTCCTAGAACACCTCTGGGCTTTGGCAAATCGTTTTCCCGATCCACCAGTCCAGCGGTCCAGCCTGCTAATTATTTGGGCTGAAATTGGCGCTTTGGGTTGGGTTTACAGCAACAACAGGTTGGGCTGTGTTGATTTCGTAACCACTCCACACTTTCCCACACCAACGAGCACTCGAGCGGCGGCGCTCAAGCCTCCGCCGTCGCGAGCTTCATTGTCTTCTCCGTGCCCGCCGTTCCGCTGGACCGGAGCTGCAGATCTGCATCGCCCATAGACTCCCATCCGAAGCGCCTCCGTGCGCAACTCCCTTCCCCTCCCTCCTTACTGGTACGTGCTCTTGGCTGGTTGCTCCACCCATCCCCTACCTTTCCCTCGAGAATCTTGAAATATGCCCAGATAGGCTGATATAGTTTTTGGTTTAATTTTGATGTCAGTTCAGAGGCTGTAAATCAAATTATTGAAGTGGCAACCGGGTAGTTGTTATCGTTACTCACTAGTCTGCAATGAATCATATCTTAGTTCCAGCGTAAAATAAGCAGTGAAAAATGATATGTGAAGATACAACCTTCCAGCATTGTATGTTCTTGTTCCGTATAATCAGGATGAGATAGTACAAGTTCAACTGTTTAGTAAAGCTCCAGGGCTAGTTTCTGATAACCCAGGTTTTCTGAAGCTTTGCATATTTCTGCAAACTATGTGCATCTGTTACCAACTAGCAAATTTTTTTATTTACTTTCACAGCGGCACTAACGGTGATTTTTTAAAGTTGGAATGATACTGATTGTGAACGTTCAGTACTCATTTTTGTTAGCACACCATGAAACTCTCAATGGTAAGACAAAAATATAAGCTTAGCAGGTGCGTTTTTGTGGGCAAGGTTTCATGTATTATGAAGGGGTAATTCGATTACGTATCTTTGTTTTGTTTAGGAACAAAATTGTAGAGACGTCTGAATTTTTTGTTCTGAACTTTTATGATTCTGAAATTTAAGTCCTGTTTTACCACTGAAAATAGAAGATACTTAAATCCATTTCTTTTTAGCGCTGGAAGTAATTATACTTTTCTAACACTTTAGTATGTAATTTTTCAAATCTCATCTTGCCCTGGTCTCTTTTCTTTTGAATAGAGATGCCTTGCCGAGACTTGTATCTCCAATTATAACAATGTGAAGCTATTTAAGTAAATTTAAATTTCTTTATTTATACTAAGGTGTTACTAAATTGCTACAAGCATGCTTGTTTACTAGAGTCCATGGCTCAATGTATGCATTAATCACGTCAAACCTCGAAATGACGGTGTTGAAATACTACTGTCTATTAAAATCTGACAAGCACATTTGTTAGCACATCATCAGCAGATGGGTGCCCCAGTGCTACCAGCATGTTGTTCGCCGTGTGATGCCCTCCTAATTCAACCTATCCATCCATTGCTCCATTAGATTCTTCTTCACCAGCATGTGTATTCTGGTGCGTTGAATGAAACCAGGATGTGCGTGTTGCATCAGCCCTTCTCATAATTATGTTTTCATGATTGTGTTTTCTGGTGCAGTTAGTGTGCCGAATTATTTTGCCTTTTTAAAAAATTATTTCAGCTGTGATTGTGATTCTATGCAGTTAGCAGCTAAGCACGACCCATTTTTCGTAAATTTGATATAACGTACAACACTGATATGCAATGTCCACTTTTTTGCTATTAGGAGATCACAGCTTAGCATTTATAGTAATATAAGTTCTTTTGGATCTACAGGTTGCTGCTGGTCCTCTACTTGGGCATTTGAATACACTTCCAATTTTCCACACAATTCATTAGTCGAGGTTGTGTGTTCTCATATGCCTCAGTCAAATTGCCAAATACTCCCTCTGTTCAGAATTATAAGACGTTTTTGACTTTTGGACATCACGTTTGACCATGCGTCTTATTCAAAATTTTTATGCAAATATAAAAACTAACATGTCATACTTAAAGTATCTCTAGTGATAAAACAAACTATAACAAAACAAATGATATTTGCATAAAAATTTTGAATAAGACGAAAGGTCAAACGTAACATCTGAAAGTCAAAGTGCCTTATAATTTCGAACGGAGGGAGTATATGCTTAATTCACTCGGTCATATCAGCCTTGCCTCAATAGTTCTTCTTCTGGAAGGCAGGCATGGGGGAGGAAGAGGATGATCCTGACTGGCTCCGAGCATTTCAGGTATCCATCTAACGAGATCTAGATTCAGAAGACCATATACAGACTGTAGGAACCTGTGGTAAACTTCTCCAGATTTAATTTGTTTTCTACACTTTTCTTTTGTTTTCACACTTTTGAGTGCAAACTTCTTGCGAGATAGGTTTATGGTATGTGTATCTCTTATGGGTACCAAGTTCATGGTTATTCCTGCAAGCAAAGTTTTAGGGTAGTGCCAAGAGCTATTATGCATTCCAGCATATTGGTACTCCACTATTTGTTGGTCACTTCTATAACTGCAAGATGAACTTTTATATAGGAAACAAAAGAGAAAAACTCAACCAACATCAGTTTTTTATATTTCTTTACATCTTATTCATTATAAGGTAAATAGTTTTGGGCTTTTGGCACCTCCTGATAGTATTCAGACGTATTTGCTCTTTTGGTATATAGGCACCAAGTACAGCACCGGTGATGCTTTCTTCTGGATCTGATGACTCTCCTGAAGCTAGTCCTACGAGGGCCAATCTGTCTAAAGAAGGCAAAGGAGAAAAACAGGCACCGACCTCTTCAAGGAGGAGAAACCTTGCGAGTGTAAAAGGTAGAACCAAGCTACCACTGTATTAAGCAGTTATTGACATTTCATCATTCTCATGGGTTGCTTATAGATTCTTCTGACAAACATGAGGGACCAGGTGCAGATGAGAAGCATGATAGCACTCCTAGACGCATGGTATGTCATTTAAGTGTTATTGTGTATTTCTGAGTTTCCATTTATCCGTGCTAGTAATTAGTTCATGCTGCCTGCTTTTCAAAGGACAAAATAAAGGGTAACCTTAATTTGGTTATCAATGAAGTTGATTGTGCATATTTTACTTATTATGCCCTATTATTGTTTGCGGCAACAGCTTCGTTGGACGCTATCTATGGCATGTTATTATATTGTATCTTGATATTAGTGATCACACATTGTACCTATTATGGTGATCAGATCTAACTTGATCGGAGCATTCTAATTTGAAAACTTCCTATAGTTTTGCGGTTAACTTCTGTATCTAATTTTTTTGTCAGACTCGAAAGAAGAATTTGGTTACACTTTCATCTGGTTCTGATGCTTCCCCTGGAAACAGCCCTTCAAGGGTTGGTGAAGCTGATTATGAAGCAGACTCACTTAGAACTGTCAGGAGAAAAAATGACCTGCAAGGTAAGGGTAAACAACTAAAGGTTGCTGGATCAAAATCTGATGAAGATCAAATTGCTGGTAGGGCTGTGAATATGCTGCCATTCTATTTAACATATTTAAACTCATGTTTGTGAATGGCTTGTAATTATTGTTTCATTGTCAAACATAGTAACCTTAGAGCATCAAGAGGAAGTTGCTGAGGAAGACATACAAGATAAACCTACCGGAAATTCTGTAAGACACAACTCCATTTATTTCTCCTGTGTTTGATGTGAACTTTTGGAAACGACTATACTACGGATGGGAAAAGAAAGGGGGAAAAATTGTTCCACGCCTCAGTGTGATCATTAAAATAACTTGGCATTCCCAGATCCAGGTCATATTATTGTTGAGCTGGTAAAAGTTTGGTAAATGTACATGGATTTTAAATGGTACTTCCATTTTTATTTGGAAAATAGGAAATTTGATGCTACGTAGCACTTGTCAGGCTCTACCTGATTGATTAACTTTATCCTGGATTTCCATATTTTTATGCTTGTTTGTGGTTTATTTTTTGTATAATTAATTATGTGCAAGCAGATCTTTGCTGAAGTTATTTTCTTTGAAATGTCAGATCTCTCAGAGGTTGCCACTGATCTGCCCTGATAAAGTTCAGCGTTCAAAGGTATGATGAACTCTGTTCCTGGAA
The DNA here is from genome assembly GCA_031894775.1 of Chloris gayana. NCBI lineage: Eukaryota > Viridiplantae > Streptophyta > Magnoliopsida > Poales > Poaceae > Chloris > Chloris gayana. The sequence continues at coordinate 1,106,486 of JAUNZO010003024.1, read as the reverse complement.
AATAACTTAGTGAATCCATTACCCTTACAATTTGCTCATATATACTGGGAAACTTCTACCTGTAATATTCAATAATTTGTTTCCTTACCTTTTTGTCATGTTAGCACTATCTCTGTTCTTAAATATACAACATTTAGAGTAGCTAATTTAGTTCAAATTGGATTTTTTTATGGTCAATGGGGGAAAAACTTCCCCACCTGAAATTCCATTGGATGGAAAGAGAGAGGACCAACTTTGGCCCAGTTACAGGGACATCAAATTTGAATTGAAATACTACCTCTATCCCAAAAATTATATAAGTATTAAAATAAATATGTTATAATTAAGAGTCCGTACGGCAAGCTTGTACTGCTGCTTCTCGAACCAGAAACACTTCGTCCCACGTGCAGGATTTCCAACACGAGAATTTTGCTGCTGGCAGCGGAAACCTTCATCCGGTGATCACATCAACACTTTAAAGTCTGAGACTTTTAGTACTACACTATCTGCTCTCGGAGTCGTGCTTGGTTTCGTGTCGGGAATCGGCGCCCCACCCTGACGAACTCAGCTCGTTTAATTTGTTCAGCCCTCCGTTCCTGCCGAGCAAGAGCTAAATTATCTTCAATGAATAAATAAGCTATAAAAACAAATAATATTTGAAATTGTTTTTAATAAGACGGACAGTCAAACGTGATGCTCAAAAGTTAAAAAAATGTCAAGCTTTTTGGGATGGAGGGAGTAAGACATTAGAGGAGTTATAATCACACCAGACACTAAAAATGAGATTGTCGTCGTGGGGGAGCCCACACTGCCACTAGCGGGTTTCTTATTGACAGGAGCATAGCAGTCTTTGAATCGACCGTCACTCTAATCTGAAACCGATTTCGTTCTGGTGCTTCCACAGATGCTAATAGCACAGTAGGTTGAGGCAGCCTTGATGTTGTATTGGAGTGCCATTTATTGACCTAAACATCATTTTTTGTAAGAATTGAGGGAGTAATACTTAATCTGTTTATATATTTTGTCTAGGCACTGATTGAATGTGATGGTGACTCCATAGATTTGAGTGGAGATGTTGGAGCTGTTGGGAGGCTAGTAGTTTCAAATGGCTCTACTGGAAATCCAGATCTGTCGCTCGACTTGAAAGGTACCAATTTGGATTATGTACTCGATGGAATTGCTTCTTTTTATGCTTTGGTTAGATTTCAGATTAGATATGTATTATGATGTTTAACAAGCGTGGAAGATTTTCTTCTATTTGTGTTTGAACGCTTTCAGTTCTTTTCTTTATTTCAGTACAGTTGCTTCTAAGATGGTGTAAAAGCTTGTCAGTTCTCTATTTGGATTGTGAGAACTCCCCTTTTCTAAAAAAATGTACTTCATTGGATTCTGAATTATATAGTCATTGTGGGACACCTTAGGCAAGATATCTGTACTAAGTCCGCTGAATCATTCGAAAACCTGGTCTCTTTTGTCTGAGTACTTGCAATATTCTAAGACTTGAGCATCTTACTTATTTGCATACTCATACAGGAACGATATACAAAACGACTATAGTTCCATCCAGGACATTTTGTGTTGTAAGTTACGTGGCAAGCTTGAGTACAGTTGCATTATTTAGTGTTGGTCTTTAATCCCTGGTGCACTCCCCTTTCAGGTGAGCGTTGGACAATCAGAAGCAAAGGTTTGTCAGCCATAAAATAAAATAAATATGTGTATTTGAGCCCACTATATCAGCTTTCACATGCTATAATTTCAAGAACCTAATGTGCCATCTTCAATTGTAAATTCGTTTATTTATTTCATTTCTCTAGGCACCTGTTTAGCATCATTTTATCTCCTGTCTTTGCTGTGCAGATAGAGGCTATAATGAATGACTTCATTCAACTGGAACCACAGTCCAATTTATTTGAAGCAGAGACTATGATGGAAGGTGGGCATACTTCTAGACATTACTACCTGCTTTGGTCGTCAGTTGTATCCAATATTATATATTTATACTGAATTCATTTTTTCGAGTATATACTGCTAGCTAATAAATAGCCACATGTTTTCTTTGATTGTGCAATATCCGACTGCATATGCATTTGCAAGTGTGGCTTCAGTATTTTAGCATGCATTGTGTTATGGATATACTACCTCCGGTTTTTTATTGATGACTTTAGGACAACACTTTCACTTCATTGACACTAAATTTGTCCCAGTGACATCATTTCGAAGCCAGAGTATTTCGTATGTAAAATATAAGTCTGTATTACCATAATATTCTAATGCAATAAGCATATCATCTTTATAGGTACCCTTGATGGATTCACATTTGATTCGGATGAGGAGGGTGACAAGCTTCCTGAGGTGCATGCTTCTCAAAATGATCAGAACAATGAAGACGTAGACCAGTCTAAGCCGAAAACAAAAAGGAAATCTGAGAAGCCAGTGGTTTGTATTCTTGCCTATACTTCATATGATATGTTTAGTTTCATAGTATTTATTAATGTCAATTTGGTTTAATTTTGTCATGCCCTAGTGATGATGAGATGTTTAGGCAAAGCATAAAGTTCTTATTCGCCTTATCATTCCTCATTGAAAGTACAATACGTAACATCTTGTTGTAATTTATTAAGCCGATCATTGGTAGTTAGTCAAAATGGATTTTCGTTTGTACTAATGTAGTTGGCTATTGAAGTGCTGAATAAATTGAAATCTTTGTGTCAGCTGTGCTCACTTACAGACTGCAACATAACACAGTTGCCACATGTCCTGTTGTTATGATCTCCTCTGCTCCCTTAATGCTAATGGCTGTGTCTGCAGGGGAAGGGACAGAAGAAGCCCAAGGTTGCTGGAAAGGCTCCTAAAAAGGGTGCAAGGAAAACCCAAACTACAAAGAGAACTAGGAAGGTCAAGAAATGATGAATTGTAGGCATGATTTTTTTTATCAAGTATCTTTGTTTGTTCAGGATGCTATATAGACATGTCATGTACCTTGTTTAGAAAGAAAAGAGTGTAAAATCGTGAACCCAATACATGTATACGTATACCATGTAGCATTCTTCTCATTATTTTATGAACAATGTATCATCATTCTCCATATGCTCTCGAATTTCGATAACCAGTAGAAAAAAAACAAGTGCATATGGATTAACCGAATTCCAATAGTAGCAGTTGGAAACAACTACCTTTTTGTTTCCCAGGTGGAATAATTATTCACGAATTCGAGGTTACATCCAAACAGCTATTGTCGCTGCAGGAATTTTATTGGCGCCTATAGAGCATCACCTTTTTTAGTGCTACCAACAGCGTTCACAATGGTGTTCGGCCACGTAGGATTTATCTTGCGGAGCCACGACGTGGTTAGGAGTAGCAGCACGGCAGGAGCCAACCCTAGCCGCCAACCTTTGGTCCCCCTCCTCCAGCGATCTCTTTGGTGGTACGGGAAGCAAGGATCCGTTCTCCTTTTAGTCTAAGTAGATTAATTTGATTTTGTTAGGTTAAAGATTTTTTCGGAGATCCAACTGAAAAGGGTGGTGGTGGCGTAAGACGCTAAGATCGTCGATACGGAGCAATGAAGAATCTTGTTTCTTGATGGTGATCGCAAGACAAATGCGTCATCACTGATGGAGAATAAGGTACTCCAACTCTTCCTTTGTGGTTTTTTACACCCATGAATATTTGGTACAACTCATGTACCTGCTTTTCCTTCAGCTTTTATGAAACTGTAGCAACATCGAAATACTGTAGCAGTAAACTGTTTTTGCTCAATCCGGCTAAGCTGTTATTTGGAGCTTTTTCCCGCTTATGCTATTGTAGCTACAGTAATGAAAGTACAGCTACAGTGTCATAAGTTGTTTTTTGAGCTCTCACAAACGGACCTTTAGTTTTCTCACGTTATCAATCTGAAATACCGATTGAATTTGTGTTCTCCTAAGACGAATCTAGTGAAGACAACGATGGGTTCGAAGACGGACTCGACGGTGACAAGTTCATTGAGTTTGCGTGTGGAAGTTTAGCAGTTTACTCCTCTTTTATAAAAAAGATGGATACGAGGATGATGGTGGCAGATGGTGTGAATAGGGTTGGACATAAAAAGCGATACCCAAAGACCGAAATCGAAAAAACCGAAACCGAGATAATCGAAATTCCGTGTATCAAGTAGTTGATCGGGTAGGGAATCTAACTAATCGAACTTTTAATTTAAACTTCGAATCTTAGAGCCACGTACCAAAACTACCCAAATAACCAAGTTATTAAACACATACTTCATCCATAAGTGTTATAACATTTAAATTCATTTATAATATTTTCAGCCAACTTTTGAGCCCTAATTTAGGGACTTTATCACTATACTATGTTATTTTAAACATAACTAATAGTTTATTTGTGATGGTAAGTGGTGGAGTATATTTACGAGTTTTATTGTGAGGTGGTAAAAAAGGTATTGCTCACTTTCATTTCACATTTTCATAGTTTTGACAAAATATTAAATTATTCCTTACTTGACTTTGATTTATTGGTTGGTGATGAAATAAATACTTTTGGTGCAGTTTCATTCTATTTTCATTGTGTTGGAAAATAGTATCCACGTCCTCTCACGGGATGAAAGGTCATTTCATCTCTTTTATATTAAATTTCTTACTATACGGATTAGTTATGCAGAGCCACTGAGACTAGCTTAGTTATGCAGGTTTACTTTGGATTCCTCGTTCCTCTTTTGATTCTTGTAATATCCTGATCTGCGAGCTTTACAGATGTATTTGGAAAACCAACTGCGCAATTCAAATGAATTCCTCTTTTGGTGTTCTTTCTCTGGCTAAAAAAAATGCCGTTTTATTTGCTTTATATTATGAAAATGTTCCTGTTCGACCCCTTTGCTTTCATGGACTGGGACCAATAATTGTTGCAGCGTCCAAGGTTCGCTGAACCGTCCGATCTGCCGGCTTTGGTCATCCCGACCGTGCATTCTCCTCTGCCTCGCGCGTCAACTGCGAGTGCAGAGAAAACGAGGCGATGCGTCATTCCTTTTCCTTGACTTCCTCCGTCTGCTCCGCTAGCTTTTCCGTCATTCCGCGTCGTCTTTAACTGGCAGCAACGCCCGCTCTCCGCCGCCCTGCTCCCCGCCACCGCCGCAGCCTCCTCCTCCCGCGTCGCCGCCATGCCCTAGCACCGGTTCCCGTGCCAGTGCTCCTCCGCCTAGTTCTCCACCCGAGCTCCGTCCGTTGGCTCCTTCGTTGCGGTGCCCGGCGGCGTGCTCTTCCCGCATCTGGGCGGGACGCGCGCTCGGCGTTCTCGGTCTCCTCACTGCCTGAAGCTCCATCTCCGGTGCCATTGTACGGTCTCTACTTCCAGCTCTTAGCTCTTTCCCTCCCGGCCTCTCTGGCGTGCCTTTGCTTGAGTTGCATTTGTCTGTCTTGCTTGAAGTAGCGTTGATTCGTTGACTCGGAGGGGATCGGTCAGGTGGGTGGCGTGGGCTTAGTTTCTTCTGTATTCTGGAGTCCAGATCTAGTGTTTTGCATGGATGGTGAAGTGTTGCTTCACCTTCGGTACACAACATTTGGACTGCTAATAACTTAAATGAACCGACTCAAAGTTTACTGGCTTCCTCTATTTTGGACCGTCCACATGGAATTCATGTGTAAGAAGATGTCGTGCCCACCATTTCGGCTCTCTAATAGCTGGTTATGCAGGGCTGCATAGAATTTGTGCATTGTAGTGTCCGAATCTGAATTCAAAGTCTATAAATTGATAGCTTTGCATGTTCCCACAGATTAACAATGTATATTTCCGAATCTAGCATGACGTCTACTGAATTATGCTTATGTGCCTGGTACAGCCATCGTTTAAAAATGTTAATTTCATAATTGAAAGTACCTATTTTAGCTTAGCTCTGTGATTATCATCCTTTGCAATGATCTTCTTATTATACTACTAAATATGCCGTCAGCTTCTTAATTGTACTTGTCTTCTGTTTAACATGTTGTTTATGGTATTAGGACGCAATCTCCTGTGATTATCTCCACTGTTAACAATGGATTCTTCAGAAAATAAATTGGTATGCTCCAACTCTGTAAGATCATCACAAAGGAGGAAAGAGTCCACTGTATCAAAAAGACCAAGTCGACGTAATGCTCCTCGCAAATGTAAACCTGATTCTCGCTTCAAGAAGTCACCAAGGAAAGTTAGGAATGCTACTCTGGCAAAATGCATAAGAAACAAATATCATCTTAGTCCCCAGAAACGCCAGAGGGGTTCAGATTCAGTTTCTGGGAAAACTGTAACAGGTTTAATTGCAAGGAGGAAGAGGAAAAGGAAGAGGCAGAACACTGATGAGGCAACTCGGTTGGAAAGAAGAGCGAAATATTTTCTAATCAAAATAAAATATGAGCAGAATTTACTAGATGCATACTCTGGAGACGGCTGGAACGGGCAGAGGTGTGTGTGGCACTTCCTCACTTTTTTCAACTTTCGCTGACAATGAATTTCAAATCCAATCATCCAGCCAAAGTTATGTCATTTCTCTTTTAAAGGATCCTGGGAAGTTTTTTTGAATTGACATTAATTATTTCTGGGAGAAGAGGCACAAATAATAAATACATTAGTGTAGTTTTAGGCTTAGCCTTGATGAGACTACAACTTCCGTAGAACTCATGTACTAGTATTTATGAATATGAGCTGTATCGATGTCTTATGAAAAGAAAAGGAGTAGCTGCATGTAATACATTATGTCAAAAACATTTAGTTCAATCATGTTGAATTGGTTTCCTATTGTGTTGAGAACCGTGTCAATAGGTCATACTACTGTTCTTAATTCATTTCCACAATATTGCTGCTATAATTTACTTGTTCTCTTTGCTTAGTTGCTTATATGTTTTTCTCTGGTTAAAATTAAGGTATGTTATCAAATTCTACATTGATTTAATGTGATTTCCAAACAGCCGTGAGAAAATAAAGCCCGAGAAGGAGCTGCAGCGTGCTAAGAAACAGATCATAAAATACAAAATTGCTATTCGTGATGTTATTCGCCAACTTGATTTGAGTAATTCCATTGGGAGCATCAGTGGTTCGCTGATGCCTTCGGATGGTTCCGTTGTTTCTGAACATGTATGTATACCATCATCATGTTAAATGTTTGATGTTCTGCTTCTGCAGGATCCCTGAACTAATAATTTTATTATCATTTTCTTTAGGTCATATGTTCAACATGCAAGTCTCATGAATCATTTCCCAGCAATAAAATTATTTTCTGTGGAGGGGCCTGCAAACGGGCATATCACCAGATATGTCTGGATCCTCCTATGGACAAAAGTGGTAGTTCTCTCTTTTTCAGTGGCATTTAGGACTCATTCAGTGTTATCATTGTTTCTTTCATTTAGCAGTTAGGTTGTGACTTTTGAACAAAGTTAATATCTGTGGATTCTAGATCCTCAACAATATCTATTCTGCCTTTTTAGCATGTGATAATCGTGTTAGTATGAATTGATATGTACCTGCACCTTGTTAAACTTCCTAATGATGAATTAGAAAGGTGACATAAGGCAATACTTTTCATATAATCCTTATTGAAGTAGCAGCAGTAGAAGTACATACAGTATCCTGACTTGGTAGCCATTTCTGTTTCCTTGTGCAGTTTTCATCCACTGCACATAAAATTGTTAGATGTTTTTAATCCATATGTTTCTGTACTGGTTACTTGACCCTTCATATATATATATACTTATCCTTGTCTTGTGCTTTCTCTTAGTTCTTCCGACCAGTAGCCATGGATGGCTTTGCAAGTTCTGTTTATGCAGAAAGAAGGTTTTAGAAGCCATTAATGCACATCTAGGTACAAACTTTGGGATGAATTGTCCCTCTGAAGTAAGTTTTTATCATTTCTAGCGCCTATGTTTTTATCATTTCTAGCGCTATGTTTTTATTATTTGGTTATCTTATTTTACCCTGTCTGAGTCAGTGTTGTCGCTACTTTTTTCTTTAGGATATTTTCAAGGAAGCAACCGAACCAATAGATTCTGAGGATGGATTAGGTGAAGATTGGCTTTCTGAGTATTCAGGTGATGATGACTATGATCCTGAAGAAATCGAGGGCAGCAGCAGAAGCAGAAGCATTGATAGTGGGGAAGAAATAATGTCAGATGGTTCCAATGGTTCAGGAAGTCCACTTTACTCTCCAAATGATGATATTCCAGACTTCATATCAGCCGATATCAATGATACTGAAGGGTTATGTAACGCCAATTTAGACTTAGGAATAGATTGTGGTGAAGATGATGTTGCACAGATCCTTAATTACCAAAGGCCAAGAAGAGATGTTGATTATAGAAGACTCAATGATGTATGTTTAACCATTATAAATATCCTATTATCATTGCAATTCAAAGAATTTCATAGTGTGTCTTAAACTCTTAATTGCATCATCATTAAGTGCTATTTTCAGCATTAGTTCAGAAAATATGTTGTGATTTGATTACCATTTATGCTTAACACTGCACAGGAAATGTTTGGAAAACTAATGGAGAATGAGGAGCAGAGTGAGGATGAAGATTGGGGCTCTAACAAGAAAAAGAAAAGAAGGGTAACCTCAGTTGGTGCTGGCGCTGATCATGTTGAGGGTCTCTCAAATGCCCTGCCAGATGAGAAATTACAACAGCAGAGAAGAAAACTTTTCCGGATTCCTCCAGCAGCACTTGAAGTAATTGATGATAATGATTTCCCTGAGTATTTAATCCACATTGTGTATGCATATTCTGATACAAACATTTATTTTTCATTATAATTGATGGCTGCATTGAAATTCACATTTGTGTATTGTGCCTGCAACTGTCAATCTGTTGGTTGTGTTATATTACCTTGCTTACTCTAATTTCCTCATTTTTTTCACCTTTGCTATGTTAGGTACTTCGTAAGGTCTTTGCTGAAAATGAACTTCCACCCCGAAATGTCAAAGAAGATCTCTCCAGAGAACTGGACATTTCTTTTGAAAAGGTATGAAGTGGATTGATAAATTTGACATCTTTTCGAATACAGGGTACTTGCATGATAGTACCCTTTTGGAACCCAACTGTAAACTGAAAGTCTGTTATAAGTAAACTGAATTAAAAACTACAAGGCTGCATGTTACAGTTGACACTCTTCTCAGTTCTCACGTCTGGGGTAGAGCTTCTGGATACATTGAATGGTTATTGATTTGCTTTTCGTAAGAAATATTTACGTCAATAATTATTTCTGTGATTCTTTTACAGATTGACAAGTGGTTCAAAAATACAAGATGTGCTGCTCTCAAATACCGCAAGGCATGGATTTCTATCTCATGACTACTCATTCAATATGGGTGTTATCACTGAGTCATTAGTACTAGCTTGCATTATCAGTTGTCTCATTTATTCCCTTTCATGCTGGTTTACTTTTTTTCATAGATGATAGCTCTAAGAAAAGTCCTAATAAGGGTGATAGTCGATACACGTATTACGATATTTTGGAACCTGTATTTAATATAATTGATGCATGAACTGAACGGTATATTGTGTTGCTTCTCAACTATATCGCATGCTTTAATTTCATTTATAATTTACTGAAGGACACACAGTCCCAGATTCTACATTTACATTTGGTATATCTTGTGGTTGATTCAACAGTGTTTAATGTTAAGAATTCTTGCAGACTGAAGGAAACAGTCATAATGCAGCCCCAAACAAAATATCACGAGCAATCGAAGGAAGAGCTGGAATCTTAGGCAAGGTTGATTCAGCAGACAATTCTTTGTTTCCTCATTTCATGTTACGTAATTTCACACATTCGCAAACATATGCCAAATGTTCAGTTGATTCTGGTGGTTATAGTTCAGTTGTAAGAAAGAATGATAGTATTCATGCCATAATTAATTGATTGCTAGTATTGTAATTGCACAGATTAAGTGCTTGATGGGTTAGGTTAGTTCACTCTTAAACAGCATCTCATATCAACATGAAATGCAGGTCTGGATTACATTTTAAAGTATCCTGTGTTATGCCAATATCAAGTCTTGTGACCTTGTGTAAATCATTTTTTTCCTGCAGGCTGAAGGAAATATTCATAGTGCTTGTCCCAACAAAAGCTCAAGAACAAATGACGAAGGAGTTGGTACCTCATCTGAGGTCGATTTAGAAGACAGCTGCTCTGTCCCCTTGTCACAAATCCTTAATGTGCCTGCACGGTTGCAAAGAAATCTTGTAAAGAGGAAAGCAGAATCAACCAGCAGTCCTCTGAGGATGCTACATGATAAAGGATCTTGCTTGTCTCCAACTGGCCTGATCAAGGTAGAAACATCTCAAGACTGATTATGTTTGTCTTGGCTGATTTCTAGATCTGATCTCAATTCATAAGTGCCGCGACTCATCTTGTTTTTTCACTTCTGTTAGATCCATTGAATTGATTGTGTAGCCTTAACTTGTTTGCAGGAGAGTACATTGCCTAGAAACAATTCTTGTTTGGAGGCAGATTTAAGTCATCCAATAATTACTGATAACAAAGCTGAAGATCAAGCTGCTTCTTCCATGGACATTGCGGGCCTAACATGTTTGCAAGGGACTACACCTCAAAGTCGGCCATGTTTGCAGGCAGATTTAAGCCATCAAAAAAATACCGAAGTCAGCGGTGAAGAGCAAGCTGCTTCTTGTATGGAGCCTGGGATCTCTGATTATCAGCCTTTCTTGGATGTAATCGATGAGATGTGCGTACTTGAGAATCGGCTCCAGATGTTGAGGGAGAACATGGTCTCATCGGGCTCAGTCTTCAATGCTAATGGTGAGAGTGACGGGCAGAACCAAACTGTGGTGCTTGTACCAGCTGCGGAGCTGAAGGAGAAGGCATACTCTGGCATCTAAATGCAAATGCATACGTCAAATGGGTATTACGTATAGGTTTTACAGCAGAGAATTGTTTGTATAGACAAAAAGAAAGTAATAGTACTAGCTGACCTATTTAATATTTGGTAGCATTCCTGGGGCCTTATAGTTAACAGTACTGATAAGGCATAGGACTGGGAAAGACTTTATGTTTTAGACTAGTTTACATGCCATTTTAATATTCTCTGAGTCTGAACTGTATTGTAATATTGTATACCATAGGAGACTTGAGATATTATCAAAGTTGTAGTAACTTCGTAATCTAAATATCGACTGCTACGGAGTAATCATTAGAAGTGAAACGTACGGGACTGATTGAATCATATCGCTTTGTCAAATCTCTGATGCATATATTCTTTTTTTACTATTAATAAGAAATGGTAAATGTGATATTATCAGCATTGGTATATTTTTGCTGCCAAAACGCCAAGTTATCATGAGTATAACTCATCAGTAACACTTTCTAACACTACCTAACGTGCTAACAGAATACAAAAATTCTGCAAATTGAGCGTTTACGCAGTGATTCAAATCAGGGAAAGAATCCCAAAGGCGTTGGCACACCATCTCACTCCTAAACCGGCCAGCCCTACAAAAGAGATATTTCCACACTCCACACAATGACAAAGATCTCCCAATTGAACTTACATTTTTCAAGAGTCAAATGGAGAAGGGTAGTAAATAGGTAAACATTTAATAATGGATAAGAGAAAAACATGTCCCCTAGCTATTTATGCGAGTGAACAAGGAGGCCAAGCTTGTGGCCGCACCTGCATGGTCCAATATTATTTTTCTCCCACCTGTGAGGCTGTGACCATGTTGTACTGCAAACACATTAGCATCCTGTAAGGTACTACTAGTACATGGCAGGCTTACATTATCCGGAGCAAACGGAGGATGGTTTAGGGGTCCAAGTGTCTGCTCCGCGCACCATGCATCCCTGTGTTAGTGATTCTCCTAACTGACAAAACTCGGGGAGGTAAGGAGATAAGATGGCCAGGGCAGGTCATGGGTTTGCTGATGGGGACAGCAGATATGTTTGCTTGGAGCCTTGTGACGGGCACAATCAAAACGTTTCACACTGGTCATGGATTTGATGTAAACTTGGGAGATTTGTTTGAAAGTTGTCTGTTTGTTTTGCAGCGAACTGCTAATTGTGTGCGAATGAGGTTTGTGTTTAGATTTAATATTACCTGGGTTTTACTTTTTGAGAATTAGACCGGTGTTAGTCTGACAGATTGTTCTGGCCTTTTGCGAGTTGCAGATAAGGTCTATCATGTGCGAACGGGCCGGGAACAGCGGTGTAACAAATTTGTGGTATGTGTGGTGTGCAGTAAGGTTCTGGAGGTTAGCTTGCCTGCGTGCAACTCTACTGTGGTACTGCCACCGTAAAGTGTGAGTATGTTTTGCATGCAGCAGAAGCAGAGGGAACGTTTGCAACAGGAGTTCTCTCTTTGGTCGGTCAGGAACATGCAGGCGCGTCCATAACAACGACGCCTAGATTTAAATAGACTCCTGCAGCAATTCTGAAATTCAGACTGGCTCCACGGGTTTGTTTGTTCAGGAACTACCGTACCGCTGCTGCGCACCAAAAGGTGGTTATAGAAGATGAGCAAACCAAGGCATTTGCTAACTTTTGTTTGTTGTACCTGTCGTCGGAACGTCTGAAGACACCGGATCGAAATTGAGTCATTTCTCATCGGGAATTCTGATTTTGTTTTACAGATGTTCAGACAAGGTAATAATAAAAACATCCGGAAGGAGGAGATGACTGAAATTCTACAAGCCCAACATCTCGCAATTATTGAGTATTGACCCGCTCAACAGAAGCCTGCACCAGCACAAGTAAAGCTGCAACCGTTTCGTGTGACCCGTGGTCAGTATCCAATGGGCAACGCCCCTGCACGGTAATTCCATGTGATCACAACACAACACGGGCCTTGGAATGCAGCTCCGAGAATCTGCATGGACCATGTAGGCGGATACAAGCTGCCGACCCCCGCATACAGTGGCGTCGACGCTGCACTTGCTTGGACCGCACCTTTTTTTTTTTTGGTGCTCGTCTCTCCCTTTCTCTCTCTGGGTCTTTTCCTGTGTAGGGGGCACTGTACATATTCCCGATAATGCCCCGGCCGGCATGCAGGCTAGAGTGGTACTAGACTCTGACGACAGTCACACATGCATCGATCGCAGTGAGCGCTTTGGTTGCATTAGGGCTGTACACTCGTCCTTGGAGGTACCTCGGTGTATCATCATGCCATCACAAGATCAACGGGCCATGAATGGTTCTATCCAAGTGTGCCCCAATAAAGGAAAAAAGTGCTAGCTCATGATCCAAACGGTCACAGGTCTGGATCTCCAACACCACGTACCGTCTTGGATCTTTCCGGTAAATGGCAACCACATTGTGGAGCTACCGTAACTTGTACACATTTCTTACCGCAGCTTCGGTATTATGTGTATACAAAGCTGCTTCCTGTTACAAAGTGTTTTTATTTTTTGCGATGTGTTACAAAGTTTTCTAAAGGCGTCTCATATATGGACAGAGTTTGATCGAGCAATTATAGCACATTATGGAACATACATGTGTATTTTGTTTCGCGGAAGAAACGAAATCCTGTTCATTAGTTGTTGTGAGATCCTATGGTTTCAGATGATGAACATGGTCAAATTATTTGACTCGGCGCCTAGCAGAGACTTCTTATTGGAGAAGCTAGGTCTAGTTGAATTCAGTCAAAAGCTAGAGAGAATCACAGCTGTGTGCGCTGCAGTATACTGCAGCATTTGACATTTTTGGCAAGGGTGGACATCGGACCGAAGAGCGGTGGCCTCTCAGGCATCTCATGGCTGCCTTTTTCTCAACGGACGCGCGACAGCCCAGCAGAAAGGATAACTGTCACAGGCACGGAAGAGAGAGAGAGAGAGAGAGAGAGAGAGCACGAGCAGCAGAAGGTTGCCGACTAGTACTTGCTGCTAAACAGCGCTGCAAGGGGAAAGAGGAAAAAGAACTGCAAAAGCGTGCTCTCTTTCATCTGCTCTGAGCTTACGCAAAAGAGTACATTTCGAAAAAAAGCTTACGCAAAAGAATAGCGGTAATGCCAGCTAGCATGAAAAAAAAGCTACTGCTGCAGCAGTACGCCTGTGCACGCTCTGCTTCACATGCCTAGAAAGAAACTGAACTCTACTTGAGCTGATCGATGCAGGATTCAAATGACAAGTCATGTAGACAAATTCAATTCTCCGCACTTGCTACCTCCCAGAGTTTGATCTTTGTATATCTTTTTTTAAGAAGAAGAAGAAAAAAGAATCTGCCTGGTGAATGAAACACACAAATTAATTCTTGACAGATGTATTGGCATGGTCTGCGGCTGCTTGCTACAGGCTCAGCCGCGCAAGGTTGATTTGCCTTTGTCTGGAAATCGAAAATTGAACACTTCCACTCCATGGACAGGATGCCTCTTCGGGGTTCCAGCTTGTTGTCTAGATGGATACATCGTGGTACCACCGTATTGCATTGGCACTTGCCGGGCAAGGTCTCGTGGTGCCATACAACACCATTCGCCATGCTCCAGATCTTCATTCGTTTGGCACTATAGTGACAACAATTAAACCGCCATGCATTTGGCCGGCCATGATATTTTCCGTAAGAGATCTGCTCCCTAGCTAGCTTCAAATATCTACAATACCCAGGAAGTACGCATATATATCCTATGGATAAGTACGAACTCAGTTGCATAGTAGGTATAGTTCTGAGTTCTGACAACAATAAAACTGATAAATGTGGTAGAGTATAAATATGTTTCTTAATCTCATATCAGAATATATTTTGGAACTATTTTTCCTTATATAATTAAAGCACTCCTATGTAAGGTGTCGTACTAGCTTGTGTACTCTAGCTCCAAACAAGCTAGTAGTAGCCTATATCCTAAGAGAAAATTCCCGGTGTTAAGCCCTGTTTTACCCCTAGGACGAAATAAGCTTATTTTTTAAAAAAGATATTTTGTTCATTTTTTTGTTGTATGGGTGGGTGCATGAAAAATCCATGTGTAGCTTTCGGCCATTGTGTTTAAAAAAAATGAATACTTCTAGCATAATATTTTTTAAAAAAACAAGTTAATTTTGTTCTATGGGTAAAACGGTCTTTTTTATACCGGACTTAACACCGTTAACTTCCAAATCTGACGGAAATGCCATGGAAGGAAGGTAAAAATGAAACTGGACCTCATAGAGAAGTCCGATTTTGGGGAGGCCATAGAAAGAAGCATCATCTTTTTTGAGGCCATAGAGAGAATTTTCTCATATATTTTGGGGAGGCCATAGAAGGAAGCCTCATCTTTTTTTTGAGGTCATAGAGGGAATTTTCTCATATCCTAAACCAGAACTATCCTCTCAACTCTCGAGTGGAGAAAACATCTTAGTACAAACGGGTGTATGTGTCCCTCACACGTAGACACGTAGTCTGTAGTACCATATGTCAGTGTCTATATGTATATATGAGGATTTAGTATATTGCCTTTTTTTTTTGCAGTCATTCAAGAAGATGCTTAGAGGCATGTCGATAGCAAAGGAGAGCCGTAAAACCAGCCTAGTGCGACCAATATAAGCAGACAAATCTCTTAGAAATAGATGGTCACAAATGCAACACACACGTTTCTTATGGACTAGTACTTTCTACAGTCTAGAAAACCTGATGGTCTGAGCCTATCTGAGTTCCTTGACAGATCTACATGATTGACTGATACATCGTGGCGGTTCTGGATGTAAGCTTGCACTTGTGTGGGAATTTAGTGGCAACAGCTAACAGAAAAGATATTTAGCTTTACCCTGAAATATCTTAAAAAGATATATACTGATTTATAGAGGTTATTACTAAAATATACTAGTACTATGATCTATAAATTGTTCAAAGAAAACTTCTATTATGTCTGTATGTATAATTGGTTATACTTCTATAGCTGCATGGAACACATTGAAGCCTATTTTTTAGTTCATTCGTGTGTACATTAAAGGTTATTAACTACAAGCCACAAAGCAACGCTTTTGCCGTGAAAATAAAATATCTTGCAAAAGATCCCGTGGCCAGGGCCTTACAAGAAACAAAGGGAAAAACCTCATCCTAAACTGAGAGCCAGGATTAATTTGGTTGGCTAGAAACGGCTCAAATGGCCCCTCCCTTCTATCATTAGTGGTTGAACCAAGGGGACACAACGTATGAGCCATCGCAACCACTCATCCTAGTTCGCAAATTTATGGCCTAGTCCAAAAGGTAACAAGTCTGATGCTAGGCGCACGTTGGCACACTACCAGGTTTCACTGACAGAAAACAACACCACGAGCAGATGCAGCAAGTGGCCACCCGTAATCGAATATTGTGTGATAGGCTCATCAACTTTTCATTCCAATTTTTTGGCATTGCAAAACACGTCTGAATAAGAGGGACCCAAACGTTTGAAACAATCCCAAGCGCATGTGTGAGAAGTAAAAATTTTGGGAGGAGAGGAGCTTTAGCTTGCGTGTGTGCGTAGCGCTATTTCTCTTGTTACTGGACCAATCACCGTCAGCCATGGATGCATACAAGCTTCCAAGATCCTGCGGGTCCCGCGCTTAGCTTCACGTGAAAAGGTTGCCTCTCGGCCGATAAAGAGCTCTCCACGTAGGCTGGAGAATCCAGCGCGGCCAATGAGAGAGCGCCATGTCAGCGGATAAGAGAACATCATGGGACCTTTTCCGTTGGGGTGGATGGGGTGGGCAATCAACAACTCTAATAAAGCGTCCTAGGTCGGCCGTTTACTAAAATGCCCCTTTGGTTTACTTTGCTTGTTAATTATACTGTAGTAGCTTATTAGTTAGCCCTACCAAAAAAAATGCTTATGATTTTTATTTTTATTTTTGCGACCAAAAGAAATACTTATGATTAATACTTAGGGAAAGAGGAGCGCATCGATAACTAGCTAGCTCTGTACAAGAAGTCATATAGACAATTGCTTTCAGGCTAAAAATTAGTACAATTGACTGCATGTCAGTGAACTTAGGGCCATGTTTGGTTCAATTTGGATTTTTTAGGACTTCAATTTGGCTTTCTTGCGTTATATATATAGCCCCACAAATGCATGCATCACTGATATTTTTTCTCCAAAAATATTGAAATGGGCCGGATCTCCCAAACAAAGGGAATATTATGGAATCAAGGAAATGCAAACCTTATGGAATCTTAAATGCATTTTTTTCTGAGATATATGCATCAGAATCTTGAATCTCATATTCTGAACCTATAAATAGCTAGTGGCTGCGCCTGGTGGTATCCCGGATTGTGTTTTGTCTTCTGACCAAAATATAAAAGGTAGATAAACCACGAACACTAGATGCAATTTAGCTGCAAGCAGTGCGTAATCTATCGATACAATCGACCAAAAGCATATACATGCTTCACAGTAAATGCCAACAAACTAGATTAATAAGATGTTGTATATATACTTTATTGTACAAGTCCACTAGAGGACTAAACATCGCAACTAATACATATACGATTATTACTAAGCGGTGCCGAATTAACATACTATTGTATTTAACATTTAAAAATAGACATGGAGGTTGCATCAACATCATGACAAAGTGGCACTTTGACAGTTCACCAAAAACATGTATCGGAGGAACGCTTCAAAGCTTTGCTTTCATACAGCACAAAGTGGCACGGCGACAAGGTGTATTAGTCCAAAACACTGTGCAATTATGCAATGTGTATTCCTATGTTTCATTGGTCAGTGCCGTCTCCAGAATAAATATTGCTGGCACACATGGTTAACAAAGAGATACCCACGAAAATACTTTCCACCAAATTTATAAACGTGAACATGATTTATTCGAAATATTTATTGTTTCATTTCGCCAACCGTGTTGCCACCAGTATTTTTTTTTGGAGTAATAGCAGTAGCAATTACGAGGTCACACTGATTTCTTACAGCGCACTAATGATGTAAACTTGCAGCAGCAGCTGACTTTTGGGATTGACATATTTCAGTATTTTGGAGTTAAACGAAACTCTTGCAATGAAAATTTTCAAGGACAAAAATGGTCAGGCTACTAGTAAATTGTGAGAAACCCCACAATCTAGTGCAAACTGGTCTCGTTTCAGCCATTGCAAATCCGAGTTGCCCCGATGAATTCCAACACATGTACAGCCTAGAGAGGTGGAAAAGAGCACACCAATGCTTGCCTGGGTCCTACAAGTGATATGGGCCCACAGGCAGCAGGAGAGAAAGGGACATCATGAGAGAGGTGGCTTGTCTCTTCCTGTAGCCCCCTTCTCCCTCTAAAACCCCACCCTGTAACCCCTTCTCTTGAACCCTTTCTTCCTCCCCCACAAGACCAGCTCCAATTCCAATTCCCCACAAGTTCCTCTCTTTACAATTTCTCCTATCGATTCAACAAGTATCGTTGCTTCTTCATCTTCAATCCCAACCAAAGCAACTTTTCAGCTCCAGCTCTGGGAATTCCCCTGCTTCCTGCTCTGTTCCTTGGAGGAGTACGACAGAGACAAATACAAGATCTTTTCGTTCCTTTCTTTCCACAAGGTGTTGTTCTAGGTGCTCTGGTCAATCAGAAGCCAATTGCAAGCTCCCCAGGTGACGGGCGGCAAAGAGTGTGGGTTCTTTACCAGTTTTTGCCTTTGGAGTTCGCCCGTGCCGGTTGTTGGTTGTTTGTCCCAACTTTCCCTCCCAAAATTGCGCTTTTTTTGCCGCTTTTTTCTCTCTTCATTTCCATCGCGCAAGGCAGCTGAACCTAGCAGAAACCAAGAAATTTCTGAACCTTGCAAGAATTCAGAGGTTGATGCTTGTGAAACCAAATCCAAGAATAGCTGGAGCTGCCAATTCCACCATCCGACAAGGAGGACGAGGTGATCGTCGGAGGAGATTCAGTCGAAGCGGTTGCAGTTGAGGCGTTGCAATGTCGTCTTCCTGCATACCAACCACCGGCCTGCGGCTGGACCTGGACATGGTGAAGGCCGCGGCGTCTCCGGGCGCGCACTCCTCGCCGCTGCGCCCGGTGCACTCGTCGCCGTCGTCGACGCTCTCGGAGGCGTCGAACGCGTCGTCGTCGGCGACCTCCGTTTCGCTAAAGCGGCGCGCGCGCCGCGTAAGCGGCCGAACCAGGCGTACAACGAGGCCGCCGCGCTGCTCGCCTCCATCCACCCCTCCGTCTTCCCCGTCAAGAAGAGCCCAAAGACGGCGCGCCAGCTCACGGCGGCGGCGGCCTTCGATCCCTGCTCCGACCTCCTCCCGCCGCTTCCCGTCCTCGCCGACGCCGCATTCCTGCTCCGGGACGCGCCGCCGCAGAGCCCGTCGGCCGGCGCCAAGAACGGTTGCTCGTCGCCGGCGCCGGTCAGCAGCGTGTTCCGGGACTTCCGCGACCCGGTGCCGCCGTCTCCCGCGACACCCGACGCCGACGACGACGAACTCGGCGAGATCGACTTCGACGACGACTGCTTCGACGCCGAGTCCATCCTCGACGAGGCCGCCGGCGACGCCGCGGATGGCATCGACAGCATCATGGGCAGCCTCACGGTGGAGAGCAGCACGGTCTCCACGTCCGATGACTCCATCCTCTCCAGCTCCGGCATACACCCCTACCTCCGCAGCCTCATGGTGGTCGGCCTCGCCGGCAGGTTCGAGCTCGGCCTCGGGTTCAAGCACAGCGGCGCTCGCCCCAATCTCAACCGCGCACTCAAGCGGCGGGACGACGACGGCGCTTGGTGGATGTGGCCGGCCGTGCCGGTGAAGGACTTGACGGTGGCGCCGCCGCCGGTAGCAGCAGCAGCAGCAACAACAACAACACCGGAAGCGGCGTCGAACACCGAAATGCCAACACAGGAGCCAGCGGCGCCGCAGAAGAAGAAGAGCAAGAAGAAGAAAGTTGTGAAGATGGAGAAAGTGATGGCGAAGGCGAAGGAGGAAATGCCCAACAACGCAAAATGCAAGGAGGAAGCATCTGATGCTGCTAATGGCGACGGGGATGCGGACACTGTGCCGGCGAAGGCACCGAACACAGGGTTGGGGCTAAAGCTTGACGCCGATGAGGTGCTCAAGGAATGGTCAGACAAAGGTTCCATGTTCGCCGAGGGCAGCGCGACGGATTCGACGACATCCGTCGCCGACATGCGGGTGAGTAGTCAACATGATGCATAAAAATTCAGTAATTTTCAGTACAATTCCGTTCTTGCATAGTAGGATTTTGTTTTTGTGGAGTAGGGAAGTAGAGCATCTTTAACAGTAACTGAATTTTACCGTTAACTCGTCATTTTGGAATAAAGAAAGCTCAGGGAGATTTTGATGTTCAATTTCGCATCTTCCATTTCATTCCAATGCTGATAACAATGACATGTTAACATGATACATTTATTTATGTATTCCTCTATGTAAAATTCTTTAGTTATCAGTTCCTTTTCCTTGGAAATAGAAGTCTGTCGTCAATTACATTCTCCAAAGATGAAAAAAATAGACGCCTTGTAAGTAAACCACATTATAAGTCTAGAGCCCAGGATATTGTTTACCCTGTAAATGGTCCCTCACACTAAGTACTAGAAGTACTGCACTGCTACATATATGTAAGTACACTGGATATCATTACGCAACTACCCAAAGAGTTAATTGAAAAAGGAAAATTAATTACTAGATAGTGATTCTAGCAAAAACAGTTTTACCAGTGCAAGTCCAGTAAGCAGATGACTTCTTTTTTTTTCCTGAGTGGTGAAGAAGTACGAAACGTTTTATGAATTTAGGTCAACCATTTTAATTCTCGATTATGGTTAGCCCCAGTAGTGGACCACAGAAAATTGAGCCTGGAGATCTTGTGCCAAGGTTTACATGTCTGTCTTCTTGCAAAAGGCCATTTTGGGCTCAATTTTGGTTCCCTCTGGGCCAGTGATAGAGCAACTGCAACAAACCTGTCGCTCCAATTCGATTGGCTTTTCTGCAATTTGCTCTGGTGCATGACATGAATCATAATTATAGATATGTCCGTATCTTTAGTGTATGGACATACCATAGCATGGGTTTTCTATCTTGGGAGACTTTTAAATGATACTGAAACATATAAATAACCTTTTTTTTCATGCTTTCTGCATTATGACATGGGGCTGTTATTGAAGAAGATTGATCTTTGTTGCAGGCTAAACTTGCAGACATTGATTTGTTTCCTGAGAATGGAGCTGGTGGCATCAGGGAAGCTAGTGTTTTGAGGTACAAGGAGAAGAGGCGCACCCGGCTGTTCTCAAAGAAGATCCGGTACCAAGTGCGGAAGGTGAACGCCGACTGCCGGCCTCGGATGAAGGCAAGCACTAGAACTGATTAGAAAGCATAAAAGATCTATTCGTAAGGCAAAAACTGCAGAAACTCGTTATTCACACTGGAATACTACGTGTTTAACCTACGAATTAAATGCGGCTAAGTGCAAAGTTTCTGAAATACTGATGCTCTTATTTTCTTTTCTGATTGTTACAGGGGAGGTTTGTTAGGAGTCCATCTCTTCTTCAGCAAGCCCTGGAGGAGGAGAGCTAGGCTAGACCGTGATACTTTCTAGTCCGTTTATGAGTACCTTTTTGGCCTGTTAGTATCTCTCATTAGGCTAAGAGATATGAGTGAGGATTTTCTTTGTTTTTCTTTCTTGGAGTTTTGCCTTGGAGAGGATAGAGATGCCTTTAGAGCGGATCGTCGTGTTGGTCACATAGTTTGTCTCGGGTTTACAATGTGAGGTAAAGGAAGGAAATAAAGTGATGTTAGAATACAATAGTCATGTAGCAAGCAGAGTGAGCAAGATTCATTTTTTTATTCACTTTTACTCCAATACCGACTGGATACCCACATATATATTTCTTTTAAACATCCATTGCAAAAGCATGAATACGTTGTCTTTCCTTTTTTGTGCAAACATGCAAAAGCATTATGCGTTGATTTTTTTATAGAAAAAAGTACCACATGTGGTCAAATTCGTGCGTGTGGCTACGGGGTGTACAAGCAAAGGGTGGAATCAACATGTGTTTTTGTAAGTGATGTTACAGTTGTTTTGGAACTAATGTAACTTGGTGCACCTCCACTGCAATTTTTTTGAACGGTTGATCTTGAAAAGAGAAGTTTTAGCAAGAGAGAAAAAATTAATGAAACTTCAGTAATCGTGGGCATGGGACGGTTAGTGTCTTTTCTCCAAACCGGCCTGCCATGGCCCAACGCTGGCTCGAGGCAGTTTCGGCTTGTATAGGCTTGCCAGTGGTAGAAGCTTCAGAGATTCGGGCCTCTGCGTGCGGAAGACCCAATAGCGATTAAATTTTCTGTACCAGGTAGTCCGGAACTCTGAACACTGCTTGAGATACGGCTGCACAGGTCCGAGCAAGAGTTAATTTGCTTCGAAAATCCGTTCCTCATTCCTTGGTTTCAGTCAAAAAGGTGCAGCCAATTTTAAACGAAATATTTCCAATATTAGTACATTATTAATCTCGATGAACACGGTGAGGAAACAACACCAATGTAAACGATTTTTTTAGATTAAAAAATGTATACGTACGAAACATTTTGCATCATTATTGCAAGGACGAAGTTTCGAGCATTGTGCGTTGCCATAACCTGGAAGGCCAGCGCCGCGATTCACCTTTTGTTCAGATCGTGTGTTTGGGACCCTGGAGATTGAAGAAGTCGTGCCTCTCGAGACTATCCCTGAAGATGAGGCGGTATAGGGTGGTGGCACTGTCTTTACCATCGGTAACGAGCTTGAATTTCTTCAAGACCCTCTTGTGCGTTAGATCGTACAGCCCCGCCTCTCTGACACGGTGTCTAACGCCAGGATTTTGGGGTCACTGGAGAAGAAGACGCCCGGGTGTCGCGACTCGCGACCAGCGAAGCTTGCCGCCATGGTTGAAGAAAAAGTGGGAGGAGTGCTATCCAAAACTCCTTTCTACGGGAAAAGGTGGTCCCACTCGGCGGGATGGTAATTAATTCAGCAAATTCCTCGAGCGTTGGCGAGGAGATGTACTGCCCGTGGATGTAGAAGCCGCAGAGCATGGCGTACTGGCGTAGCCGCCGGGAACCCGGGCAGCACGGTCCATTGCCGCGTCACCGGGTTGTAGACCAAGTGGTCTCTGGCTTTATACGCATCTCTCTCGAACAGCAGGAGCCCGTCGCAGGAGGCGATCAGGGTGTAGCCTCTCCAGAACCTGTCCTTGGGTTTCCGTGGGAACTCGGGGTACCGGACATGGAGCCTCGAGCGTGGCAATCGGGATGGCCTCGAGCATCTCGCTCCCGTCGTGGCGCCATGCCTTGCAGACGGCACGGGCGCGGAGGACGGGAGGCGGAGAAGGATCTCGGTGACCACGTCTTCGTTCTGTTCGAGAATCCCTCTTCAATTGAATGCCCTTGTAGTTGTGTTAGCGATCGTATTATGCTGTTCGAGAGATACATCATGGATCTTATTAGGCTGTTGGAGAGATGCTGCATGGATCTTATTAGGCTGTTGGAGAGATCTTGTATTCGAATCCCTCTGGAATGCCATTGTGTTCCGGGACAGCCTTAAGCAACACGTCTTCTTCAATCTTCAGGGTCACCGGTATGGAAAACAATAGACATCACAACAGTCGATAGATTTTACAGTACAGTACATACAGGGTCCATAATAAGAATCATCCATACGCCACTCTTATAGGGCGCACAATTAGACAATCGGAATTTCCAAAGATATATTGAGAATTCTTTACTAGCTGTAATCACATCAGGCTTTCAAAGGGAGAAAAAAAGTGAGCCTGTGGAAGTCTTGGAACAGTTGAAGATCATGACATGTTTATTGCTGTAGCAGCTTCAGGGTGGTAATGGAGCATCTCCTGCCACATCATCTCCCGGATCATCTCTGCATTGATATTTTCGTCTATGTCAAGATCGACTGGCACTTGGGCAGGAGGATTTGCACTTGGATCATACAGAGGAGACATATAAGGGTGTTCAAGTGCCTCAGTCACGCTAATCCTTTTGGTCGGATCGAAGATGAGCATTTTCTGCAACAGATCAATGGCAAGCGGGTGTGCATGTGGGTACATACTTGCCAGGGGAACACCGGGAGTGTAGGGAAGGGACTTTATATATCTGCGAGCTTTTGGGTTGTCGATGAACTCTATATCAGATTCACTCATGGTGCCAAGAACATTCACAATGAGTTTGAGCTGGTTTAGGCACTCAGTTCCTGGAAAAATTGGCTTACGACCAAGGAGCTCAGCAAAGATGCATCCAACAGACCAAACATCTATGGATGTTCCGTAGTTGTCACAACAGAGGAGCAGCTCAGGAGCTCTGTACCAGCGGGTGACAACATATTCGGTCATGAACTGTCCTTTACTACTGTTTGTACGTGCAAGACCAAAATCACATATCTTCAGATCACAGTTTGCATTGACCAGCAGATTACCAGGTTTTAGGTCCCTATGGAGTATCTTAGCTGAATGGAGATATTTTAGTCCTCTGAGTAGCTGCAATCAAGTAATGAGAAGAACAGTGTTAGATTATCAGCCAACAAGAAGTAAACACCAAGAAATTGAAAGACAAAAAAGTTAAAATTGCACAAAATAAAATGGAAATGACTGCTGCAAGATGGAACAACCAAGAAAGTATCAACATGGAGAACATGCTCTACTTTTGTGTTTCATGCAAAAGCCTTTATGGAAAACTACTTATTGATGATTATCAGATTTGTAATCATGCAATTCCTGCTGAAACTGGTGCATTTCTGCATGTTTTACCACAAGGCTAAAGTTGACTAGACGTTTTTCATTGAAAAAATTGTAGGAAGAGGAGGTCTATCAGTCTCTGATCATTTAAAGTCCAAATGGTCTTACTCAACATATCAAATTGGAATAGTACACTAGCATATCACTTGGAATGGAAGGTCACTCAAAGTTTGAGCCTCACACAGTCCAAATTGGAATGGTGCTTAACATATCAAATTGCAGCATGCCTGGCTGCTGGTTCCTGATTTGGGCTAGCAGACAACAGAGGTCCATGTATCAGTATCACATTCAGACTTTACATGTGTCTAATCAACAAAAACCAAAATACTCCTTATGAACCATAGAAAAACAAAATTAAAGTCATTCACCTCACATTTGAACTATTCCATGTGATGAGAAATCAAAAAAGAAAATTTTCATTTTAACCCAAAAGAAATTCAAAAGCTAAACTTTCCCATGTCCTATTCAATCGACCAGAATTTGTAAAAGAGGATAGGGAATCATAATTGCAGAAAAGATTGCCGTAGTATATGTGATTATTCAATGTCCTATCCAAATTTCACAGAATTGTTTCTTGCAAAGATACTATACCAGTTTTATGAGAAAATGATTAAATCAGAAAAAGTGAGAGATACAAAAAGAACAACTGGGTCTAGATTGACTTTAAGATTAGAGTTAAACTACACTCATACTTGATTAGCAGGTTAACAGTATCAATCACAAATTAGTAACCATACTACTAGTACTCTCTGTAACCACTATACTTTACGCTACACAACATTGGTTGATGCATATAAAATGGTAGATATAGAAGTAGTAAAGGGCATTACAGGACACACGGTCACTGTTCTTTTGTTCATAAACTCCAAATGCATAAACATATGGGAGAGTAGTTTCATGATGCAAATAGAGCTATCCAAGCATTACCTGAAAAAGAAAATATTGGCAGTGGTCGTTTGAAAGTCCTTGAGGTGATTTGATTATCTGGTGCAGATCAGTATCCATGAGTTCATAGACTAAGTAAACATCCTTGAAAGTTCTCCTGTGTGTTGGCATCATTATGTCCTTGAGAGCAATGACATTCTCGTGGCGGAGATGTCTGAGGAGTTTCAGCTCTCGCAAGGTCCTTAGTGCATCAACACGATTGTCAAAAACATTGTGGATCTTTTTGATAGCTACTTTCTCATTTGTCTCACGATTGATAGATGAACAAACTATTCCATAAGCTCCTCTCCCAATGGGCTTGATTGGCACATATTTAGTGTCTATCTCAAATAAGGTTTGCCACATAGTGTAGTAATGCTTTCCACGATTCCCCATTCCATTCGGAGGATCCACCATCATTGCCATTTTGTACTAAAGAAATGAAAGAATATAAATTAGTATGTAGGCAGTGATTAAAAAACGAGTTCAAATATCAAATTACAAATGAAGAAGACCAAACGACTTTGTAATCAAGGACCCATATGACCGTTAGGTTGCAGTTATCGTGAGTGTACAGAACTAAGTCCCAGCTATAATAATTTGAGATAATAAACTGATACAAACCTCATTTCTCAGTATATAGCAGGAAAGCTGATCCATCTTAATTACTGTCACAACATTTTATTATTCTGATGAAGAACATAAACCAACTCCAGGATCTAACATAATGTGGCTCGCAACATCCAAATTTGGCTTCAGTTACAATGTAAGTTACACACAGTACGTTGGTTAAATGGACTCTATGTACATTCATTAAGTCATATGCTAATCTCTCGGAAAAGGGCTGCAGTAGGCACTATGCAGCACAGCAGAACTGCATCCATGTAAGGAGACACGTGAATCTGAGACGCTAGGAAGCATAGACCGGGGTGCTTATTGAACTAGAACATTATTTTTTGACGAGCAAATAGACCCTGCTCGTAGCTCAACCAATATCTCTGCTACTTTGCCTGGGTGAGGTATGATTCTTTTCTTTCGCACATAGCAGCACACACCATTCTGGTATCGCTGAAAGTCAGTTACCACCGAATGAAACTGCTGATGCTTCCTCCCGCGTTTGGAACACTAAGCTGATTTCAGGCAAGAAACCTATATCAGTCGCCACAAAACCAAAATGACATCAGCTGTGGCGGGGTAGGCAAGATCACGGAGAAGGAGCAACCAATTATCACATTCCACGCTCGCTGCAACAGATTTGACGCCATCCCAACCACCAATTGATGACCAGAGAACCAGATGGTTGGTACCATTACCAAATTACACTCGGCTGTGCGTGCAGGTGTCGGGGAGCTTGAATTTGAACTCCGGCAACCCAGATCAAGAACTCCGCTCCACGCCCTGGACCTTCCAAAGCGGGATCGATCGAGTCCGGGGCATACCACGCCGATCTTGGAAGTTGGACCGCGCACGAAACAAGCCATGACAGAAAAAGGGAAACGACCGGAGGAGGGAGCCGGAAAGATTGACTCACACTGGAGAGGAGCGGATGCGAGGCGCCCGGGCGAGAGGGGCAGCTAGGTCCAGAGCGGCAGCGCCATGCGCGGCCGAATCGACGGCTTCGTTCGGTTTCGCTGCGGCCACCACCAGCCGCACGAGCGGGGGAGGAGGTGGAGCAGGACAAGGAACAGACAGGTCCCGTGAGGATGGGGGAGACGGGCGAGGACGAGGCCGGCGAATATTCTAACGGGTCAGGAGTAGCATTGCCCCGCGGGCGCCGGGGGCCGTCGGATCCGGAGCGACGTCGACGGAGGTGGTGGAAAACCGGTGAGGCCAGTGCGCGCGGACGCGGTGATTCATGTGCATGCATGCGGCGCATCGGGCGGCCGGTGATGGTGGACGTGCCGACCAACCGACGGCAGCAGGTAGTCCAGGGACAGTTGGCGCTTGCCACAGCATCACCCACACCACAGCAAAACCGTACGCTCGAATAGTCATCGTCAGCGTGAAAAAAATGTTGATGCTCGACATATCAAAGATGAGTTGATGGAGAGTAGTGAGATATGACCTGAGTGATAAGTTTTGCGCTGGTGATGTCTTACGCTAATCGAGTCAGTTTCTAGTACCGCAAGAGTTTGATATGCATCATGTGTCACGCAATGAACTAGTGTGGTACACGACAACTATATGATATTATTACCTATTTTATGCGTGCATAAGATAAATTAAGTCAGAGAGTTTAAATTTCTGTACCGTTCAATTTTCATTTTCTTTTCTTGTAATGGGATATCTGGAAAAACATACACATATGTTATCATATAATCTGGAGAATGATCATTGCCTTTTATTCGACACCTTTGTTCTTTGAGTCCATACCAAATGTACCAAAACAGTCAATTTGTACTTTGCATGTTGCTTTGTTGACGGAAAATTCGGCCAACCAAATTAGTCATAAAATCAAATGTCCAGCAAAAAATGTAGTACTTTTGTTCAATCTCAGCGGCTGAAGGTTGGGGAGAGAAACAAAAAGGAAAAAAGAGGAAAGAATGAGCAGCTGCAGCATTTATGCTCACGGAGACATGGACTATGGAGTAGGAGTGACGCGAAAACCGTGGCCTTCCCTCTCGTGGCTCTCGAACCGGCCGGACCTAGACCGACACCGGACACCAACCAACCCGGCTGGGCCCAGCCCAAACCCACGGTAACGTGGAACGCGACGAAATCTCCCTGCAACGCTCTCGCCTGGTTCTTTTGGTAGCGTCAATTTCTTCTTCTTCGTCTTCTTCGTCTTCTTTCCAAAATCCCCAAACCCGAACGCGCGATTCCCTCCCGCCTCCCAGATCTTCCCGGTTGGCGCCAATCCTGCTCGACTCGCCTTCGCCGCCGCTAGGGTTTGGCGGGGTTGATGCCTACCCGCCTCCCTAACCGCTGCCCGGGGCTGGAGATCTCCGCATGGATCACAGGGGCGGCGGCGGCGGAGGAGGCGGCAACAGCAACCGCACCGATCTCCTGGCTGCGGGCCGGAAGAAGGTACTGATGCCCGCCAATTTTTCTTTGTCTTTTTGCCCGTTTCTGGGAGTTTTTTACACTCGTTTTGATCGAGTGTTCCGGTTCGTTGGCGCGTGTAGTTGCAACAGTTCAGGAAGAAGAAGGAGAAACGGGGTCCCGGTAAGAAGGCCAAAGCTGATGCTGGGGCCGAGGAAGGGGCCACCAAGCCGGAGGAGCCGGAGCCTAAGTCTCCCGTTGGATTGAAGTTGCTCGCCGGGGAGGGTGGCAGCGGCGGCAGCACTCCGTTTGAGGTGAAGCTTGTGTTCTTCAGTGTGCGGGGTTGTGGGTTTCGGTGTTTCTGTTTGTGTTAAAGGTTCACTCGTCAATGCAGGAAGCAGAAAGCTCACAGGTGGAGCAATGCAATGGTCAGGGGCCTGGTACCGTGGACTCCAGCTCTGTTGAGAATTCAGATTTGGCGCATACTCAGGAGTCTGGTGATGTTTCTGATCCACGTAATGCTGGTGCTAATGAGCAGGATATTTCAGACCTTGAAAGGCCTGGACCAGCTGGTCCTGAGGATCCAGCAATTCAGGCTACCAGTGGAGATTTCAGTAGTGATGCTGTAGAAGGAACTCAGCAGGGTTCAGTCAATGTCTCTGAGGAACTTCTAGATTGTAGTTTGAAGGAAAACATGGAATTGCAGACTCCTCCTCAAGATGATGATGGAGCTGATAACAACCGCAATCAACCAGAGGAGTGCCCGCAGCCGCAGGCGGAGATGGTTTCTGTTGACAGGGCAACAACTTCAGATTCCAGAGAAGAAGTTACCGAGGCGCCAATCCCTTGTCAAGACATCAGCGTTGATAAGGGTAACGAGGAAGAAGAATCTCGAACAGCAGTGACGAATGTTGCTGAGAGTCCATCGGATGACAGTGTACAGCATGAAGTGGTACACCCAATTTACAGTGAAATGGATGCAGAGACTGCTCATGAAGAACTGATTGTTGTAGCTTCACCAGAGATTCCTGAGAGTACTGCCATGGAAGAAACTGATGGAATGCGCAATGAAACTGCTGTAGAGAATCCAAGTACATCAAACATAATAGAGGAAGCTGTCGTTTCAGATGATTTGCATTTGCATGCCAAACCAGTGTGGCCAGCAGATATACCACTTCGTGAAGAGCACAATGAATCAGTTTTATCTGGGAACACTGTGTCACAAAGCATCATGGTAGGCGATTTTGAGGATATTAGAAGGCACCTCTATTTGATAACTCTATCAAGGGATTTTCTCCAGTTGCAGCTGGATGAGGCTGCTGGCTTGCATTCAGAGTTTACACAACAGTCTTCTCATGAGACTGCTAAGCTCCAGGTACTTCTAAAAGAAGCTGAAGAAAGCAAGCTAGCAGTCAGTGAACAGCTACATCAGTGTAGACATGAGCTCTCTGAGGTGAATGCAGCAAAGGGAGAACTTGAGCTAATAACATCCTCTCTGAAAGAAGAAATCAATGCTAGCAACGCAAAGTGCACACATTTGGAGATGGAGCTGCATTCCTCTGAGGAGAACGCAAGGAAAATCCAGAGTGAATTAACTGACAGCAGATCATTGCTGGACGCTCTACAAAAAGAGAACCTGGAGCTAAATGCAAGTCTTGCTCTTGAGAAAGAAGCCAAAAACGAATTAGAGGAGCAGCGAGACCATCTATCTTCTGATAATAAGAAGCTTGTATCAAAGTTGTCAGATCTTGAGCTTACCTTAGCTTCTATGAAAGAAGAAATGGATGCTGGCTCTAGCAGATG
Source organism: Chloris gayana (assembly GCA_031894775.1). NCBI lineage: Eukaryota > Viridiplantae > Streptophyta > Magnoliopsida > Poales > Poaceae > Chloris > Chloris gayana. The sequence goes on along the minus strand of JAUNZO010003024.1, from coordinate 1,076,171 downwards.
CAAAGTTCTGGAGTGTGATCTGCGCTCCTCCAACGAGAACATGGAGCATATTTTGACAGAACTGACAAATTGCAGGGCTTTATTGGAAACATTGCAAAGGGATAATTCAGAGTTATCTGTGAGTTTTTCTTCTGAAAAAGAAGCAAATAACAGACTTGAGGAGGAAAATGTGTATCTACGCAATGAAAAGGAACGGCTTTCTTCAGATCTGTCTGAACTAAATGACAAGCTTCATCTTTCTTATGCCAAACATAAGCAACTTGAGTCACATGTGAAAGATATGGAAACACACGCGGAACAACTTACTGAGCAGCTAATTGAAGAAAATCTTTTCATGAGTAGCAGCGCTGATATTTATCAATCTATAATCATCGACCTGGACACAAAATTCAATATGGTGTGGGGCCAGTTCCAGAGCATCCTTCATCAAGAAAAGGAACTTCGTTTTGATATACCTGAAGTCACCACAGAAAATACCGAAAGAGCCATTGGAAGCCCTAGACTTGCTGGTCATGTTAATGATCATTGTTTACTTAATGCAGTTGATGAGAATGACTCATGTAACTCTATTGCTTTGCAGTCACTGAAGGGCCACCTAGATGTGGCAAAAGATGATTTGAATGACCTTGAAAAGTTGATAGAGAAGATTTCGTCTAGGTCTGATGGGCGTGTTCTGGTATCGAAGCTCATTAAGTCCTTTGAGTCAAAAGGAAATGAGGATGATACTGGAACTTCTGAGGGGGAGCATGATGATTTACAAAAGTTAACTCGGGAGATTATACACCGCCTCAGGAAAAAAATGATGGCGATGAGCTTGGATCTTACAAAGACTGAAGAATATGTGGCTGAACTGTGTAACAGAATTGACCTTTCCATTAAGTCTGCTGTCCAGGATGATGGAGATAGACAACAGTTAGTTATTCTTGAGGCCAAAATAGATGAACTTTCTGGGAAGCTGAGCAACTACAAAGATACAATTGATAACCTGCACAATCAGCTTGCCATCGTGCAACAGGATGCAAACAGTAATGCTGAAAGGCTCGTTGATCAAGCAGACTTGTTGCAGAAGGATACAGCAGCAAAGATTGCCGTGCTTGAGAAGGACAGAATGTCTTTGTCAGATTTGCTTAGTGAAATTACTGATAAGCTCAGTTCTTTGAGAGGAGTTGTGTTTCCTGACAATTTTATTGAAAGCGGAGATCTCAGCTCCCATGCTTTGAACTGTGTGGGTCTTGTTGCTGCATCATACCAACGCCTTCAAGAGAACTTAGAGGCTGCTCATACTGATAATGCTCAGCTCAATAGTTCTCTGCTAGAGCTGAAGAAAGCCAGTTTTGCTGCCGAAGAGAGAAGTGAACAAGCATATCAAATTATCAAGAAACTGTATAATTCTTTGCACGAACTTCTGCGCTCTTCACTTAAAGATTCAGATGAATTCGTTGCAGGATATACTGATGAGGAACAGATTGGAAATCAATATGGAAGACTAATTGAGCATTTAAAGAATTTGTTGCAGGATCACCATTCTTTAATGTCAACAAATGCTGACCTAGAGTCGAGGCTATTGAGTAAATGCGAAGAAGTTGAGGAGCTCAAATTGAGATGCAGTTCTCTAGCAAAAAACATGAATGACATTTGCATTGTGAATGAGGAGCTTAAGTCAGCTTCTTTATATACAGATGCTGCTCAAAATGAATTACACAATAGATGTCTTAATATAGCAGAAAAGTTGGTTTCCCACTCAGCAAATGATTCTTCGATGATACCTCCGCTGATGTCTGACAGTGATGCTGAAGGGTTTAGTAAAGAAGATCACATTCGTACCACTTTGCTCCCATTCATCGAGGAGGGTGTGGCTTTGTGCATTGAGAAATTTGAAAATGCACTTGAAGAAATTCACTTATCAAAGAGCTGCTTGCAAGAGGTCAACATTTTTGAGCAGATTTCATTTGACAAGCAGTCTTTACCCTTGCCAACATTGATTAGAGAAGAAATTGTACCAAAGCTATGCGACTTGCATAACAAAATTGACCAGCTCAATGCATCAAACATTGAGTTAGAAACTGAAGTTTCAGTCCTCAGGGATGGTTTGAAAAGGCTGGATGAAACTCTTGAAATTTCTCGCGCAGAGCTTCAGAAAAAGCATTCTGAAGTTGAACAATTAGATCAAAAACTTTCATCTGCCAAGGAGAAGCTCAGTATTGCTGTTTCTAAAGGTAAAGGTTTGATCGTGCAACGTGACAACCTTAAGCACTCTCTGTTGGAGAAGTCTGCTGAGGTTGAGAAGCTCACACAAGACTTGCACTCTAAGGAAGCATTGCTGACAGAGTTGGAAACCAAGATCAAATCCTATACAGAAGCTGATCGAATTGAAGCTTTGGAATCTGAGCTCTCATATATTAGAAATTCAGCAACAGCTTTAAGAGACTCGTTTCTTCTGAAAGACTCTGTTCTTCAGAGAATCGAGGAAGTCTTAGAAGACCTAGAATTGCCTGAGCAATTTCATTCTCGAGACATAGTTGAGAAAATAGAACTGCTGTCAAAGATGGCTGTCAGTGCTTCCTTTACTCAACCTGATGGTGATAAGAGATCCTCTGTTCATGGGCATTCTGAGACCAGTGTGGCTGTTGATGGGCATTCTGAGTCTAGTGTGGCCATTGATGGCATAAATTATGAGCAGAACTCAAATTCTAATACTTTCTCAGATGAAGCAAATAACAAATATGATGAGCTGCATAGGAGATTCTATGAACTGGCTGAACACAACAACATGTTGGAACAATCTCTAGTTGAGAGGAACAGTCTTATACAGAAATGGGAAGAAGTCCTTGGCCAAATTAGCATCCCTCCACAGTTCAGGATGTTGGAGGCAGAAGATAAGATAGCATGGTTAGGGAAAAGACTTTTGGAGGTCGAACAGGAAAGAGATTCATTGCAGTTGAAGATTGAGCACCTTGAGGACTCCTCCGAAATGCTTATTGCTGACCTAGAAGAGTCACACAAAAGGATATCCGAGCTCAGTGCAGAGGTTGTTGCTATCAAAGCTGAGAAGGATTTTTTCTCACAGAGCCTGGAGAAACTAAGATTCGAGTTCCTTGGGCTCTCTGAGAAAGCAGTTCAAGATGAGTTTGTCAGAGATAATTTGCGTAAGGAGCTATCAGAATTGCAGGAGAAGTTAGCTGAGAAAACCGAGGAGAGCAAGCACTATCATGATGTAGACACAGAGCTCCAGAAGCTACTGAATCTGGTGCAAGCCTCGTTGCAGGATGGCAGTAATTATGAAGTTTCATCTGGTGCTACTTCTGCTGTTTTTGGCTTGGGTGAGTTGTTGAGAAAACTTTTAGATGACTATGATACTCTATTGTCCAAGTCCACTCTAGGAACTGTTGCTGAGAAAGAGATTCATTTAGAGGAAACCAAGTCATCTAACAACGTCTCTACATCAGAGACTAGTACATATGACAAGGAGACGGAATTGAATACTTTAAATAACGAGTTAGATCATGCTCGTGATAGTCTGACTGTAGCGGAGCAGCAGCGTGATGAGGCTGTGGAGAAGGTGCAATCATTAATGCTGGAAATTGAGACTTTGCATGCTGAAATAAATAAATTGCAAGAAACTAGTGCTGAGCAGATGGAAAAGTATCAGTTACTAGTTCTTGAACTAGAATCGGCAGTTAAGCAGCGGGACAATCTGCAAGAGCAGTTAAATCAGGAGGAGCAAAAGTGTGCCTCATTGAGGGAAAAACTAAATATTGCTGTCAGAAAAGGGAAGGGCCTAGTGCAACACAGGGACAGCTTGAAGCAAACTATGGAAGAGATGAGTGTTGTTATAGAAAAACTTAAAGATGAAGGGAAACAGCACATTGAATCTCTTGAGGCTGAGAAATCATCCTTGGTAGATCGCTTGGCTGAGACTGAGAAGAATTTGCATGATGTGAACCAGCACTTAAGTGGTTTATTAAATGCCTTGAATGAAGTGGATATCGCTCGGGAATTTGATATGGATCCGATCATCAAGGTAAAAAAGATAACAAAACTTTGTCTGGACCTAGAAGCAACAGTGGTTTCATCAGAAAATGAAGTGAAGAAATCGAAACGAGCAACGGAGCTGCTTCTAGCTGAGTTAAATGAAGCACATGAAAGGGCTGACAATCTGCAGGAGGAACTGGTCAATGCAGAAGCTGCGCTTTCTGAATCTTCTAAGCAATACAATGTTGTGGAGTCTGCAAGAGAGGATGTCGTTCGTCAACTGGAGCATATTATGCATGTTCAGTCACAAACGAGACAGAAGCAAGTAGATCATTTGATGGAGTTGAACTCCAGGAGCAGTCAATTAAGGGAAGCCTGCTTTGAAGTTTCACATTGTCTTGTCAATGCATTCAGCAAGGATGTGGACCTTATCCACCATATGGAGAGTTTCATGAAATCTTCTAGTAAATGGATGGAAGGTGCAAATACGGTGGACATGCCAATTGCTTCTAAACATGTTTTGTCCAATAGCATTAACCGCAAGGTATAACACTATCAACACACCATTTTATTTTGGTTTTGTTCCAATATACTGTCATCACCTCCTTTGGTTTATCAAGTTATATACCATTCTGAAGATTGTTTGATTTCTAGGTTATCTCATTCTGTGTTACTATTTAGTACCCGCTTAATTTAATTTTTCCTGTGATTAAAAAAATACACAAATGTCGATGCAACGTGAGATTTGAGGTGATACTTTTGTAAGTCTTAAACTCGTAACTGCTCTCTAATTGATCTCTAATTGTTCTTTACAGAAGGCTCATATTCCAAACGCTCCTTTGGAAATTAAGATGACAGATACAGATGAAAGGCAGATTTTACATCATCTTTCCATTGCATGTCATGCTTTATCTGATTGTTTGAAGGACTGTAATGATCTCAAAAGAAGCATTGATGAGCATGGCTTTTCAGTTGAACAGAAAGCAACAGATCTATTTGCTGTTATGTCGAACTTGCAGAGCAAGTTCATCTCTCAGCATAATGAGTTGGAATCTTTGAGAGAAACATTTGTTGGCCTACAATCAGAGATGAAACATAAAGATGAGGAGATTTTATCGATGCACAGGAATATGAGCTTGCTCTATGAATCATGCACTAATGCAGTTTCTGAGATTGAAGGAATGAATGATATATACCGTGGTAACCAGAGCTATGGTGTTGAACATTCTGCAGTTGATTATATAAAATCAATCGTTGACCAGTTAGTTGCGTCTGTAAGAACTTCTCAGAACGGTAATGAAGGCACAAAGGAATTAAAGGCTATTGTTCTTGAGTTGCAGCAAGAGCTTCAGGCTAAAGATGTCCAAATCAGTACAATCAGTTCAGAGCTTTCATCCCAGATAAGGGAGGGGGAATCCTATGCAAAGCAACTCTCTATTGAGCTGGAAGATGCGAGAATGGAAGTCCGTGATTTGGAGAAACAAGTTCATGTGTTGCACGATCAGAAAAAGGCTTTGGAGACTCAAGTGAATGATCTTAAAGATATGGAGTCAGTGGTGAGTGAGCAACATGGGAGAATAAAGGAATTGAGTGATGAACTAAGCAGAAAAGACCAAGGTAACTTGTTAGAACTTTATAATTGGGTTGGGTTCCTTTACTTGTTTTTCTATTATTCACTGCTACATGTTTTCACACCTTTAAATAAATGAAAAGTTTTGTTCTTGTGTTTGCTTACGAGATTTTGGTGTATTATGCAGAAATTGAAGGTTTGATGCAAGCACTTGATGAAGAAGAAAAAGAACTTGAACTCTTGGAGAATAAAAACAATCACTTGGAGCAACTGCTGCAAGAAAAGAATTTGCTTTAAAGAGCCTAGATGTTTCTAGGTCTAAAGCTCTAAGCAAACTCGCAACAACTGTTGACAAGTTTGATGAGTTGCATAGCTTGTCTGAAAGCCTTCTTGCGGAGGTGGAAAACCTTCAGAACCAATTGCAAGAGAGAGACTCAGAGGTCTCCTTTTGCGGCAGGAAGTTACAAGAAGTACTAATGAACTGCTAACCACTGAGGAGAGCAACAAAAAGTACTCATCTCAGATAAACGAATATATTAATTGGTTAGAAACAACATTGTTCCAGTTTGGTGTTCATTGCGAGAGTATTGATGATGGTGATTGCACTCAAGTTCCTGTATATATGGATATGTTGGATAAAAAAATAGGATCTCTGATAGCTGAATCAGATGATTTAAGGGTTACAGTGCAAAACAAAGATTCTTTACTACAAGTTGAAAGGACCAAAATGGAAGAGTTGTTGCGTAAATCAGAAGCTCTAGAAGCTTCTTTGAGCCAAAAGGATTCTCAGATAGGTTTGCTTCGCCGAGACAGGTCTTCCAGTCAACCAAGCAGATCCATTTACTTGCCAAGCACTTCAGAGATTGAGCAGATGGTAATTATATATTCTTTTGTGAATATACAATACTTCTACAGACTGGATAGTACAAATCTAGTATCTATTGAATTTAGTTATTTATTCTTGCTTATATAATTTGATTTGGGTGCAGAATGACAAAGTAAGTCCAGCTGCAACTGTGACTCAGATTCGAGGTGCACGAAAAGTCAACAATGACCAAGTTGCTATTGATGTGGAGATGGAGAAAGACAAGCCATTAGACGAAGATGATGATAAAGGTGAAACATACATCCTGCACGCTTTGCTACAAAGACTTACTGTTTGTGTGTGTGCTATGATTGATTTCATGTTTGTTATTGCAGCACATGGCTTCAAATCCTTGACTATGTCACACTTTGTTCCTAAGTTCACTCGACCTATATCGGACAGAATTGATGGGATGTGGTAACTACAATTTTACTTGTTATTTTACTGATCAATGATGTTTTGACAGGTCACTAATTTCCTATTTTATTTAACAGGGTCTCTGGTGATAGATTGCTCATGAGACAACCGACATTAAGACTTGGTGTCTTGATTTATTGGATTGCACTGCATGCATTGTTGGCTAGTTTTATTTGAAGTCTATCTAAAGGTGAGCAAATCTGTTCAGATTTTTACAAAGAGACAACATTTTATACTCTTGCTATCTGTGGTGAACTTTCTTCTGCACGTTGAGATATAGCACTCTTCTGCACATGTTATTATCGACACGTTTGCTATCTAGTTTGCACTTTATGACAAACATAAGGGTGTTTGTTTACGTTACCTGTTGCGACCTATTGAAAGCGCTAGGCCATCAGTGAACCACTGGTTTAGTTGAACTGATCTTTAGGAAATAAAACCGGAGAACATGGTATACTATTGCTCTGATTCACCCAACAAGATGATTGATATGCACTCTAAGGTCAGATTTTGTTCAAGTTCTGTTTTATCGGTACATGTACAAGTCAAACAAAATAGTTTGAGTTTAGCTCCTTTACTTGGAAAAAGTGTGTATAGTCATGGAATGGTGCTTTAGTTTTTGGTCATGTTAACTAATTTCTTATAGCTATTGTGCAGCTGTAGTGTTCTCCATGGGGAGTGACTGTACAGTATATGTTTCTATGTTCATAGCAAGCCATGCAAAGCAAGCAGTCCACAATCATTTATTTTGGAAATGTCACCGAACACGAGTCATGTTGGCAGCTGCAAACCCTCTACGGGACGGGCACAGCTTTCACCTGTTTTTCGGTGGGGCTTTGATGCTCCGCCTTAGCTTTGGTTCCAGGACAGCTGCAATGGCCAGACAATGATACAAATGGGAGAACTGAAGAAAGTTCAGCAATGAACCCTTGTACATACATTTTTGTTTGCTCTATTCTTTCATCTTTTTAGAAAGATGGAGGGCAGTTTACATGATTAGCATATGATACAGGATTACAGAGAAGTGACATGGTAGTTTTGGAATTTAGGGTTTTGGGATGGTAAAAGGTTATCCACCTCCCTTCGGTTGAGCCCCTGTAATTTTCTAAGTTTTTTTTTGTTTACATGTACAACACAGCAATCATTCAATTTATTATTACCAATACTGTGCAATGGGGAGCTTGCACATTTTCTTTCTTCAACCGTAACTTTGAAGAGATTTTTTTACACTTTTATGGAAACAAAATTATTTTTATTCATCGTGTGTGCTCAGCATGAGTCATCGTTGGGATCACACGCTTGACGGATGGAATAACGTTAGGTACACGCGCGCCTGCACGCACCCTACGTGCCACCCATCCCCTCACTCTCCTCTTTCCCTTCCTGTATGCAAGCCCTCGTTGCGCGCCCCGTTCTCTTTTCGCCGGCGACTGCCGGAGAAGCATCTTCGTCCCCGACGCTGCGCCGCGTTAAAGCCGCGTTCCCAAGGCCCCGCAGGATCTGCTCCTACGTCGTCATCACCGCGCGCTGGCATGCTCCTCCCGGGAGCGGCGGCCGCTTGCTCGCTGGTGGAGAGGAGAACGGGTCCCCGAACCCGGATGATGATGCCGATGGTCAGGCGGAAGATTTGCCCGTAATCGAGGTAATAGCTGATGTTCTGTAGGGCATTTATCTCGTGAGAACTGAGAGATCGATTGTCCTTTGGTTGTTTGGATTCCTGCTTTGAACTCACTGGCGGGTGATAGTCTAATCTATAATCGCGATTACTCAACATGTAGCAATCCTTAGGGAATCAGGCAACAAGTAATCTTTTTCTGGCCTGAATGTTAATTAAAATATTGTTTCACTACTTGTCTTTTGCATGATAATAAAGACAGAATTTGAGCCATGCGTCAGTTAGAGTATTTCACTAAAATCTAGCATCTTCATTCTTGAACTTTATCATACTAGTTTCTATGGAGTATTAGATGTTTATTTACACAGGTTTGTGACAGTTTTTTTATGCATGTTTGCCCCCTCTTTTCCCCCTCCAGTGGGCTTCTCGTCGATAGTGGATCCTCTCTAGATTTGTCTTTGAAAACGTTGAAAGCAATATACTTGTTCAGTATTGGATAAAATATTGATCCCCTATCATTTTTTTTTTCTGATCTTACTATTCATAATGTCCAGTGTTCCTTGATCTTTCTGTTTGTTCCCCCATTGAACTCAGTGAACTTCCTGGTACCTGACCACTTAAATCAACATCAATACTGCAAATGAGTGTATGCACATTGCAAATGCAAACGCACAACCTTGTGCTCTGTTATTTTTATTATGCCTAAAATAGTCTCTGAATATTTGGTTAAGAGTCACAACTTTGTCTCAGCAATTGCAAGAAACTGCAGTAACTATGTTGGAGCACTGAAATGATGAATTGTAGGGTAGTCATCAACTCACCCCTAAGTCTGCATATTTGTCTGTTTCGCTAGCTCTTCCTCATGTATTATCTGCAAATCATACATAAATTGTTTTTTTTTAATTTATATAGCTATGAAATGTCTAAGAGCTTTCTCAGGTGGATGATTATTTTCTTCCTCTTTGTAATATTGAAAGAACAATGCAAATCTACACGAAAGTCATGAAGAGGACACCAGCAAACATGACAATATTAGTTTTTCGGGAACTGGTGGATCCAGGGCTGGTCTATTCAGGACTCCTATTTCTGGTGGCGTGCACAGTGCAACTGCTGTTCATGATTTACCACCACCAGCTTTGGCTGTTCGCAACCTCATGGAACAGGTATTCTCAATCCGGTAATTAACAACTACTAAAAGTCAAACTATGAACTGAATCGGTTGAGTTGTAACATGTGATCTCATGTCCCTTTCTCAAAACCAGGCTAGGTTTGCTCACTTGTGCACTGTCATGTCTCGGATGCATCATCGTCGTGCAGGATACCCCTTTGGTTCGCTGGTAGATTTTGCAACTGATCCGATAGGCTGTAAGTAATGTCAACCTGCCATTTTATGTGTACCAAATCTCCAAATTCACAGTATTCAAAGTTTTTTGTAGACCCAATTTTTTCACTATCACCGTTAGCTATTCACACAAGAAATTTATTAGCGGACCCAAGATGCACTCTTGTGGTACAGGTAAATTTGAAATCTAGTATATAATAAGCTCCTGAAAGTTTTTTTCTGTCCATTTTGAGCTTAATCCTTCTGATCCTTACTTAGATACCTGGATGGAGTGGACTATCAAATGCACGAGTAACTATTTTTGGTGATGTTGTTCCTCTACCTACCGAACAACAGGTTTGTCTAAGCTGTGTATTTCTGTAACTCGTGATGCTTGTATGCATGTGCATTATCTGCCTTCCCAGTACCTGCAACATTGAATTCATGTCTTTCAATTTGAACAAAGAATTATGTTTAATATTTTGAATTGCTGAAGTTGATTCTAGAAAACTTTGCTATATTGCTATTGGTTAATTTTATTTGGAGGTCTAGTGTAGCATTAGTCATTTCTCCTGGTTCTTTCCTTTCCATTGTTGTCAGTTAGGCTGTAAATAACTCGTCCAGAGAACCATATCTTAAAGACTGAGGTGGAAACTCTTACAAATTTTGGTCATGTGTATTTTTCTGCTCAGGCCTTTTGCTAACTCATTGATAGAAATATTGATTTGAAATTCTCAGAACTGGGCTCATCAACAGTATGTTTCAAAGCACCAGCAGTGGGCATCCCAGCAGTGGGGTAACTTCTACTATTACAGAATGCATACTATAAGGTAGTTCTTGAAGTTGCATTCATGAGAATTTATTTAATGCTTTCAAGATTTCAGCAGGGTTCGTGTTCTATATGATAAGCATTTTTTTTCATGATTTTCTTGTTGTGGTGAATGAGAGCATGCTTAGAGGGTGGTGGTAAACCTGCATTAGTGAGCAAACTGGGTGAGGCTTAAATCCTGATTCCCGAAAAAAAGACCGCTAGCTTTGTGTCCTGATGTATTAGGTAGTAATGATGTCAATAGGAGGAAGCAAACTCCCTGCCGGCAGTTTAGGGTTCAATTTTTTTAGGCAAATTTAGGGTTTAATTCTTGCTTGCTTTATTGATAGAATCTGCTGGCATTATATAGCACAGCACCTAATACAATCTGATAATAATCTCTATATCTAAGGAACCAACTTATCAACTCAATCTCTATCTCTAACAATGCATATCCGAATGCAAGCAACCCTAACAACCAGACTAAACCGACTCTTGCCACTTTGATTGGCATCCACCTTCCTGTTGTGCTGTACATACTGCTGACCAAAGAATGTGTCTAGAACAGTGTCAGACTTAATTGTAGCCAGGGTTTGCTTCTGGGATAGGGGTGTTTTTTCAGCCTTTGTTGACGATCATTTGGAGTTTTGTTTGTTGGGATGAAGGCTGTCTCTAAAATGAAGTACTAGTTGTTTACATTTAATTCGTTTCACAGTTTGAGTTCACTTACAATGTTCTGTATTCGAAACCAATGTTTGTCAAATTACATTTGCTTCCATTAGCTTAGTTTAAGATATTTGAATCATTGACTCTCATAATTCGTATTTGAACATTTCAGTGACATATATTTTATTGGAGGTTTTGGTACTGTTGCTTGGATAGATGTGAAAGAGTATGAAGCTATGCAGCCTGATAAGATTGCAATCGATGGTGGGGAACATAATTTGAAGGTAAACTAATGAGCAGTTGCTCTAGAGAATCCTAGTTAGGCGCTGCATTTGAAAGAGGTTTCTCCGCTTTTGGGATGATTAATACATGCGTTTTTTGGGTCCTTAAATAGGAACTCAACATGGTGTTCTCAAAGCCTCTGAAAGAACTTATATCAACTGAAGGAGAGGTGGATGATGTAGCTCTTATATCGATGGATAGCAAAGGTATCGACATCCGTGTCAGACAAGGTGCTCAGGTACAAACTTCTTAAGCTTAAATTTACTTCATTGTTCATCCAAATGCACTCAGCTTGCATCTCTGAAGATTGTTGTTACGTTATGTGCCTAATTATGCACTTGCTGGTCATATTTTTCGCGGGTAAGGAAGAGTTCTCATTTATTAATATGAAGGGACAAATCCCATCAAATAGCAGATGATCGTATTCATTTAAATGATGCATGTCAAACTTGAGCGATGGTTCAATACCATCACATTCTTCTCAACCCTTCCTGTTTCATATAATTGATATCTTGCAATTTTACTTAAAAATTATGCTTCCATGATTATTGCTGCCTCTTAGTGGGCGGTGCAGTCTCAGCAGATGAAAAACCTGAACTTCTGCTGTCCTGGTTTTGCAGTTCAACGTCCAGAGGATAGCCTTCGAAGTGGATCACACGGTAGAAACACTGGAAGAAGCCAAGGAAGCACTTAGAAGGATAATCAGCAAGTCGAGATGGCATACAAAGAGCTCGATTTTGGGACGTCCTTGAAATCTGAAGCTGTATGCTTTGTTTGTCTTTGTTGATTGTGCTAACAGAATAAAGGAAAACAATTCGGTTCTAAGGCCTCAATGCCGACACTCAGATGGGCATGGGCTTGTGTATATATATATATATCAATGCCGGTTCTGTGTCTCGAATAAATATTATTATTATGTACTACCTTTTGAATTAATAGGTGAAATAATGAAGGATTTCTCTAGAGACATCATGAAAGAGCGTATGGAGAAATAGCTTGTTGATTTGGAGATGGAACCAGGCCTCATAGACTGAAACTCACGGAGATGGTGATTCTTCTCCATAATGATCCTAGCAACTTCAGAGCTGGGTAGGGCATGACTATATGTGATTGGATATGCTGCATTGTAACTAGAAGTGAATCTAATCGAGTAATTGTTGGAGATCTCTGGGATTTGAGTTCGGATTGTGGGAATCGGAAACTGGAAGCTGCTTGCATGGTGTGATCTGTTATGTAGGGAGAACCACTTGCCATCATTGGCCAATGTGATAAAGTTGTGTGAAGCTCAATATGTAGGAGTAAGACAATGGCACCAATAGCCAGCCTCGTGTAGTTATGATGCTGGTGGTGGAGTATTATTGATGTATGGGCAATGTGCTTCCAAGATTTAAGTGTCATGTTTGTTTCATTATGCTCATACGTTCCCCTCTATAATTTTTATGTTGCTGCTATTATTTTTTCTTTATGTTGCATATGAGTTTTTGTTTTTTTGTTTTTTTTTGCGAACATATGTCGCATATGTGTTTATGTATATGTATGCAGTTCAATAAGACTCCTTCCTCTGTAGAACCTATGATTAACGCAGGGCGTAGCTACGTTATGAGTAGTGGGTGCGGTTGCACCCACACAAATGTAAAATCTACACTATGGCCAGCAGATTTCCACCATGTATTTAGGTAGAGATTAAACTTTTTTAAGGAGCTGCACCCCCATGATTGAGCTCTAGCTCCGCCACTGGATTAACGCACGGAACTAAGAATGCAGCTTGGCACGGTGGCGCCTTTTTTATATATAGCAAAATAGGAGGGGGAATCCCTTACTGATATCTCATTTTATAGATATTTTATATATACAGGGTAAAAATATAAAGCAGGATGAAATATATTTAAGGGGGTTTGGTTTAGTACAACATCAATATATGTCCATTGCCGGGCAATGCACAGTAGTCACCAGACTTACTATCTTCAGTTACTGTTCTAGTAGTAGTAGTCTAAATCTGATCTGGGAAGGATTTACAGCTCCCAGCTTATTTTGACTACCGTGGATGTCTTGGGAGGATGCCGCGTGCCACCCGGCCCGTTTCTCACCCCCTGTTTTTTTTTTCTTTTTTCCCCACAGTTCCACGGCTCCTCCACCTGCTGCCTGGTTGGGTCGCTTTCGCAGTGTGCGGGTTTGCGTCGTTTCTGTTCTTCAGCTGCTACAGAAATTCCCGGAGACGCAACGGAGAAGGGAGACCGGAACAGCCTGAGCCGTCAAAGCCACCTTGGACGTTGCTTTTCCCGGCAAGGAGGAGCAGCCATGGTGGTGCGCGGACGAGCGAGCGATAGGGGTCTCGAGGGCACATGACACAGCGACTGGTGGTGCAAGCAGGGGATGTGGATTCTCTGCAGTAGGTCGGAATGCAGGTCAAAATTCCAGCTACAGTTACTAGTGCTACAGTAAAATGTGAGACGACATACGATCGCCTCTGCATTTCTACTGTAGCAAGTGCTGAGGTGCTGTTTTTACTGTACACCCACGTTATCGTAGCGATAAATCTGGTTGGTCTGTTTCAGTATCCAACGACTGCACATTGATTAATGACGCTGTCATACGATTTCTCTACATTAAGTACATGGTAATGCAGAGGATCCCAATCCGCAAGCAGGAGGCACGCGGAAGGAGGTCGGTCGTCGAGGCCGTATGCTCGATCTCACCGTCTCTTTGTTGTGTCATCACCGCCTGAAGCTCGCGCGGAATGAAACAAGTAGTATCATGAATTTTTCACTAAAAAACATTTGCTCTGTCGTCATCAGGACGACGAGTGCCAACCTGTGATTTGTGGGCCGTCAATGATTTGTGGGCTTTTGAGCCGTGAATTCCGACTCGGGCCACACACCTTCTCGTTCTTCGTCCTCTTTCCTTCATATTTATCATACAGAGGATATTAAATAGGAAGAGCAGAAGCGATTTCAATTTCAACCCTAATCAGAATAAAAAAAAATTCAACCCTAATCTCCCTAAAAAGAAAAAAAAGTTTAAGTGAGGGGTCACCATGGCGGCAGCGGAGGAGACTCGACGTGGCCTCGTCGGCCTCAGATCAACGCCGCATACGCTGGATTCGGTTGCTCAGGAGACGGAGGCAACCAAGCGGGGTATCGGGACAAAGATAGCGGCGCGGCGCCGGCGTCTGGGTTACCGAATGATCAACTCCTACATGGTCGCAGACAAGGAGGAGGCGACGAGCGCGCCATCGCTGGCACGCCGCTTTTTCGATTGGCTGCGGCCCATCGCCTCCACCTCCACCACCTCCTTCCCCCGGCCCGATCCCGAGCCCATCCCTGTCGATCAACCACTGGACGCCCTGCAACTCCGGAGGATTGAAGACCAACAGTTCAGGTACCGTCTCCATCTCTTTGTTCCCGCCTCCCTGCCTGCTCTTCACCTCCTGCTGTGTGTATCAGTTACGTGCTTCCAGGGCCCGTGGAGCGCTTAGCTATGAATCGCCAGCTCGTCTTGGAATGCCTCCATCTCTACAACTCTATGCATCCGGTGAGTGATTTCATTTGCAGATTCTTCTTCATTAGTATCCATTCATGCCCGGTCTGTATCAATTCACCCCATGGACTATGAACTGATTGTAATTCAAACTCTGTAGTCTACCCGGTTTCCTTTTGTTCAGACTAAAACTATTTATTTTTGATTGAAAATACCAATCACTATCAGTTTCTTATTCCTTCTTGGTTGGTTGTTTTGGTCAGGGTGATGAGTACGAACCCGCTTCTGGCTTGGTTACCAAGTACAGCAGTTTTGATGACGGCCTTTGCTGGACTCATGGCAACTTCGTGGCTCGTCGCAAGCGCTCAGGCTGCCTCCCCTTCCTGCCTGCTCCACGAACTCTCTTCTTTTTGAGCTTGTTGTTGCGACGATTTCTCCACTGGAGTTGTCACATGCACCCCTTAGGTACGCTTACTGCTTCAATCTTGTCCGAGTTCTCTCTGTGAAAAGATACATATTATCATTCACTCTGTCAGTACCACTAGAAAGACACGGTATTTTTAATTATATGGCTTGCCATCAAATAAAGATGCACCTCTATATTGCTAGTAATTTAGATCTTATTAGTATACTACTGAATCAAAAAGTGTTCAGATCAAGTGCTTCTTCTGTATTGGTTCAGATCAACCTTGTCATTTAACCTCGCAAGTTTGAGATATGCATGCCTATTTACGATTTAGAAATCAATGGCCATTATTTTATTGGGTGTGTTTAGTAGCATATCAACATTTTTTTTAACTTGCTTTCCTTTTTTTTACCATGTTTCTTCTGTATTGGTAATTTTACATTTGCACATTTCCCCCTTGAAAATATTTATCCATCTTTATATTCAACGACAACTCTTTCGAGAGGTTTATATTCTATATATGCATGCCTCAACTTTGATCGAAAGCTCAATTCCACCCTATACTTTCTGCACAACCTATACTCCTAATGTTTCTGGATAGTCCAAAAAAAAAAAGGCAGAATAGCCAACCACATCCCTCAACTTTGCTCGAAAGCTTAATTCCACCCTTCATCTTTCAAAAGGTTCAATCTAGTCCTTAAACTATGGTTGGTAGGTTCATTTTCATCCTTAGTCTGGCATGTTAACCACGTAAGATATTTTAAAATATTTTAACTGATTTTTCTCTCTAATTTTAACTCTAATTCTGAATATTTTTTGAATGATCATATTTTTTAATGGACGTAAAATATGTTCAATAATTATGTTAAAATCATATATCTAAAGTTTGGTTGAAAAAATAATAATCAAGAATGCAAAATATATCTATATTGCATACCATTAATCCTTAGAAACAGAATAGTTCAAATGGATTTAAAAAACTAACTAACTATTTATAAGAAAAATTAATTTGCAATTTGAAAATCAATCTAAAGATGATGTGGCATCCCACGTGGACAGCCATGTCGGACTAGGGATGAAAATGAACCTACCAACCATAATTCGGGGACTAGATTGGAGCTTTTAAAAGTTGAGGGACGAAATTGAACTTCCAACCAAAGTTGAGGGATGAGATTGCCTATTTCGCCAAAAAATATTGTTATAGTGGTAACCTTCTTGGTCTGATCTGTTTTCTCTTTATAGAATATAGATGAACATATCTGATCCTCTGCTAATGTTGTCGGCTGAATCCTGTTTCTTGTATTTTCAGATGAACCGGTTACTGAAGCCTACAATCTCCACGGTTTCCCCTTGGGTGTGGTACTCGTCGCAATGGCAGCTGTATGCATCCCCCCCCCCCTCTCTCTCTCTCTCTCTCACACACACACACACACACACACACACACAAAGCTTTTTATGTCGCACTGCAGAATCATACATTTTCTCTGTTTGTTTCCTGATTAGGGGACTGCATTTGCAAGACATGCTACTCCCGCGTTGATGTTCCACATCCTGGCATGAGGAAAACTTTTCCATGTGGACATGACAAGGTGGAGAAAGTGTGTGAAATGTGCTATCTTCACTCGGGTGTGCTGCATCCATTTCCAGGAGAATTCGCATTTGGCTATCGCGAATACGGCTGTACCTATTGCTAATTGTTAGCCTCGTTGAGTTATTTTACTACTGATATGATACTCGTTGGTATGTATTTATTTAGGGAACATGAATGCGTACCCGGTCTGAAGGTATTAGAAATCAACCATATGTTAAACAATTTGTATGATGTATGTGTAGAGATGACTAATTGCTAATGGTTAGCCTTGATACTGCTGATATGTTGGAATGCCCTATGTATGTATGTGTACCCGGTTAGAAGATATTAGAAATTGACCATGTGAATGTTTAATCAATTTGTATGATGCATATGTAGAGGTAACTAGTTGCTCTTAAGACTGCGCATAAAAACCGATCCGAACACCGAAACCGGAAATAACCGAACAAATGAAATTTTGTGAGCGTGAGTCCGTAACTTAGTTTTGGTGGGCTAATAGGCCATGCAATGTTGGCCTGCTGTGTGCATGTGCCTACCTTTGCCCTGCCTGCTTATGTCCACGGGAAACGAAACGATGCATTCAGCGTTTTGATTGATTCCTCTTTTTATTATTGATCCTTTTACACTATGTACCAAGTCAATCCGGAAGACCCAGCCTCTTTGATGAGGAATCCAAGTGGGTTTGTTTTGAGCAGGATGAAGAGAACTAGATTTTGATTTAGGTATAATGCATATTCTCAAGCTACGGTTTGTTAAATCATCATATTCATTCATATTTTGAGCCTCGTTTGTGTGATTGTGCTTACTACAGCTGTTATCTTTCGCATAGTCATTTTTTGGTATTTTTTTATATGACATGCAACTGATAAAATTATCAAACTTTGTCATAACTTCAGTTAACAAGTTGTTTGATCTACATGGGATTCATTCTTATAAGAGTAAACATATGAACCACCGTGCCTCTTTTCATCCAATAATTATCAAGCTTTGTCATAATCAACTGAAAAATTATGAAGCTTTGTTGTAACCTCAATTAACAAGTTGTTTGATCTGCATGGGATTCATTCACATAAGAGTAAACATATGAACCGGCGGGGTTTCTTATCATCTAGTAATTATGAGCAGGTATTCAATATAATAAAATGAGCATAGATATTAATGTGACAGAGTGATATGATTTATAATTGTGGTAATTATACACATGCTAAAGGCAAAAAAAATTATGTGATTCCTTCAGTATTAAAATTTACATTTTTTACACACCATGAAGGCAACGCTTCTTTGTTTTAATTTCAGGAATTCTATTTCAGGAGCCATAATTTTTTCTAATTTCACATCATTTTTCTTCAAGATCTCAACCTATTGCAATTTGCAACTTCTTAATGTGGTTGCCTAATAATTATTTTTTGATACCCGCAGCATCGAAGGGAATTTTTGACTAGTAATGTACTATTGCTACGGCCACGGACCGAGGACACTTTGAGCAATTAGCTATTGATCGCGAGCTTGTTATGGATTGCCTGCGCCACTACAACTCTATGCATCTGGTTTGTCAACCTCCTCTTGTCTTGCCCTTTATATTACTTTCTCTTCTAATCTAAACAAATAATGATGCACATCTGAATTCTAGTGCTTTCTGTATCCTTCAGGCCGATGAGTACCAACCTGCTCCTGGCGAAAGTGACCCGGCACTACCATTTTCACAGTGGCATTTGTTGGATTCATGGCAACTTTGTCGCTCGTCGCACGCGCTCTGACTGCTTCTCCTTCCTGCCAACTCCACGAACCCTCTACTTTGTATGAGCTTGCTTTTAGAGATGGTTTCGATGAAGTTGACACATGCACACCCTTGGTTATGTATCTAAGAATCTATCCATACTCACCTGGTTTTGTCACAGTTCCTTTGTTGCCTTTGGAAATTCGTTTTTTCTTTCTTTCTACTAACGCGAAATATATGTGCATTGTACAGTAGTAAAAGGGCAGAAATTAAAAAGGACTTTGTTCATTTTCAGTCCACTGAAAGTTCAGAGAACTTTCAATCACCATTTAACAGTACTAGATCTACAAAAACATTTTTTTTGTTCTATAGTCTATACATTAACATATTTTTTTCTTTCTCTATCTACATATCACATAACTCACCCCCCCCCCCCAAAAAAAAAAAATTCTAGTACAAATCATGGTGATTGAAAGTTTCCAAACTTTCAGTCGATTAAAAAGATGGAAAGATGAAATTAAAAACAGTATTTCATAACAAGGCATACAAATGCCTCCAGGATATACCTGTATTTATGATTGCTAGAGCTTGTCTGTTACTATCTGAGTTACGATCGGCACTTCTTGTTTCTACAAGTGCTCATAATTACTGTTTGACTGTTCCCTTGACCTTTTTTTTTCTCTTGTCTGTGTTCATGCTGTCTCAGTTACTTACAAATTTACAATATGTTCACATTCCCCACTTGTGAGAGATATGTATCCTACATCTTCTTTCATCAGTTGCTGGTTTCAGGGATTAACTTTGGTCAGTAAAAACACATGTTATTGTACATTCATGTTTTGCATTAATTTGCCCCTTGCCATTAACTGTTGAAATTGTTTAACTTACTGTACTTCATACGGATTACTGAGCCAATTTTTTAAAGTATTGTTGCTTGCCTGCCAAACCTAGGCTTTGTACATGTTATTACTTACCTCTTCCTCCTCTGCAAATTGTGTGGTGCCTTCCTCTTTGCCTGTCTTGCTGTGCCCTTCTGATTTAGATGTTCCTGTTCTGCACACCACGCATCTAAATTATCATCTGCCACCGTATTGTGTTCTGCATCATTATCATGCTCTGGGTTGAGTGTGGCTGGCAATTAAGGGATTCAAAGTAAATGTTTGGTAGAACAAAAGATATGTTTTCATGCACAGCTGCTATAGTAACAAAATATATCCTCCTAGAACGAGGATCTTAGTAAGCCTGGCCTGCTAATGTCAATGTTGTTTTCCCTTCAAAATGCTTTGTTGTTGTATATAGATAAAAAATGATTAATGCCTATTTTCTTTTGGATGAATCTGATTTTCGCTTTCCCCCTTGTTTTCAGATGAACCCTTTCCCCCCTTGTTTTCAGATGAACCAGTTACTGAAGGCTGAATGTCCTTGGTTTCCTTATCTCTGGTGGTCTACTTGGCGCTGTGGCGGCAGATGTATATCTCTCTCAGTTTGGAGCCTTTAACTTTGTAACCTGATAGATAGTCATCTAATTGTTTTTCCATCATCTTTTTGCAGTGGATTGCGTTTGTAAGACATACTCTTCTCGCTTGGATCACTGGATGTGTGGCGTCCGGACTTGAAGAGAACACTTGCATTGCATGTGGCCACAAGGAGGTGGAGCAAGTCTGCGATTGCTCCGACGTGCTGTATCCGTCCCCAGGAGAGTTTGCTTTTGGCTACCACGATCCTTACAAGAGCTACTGAGCACAAGTAGTTTCCATGTGTATCCTCGAATGCCTATGTTGTTTTAGTAGGGGCGACCATGTGCATGTGTTTGTACCAGGTTTAGAAATCAACCATATGTGAATGTTTTTTGTAGATAAAACTAATTGGCCTAGGAAGAAAGGGGTTAATGCCTCCTCGTGCTGCCATTTACTCGTTGAAATATATACAATCATGGTCCTGTAATATCTATGTTTTCCACCACCGTACGTGGTGTTATGATTTGAATAAAACGCAGGGCAATCTTTCTTCCAAAAAAAAATGGGTCCACGGTGACAGTCGTATCCGGGGCGAAGGAAAGGGTTTGAGTGGCGGCGCCGACGCCGCAGCCTCTCCCACTTTCTCATGGAAACAACACCCATCTCCTCAGGCCCCGCGACGACGATGGCAGATGGAATCTCTTCACCAGCTGCCGAGGCGCCCAGCAAAGACTACGCATCGTGGACATGGAGGCAGAAGCTTCTGGACATCATGCGCTCCGATCCAAGCCGTAATATCATGCCAGAGCATCCTGAAACTGCTGCTTTGATGCGAGCAAAGATGCAGGTACGCATATGGAGTCCCTCATCTCCTTTCTCTTCTGTTCTTCCTCAACTGAATCGATGGATTTGGTTCGCTAAACTGATTTTTCATGCGATGATCCATGGTACTCTTTTACTTGTGATATGTTGTGTTATTGCAGAACGCCTATGATAGATACATTCGCACGGTATCACCTAAACTACTGCCCGCACTTGAGAAGGACAGTGTCAAGAAGTTCTATCAAGTCTGCCGCGGCAGGTCCAGCGCCATGGGCATCCGCGAATTCCTCTACCCGGATATCCTTGTATCCATGACCTCCTACAACGCCCTGCGTTGCGCCAAGGTGGCGCTGGAGGGCGCCGAGCCGTTGGGCGGACGCCGCGCCGACCCCAACGGCCGCCACCGTTACGGAGTCACTCCCCTCCACCTTGCCGCCGAGACATTCAGCGTTGACATGGTCAAGCTCCTCTTCCAGCATGGTGCATCGGCGAACCTCCGCACGGGTGGCGGGCGTGTCGTTGATGGCCTCCTCCCTCTTCATGTCGCCGTTGAGAATACCAGCATGCACAAGTTCCTTGAGGACAATTGGGACGATGGAGATCCTGTTGACGGCCTCATCTTTCTTCTTAGTCTGCCTGAGATGGTTAGTTCCTTCCTACTATGTACTATTTTCAGCATCTTCAAACTACGAACAGCTGCTTCCAGTCACTCCACTCACCGTTGTGTTCTATTTACTGCGTCCATATATGCATGTTATAAGATATTAGTATCATTCACGAAATTTTTACATATACTTTGCAGAAGAAAGACAGTTGCTTGAAATATAGTAGCCCCTACTTTTTATTTATTTGCTGTCACTTCAAAGATCCATCCATTCATCTGCTTTCATGTTTGCATTTTTTTCCATGCCGGTGCCACACACAGAAGATGTTCTTGGACACAATTAGACTAATTGCCAAACGCACAGATAACATTGTTGATGAGGTATGTGATTACATTGATTGGAAGAAGATTGATCAGGCCGCAATATTGATGCTAGCTGCTCAGAAGCAGCTTCGTGCCCCCATTGATAAAAGTACTCGGAATGGGTTTGGTATTGTCAAAAGCCGCATTGGTGAAGATCTTGACGCCATACATCGTGAGTTGTTAGTAATGGTTAAAGAGGGGGAAAACGGCAAGGCACTTAAGAAGCTGAAAGAAAAGGAGGAGGAACTTCTTTCAACTCGCCTACTAGTTGATACAGTTCACAAAGACGGTGAAGCCGTTGTTCTTACTGCACATGAGGTTCCTTTTGATGGGTTTGATATTATTAAAGGACGCATTGATGAAGCGGTCGACAATTTGCATCGTCAGAGCTTAGCTATGATCAAAGAGGGGAAAAATGTCAAGCTTCTTAAGAATCTGAAAGACAAGAAGGATGTCCTTCTCACAGCGCATGCACTTGTTGGTATTGTTCACAAAGCCGGTGAAGATCTTGAGGGGTACATTCAGACTCACACACAGGTGCGTGCTAAATGATTTCCTCTTGCCTTAATTATGTGATACTAATGTGTTTTGATTTTCCAATTTCTTTGTTCCTAAAACGTTCTCTGATATTTACTTCCATGATTTGATCTACCAATGAATGCTCCAGTTATTAGCACGTCAAAAACATGTCAACGTTGGACATGTTTGGGCTGTGTATGTGATATGTTGCTTCCTTTGGTTCACAATATATAATGCAGCCATATGGACCCATAGAATGCAGTAAATGCCTCACTGAAACACTCTAAGCAAGGTCTGTTGACTACCTAGTAAGTCAGTACATATGAAGTCAATTCAACCTATTTGCTCGATTGATTATCTTGGCTGCTTCTATTATTCATATACAGTGAACATTATGTATATAACACCATCGCTTACTTTCAGCTGTGTTGTAAACTTTTAATGTTTCTCTTAAGGGCTGTTCGTTTTGAAGGTTATTACGTGAACTAAACAGTGTTTTGTAGTTGTTTCTTTTAACAATGATTTTGGTGGAATTTAGGTGCCCCATGAGGAGATTATTGAACAGGTTACATCGATTTTGAACCGCAATGGAATTGTTTGTTATGGGAAAGCCATTGACACTAGAAGCCTCGAATGGTCCGACATCTATTGGCTTCAATTGTTTTCATCTTTTCTTTAATGTGCATCTGCTATATATAAAATTGATGTTTTTTTTATTTTTCTTTACTAAATTCTTTCCTTCTTGTTTGAAGCTACCACTATGGTTGGGAAGTGCCATCTGATAAGTCAGATTCACAAAGAGGTGTGTTACTTTTTGGTTTAGATTATTGTTTGTACTTATATTAGGAAGGAAAATTCTGTGAAACTTTATCCTGCTTCTACCATTGCCAAGCTGTTGGCAGTGGTGGATGCGCCTCTTTCCAACATGGCTTATAACTGGTATCCAGCATAAGAGGGTTGACCTTTGCCAAGGTAACCTTAGCATGTGCTTCCCAATTCGTGAGTCGACTCTAACCAATTTTATCACTGTGTATAGTGGACTGTGGGGAGACCAATGAAGCTGACAAGGACAGGGCATGTTTTCTGAAAGGTGAAGTTAGTAGAAAGGTAAGGAGATGCTTAATAAAATTTATGAGTGAAGCCTTTTCTCTTGCCAATTATGGATCTCTGCCGTTGTATTTTCTTGCGTATGTGTAGGTTGTTTTTTTCTTTTTTGTTAGTGCTGCACACACCATTTCAAATTGCAAGCTTTGTCTCACTAGGAATAATGAGGTTAATTTGGATCCGAATTTTATTATGGAAATTGTTTATTTTTACTCTAAATTTACTAATGATGACAATGGCATGCTAGAACATATTATAGTGATTCTTCTAAGTAACATCTATTATTATATGAAAAGAATTAAAGATATACTTAATATAAATTAATAAATCATAGTACAATTGGCTCCAGTTGTAACCTTGTTGGTTAACTGCAACATTAATTCCCATTGCCACCGAGCTGTTTTTTGTGATTTCATTTCATTACTGAATTCAGATGCTAATTGCTTTATGTAATTATGTAAACAGGTCCTGGGAAAGCCGCCTAAAGGATTGGCCATAAAAAAAGTGAGAAATATGTTCTTCCCATACTGGAAATCAGTCATTTCTCGTTCAATGACGGTGAAGATGATTCCAAATTGTCAGCTAAGCAAGAAGGACTTGAAAAGGGCTGAAAGAAGCAGGAAGGCGAAGGGTACCCCAGTCGAATCAATGAGGAATCTTGATTCGCTGGGATTGCCCAAAGTAGCAAGCAACTTTGAGTTCAGAAGGACGTTTTGTGCTGTTGCATGGGTGTCCCGGAAGGTGCTTACGCGCACCTAAGTGGAGAAAAATCATCACCCAGGACATGTTCACTGTGTGCAATATCCATGGAAGACGGAAATGGAAATGTCAATGAAAATGGCCATATCGTAACTTTTAAATTTAGGCTCGATGTCATTGTACAATGTT
Source organism: Chloris gayana (assembly GCA_031894775.1). NCBI lineage: Eukaryota > Viridiplantae > Streptophyta > Magnoliopsida > Poales > Poaceae > Chloris > Chloris gayana. Next base: position 1,051,707 of record JAUNZO010003024.1, on the reverse strand, counting down.
AAAACTTATGTAGTCTGGACCCTCCCAATCGCTGACGGCCGACCTCAGCGCTCACCGCTGGTGCTAATCCGTCGCTACGTCGCACCGCCCGCACCGCCGCCGTTCTGCTTCTCCTCTCCTCATCCACCGTCAGCACTAAACCACCTCCACCGACGTGGCGGCGCCCTCGCTGCCACGTCGCACCGCCTGCACATGTCCGGCTCCGCCACCCGCCCAGCCATCTTCCTGGGACGACCCATTACCAGGTGGGGCGGGACGTGTGTGGACCGGTCGTGCGTGAGCTTTTCCCCTGTTGTAATGTCTATATTTTCCACCGGACACCAGGGACACGGACACTATCCAATCATTTTTCCATCTCCTAAGTGGCAGCAGAGCGCGCGCTTAGCTAGTATCATTGAAACATAAAAAACTTCACGGGAGCTACCGTATGGTCAATTTGAAAATTTAAGTGTTGAAGCTGATAACTATTGCTATCTTATGAATACAAAAAATAGATTAATAATAAAAATTTAAAGTGTTGAATCTGATAACAGTTGTTATATATCTTATGGTCAATTTGAAAACTAGGAACCACATGTGTTTTCAAGGAACAAGATAGAGACACGGGAATTACTAAGAAGGCATTGTGCGAAATCAAGCAGTGTGGAAGACTGAATACATTAACTAGAGGAGAAAGCATCAACACCACAGACAATAACCTGGGAACCAAGATTGAATGGTGCTCATATTAATTCTTGAGTCTAGGCTAGTGATGACCGATGAGTAACTACATACAACCAATGTGAGTGCAACCAATGTGAGGGTGAACATTGGTGATGAGTTGAGGGTGAAAGATTACCAGAAGAATATGTATGAACGTGTTATGCAGGGTAATTAATCTTTCTTCCAAAAAAAAAAAGGATCCACGGTGACAGGCGTATCCGGGGCGAAGGAAAGGGTTTGAGTGGCGGCGCCGGCGCCGCAGCCTCTCTAACTTTCTCATGGAAACAACATCCATCTCCTCCTCAGGCCCCGCAACGACGATGGCAGATGGAATCTCTTCACCAACTGCCGAGGCGCCCAGCAAAGACTACGCATCGTGGACGTGGAGGCAGAAGCTTCTGGACCTCCTTCGCTCCGATCCGAGCCGTAATATCATGCCAGAGCATCCTGAATCTGCTGCTTTGATCCGAGCAAAGATGCAGGTCCTCATCTCCTTTCTCTTTTGTTCTTCCTCAACTGAAAAATCGATGGATTTGGTTCGCTAAAGTGTTTTACTATGCGATCCATGGTACTTCTCTTACTTGTGACGATGTTATTGCAAAACGTGTACGATCGGTTCAATCGCACGGTTTCACCTAAACTAGAGCCCGCACTTGAGAAGGACTGCGTCAAGAAGTTCTACCAAGTCTGCCACGGCTGGTCCAGCGCCATGGGCCTCCGCGAATTCCTCTATCCGGATATCCTTGCATCCATGACCTCCTGCAACGCCCTGCGTTGCGCCAAGGTGGTGTTGGAGGGCGCCGAGCCGTTGAGCGGACGTCGTGCCGACCCCAACGGCCGCCACCGTTACGGATTCACTCCCCTCCACGTTGCTGCCGAGACCTTCAGCGTTGACATGGTCAAGCTCCTCTTCCAGCACGGTGCATCGGCGAACCTACGCACGTGTGGCGAGCGTGTCATAGATGGCCTCCTCCCTCTTCATGTCGCCGTTGAGAATACCAGCATGCACAAGTTCCTTGAGGACAATTGGGACGATGGAGATCCTGTTGACGACCTCATCTTTCTTCTTAGTCTGCCTGAGATGGTTAGTTCCTTCCCACTATCTACTATTTGCAGCATCTTCAAACTAGGAACAGCTACTTCCAGTCACTCCACTCAATGCAATTCTGTGTCTTAATTTATTGTATCCATGATATTAGTGTCAAACAGAAAGTTTTTACATACTCTGCAGAAGAAAGACATTTGTTTGAAATATAGTAGCCCCAACTTTTTATTTATTTGATGTCTCTTCAAAGATCCATCCATTCACCTGCTTTCATGTTTACATTTTCTCCATGCTGGTGCCACACACAGAAGATGTTCTTGGACACAATTAGACTAATTGCCAAACACACAGATAACATTGTTGATGAGGTATGTGATTACATTGATTGGAAGAAGATTGATCAGGCCGCAATATTGCTGCTAGCTGCTCAGAAGCAGCTTCGTGCCCCCATTGATAAAAGCACTCGGAATGGGTTTGGTATTGTCAAAAGCCGCATTGGTGAAGATCTTGACGCCATACATCGTGAGTTGTTAGTAATGGTTAAAGAGGGGAAAACGGCAAGGCGCTTAAGAAGCTGAAAGAAAAGGAGGAGGAACTTCTTACAACTCGCCTACTAGTTGATACAGTTCACAAAGATGGTGAAGCCGTTGTTCTTACTGCACATGAGGTTCCTTTGAATGGGTTTGATATTATTAAAGGACGCATTGATGAAGCGGTCGACAATTTGCATCGTCAGAGCTTAGCTATGATCAAAGAGGGGGAAAATGTCAAGCTTCTTAAGAATCTGAAAGACAAGAAGGATGTCCTTCTCACAGCGCATGCACTTGTTGGTATTGTTCACAAAGCCGGTGAAGATCTTGAGGGGTACATTCAGACTCACACACAGGTGCGCGCTAAATGATTTCCTATTGTCTTAATTATGTGATAATAATGTGTTTTGATTTTCCAATTTCTTTGTTCCTAAAACGTTCTCTGATATTTACTTCCATGATTTGATTTACCAACGAATGCTCCAGTTATTAGCACGTCAAAAACATGTCAACGTTAGACATGTTTGGGCTGTGTGTGATATGTTGCTTGCTTTGGTTCACAATATATAATGCAGCCATGGACCCATGGAATGCAGTAAATGCCTCACTGAAACGCTCTAATAAGCAAGGTCTGTTGACTACCTAGTCAGTACATACGAAGTCAATTCAACCTATTTGCTTGATTGATTATCTTGGCTGCTTCTATTATTCATATACAGTGAACATTATACCATCGCTTACTTTCAGCTGTATTGTAAACTTGTAATGTTTATCTTAAGGGCTGTTCGTTTTGAAGGTTATTACGTGAATTAAACATTGTTTGGTAGTTGTTTGTTTAACAATGATTTGGTGGAATTTAGGTGCCCCATGAGGAGATTATTGAACAGGTTACATCGATTTTGCACCACAATGGAATTGTTTGTTATGGGAAAGCCATTGACACTAGAAGCCTCGAATGGTCTGACATCTATTGGCTTAATTATTTTCATCTTCTCTAATGTGGATCTTTTCTCTGAAGTGCATCTGATCTATATAAAAATTATGTTTTTTTATCTTCTTTATTAAATTATTTACTTCTTGTTTTGAAGCTACCACTATGGTGGGAGAGTGCCATCTAAACAGGTCCTGAGAAAGCCACCCAAAGGATTGGCTATAAAAGATGTGAGAAATATGTTCTTCCCGTATTGGAAATCAGTTCTTTCTCGTTCGATGACGGTGAAGATGATTCCAAATTGTCAGCTAAGCAAGAAGGATTTGAGAAGTGCTGAAAGAAGCAGGAAGAGGAAGGGTACCCCAATCAAATCAATGAGGAATCTTGATTCGTTGGGATTGCCCAAATTAGCAAGCAACTCTGAGTTGAGAAGGACGTTTTGTGCTGTTGCATGTGTGTCCCGGAAGGTTCTTACGCGTGCCTGAGCACCAGCCCTGTAGAAGTAACATGTTCACTGTGTGCAATATCAAATGGAACTACGGTCATATCGTAACTTCTAAATTTAGGCTTGATGCCATTGTACAATGCTAAATCTTGTGTAGCGTGGACAAAATGCGATATGGCCTGACCAATGCTATGGTAATTTTTTAGTCCGACACTTGCTTTATTTTCATTACCGAAGGCCTGTTTCGGGCTCTCTGCAGGCCTAAGAAATAAAATTCGAACTTAGTTCGTTGGTGAAACAAAATACGTATACAAGGGAAAGAAATTGTTTAGCCGGTCGGTATATCGTGATGTTGTTAGTGACACATGGGTCCGGATTCGCAGAACCACACCAAACTACCTATTGCGTAGTATCTCGTTCGGGTTCAGGTCACGCCGCGCGCATTGCTGCCGCCGCCGCCCATCAGAGCTAGTCGCGCTAGTCAATGGCGGCGGAGGAGGCGACTACGGGAGATAAGGAGCTGGAATCGCTGCTCCGAAACTTCCACCGCGTCTCCCAGGTCAGTGGCAGCGGCGCCCCAGTTTCAATCCCGATCGCTCTGCCACGAATCGAGTTCCTGCTTCCGCGCCCCGTTTCGAATTAGGCTCAAATGGCGCTGTGCGCTGGTTTTGTGTCGATTTGGTGGCTCGTTCCTGTGTTGCTCCAGTGCCATTGTAACTGATGCTCGAGTTAGTCGCTGAACCTTGCGGCTTATTCTGAACAAACACGTGCTCAGCTGCTGTTTGGTGAAATGTCGAAAGGATTTCATGGCTTGTGCGCGGCTTACAGTTACAGGTGGTGTTGGTAGTAGCTGCCTTCCAGTTCCATGTTGGATTAGCCGATTAGGCTAACGCTGTGGCTGTTATGAATGACGACAAAATGGTGGTTTGGGGCTAAATGTCACATTATTTCTATCTCATTGCTCCACTAACCCACTGCAATTGCTTACTGTAATTGGTGTCTTCTTGTCCCAAGCGCTTAAGTTGCCCCCATTATTGTAGGATAGTCCGTCAGACAGAAGAATCTCTGCTCCAATGCTCTAGGTGTTTCCTAAAGAATTTTATGTATGTTTAATGTATTTATATCCATTTCCTACAGAAGCATTTTCTGTGCTATATATATTGATCTTAAGTTGCCCTTGCTTTTTTTTTCCGAACAGGGATACAAAGATGCACTTACGACGGTCCAGTCTTTAAGAGTGAACTACAGTACTGAGTCCAAAAAATGTGAAGCCCTTGAGTCACACATTACAGATCTAAAGAGAGGTTACCAGAACATAGTGACCTCTACCTGTTTAATTAATAGCTGATGGTTTACTTTGAACCCTGGGGTCAAAAGAAACACATGAGTGATTGGTCATGGCTTCATTTTGTGCAGATAACGATAGACTAAGAAGAATGTACACTGAAACTCTGTTCAAGTTCACGAACCAGGTTGGTGGCTACTTACGACGCACAATTATTAGGTGTGAAAATGTAGACATGTAGTACTTTGATAACGTCACATAAAAAGTGGGCATGTAGGGATTTCTTTCATCTATGACCTTAAGCGAATAGAGGGTGGAGATCTTTATACCTTGATAACTGTTTTAACAGGTGCTTACGGCATACTGATAGCCTTATGCTTCTTAAGCTTGTTCTTCATTTTGTTTAAAATTCAAATACCACTGTAAACATTATTTTAGCACCTCAAAGTTTCTCAATGTTTTCTAAAAATGTAGCCTATCAACATTTGTGCACAGATCTCACTATAGGATGCAGGATTTGTCATCATATGTACTTACTTATGGCATACTTTATTCAGTGCAGAACCTATAACTGTTAACAAAACTTCTGATCATTTCTGATAAGGTTGCTATTTTTCAGGTGAAATTTCATGCAGAATCTCGGAGCCTGAAGGAAGAACTGGAAAAGGCAAATTGTAGATTGTTATCTATGGAAGAAGTAGCTTACTGCCTCCTTACTCCTAATCCTCAAGAAAATCCATAAAATTAATCTAATAAGGGTCAGTCTGATGCAGGAGCATAAGAGAGAAATCGAGCAGCTTATGCACGGCAATGAAGTGAACAGCAATGCCCTGGAGAGCAAGCTGAGGTATGAAAACTTTCTTTTGAGGAAAGCAGCGTATTACAGGATGTGAGCGTGGATAATCAGATGAAATCGTTATGTTGGTTGTCTCGAGGAAACTGACAGAGATGTCTGTCGATACAATCAGCTGTGCCCTTGTTCAGCAAGAAGCAGATGAAGCTGCGTTGAAGCAACTGAAATTGGAGCTGAGTGCTCACAAAGCTCACATTGACATGCTACGTAGCAGGTTGGAGGAGGTTACGGCTGATGTGCATTCGCAGTGTAACGTTCTAACTTAACTTCCATTTTCAAGAGTAGATCTTCTGGATTCTGGAAACTGTCTCGATCTTCCCTGATATAAATCCTTTCTGGCTCTATTACAGATAAAAATGAGATCCAGGATTTGAGGGATGTAATTGCTATTGAACAGGAAGAAAAAAACGACATGCACAGGAAGCTTCAAAATGCTGAAAACGAGTGTAAGTTAACCTGAATCAGCCAACTGAAGTCCAATTGTCTGTTTAAATCATACATCCATCATGTACAAAATCAGACAGCAGAAAGATCTCACCCTTAAAAAATACACCAGAAATATTTTTCTTTATGAATCCCCATGGAAGCTTCCAGACATCCGATTTCAGTCGTTAATTCTCAACTCTGTCTGGTCTTAGCAGTCCATTGCTTCTTAACTTGTGTTGTGCTTTCATGTTCCAGTGAGAATTTCGAGGTTGAAACAGGCAGAGCAGCAAAGGGATTCCATCTCTGTTCAGCACGTGGAGACGCTGAAGCAGAAGGTCATGAAACTCCGGAAGGAGAACGAATCCCTGAAGAGGAAGCTGGCAAGCACGGAGCTGGACCGCTCATGAAAAACTGCAGCTCAGGAGTCTGCACATTTCAACTCCGTTCTTTTTATGATTCTATCCCAGTGCACATAACCTAATAGCATAACGTGTTAGGTAATTAGGCTGCTGATATACACAGACAGAAGTATGAATACCATGCTTTCGAAAAAAAGTATGAGTACAATGCAATGCCCTTGCTTTATTTTCCCTTTCAGACATGATTTTCTAATGTCAACAGTCTTTTCTTCAGAGGACCATGAAACTGCATGTGCTGCAGTACACGCAATCGTAACACTGAATGCATACGATCTCCCTTTTGGCTTCTCCACGCCCGAAGATCATGACGCTTGATGGTTCATATCTCGCATCAAGCATCGAAATCTTTTTTCTTGGCTGTTAGCCTATTGCTGTGCACGTGCTCTGGCAGAAGTGAAGAACAGCAGGCAGCCACACCCAGAAGAGTGTACTACCTTCAATTGGCTCGGTTCAATTGGGCTTGGCCTTAGCCCGTTTACGATCTAAGTCAGCGTATCTTTTCGGCCCAGCCTAGCCCAGCCCAGGACAAATCGACCAGTGAGTGAGCCGTGACGAACTCCCCTCGCCAGCAGGCACCGGGCACCAGCACCACCTTCTTGGCTTGCTCGCCGATGCTGAGGGTGTGTTTGGCACGGCTTATGCACCAGTCGCTTATAGTGCTTATACTCGCTTATAGTGTTTATTCTATCAAAACTAGCTTATAGTCGTTATGTAGCATAAGCTGATCAACCCGTTTAGCAAAACTGCTTATGCTTATTCATCAAAACTGCTTATTCTCACACATAAGCACTATAAGCTACGTTTTGCTGCTTTGCCTAAAGTGCTTATGTGTAGTACAAAATAACAAAGTGCTTATAGGTGCTTATACCTCATAAGCACTTTGTTATTTTGCCGTTTAGCACTTCAAACTGCTTATCGAGCATAAGCACTTTCAATAAGCGAGTTCAATAAACTGTGCCAAACGCACCCTGAATGATTGTTTTCGCTTCTCTCCTCACAGTCACAGCTCGCTTGCGCGCGCCACTCCTTGTCGTCTTCCTTCCTCTGCTTTACTTCTCTCCTCAGGCTGAACCACCAAAACCCTAAACCCCTCTCCTCCCGTGCTTTGCTTCGAGCCTCGCTTCCATTCCAATGGTGTACGTGCTGCTCTCCCCGCCGGAACGTCCCCTTTCTCCCGGCCGCCGCCGCCGCCGACCGTCGGCGATCGCTCGCCAGGGGACCTGCTACCGCCGCCGCCGCCGCTCCCTCCCCTCCTCCGCTGGGATCGTCGCGCCCGGAGCGCCTAGCCGACTGGCTCAATGGTGGAATGAGGGCTCCGGGTACTGCGAGCAGGCGTCAAGCCATTGCTGATCGCTCACCGGAGGACCTGCCGCCGCTCCCTCCCCGCTGGGATTGTCGCGCCCAGAGCGTTTCAAGGACAGCGCGCGGCCTGCAGGGAGGAAGAGGAGCAGCAGCCCCGGAGCAGGAGGAGGCCGGGGGCGCCGCCGGTCCCCGCCGCGGAGGTCGCCGTTGCCCGAGCCGCCCAAGCGGTCGCGTCGTCGGGGAAGGTGAGTCTGTGGCTTCTGGTGAGGCGCATTTTGGTTTGGTTTTCGTTCTCGTCGTTGTTGATAAGGTTCTGCTCTCACATAAAGTTCGAAGGTGATAGTGATGTGGTTTGCTTTCCTTTGTGTTTGGTGATTGTGTGGCGCAGTTCGTGGAAGGGCAGGCATTCCTGGAGTCGGCTCCCCAGGTGAGCTAATGCAACTTTCATCTTGAAACTAGCGATTCATACTTTAATCACATTTGAAGTTGGTAAATTTGCTTCCATATACGTACGTGAAAACTCTTGTCAAGCTTCAGAATTCTTAAGCAACGGAATTTATTTTATATCTACTTTAAGGTTGATGTTGCTCGCTAGTTACTGTACTAATCTGCCTTTGAAAGACAAACTACTTGGAAGATTAAGTTTGCTCTGTGTGTATGTTATCTACTTATATATAAAAGATACAGCCCACTAGCACGGCTTAATGGCTATTTCTCTCAATCCACATTGCGCCACGTCATCATAATTAATTTCAACCATTTAGATAAAGAATGGATGTTAGAGATTAACACAATTAGTTCAAAATTATAATTTTAAAGTTAATATCTTTTAGTCCCGCTGCAACGCGCGGGGTTATCAACTAGTTATAATAAGATAGGTTGGCGTCTGATGGGATCACAGATAGCTAATGATTGCACACTGTATCTGTATCCTTATGCTGTTAAAGATGTGACTCGTAGCTTTCAAAATCATCAGCTTATATGAAATTATGAATCATAGTTAAGAACATCTTGTCAACTGATGATATTTGCTCCGTCATCAAGCTAACAACACTTGATAACACGAATGACATCAGTACAAAAAAATCTGGTGGGTTCAACCCCCAATGTCATGCAGAATTCTTATAGCCAAGCAGCATGTTAATGTGGTAGGTACCAGTCTGCTTCTCCAGAAGACTACAAAAGACAATGTATAGAATGGGATCATAGTCATCATGTGTCTTCTGACAACATATCTTGATAAACAAACAGTACAACCTCTTGTTCTAACCTTTCGAACTTCTTGCTTTTATTGCAGATCAACCTCACTCTGGATATACTTGTCATGTTCTGGATAACACTGAAAAGTGAGTAAATTAGTACATAGTATAGTGGGCATATTTCTATTTTCTTGGCTCATTGAGGGCTTGTACTTCCTAAATCTTCATGTGCTCGGGACCCTTGGGTATTATGTTTACCTTTCTATTTTTTTCATCAGTTTCGTTGGCTTCCTTTTGAATAAATGATGATGGATGCCTGATGGAAAGAGTCATCCTTGCATATGACCTTTTATGATTCTGTGTTTTTTAGGGAAGGATTGATGACCTACAAACAATTTACCCAAATTTTTTATGATGATGTTTCACCAGCTGAAGCTGAGGGCAGGTAATCAATCAGAAAGAACCAAGAATGGATTTGATTTGTTTGTTGTTGATACTGCCTCTACCTTTAGCTCATTACCATCTTCTCGACTAATTATACCATTCGTTCCCTGATTGACAAGGTACCAAGAATACAGGACAGAATACATTACCACTCAAAAACGTGCTTATTTTGATCTACATAAGAATGAAGATTGGTATGCTATTGAAAACCGTTTTCTTATTCTGGTGTTGATTTTAATCCATTAAATACATGTTTACATTTGATCCTTTGTTTTGGTTCGGTTTAATCGCAGGTTGAAAGACAAGTATCACCCAACAAACTTATTATCTGTTATCGATAGGTAAAAAGTTTTCTTGCTCATTGTTCTTGTGAAAAGATCAAGAATTCCTGTATGGAACAATTTCTTTTGATATGTACTATTTCTTAGTCATTTTTGCTGATTTTTTTCTTGCGCTTAACCATTAGTTTGTCTTATACTTTTTTCTCAGGAGAAATGAGCTTTGCAAGTCTACAGCAAAAAAATTTATGCTTGATTTGCAGACCGGAACTTTGGACATGTGAGATATATCCATATGTTCTGTATAAAATAGTGATTGTCTATGCTTGTTTTACTGATATCTTGATTTCCTTTGGTGTAGTGGTCCTGGATTGACTTCTGGTGTAAGAAGTAACTCAGGAAATGGCAATGATGTAAGCTCTGAGGATGATGCACATTATGATGGAAAGAAAAGAATGCATGGAAGAGGTCCCCAGAATGGTATCAAAATGCTTTCAGACGCTCCTAAAGCTCATCCGGTCAGTACACAATATGGAAGAATTCAAACTGACATAGACCGAACTCTTGCTTTAGTGAAAAAGCTTGATTCAGAGAAGGGTATTGTTGGGAATATCCTGTCAGCTGTTGACAAACCAAATGCTGATAAATCACATGGCACGTGCATGGGGCCTATAGTATTTGTCCGGAGATTAAATACCGTCAAGGGCCTTGAAGGTGTTGAGCTCCTAGACATCCTTCTTACTTATCTGTGGCGTGTCCATGGTGTTGATTACTATGGCATATCTGAGATGAAATATGCAAAAGGTTTTCGCCATGTGAGAGCTGAGTACAAAAGTGCCAGTATGTCTAACCTTGACGCTGCTGATTGGGAGAAGAAACTAGATTCCTTTTGGGAAGAAAGACTGGTGAATGGTGAGGATCCTCTTGTTGTATTGACTGCCAAGGACAAAATTGATGCAGCAACTGTTGAAGTTCTAGAACCTTATGTCAAAAAAGTTAGAAATGAGAAGTACGTTTGGACGTTTGGTTGTGGAGCTAAGGGATGTGCAAAATATTTTCATGCCCCTGAGTATGTTCACAAGCATCTGAGGCTCAAGCACCCTGACTTGGTCGCTGTTTTGACTTCAAGAATCGAAGATGACATCTATTTCCGAAATTACATGAAGTAAGTTGTAGATGTGGCCATACACAACTGAGAAACCACTATATTCTGTAATGGCAGCAATGTGATGCTTCTTGTCTATCTCCTTTTTGTTGCAGTGATCCAGATGCTCCAGGTGGAATACCAGTTATGCAGCACTCCATACCTGTACGATTTTGTGCCCTTTTAGTCTGGTCTTTCTTACCGAGGCTCAACATTTTCTTGTTTGTACGTGCTCTTTTTAGCCTGGTCCATCCTACAGTGTGATTCTTAATTTCTTATTTGAGGGCATATGAACTGCACGATTCAGGATCTTTCTGTCTCACAGGATATGCAACATGGAAAATTGCTCATTACTTTGACAGCTCTTGCTGTTATAGAAATATCACTTTAGAACTTCAACTTTGTTGTGAACCCCAATCTACTGAAGTTTCGTTCTCTACCCAAACCTCCAAAAAATAGATCGTGCTATACCGAGTTACATATGCCTGTACCCATGCCTACCATACTGTTTCCTACAAAGAAAAAGGAAACAAAGCCTCCCATTTGCACCTTTTTCAATTTTACTGCTAACCCGGTGCTAATCTGGCGCTGGTGACTTAATATAGTTGCAGTTCTGATGTTGGTTCTCTCTCTTATTACACCATTTTGTTTCCGTTAAAATATCAATAATAATTGTTGAACTAAAAAAAGTGCATTTCTACATTCTCCTTTTTCCCTAAGAATGTTGACTAAGGTAAGTATAGAAATTAATGTTTTATTGAAATTCTGCGATTTTGATTTAACATCTAGATTGATACCCGTCTTCTTGTTTGCAGGATACAATGACACAAAGTTCTGATATACAGATGTCTTCTGCTTCTGATAGACGGGGTTCAGATGCCTCACCTGTCCCCGGGTTATTGCCTTCACCATTACTGATACCTGTGCCCGGTGCTGGGTAGGTTATGTATGCTAAATAATTTGGGTTAACAGAACAAGGAGTGATACTAAATTTGGTTTATTTTCGTTTTAGCCCATTAGGTCCCTTTGTTCCTGCACCTCCAAAGATCGCCAGGCAGATGATGCATCATGGACAGCCAGGACCAAATGCTGCTCAAGGCAGGAAGCTTGCAACGCTGGGAATACCCATGTATCCATCCTTTCCGCTTGGCAATCGTCATTTCCACAGGTCCTTACTACGCTAGCCTGTTTCATAAGATATAACGTCTGGTTTGCTTTTGATGGTGCAAAATAATAGCTAATATTTAATGTGTTTACATTGTCTTGGATTTGGTAAATACAGAATATTAATTTAATGTTTTTAATTGGTAATTATAGCTCGCTTTCCTCTCGTCCACTCTCAATGAGAGTTTCATAAGCATTAAATGAGGCACTACATCAACTAAAGTGATGACATGGCAAGGTAATTAATATGAAAAAGATCAAATGAGTTTCGACAACTGTTTCATAGGTATGAAACTCTAATGAAACTCCCATTAAGAACAAAAAGTTTCATCACAACATATTTTGACCAATCCCATTGCAACAAATACATGCGAATTTAATGTTACAGCTTGTCTATGAAATCGTGAGATGAAACCATGCATTGAGAATGACTATTTCATCCACCAAATCATATCTTCAAATCTGATGTGACACTCTTGGTAAGTGTGATGAAACTATGCACTCGAGACTGGCCTTACACAATTTTTCATTGTTATCTGGTTCTGTGGCCTATTACTGGGGTTAAAATTTCCAATTACTTGCAGTTTTCTGGAAAATAGAATAATGTTGTTGCGGATTTAATGTGTTGCTAACATGTTTCTGATTTCGGTTTCAGTTACCAAGATCTTGACGTTCCTGCAGAAGAAGTCGTAGCTCTTGACTTCAGAACTTTGTAGAGAATTTCCTACTGCCCTTGCTGATTTTGCTGATGATCATAGTCCATTCATTGAGAGGTCAAAGGTGTTTACGTTCTATTGCTGAGGCATTACAAGTCAGGTTGTTTTTTAGGTCTAAATTCTATAATGTACTGTACGTGCACCACATCATATACGATTGGAGTAAACATACAAAAGGAATCCATATGCAACAGTTAACCGATACAGTACAGTGGATGTTGAACTGTACGAAGCATAAGTAACATGTTTGCTTGTGGTTACTGCTGGATATTTGGAACTTGGAAGGACTCTTGGTCATGGACTTCATGACGGCACATGTTTTGAAGTTATTCTATATGCATTCTGCAAGTTGATCCACCCGACTCCTATCAATATGTTCATCGGTTTAGTGTGAAGCAGTACTTGTAGAAATCCAACTCAAAAGAAGTACTTATAGAAATCCATCGATTAGCACTTCTAATTTCTTTTCTGATGAATGAATAATAAATTGTGGGTCAAATAATACTTGTAGGCCCTGTCTGCATGAAAATTGAAAAGTACGCGCCACGAAATGTTGGGCGGGCCCTCTCGAAATTTGAGTCGAAAGTTCAATACAGCCTCAGTCTTCTCGGTTCTGGCCAAAAGAGTCTAAAAAATCAGGTTAACCCGGAAATACCCAAGCTAGGTACTGTAGCAACGGTTAATTGTCTATTTCCCAGTTAACCAGTTTTCACGGTTCAAAACTGCTCCGATTAAACCCGTTATTCAAACCTTGCTGCCCAAGATATTTCTTCGCCATTGCCAAAAAATGACATTTCTTCGCGAACACAACTGACATTCTGCCACCGCAAATTGAGTATTTCTACAAAATCCGTCCTCTGTTTTTTTTCTTTTTTGTTCTATATATTTTTCGCATGCGGAGTTCCCTGCCACCAGCTGCAACTTGCAACAGCCGCTGAAATTAAATAAAATAAAAATCGGGAGGCGGAAAGTAGTTTCGGAAGCGGACGAGAAGCCAACCCAGGCCAGACCACAAAAGAAAAAAGAAAAAAGAAAGAAAAAAATCAGAAAAAAGAGGTCGAGTCGGAGACGGCACAGCCCAGCCCTAGCTTTGCTTTAGCTGCCCGTCTCCCCCGTCCCTATAAAAGCCGCCCACCCCCTCGCCTTCCCTTGCTCCGCAACCTCGCCGCCGTTCCCCGCAACCTCTCGCTGTCTCGCACCAATCGCGCGCGACCCCGCTCGTCGTCTCCTCCGGATCTCCACCGCTCAAGGTGAGGATCCGTATCCATGGCTCTTGCTTGCTCCGGTTGTAAATTCGGTTCGATTTGATCTGCTCCGTTAGGGTTAGGTTGTTTGGTTGGTGTAGGGTATGAGGCTTTGAATCCTCTAGCGGAATCCCCCTTTTGGCTTCCCGATCAGCGGCGTTAGGGATTAGAAGGCACACGGCTTTGTGTGTTATTTGGTCGCGCCGGTCATAGGCGAGAGGAACTAGTTGTTTTCTCTTCCAGATGGGATCTGGTTGCTTCTGATTTCATAAGTTCCGGATCCTTTATCGTAGGCGGGCCACCTATAGAGGCAGGTGAATCAGGCTTGATTAGATTTTACTAGCGATTACTTCAGATTGGGTGCCAATAAATTGTAGTCTAAGGAATCCTTCTAGTGTCTATTACGGTCTATTTGGTATGGGAAATTGACAACTACAGTATACGTTGGGATTATAATCTCATGGCCTAATTATTTTGCGGGATTAGCAGTATCATCAAGGTTCTTAGCATAATTGTTCAATGCTTCTGCTGTTGTATCTTGTATTCAAATGTTAACTGGCCAGGTCTGATTTAATGTGTGCTTATTAAAACTTTTATCAGCTGAGATGCCATAACTCTTGGTTCATTCAATTATTTACTTCAGTTTTATTTATTGCTATTTATTTTTTATGTGTTTGTGTGGCCCTCTGCCTAATTTTCATATTTATATTTCTAATAGGGATGTTCTGTGCACTAGGATCCTAGAGTTGAGATGCAATTTAGTAAATTATGGTTGGCTAGGTACTATAATGTGCGTTCTGAACTTGGGGATTGGGTTACGAGTTCTGGACATCACAATGAAACTATGCAGTATATTAGACTGTTCAAAGAGTAGGATCATTCACGTTCTTTAAATTTTATAGCTCGTGAAGGATCATTCATGAGTAGCAGGTTGTTATTTTTTGGGGGTTAACATGTGCACATATTTGATGCTGACCCCTGATTGTTTTTCTGGTTTAGTTCATGCACATTTTGATGGTTCCAGATGTGATAAATGATATTGTATAGTTCTAGTAGTACTTGTGCTGTTTGGAGGTTTTGCTGTCATGCTAATTGTATGTTGTTTTTAAGAGTGAATGGTGAAAATAGGTGAAGTATTACTTGTGCTGTTTTGATATACATTTGATAGTTTTAAGTTGTTTGTTTATGCTATTAGATGAAAATATACTGACATTTGATTTTATTTGTCTATTCAAGGTAGCAGCATCTGTTGTGCTGCAGTCTTACAAAGTGGAGGGCTCAGGAGTTCTTGCTTCTTTTATGTCTGAACAATCTTTGCTTTATTTGGGATTGTTGGGAGAGTATTCTCGTGCGACGAGAAAAAGGCACAAGCTTCAGTTCCACTGCATGCATCAAGAGCCTACCTGGTTTTCTTGTTCTGCTGAGGGATCATTTGCTGGTGCTAGTCAGCCTAGTTTTCTTCAGGGATCAGCAGCTACTATCGCTGTTCACTCTTACCACATCTGAGAATCTTCTGCAGAAAGCTTGATCAAGATGGCGTTGCAAAACATTGGTGCTTCAAACAGAGATGATGCCTTTTACAGGTACAAGATGCCCCGTATGATTACCAAAATTGAAGGGCGTGGTAATGGCATCAAAACAAATATTGTCAACATGGTTGATATAGCAAAAGCACTTGCCAGACCAGCTTCCTACACAACAAAGTACTTTGGATGTGAACTTGGAGCACAGTCCAAATTTGATGAGAAGACTGGAACTTCATTGGTTAATGGGGCTCATGACACTGCAAAGCTGGCTGGTCTCCTGGAGGTATTCATCAAGAAGTATGTCCAATGCTATGGATGTGGCAACCCTGAGACTGAGATTCTCATTTCCAAGACCCAGATGATTACTTTGAAGTGTGCTGCCTGTGGCTTTGTCTCAGATGTTGACATGAGGGACAAACTCACAACTTTTATCCTGAAGAACCCGCCTGAACAGAAAAAGGGTGGGAAAGACAAAAAGGCCATGAGAAGGGCTGAGAAGGAGCGACTGAAGGAAGGTGAAGCTGCTGATGAGGAGATGAAGAAGCTGAAGAAGGATGCAAAAAGAAAGGTGCATCGTCTAAGGAATCTACTGCCAAAGGTTCAAAGAAGAAGACTGCTGGTGGCTCTGATGAGGATAATTCAACCTCACCAACTCGCAGCCGGGACGGTGACAATGCTGCTGCAGATGAGGATGATGATGATGATGTGGAGTGGCAGACTGATACATCATTGGAGGCTGCAAAACAGCGAATGGCTGAGCAACTGAGTGCAGCGACTGCTGAAATGGTTATGCTATCAACTGAGGAGTCAGAGAAGAAGAAGAAGCAGGCAGCCCCCAAAGAAGCCTCTGCTAATGGATCTGTTAAAGCTCAGGAGAGCTTTGAGGAGAATGCCAAGCCCACTCCTTATGCTGAGCTGATTCAAGACATCAAGGCTAGTTTGGGTAGTGCTGCTACACCATCTCAGCTCAAGAGCGTGCTGTCCTCATCAACCCTGCCTCCCCAGGACAAGATGAATGCTCTCTTTGAGGCACTTTTTGATGGTGTGGGCAAGGGATTCACAAAGGAAGTGATGAAGAACAAGAAATACCTGGCTGCTTCTGTCCCTGATGAGGAATCTCAAAGTCTTCTGGTCCGGGCCATCGAGGAGTTTGGCGGAAAGTGCAGTGCTGAAGCCCTGAAGGAGGTCCCAGTCGTCCTGAAAGCCCTGTATGACGGTGATATCCTGGAGGAAGAAAGCATCGTGGAGTGGTACAACGCGGCTGTGGCTGCTGGCAGGGACTCTCAGGTGCTCAAGAATGCAAAGCCGTTCGTGGAGTGGCTGCAGAGTGCTGAGTCTGAGGAAGAAGAGTGAGTCGTCGCTGCTCTCATGCTTCACTTAATGGATCCTGCTATATGTTTCCGTGTCGTCTGTCAAGTGTCTGGTTTGCTAGTGTCCCGAGTCTAAACCACTTGTGCCCAGTGTTTAAATAAGCGGCAAAGTCCTGTGTGCTTGCTGCAGTTTCTGTGTTCTGTTTTTTTTTCCTGATACAATGCTGATTGGAGTTACTGTTGTGATGCAATACTGTTTATCTTAATGCGATGCTGTCTTTGTGGCTCTAATACATTGTGCATGATAAGAGTATCGTTTCTGTAAATTTACATGATATGAGCCTCTATTTCGTTGTCTTCATAGTTCATATTGGTAGCTCCGACCTCTCTGTCTCGCATCCTCGGTCCTTTTCATTCTGCAGTATAGCCGGCGTGACGTTTGGCTCCAAACCCTAGCCAGTCGTCCACCCCGACGGACAGATGGCCGCCGATCACCAGTTGGCGGCTGTTATTGGCCCTCAAAACACTTAGGTAGCCCATTAACGGCCCGCAGAACTTTTGCTTACGGCCTACGGAAGATAATTTACTGGAATTAGAAAAAAAATGTTCTAAAATTAAGAAAGTGAAAAATGCTGGAAGAAATAAAGAAAGGCAGTAATGAACAAAAAGAAAAGTCTACACAACAATACAATGGGAGTACAAAATGCCCGAGACGCGGTATCTATGGTCTAGAGTTCCTTCATTTCATTTTGCACAAGTGTGAACAGTACAGCAAACAGTGCTCATGACTCCCCCGAACAGAAATGTATAATTTTTTTTAAATAATCCAAAAAAATCTAAAATTTTAAAAAAGACTGACCCAAACTAAATTTTCGGGATCTAAACGTTTTTATCACGCCGGATCATATGGCGTCATATGGCGTGATTAAAGAAGGATATGGCGTGATTGGGTGACACGTCGGCGTGGACCGCCACGTCGGTTCGGGACGGGGACCAGGGTTGACCCAATCACGCCAATCTACTCGGCGTGATTGGCCCCCAATCACGCCAATCTACTTGGCGTGATTGGGTCGCGTCTTAACCGCGCGGCGCCCTTTCTTCTTCCTCCCTCTCCTCATTCTTTCTTCTCCACCCGCAGAAACAGAATCGCCTCGCCGTTGCCCGCACGCCGCCGGCCGCTCCCCGCCGCTCCCCGCCGTCCATTTTGCCGGATTTCTTTGGGGGACCCCCTGGAAGGTAACTCCACCATCTCCACCGTGTAGATTTTGTTTTAGTGGTGATTTTGCTAAGGTTTAGAGTAGTTAGGGTTTAGAGTTGTAAATAATGATTTTGGACGATTAGGGAGGAATGGCATGGTCGGCATCGGTAGATGGATAGGTTGTAATGTTTTATTGACGTGTAGGTTTGGTTGCATGTCTCGTTTCATTTAGTTGTTTTAGGTTAGATATGAATATTGATTTTCATTAGTGGTTTGGGTAGAAATAGTATTAATGTGTTATATTTATTGTAGATGAATAGAATAGTTCATTTGTTTCATGGTGGGACTATTGATGGAAACGGTGAGATGGCTGGTATGTTGCAAGAAGTTAGCACATTTGAGAAGCCACCAAGTTTTATAGAGTTGTTTGATCGTGCTCGGTCAATCAAGGATGGATGTGTGTCCGTTAGTTTACGTGGTCGTTTTGATGCCGGTGGAGGTGGACGAGCACATTGGGTGGTTATGAATTTGGGTAGTGAGCATGATTGGGGCTTATACAAGGAATGTTTGAAGGATGCCCGGGTTAAATGTGCTGAGGTGATAGTTGATGTGGTAGGGAATGTGGATGAAACCGACGGCTGTAGCCTACCCATTGAACCGAACGTGAATTCGCAAGTGGATGAAGTTGTTGAGACATTGACTCAAGAAGTAAGAGTCAATGTGGAAAATAATAGCCGTGGTGGAGATGTGGCTACGTTTGATTTGGCGAGTGGTTACAAATGATTTTTCTAATGACACGTTCGAAGAAGAGGAACGTGAGTTGGAGGAGGAAAGGAATGTGGAACAAGAGGTTCGCTCATTGCCCGATTCGGATGGTGAAGATGAGGAACCCGAGAGGCACGCAACGAACGATGATAGCCGAGCAAGTAGTGATTTTGGTGGTTTTGGAGCGGACGGTTCCGGTGACCATGTTGAAGTACCGGTGGATAATGATGCAAGAGTGGGTAGTGAACCCGTTAGTTTTAACGGTGAAGTGGAGATAGATTGGAGAAAATATTATAGTGAGGAAGAGTTGCGTGCATTGAGGGATATGAATGTTGAATTGCCTACGGTGCCTAATCACCATGATCTCCGTCATACCGAGTTTGCTAAATGTGACAACGGTTTTGCGTCGAGAGATAGACCGGCAAATAGTCGGCAACCTATGATTAGAAAGGGTCGGATATTTGATAGTATGGCAGATTTAAAACACTTCTTTGAGGATTATGCGGTCCGGCACCATAGGCCTTACTACGTGATTAATTCCAATCGGTGTGAGAGGTATCATATCAAGTGTCAGCGTGTCGGATGTCCTTGAGGAGTATGGGCCGGAGTAGTGAAGAATAGCGGGGGACGTTGGAAGGTGACAAATGTTAGGCAACCTCACACATGTGAAATGGTAGATGTATCACATGTGCATTCACAATGCACCGCAAGATATCTTGGTCTCCGTGTTGTTCCAATGCTATGGGCTGACTCGCGTGTCACGCTTGCAGCTCTAATTGAGGCTATCTATGGTTTCACCGGTTACCGTGTGAAATATGGCAAGGCATGGAGGGCAAAGCAATATGCAATGGCCCAACTGTGGGGAGACCGGAAGGAGTCTTATAGCAAAGTGCCAAAGTTGCTTAATGCTATTTTCCATTACAATCCCGGCACTAAGTATTTCATTGATACTTGTGGAAAAGCCGGGCCGAGGGCCCTTGCCTTAGCCGGATGTTTTGGTGTTTTTCGCAATGTGTAGAGGCCTTTAAGCATTGTAGGCCTGTTATAAGTGTTGATGGAACTTTTTGACTGGAAAATACAAGGGAACTTTAATGGTTGCTGTAGGCATTGATGCGGAGGATCGGTTGATTCCCCCGGCATTTGCAATCACGGAGGGGAGAACAACTCGAGTTGGTCATGGTTTATCACGCATGTTCGCCGACAGGTGATTGGTCCAGGGAGGCAAATATGTATGATATCGGATCGGCACCGGGGTCTTATAAATGCCGGTAGAGAGGAACTTGATAGGTATCCTCCTCTTATGCATCGGTGGTGCATGCGTCACTTTGCCGCGAATGTTTGGAGGAGACAAAAAAGTAAGGAGGTCATTAATGGTCTTAAACATGCATGCAAAGCTATGGAAGAAAAAATATTCTTTACTCGAATCGATGATTTAAAGAAGATTATGAATGCGGGAGCTAAGGAGTGGTTGGAAGAGCACATGGAGGAGGTGAGTAAGTGGGCATTGGCTTTTGACGAGGGAGGATGGAGGTGGGGTACAATGACTACAAACATTTCGGAGGTTTTCAATTACGTCCTTAAGGGGATTCGAGGGATGCCTATTGCAGCCATCATAATGTTCACATTTCATTCCAGGCATCACCCTTCCTTCGCAGCCTGGCAGAAGAAGAAACGCCCCGATCGCTACACCCCGGGCAATTGATGTGTGAACTACGTGAATGCTTGTCGATGAACTATGTGTCAACTATGTGGATGTTTGTGTGAACTATGTCGATGTCGATGTCCGAACTATGTTGATTGTGTGAATTTATGTCGAAACTATCTTGTGAGAACTATGTGAATTTATGTCGAAACTATATTGTGTGAACCATGTGTGAACTATGTTGATCATGTGAATTCGTGGCTAGTCGGGAAAATATTTTCCTGGCCACTCACACAGCAATCACGCCATATGGAATGGCGTGATAGAGGCATGAATCACGCCATCCCATATGGCGTGATTCAACACTTAGCGTTTGGACGCTCGGCGCCGCCTGGGAAGTCCCTGGTTTTTGAGAAATTGTGGCGTGATTGCCACTTCAATCACGCCATTCCATCCGGCGTGATTGGAGTGGCAATCACGCCACAACTCCTAAAAACCGGAGACTTCCCGGGCGGCGCCGAGCGTCCAAACGCCTAAGTGTAAGTGTTGAATCCCAACACTTAGGCGTTTGGACGCTCGGCGCCGCCCGGGAAGTCTCTGGTTTTTAGGAGTTGTGGCGTGATTGCCACTCCAATCACGCCATTCCATCCGGCGTGATTGAAGTGGCAATCACGCCACAATTTCTCAAAAACCAGAGACTTCTCCAGGCGGCGCCGGGCGTCCAAACGTCTAAGTGTTGAATCACGCCATATGGAATGGCGTGATTCATGCGTCTATCACGCCATATAGAATGGCGTGAAACGACACTTAGTGCCGATATTAAATAATTCTATACAAAGTGTAACAACCAAGAATCAAATCTAACTCATGACAATAATTCATGTCTCATAAAATTAAATTCATATGTATCTACTATCATCAAGAAAAAAAAAGTCATAATTCATAAGTAATAACTAAAAAAAGTCATAATTCATAACTAATAATTAAAACAAGTCATAATTCAAGTCACAATTTGAGACACACTACATAGGTCACGAAGAAATTACATTTCAATTGATCAACTAGACCTTGTACTCCTAGAACTTCTCGCACGTGCCAGGCCTAACTCGGGTTTTAATTATCAGATTGTCCGTCCTCTTTCCTTCTTCCTTACGCTTCATGTATTCTTCCCTTGTTTCCACCTCCGATTCACCATGACAAGTGGAGCTGGTGCCATCCAACCACTCGGAGAAAGAACAATTCTTGTTACGAGACAAAGTTGGACAATGGAAGTATCTCCTACCATCCGATGTGGATACCTTTGCACGGTATCCGCAACGGCAATAAGGTCGTTCGTGCCATGCCGGTAGTACCACGCCCGACTCCGTATTGTCAACGGATGGTAAGTTCTCAATTAAGTTCACAATGGAACTACTCTCAGCTACATCAAGTTTCTTTGCCCAATTCTTTGTATCATCATGGCTTTTTTCAAGTATCATTCTCATTTTCCCTTTGCACCACGCCACACACTCCTTCGTTGTTTCAAATTTCCAACCACGGGGTACATCCAAGTGGGACCATACGGACTTTGCAGGAAATCTATGTCGATTCTGTCTCCAAATGTCTAAGCCTTCTCATAAGCCGAATATCCACCATTTACCATATCTATTTTGTACTCGTTGCATATTGTCCGAATGATAAAATCTGGAGGCTCTTCGACATACTTCTCCCTTATTTCCTTCCTTCTTCGTTGTAACACCTTTGCGTAGTCCTGCGGTCCATATGTACTCGCCTCTTGCAGGAATTTTTCTCTTCCAGGAAATGTCTCCCAATTGCACTTCCGGTTAGCCCGAGTACACACGAGAGAATTCAAATAATTAGCACCGACTTCATACCACGTCGGTAAATTCTTCAATTCACTTACTCACCCATTCGTCAACATCACCAACCGTATCGCCACAATAGTATCCGTACCCTAACTCCGATGGCACCACACCTCGCCTCGGCTGGGACACCACATTGACAAAGTATTGTTGGCCTCTCCTCACATGGTAATGACTTCCCATATGGCACATCCTCCGACAATTCTTCAGGATATGGATATAACGCCTTTGGACCATATATCCACTCCTGAAAATCGCATCCTCTCTTGTTCTCCTATACATACCAAAATATTATCTTATCACGTAATTTTTTTATAAACAACCGTAATATTTTTTAACAATACATACCAAAATATTATCTTATCACGTAATTTTTTTATAAACAACCGTAATATTTTTTTGTTAAAAGCAAACTACCAACCGTGCTTGTGAATGGACAACGGAAGAACGGGGTGTATGCCAACCCCCGAGGAGGCCGATGCAACTCTGCCCGAACACCACACTTACAAAATGGAGGATCATGCACACGCCTATATGAAACATCGATTTTCTCTTGATTAGACATCAAAGGAGGATTAGGCGGCGGTGGAACCCATTTCTCGAACAAATAATAAGGCTTGCCCTTTTGGTCCCAAGGAAAATACAATATCCTCTCATCATACGCCTCCGAACCCTCAATCCACCGAAAGAAGCTGCATTGCCCTACCTATAGCAAGTTTTATATTGCAAGTCACTTCAATAAGGAACCACTAATAAAATAGATCACGGATGAGTATACATACCCCATCATTTGAACAACAATAGTAAGATCGGGCGGTCGTCAACGGATGTCGGGATTGCTTCACGTGTGCAAGAGTGTTACATTCACATGTAGGAATAGGTAGCAAATGTGGAACCGGTGCATCCACCGAGCTTACGTTGGGATACATCTCCCACCACCTATTTCCAGCTTCACCAATATAGAACACAAGCAAATGCAACTCCTTAGTTAACTAAATTACTCTCATGACCTTAAACCTAAAGCTAAACCCTAATTATCACCCTCCCACCAAAATAATCAATAAACACTACAAATCGATGGACAAATCTATAGCCATACCTTCCAAGAATAACCTTCTGAAAAATCAACCCAAATGAGCATCAAAGATTGGAGGGGGATGAAGAATTCCTTTTTTCGCGGAGAGAGACCAATGGAGTGAGAGTGTAGAGAAGTGAGGAGGAGGAAGAAGAAGGAAGGGCTTGGCCGGGTATAACAGTTGAATCACGCCAAGTAGATTGGCGTGATAGGGGTGCCAATCACGCCACATGATACGGCGTGATTGGGTCAACACTGGTCCCCGTCCCGAACCGACGTGGCGGTCCACGCCGACGTGTCACCCAATCACGCCGGATCATATGGCGTGATTCCTTCTTTAATCACGCCATATGATCCGGCGTGATAAAAACGTCTAGATCCTGAAAATTTAGTTTGGGTCAGTCTTTTTTTAAAATTTTAGATTTTTTTAGATTATTTTAAAAAAAATTCCAGAAATGTAACCACCGTTAAGAATCAGTTCCACTCTTCGGTAAGTGGGTTGGGTATCAGCGGTGGCCACGGCTGCTTTCAGCTGAGACAAGATCACCGTGACTCTGCCTGAACAAGTCCCCAAAGATAACAGTAAGCGAGGCCTATTCCTCATGAAAAAAAAGGATGCAATCAAAATCGTAGCTGTGATTCTTCTGTTCTATATGTAATGCAATTCACCATTGGGTTTACCTGAGCCCCAATTTTCCAAACAAATCACAGAGCCTCGCCGAAAATTCAGCAAGTGCAAGAAATAGAAGCTCCCAGCAGCTCCAGTCAAGTTCTTCCCCATATAATTCAATTCAACAAATATAATGAGCTCATTTTTAGCACTTGGAGAGCTAATGTCCACAGCTCATCTAAAGTACAACCAATTTTACATACACTACGCATATAATTAATATCCGCCAAATGAATTATATGGTGCTATGGACACAAATATAACAATGAATACCAAAACAAGAGAAGACAGTCCAGGAGGAAATAGCATCTCAAATAGGGCCTCAGATATTCTCACAAGATCTTTTCATCATGCCAACGAAACAGGAGCCTTTGTTGATGTGACAGTCCTGCTCTCATAATGGTTCTATTATTGTGTCACCTAGCAAGGGCTCTTTCCCAATCAGCCCAGAATGAAACATTCCTCACTTATCGAGTTGCTGCATAATATTGGGACCAACATTTTGGTTCTTCAACTGAAGCTATTTCACAGCAGAAGCGCTCCGATGTAACCCAGCCATAGTACCGGCAATCTTCCCACTAGAGTGCTTGATTTGGAAGCTCCCAGCCCTCCTTGGCCGTGGCATAAAGAGCACACTGAGCATCTTCTCCAGACCATCAACTGCGTATTTTACATACTTGCCAGCATTTCCTTCTTGCTCCACAAGTGGCCCATAGTTCTGCATGTAACTACGGTAAGAAGGAACTATTGTTTGCACCACAAGATTACATGTCTTCTCTCTCAAGTCCTTATCTGGTATAACCCATGACGACTGCCTGCAAATCATCTCATCAAAGCTGGAATTGAAAGTTTTGAGGCGCTGCTTCACCAGGTCCCTTGCTGTGGCCCGGCCCTTGGAGAACAATATCAACCCCTCCCGGTTGAGTAGGGGTGAAAGTGCTCCCCAACTCTCCCTGATAAACACCGTCAGATAGTAGTCCTTGTACTGTTCGTGCTCCCGAAGCCACACATCACCCAAGAGCTCCCCAAGCTTGGTAGCCTTCAAGTGCTTGAAGAAATGCCAATGGGTGTTCATCATGAAGAGATACGACAGGATTGCATTGTCGTACGCCTTGGACCAAACATCAAAGTTAGCTTCAAGGGCCTTGACAATGTTAAGGACCGCGTCAACAAGCATCCTGTCATTGAACACCTCCTTGCGCCAACTGCGATGAATGGTAAGCACCTGGCCAAGCACAGGTCTGTATTTCTCAC
Organism: Chloris gayana; assembly: GCA_031894775.1. Taxonomy (NCBI): domain Eukaryota; kingdom Viridiplantae; phylum Streptophyta; class Magnoliopsida; order Poales; family Poaceae; genus Chloris; species Chloris gayana. The sequence continues at coordinate 1,026,278 of JAUNZO010003024.1, read as the reverse complement.
CAAGCAGCCAATTGCAGTACTCGACGACAAAGGTAACTAAGCGTGGAATGCCACCATCAACAGGGGCAGGCATGTGCCGCTGTAGCTCAACCTGCACAATTAGCTCCTCAAAGATCTCAACGGCACCATCCACCACCAATTTCACAAGGTCTCTTGTCTGACTCTGAATCTCTGCACACGCCTTACCTCCGAACAGCCGATTGAAGTCCAATCTCAATTTATTCAGAGAATCAAACACCTCCAGCAACCGCAGGAGCTTGATGGGGTCCTTCTTGGCATCAGCAACAGCACGGCCAAACCTTAAGAAATCAAGAACAGCAGCGCGCGATGCCACCTCTGCAAAGCATGCAGCCCCACAATCCTTGTGCTTGCCGAACACCTTTACGCAGAGCTGTCTCTCCGACTCGAGGAGCCGGCGCACCACAAACTCCAAATGCCGCCCCCACAGCTCGACCCCAGGGCCTAATGCCTGCGCGTCCACAGACGGATCGCGGAGGTAGTCGAGACCAAGAGCTTGAAGGCTGGCACTCACCACAGTTCCGCGCGCATCCACGTATGTGGACACGCATCGCTCTTGTCTGTCGTTGGCAACGAGGCGATCGAGAATCAGGGTGAGCTTCTGGACGGCGGCGGCAGGTACGCGAGTTGGCGCGGTCGAGGGAGTGGCGGCGCCGGGCTGCTGCATCGCGAGAGGGGCGGAGTGGTCGGCGAGGAGGCGGCGGAACTCGGCGTCGAGAATATCGAGGGCGGCGGCCAGGAGACCGCCGTCGAGGTCGCCGGAGGGCGTCTTGAGCTCCTCGAGAGTGACCCCCAGGTCGGCGAGGAACCGCGGGTCGGCGAGGTCCCGGTCGCCGAGGTACTCGACAATGTCGGCGAGCCACCGCGCCGCGAGGCCGCAGTTGCTGTCGAGGAACCTGAGCGCCTCCTCGAGGCGGGCGAGCACGGCGAGGTACCCGGGGAGGTCACCGGCGGCGGCGCCGGCGGCGAGGAGCGGCGGCTCGAGCCCGTGCACGGCGTCGAACACCTTGAGCACCGCGGCGGCGGGTCCCACGGCGCGGTCGATGTGGGGCCCCGCCGCGGCGAGCTCGGCCCGCGGCGCGCAGATCGGGCGCACGGCGGCCTCGAGCGCCGGCAGCGCCGCCTGGATCTCCTCGAGGCGGGGCCCCGCGCGCGACAGCGCTTGGCCCAGCGCGCGGGACTTCTCCACGCCGGCGCGCAGCGTGCGCCGCGCCGCCTCGAGGCTCGCCGCGGAGCGCTCGTGGTCGTCCTGGTCCATCGTCCAAGGGGAATAGATAGATGCGGCCGGATCGAATGAATCGAGAGCGCGGCAGCGCAATGCGGGGATCCCGGAGCGGTTGGCCCTCTGTCTGATCCCCCGCTTCTGCTGCCGCGGGAAGCCTCTCCCGCCTGCTCACGGCGTTGCTATCGGATTGATGGCGGAGAGAGAAGGGAGAGGTTTGAGGGGGTTTAAGCTTGGGAGGAAGGAAGAAAGATGAGCGAAATGGGAGGGCGGAAAGGGAGCGGGACCGGAAAAAACACGTTTGGTTCTTTGTTGGGTTGTGCGTGTCGAAGCGTGGCAACTGTGACCGCTCACTCCATCACTTGCGCCTGCGCAGCAGAGTACATTCTGCAAAGCGGTAAAGGATGACGTGTCACTTTTCACCGCTTCACGTTCACGCTGTACTACTGTACAATACTACCGCTGTACATGAATCCTGTACATAAATAAATAAAACTTTCTTGAAAGGAAAAGGGATGAGTCGCCGGAACACGGTTCAAAAAAGGAATAAAAGAGTGGCCGAAAGCCGGCGGTTAATCTTGCCTGAATCATGGCCGGAGTTGAACGTAGAAAAAGACGAGCATATGATGGCACGTGGAATGAACAATGCCCGGTGGGCCACGCACATGCCAGCTTGATTGTATAGTGCAAGGTGACAGATCGCAGCGGGCGTGAGAGGCTAGCGGCGCAAGGGCCAGACATTCCCAATCTCGTAGCCCGGCATTATATACAATACAATCATCGCCTGCAGATTAGACTAGTGTCGCGGCTTTGGTTGTTGTTGAGATTCTCAGTTTCGGCTTCCTGCCCTCGCGCGAGGCTCAAATTTGAAACCCAACTCAGCACTGAAAATCAGATGGTACCATGCAAATCATCTTGCAGTCGGTTCCGCAGAGACTGGATCCAGTTTGTGGCGTATTAAAAGAAAAGAAAATACTAGTCGAGATGCTTAAACAATTTGAGATTCCGAAATCTTTTCTTTAGAAAAATACAATATATGGGCCTTCGGATTCTTAGCTTCATGGACCTACAGCTGCTCTCAATGGCAGCAGGCTTACCGGTGGGCCCGATGTGTTTGTCACCGTCCAATTTCGAGCAGATTCGTTGGCCCACGACCCACTTGGAACGGAAGAGGGTTTGTCCATAGCGGGCCTCATCGCGGTGCTTCATGAGGGATTGAATTTCCATGAGCTTCGGCTGGACCCATATTGACCATACATAATAAAAGGAAATGACTACACACACGACTCCTGTTTTCGACTGCCGTTTCTGACCATGTACTATATAATATGTGCACGCAGTGGATGACGTCGTGATGATCCGCATGCCGTTAAGTACACACAGTTAAGCCGGGTCGTAAAACAGAGTCGTAAAACAGAATCGTGTGTATAGCAGTACTCATAATAAAACCAAAAGAGCATAATTTTGCTGCTTTTTGGCACCCTTTTCCCCTTTTCCATCGAACATTTGTCCATGACATTCCTCTGTGCCAGCTCAGGTCAGGTGCTTCCAGCCATCCAGAACATGCAAAGCTGTGACTAGTGCGGTACAGAACGACGCTGTAGCTCGTCGATGGTCGTGGAGGACGGTGTGTGCACGAATATCACGACTTTTGTTTTGGTCAGTTCACAGCTCGTCGTATCGGTATCCAGCAGCTGGCAGAAACATATATACAAGCAATAATTTTATGTTTAGTGCCTGAAAATTCCGATTACTCGAAACTTTACCAACAGCTTTCTTGCGTCGTCTCAGAATTTTCAGAAACGCCTGCTGTGATGTGAGAACAACTTGGTGCTCTACCCCTATTGGTGCTCCTGCTCCCATGTGCTATAGAGCAAAAATCACGCAACGAGAGATTACAACAAAAATATGAATAGATAGTTCAAGTCATCTTCTATCATCATGCAAAAAATCAGATGTAATTAAAACTTATATGATCATCATATGAATAGTACTGTATTTGTTAACGGGTTCAAGCTGAACAGTAAAACCCACAACTATTCGGTGCTCAATTTCTCTTTTGTTATGCTTTTTTTATTGCATAATTTTGTGTTGTAATGTATGGGAGCACGGGAGCACCATTAGGGGTGGAGCACCAGAGTTGTGCTCGTTGTGATGGTTTTGGTGACGGTCTTTCTTCCTCTTGCAAACAGCTATTCCGTAAAACAAATTAATGCTTATTTATTGATTCATGACTGAAAAAGTCGTAATCAAGTTAAGAAACCGAAAAGTGAGAATACTTGATTATGGCAGCCAAATCAAGGTATGACGGGAGCTATACTCGATCACGATGGTCCTCGGCCACTGCCTAGTGCCTGCTATGATGATTTTGGTGACTTGCGTCCACAAGTTTATCTCCTTCACTTTATCCGGCTCCTGCTTCGTGAAGAGAAGGTTAACGTTTCCATTTCCGTGTCAGGGACGAGGTTACCGCACTTGGATGGAGTGGATCAATGCGACAGGTGCGTCCTATCCATTCAGGTAGAGGCCTCTTTCCATTTCCACGCCACATCCGTCTCCCCGTGCGTCAGCTCGCATTATGGCAGGAAAAGAGAAAGAGGAAGGATTTCTCTCTTCTTTGCGACCCACATACTCCCAGCTCTTTAGCATTAGCTGCATCGGTAATTCGGTAGCGTTCCAGAAGACAAAAGGCTTCTTCTCAACTCTTGACTTGAGTTTCCCAGCTCCAGCGTCTTGTACTTGCTTCCCGACACCTCGTGTTCCGCGGCACGTGCCCAGGCCACGTGGTTACCGCGTAACCAACCGGAGCGAGATCCGAGTGCCAGCTCCGGCACATGTGCGAGTCGCTCGCTAGTCCAGTCCGTCGCAGGTCGTGCACAAAAGTTATTTGGTTGCAGGACGATCAAGCTACGGGTGAGATTCCCGCTCCGCCGTCCACATCATTGACCCGTAGATTTATAATAACTTTTTTATTTATATATAAATGTAATCTCTGGCACAGACGCGTCGATCTCTGTCTGCATTTCCCCATTGTTTCTGAAGAAGGAACGCAGGGCCCCGTTCAACTTCATCCTGGACGGGTGATGGTTTACATCACATCGCAGGGCACGCGGCAGGCAAGGTCTCAATCTAATACTGAAGAGCATCGCATCGACGCGGCCAGTGAAACTCCACCACAGTTTCGAGCATCTGTGTTGATCGTAATCAATTGGATGGATTGAGCACCACAGCTAAACGAGGAGCTCAAGCTATAAATACCTTGGGCGACAGGGTATTCGGGGGTCACTGAGGTGTCCTCCGCTCTCTGGTTGGTTGGTGCACTGCACACGAAAGCGAAGGAATCGGGGGCGTTGACCGGGTCCAGTCGCGGTAACTGCCACGTCATCCTGCCGCCGATCATTCTCATCCACTCCTCCTCGTCGCCCTCTCCCTTTCCCCAAAGGCTCCGCTCTCGTCATCGCTCTCTCTCCTCCCTTCCACAACTCTCTTTCCCTCTCTCTCTCTCGCTGTCTCTTCGACTGCAATCGAAGCTCGTCCATCCATTCCTTTCCCCTTCCTTTGATGCGCCGGGGGTCGCCGGGGCCACCACCAGCTGCCGCGCGCGTCTCGCCCTCGCTGCTCTTCCTGGTGCAGCTCCTGCTGCTCGCGAGCCGGGCGTCCAGTTCGTGGTGCCGGGAGGACGCTCAGGGGCCGTTCATGGGGACAGCCGGGGACGGGTCGCCGGCCAGGGAGGCCGCAGGTGACGTTCCTCATCTTCTCCCCTTTGCTGTAACTCCACTCCTTGGTCCTTGCCTGTGGAAAGAAGTTTGAATTTCTGTGTGCGGTTATGCGGTGCTTGGATGGAGGATCCGTTGTCGCTGTGCGATGAGCGGTTTTTGGTGCGTGCGCTTGTGTGGCGCGGTGCAGTTATGAATACTACTCTGTAGCTTACACAGCGGGATTCAGTAGAGGTGGCTGCCTCTCGATTGGATCTATCCATTTCGTATTGGCTATTCCGGTGATTACCCATCTCATATCACCGATTCGTGGGAACGGCGGTACCGTAATGTTTGCCAAAGATGAAAGGATGATGGGCTGATGTTTTAGGATCACTAGCTCTCCTATGGGCTCTGCCTCCAACGATTTCCACCATTTTTCGTGTGTTTTTGGATGATTTTATTACTGTGCGTTGTTGATCCTTGCAAGGATGTATTTAGTATATAAACTTGCAATTTTCACCTCAGAAAAAAAAGGATTGCAGTTTGGATACAAAAACTGTCGGGATCTGCCGAGATTTTAGTTTGTGTAATCAATTTCATTTCACCCTAGCAAATAAACCTTCCAATGCAAACCCCACTAGCTACAAGTTGTGTGTGTTTATAGTGGATCTTCTAGGATCTGGCCCAGTAATATCTTGATTACTGAGCCTTAAGGGTGTCTTGGATCACCAAATGTACCCTCAAATAGAAAAAGAAATTCCTATACAAATGCTCTTTCACAACAATAGACGTTTGAAACTCATTCCTACACTAGGATAATTTGGATGAAACAATGATTCATGGTACGCTAAATTTTCTACAAAAATATATCAGTGTGCAAACTACCCAATAATTTTTTTGCCGTCCCTTGAGTTCTCAGTTAATTGACAGATCCTTTCCCTTTGAAATGGCAGTGTCGATGGCCGATTCAGTTTTGGATTTGCGAGTTCTCCTGGGAAAAGAGCATCTATGGAGGATTTCTATGAGGCAAGAACTGACACAATTGATGGGGAGATTGTCGGATTTTTCGGTGTCTATGATGGTATGAATTGCACATAGTCACTAAAATACGCAGCTGCTTTCCTTTCCCTATTCATGATGTCAGCACTCCCTGATCATGTCGACATTTGTAGTCATAAAGATGCTGACTATAGCTTCCTGTTTACCTAGGTCATGGCGGGGCTAGAGCAGCTGAATACGTCAAGCAGCACCTTTTCAGCAATTTAATCAAACATCCAAAATTCTTCAGCGATACTGTAGCTGCTATCGGTATGAGAATATCAGCTATGGTGCACCAAAAATATGCACGCAGGGAAAGGGTGATCGTAATTAATTTTATTATTTTCTGCAGCTGAAACATACACCCAGACAGACTCGGAGTTTCTGAAAGCTGATAGCAGTCATACTCGAGATGCTGGCTCAACTGCATCGACAGCAATTATTGTGGGTGACCGTTTGATTGTTGCAAATGTTGGAGATTCTAGAGCCGTTATTTGTAAAGGAGGAGAGGGTAAGTTCATCATTTCGATATATTTCAGTTCCTGTGTATCTGTATTTTTAGTTATCATCAGAAGATTTCTATTGAATGTATTCTGCATATTTTCATGGTCATATATTTTCCCATCGTCTTATGGATAAACCATATTACACAGGATTTCCAAGTTAATCGCATTCCACTTATACTAGCCAGTTGTGTGATGCTCTTCCCCATCTTGACTTGCAGCTATTGCGGTTTCAAAGGATCACAAACCTGATCGGTCAGAGGAGAGACAAAGAATTGAAGATGCTGGGGGCTTTGTGATGTGGGCTGGTACTCATCATGATTCCTCTGAGAATGCATATCTTATTGTTCACTGATTACTTCTATTTATGCTGTTTGATTATCAAAATTTTGCAGGGACATGGCGTGTCGGTGGTGTACTTGCTGTCTCTCGAGCTTTTGGTGATAAATTGTTGAAGCAATATGTTGTTGCTGACCCAGATATCAAGGTTTGACCTATTTTCCTTCTATGTTATGTGAACGATTTTTCCAACAAGAAAAAAAAATCAAGTTGTATCATCGTCAATGCCATACATGTAAATACCATGTAGCGCTCTAAAAATAATTTATTGTTTTGACTTCCAGGAGGAGGTAGTGGACAAGTCCCTTGAATTCCTTATCCTTGCAAGTGATGGACTCTGGGATGTTGTCACTAACGAGGTACCTACACTGTCATTGTTGAAACATTTTTTTTCTCATACTGATGTTCTGCTATTGGTTGCCTATCTCATGAAATGTATTTTGCAGGAAGCTGTTTCCATGGTTAGGCCTATAGCGGACCCTGAGCAAGCAGCAGAGAAACTTCTCCTTGAAGCTTTCCAAAGGGGAGTTCTGATAACATCACAGTTGTCATTGTGCGCTTCCTGGATGGGACAATGGGAGATGGATCAGGTGAAAGTAAAGAGAAAGAGGAAGCAAAAGAGAAGGTAGAGAAGAAAGAAAAAGAGACTGCTGCTGATGACCCAAAATCCTAGTTGCTCTTGCAGAGGCAGCAACGTTCTTGTAGCTGTTCTGCCCGATGCTTGAAGTCGACACTCTGTGTCCGCGCTTCTGTTCCATGGAGACCGACTTGATCCAAATTTCATCCTGATCTCGTCCATGCTCCGGTCTCGTCTGTGCTCCTTGGTAACCCATACGTTGGTGTTGGAGCATCAATGACGGGCTTGTGTTGTTACAATATGATCCAAGATGAACTTTTCTTTCTAAAACTTTGTAATGTAGCTTTTGTGTTGATTCATGAATCGTGCTAGATATTTCTTAACAGCATGTAAAACTGTACGCTGCACGGTGCTGTAATCGCCGTGCACCTGCTTTGTTGCCTTTGATGTCTTACCCCAGAATGAGGCCCGTTTGTTATGGTGCGGTCGTGTGCTGTGCGCAACTAAATTTATGTAACATAAAAAAAGTACTCTATGTCAGAATGCCAGAGAAGCTAGATTTGATATTGAAAAGTACCATTCAGAATCCTGATGAGATCATAAGCAATATTGAGGCACAAACTGACTACAATTGTTCCAAGTATTTCTACAGCATGGAGGGTGCATGGAAACAGAATGCACAGGGAGATACTGAACTGAGCTGTTTGACAGAAGATGAGTATCTTACAGGAACTGTGAGATGAACTCCCGTGCATCATGATCGATGTAACATGCATCCTAAATTGTTCATGGTACCAAAAGCAAATATCTGGAGAGCCATTTTGTTGTCGTGCACCAGGAAAATGCTGCTGCGCTTGACACTAGTGCTATGTGGCTAAAGCAAATATCACGAATCTAGCTTAGGTGCTGACATAAACGGCTAGACAATCAGCGATGGTCCAGGGACGTGGCAAGGCATTGGACCTGTCATAGCCGAAGGACTGGGTGCTTCTGTCGCGGATACGGTAGGCGCCAATCTGCTGGTCGCCGCTCCTCTCGTAACAGAATAGGCCCGGGTAAAGTGTGCTGGCCTGGATGGAGGGAACAGCTTGGGATACACGGAGAGCGCACGCCAACCTCCGAAGAAGACGGCACGGCCGCCGAGGCTGAGCCCGACGCCGCCGCGGGTCGTCACCTTCCCGGCCTCCAAGTCCACCCGGTACACGTTGTACATCGTCTTGTAACCAGGAGCAGCAGCACTACGGGCGCGGCGAAAGGTCCGGTAAATCAGCATTAGCCTGCCGCCATTATCTACGAGGTGCAAGGTCTCCATGTCCTTCATCACCCCGCCGTCCGGCAAGGCCAGCTCGGCGGCCACCACGAGACGCGGCGGCCTCTGGTCCGTGTCCACCGTCATGATCGCGCGATTGGAGATGCCGTAGAAGCGGTCGGCGAAGAACGCGGTGGGCGCGCGTGTGGCGGCGTCGTCGAGCTGCACCCAGCGGTCGTCGCCAGGCTTGGCCACGGCCATCGCGCAGCCGAATCAGATCCGGACAGTGTGGTCATCCGCGGTGCTGTAGGCAGCATCGAATTTGGGCAGGCCGGTGAAGGGCGGGAGATCGGCGACCTGGCGCGTGAGCGGGTTCAGCAGTCGGACCACGTCGCCGGCGGAGTGCGGGAAGAGGAGGCCGTCGGTGGCGGCGGAGGATCGGAGCACGCCGTGGTCGCGGAGGGCCGGGATGTCCACGTGGATGCAGGTGCCCGTGGAGACGTTGAGGAATCCGCGGCGGCAGTGGTGCGGAGCCGTGGCGGGCGGAGCTAGAATTTTGAATATGGCTGTTCAAAATTATCAACACAAGTCCAAAGATGAGAAATTATGATGGAAGTTTGGTCCAAATTTATAAACTAAAAATTTCTTAGCTAGAAATGATATCTATTGTTAGCTATCTTAGGTTTCTCATTGTTTTTTGTGTATAATATGACAGGTATGGTTTAAGAGTAATTGTTTTAGGCAAAAAATTGTGGGTGTTCACTTGAACACCGTTGAACCATGCATGCTGGCTCCGCCCATGGCAGCAGCGTCTCCATGAGCGGCATACGGATCGGAAGCGGAGGTAGCTGGTGACGTCGTCAGCGAGGACGCGATCCGCGACCAGGCCCGCCGGCCCGTCCCCGAGATCGGACCAGTCCCTCGTGTGGCGATCGTGGCGCAACCGTGAACAGGAGCGCCGCGCGGGCGCTTCGGTCCCCAGCTTCCCGTGCCTGCTCGTGGCTTCCCATGTGCGTGCAACGGTGGACGCGACTGCCTACGCCGGCGGCGGCATTGCCATATATACTACTCGCAAACTCGGTGCGCGTTTTATTTGTGGGCTTTCGATCCTACTTAGCTAGTTAGGGCTCTCTTTTGGGTTGACTTACTCTTTTTTTTTTGACAAATAAAAACCTCATTCCTTCTAGCGTATATATGCGCAGATAGACCCCCTCCCCATGCTAGACCCACAAATTTACTGCAAACTTGGAAACCCACATAGCCATTGAAATTTCTTTCACAAATAAAGGGATTTTTCACCTCGAAATATTCCTGAATGTTTCACCAGAGAAATGATGAAACGTTCCGTGCATGACAAGACATTGTTCCAAGACCATGAGGAGGGCATGAAAATGGGATGAACCGTGATCTACTGATGAATTGCATTGTTTGACAAAAACATCGTCTCTTGGTGCACATGCACTCGTCTGTATGTATTTGTTGGAGAGGAGTGTTTTTGCAGCTTGATTCTTCCTGATCGACCGTGCACTACTAGGTAATGGTAATCGAATAACAAGACACCACATTAATAATTATATGACGCATCAAAGGCGCTTACATAAACAGCTAGACAATCAGCAATGGTCCACGGCCGCGGCAAGCCTAGTTTGCAGGTTTCGTCGTAGCCGAAGGAATCGATGCTTCCATCTCTGATGCGGTAGGCGCCAATCTGCGGCCTCTCACTGAGACACAGCCCCGGGTACACGGTGTTGGCCTCCACGGAGGGGAACGCCTGCGGGCACACCGAGATGGCGTGGCCTTGGCTGATGAAGACGGCGCGGCCGCCGAGGCTGAGCCCGACGCCGCCGCGCGTGGTCACCTTCCTCGCGGCCAGGTTCACCCGGTAAACCTTGTACATCCTCTCGAGGTAGGAGCTCCACCCGCCGCCCCGGTGGAACGTGCGGTGCACCAGCAGGAGCTCGCCGCCGCCGTTGTCCACGAGGTGCACGGTCATGGGTTTCCACGTGTCCGCGAATTGCAGGTCCAGCTTGGCCGCCACCACCAGCGTTGGCGTCGTCGTCGTCGGTGGTGTCCATGGAGACGATGGCGCCTCTGGCGACGCCGTAGAATCGGCCGGCGAAGAAGACGTGAGGCGAGGGCAGGTGCCAGGCGACGCTGCTGCTGTCAAGATCGATCAGCAGCCACCGCTGGTCACCGGGCTTGGCGAAGGCCACCGAGGTTACTACTCTGGAGAGTTTGAGCCAGGCAGTGCGGTCGTCGGCAAGGCCAATCTTACATGACTTGAAGCAGTCATCTTGTATTCCCAGGGTGGTGAGCGGCGGGAGGTCGCCGGCCTGGCGCGTGACCGGGTTCAGCAGCCGGATCACATCGCGGTTGGACTTGGACTGCAGGAAGAGGAGCCCGTCGGCGGCGGTGGATCGGAGGATGCCGTGGTCGGCGAGCTCCGGGAGGTACACGTGGATCCAGCGGCCGGTGGACACGTTGAGGAATCTGCGGCGGCAATGGTGTGCGGCGGCGGCGACGAGGTTCTCATCCCCCACCTCGTCGAGGAGCATGATCCACTGGCGCGGGCGGAAGCGGGGGTCGTCCAGCACGCGGCCGCCGCGCGTGCGGGGCTCGTCGCAGCACCGCCGCCACGCGCGGCACACGGCGCGGAACCAGACGTACCCGACCACGTCCCCGGCGAGCACGCGCTCCGCGACCAGGCTCGCCGGCCCGTCCCCGAGATCGGACCAGTCCCTGCTTCCGGCGGTGCGCGCGCGCTTCGACGCGGACCGGCGGCTCATGATCGGAGCTTGGATTGGATGATCGTGGCTTCTCCGTGACGCGATTGCCCTACGCTGGCGGCGGTAAAGAGTCCTTCCTCGTATCCTCAGTTCCTCACTGCGGATGGTTTTTTTTTTTTTTTTGAGGGGACCTCACTGCGGATGGGTGGGCGCGTCTTGTGGTTGTGGACTCCTGATTCTGTTCGATGGGCCTCTTCTGGGCTCTTCTTTTCCGAAGGCACACGAATTTGGCCCAATAGTTATATATCTGTACGAAGGAAGCACGGCATTATTTTTCTTTCCCTCTTCTGACTTGGTTAATTCTTTTCTTCTCATTTGAATGCTATAATCGTGAATCACTGGGAAGTAGCAGTGGTATGCGAGGACAAAACGACAGTGACGAGCTTAAAAGTCTTACTGAGCTACTGTAATATGCTAATACAAGTCTAAGCTGGGATCAAATGGGCTAGCTGCACGTACGCATTGACATTTTTTCTTTGCAACGAGTGAACGGCGTCGAGGCCAGGTCTCGCACGCTTACGCACGCACCCACGACCGTGCGAGGACCCGTACACGTGTGGTCCGGCTCTTGTACGTAACGTACGTACTTCCGGGCCAAGGCAATGCAGCCGTCGGGCTGGGCAACCTGGACTTGGACGCAATCCCTCGCTCTCCATGATTTTTGTGGTTCCACTTCTCTGACGACAGGGTTGAAACGACCTTTTGGCCTTGGATCCTCGCTTTTCAATGCATTTCACACCGATCTAGCTATCCTGTCTCTAAACCTATTCACGTCTCTGCTTTGACAGAATTATTGTTGGATGCTTTTTTTCTAATCTTCTTCCCCTTGTCTACTTAATTGTATGTTGTTTGACAGAAGATATGGTCAGAGGATCACATACATCATCGTTTTACAAGGAAAAGATCCATCCGGTTCAGTCCACTGTTGTTTTGGTCTTCATCGGTTGCAAAGTAAAGTGCAAACAAAATTCTACTGGGTTATCGAAAAAAATCTACTGGCGAGCATATATACTGTATGTATATGCATCGGTCAAACGGGAGGCTTGCTGGTCCGTTCGAATTCGTTTCAAATGGCAGTACGACGTACCTTAGTATATACCAGCACTATTTAATTTAGAAAATGTTTCACATACAATTCATTTATCGACTATATGTTACGGCCAAAGATCTATGGTATTAACATGCAGTCAGTGGCGTACGCAGGCCCGACGACCTTGGGCACCTGTGCGGACTTCAACCATGGAGCTAGTTCCCAACGCAAGTGAAAAAAAGATATTTTATTCCCTTTTTCTCACCTGAATAGTGCTAAGCGAAGTAAAACAAAAAGATATTTTATTCCTTGTTCTCACATGAATAGTGCTAAGCAAAGTGATTAACATCAACCGATCACTAATTAATTCCTAATTCTTTAATAATTTCTTTTTTTACCTATGCTTATATTAGTGGTTGATATATTTACTGTATGAACTCGTTATGTGTTGTGATTGCTCGTCCGAGCTCTGCAAAATTTCTGGATCCGTCACTGCGTGCAGTCATACAAATATGTGAGATGTATATAGCAGTACTCATTTAATTTCTAAAGAATATTCCACACTCCAACTTGCGGCTTACTATATGATGAATAATAATAATAGCTACCTTAAGAAACATATTTTACACACAAATACCTCCTCCTACTACTGCAGTGATGAGCTCGATCGTCTCTAGAGTCACGGTATATACGACACCAGCTGCAGTCACAACTATCAGCATCTCAAGAAAAGGTAATGTGATAATTAATTTGTTCAAATTGGTCGTCGAAAGCATGGCGTGCGGTTTGACTCGATCTGGTCTCGGACAACTTTATCTGCTGTTATGCAGTATTATTTACCATGCGTTATTTGCATTTGCGTCATAGAAACCACTTAAAGTTACCATCATTATATCGACCCATTCCAACGCTGATACATTATTAGAGGTAAGCTGAGCAGTAAAATATTAGGTAGCGGCGATCAGCTACATCTGTCTCAGAGGAAACGAGTACTGAAATGAAAATGACAATCGGCAGACAGAACAACAAGCAGAAGCAGTCAGCTACACACTGTGCATGGTGATCAGCCCTGACCCTGAACAAGCAACAGATATGAGATTAGACAAGATAACCTGAGCTGAACCCGGCAATCCAGATCTGAGATAAGACAAGATAACCTCAACTGCATTGGCAATCTAGCTAGCTTTTACAAAAGAAATTTTGACAAATGTAAACACATATTACTTTGTTCTTAATTGTTGTCGTTGTTCATTTTTTTTTGTTACGTTCGACCATTCGCCTTATTCAAAAAAAATTAAGAAATATCATATATTTTGTTAGAATGTGTTCTATAACTAAAGAAACTTGAAATATAGCCTATAACTTTTTATATTTGAATAAATATTTTAAATAAGATGAATGATCAATCATAACAAAAAAAAATCAATGGCGACAGCAATTTAGAAACGAAAAGCGTTTGAGTTTTCAGCCTACATAAGAACCACTAGCACAACATACCCTTTTGAGGACCTCCTAAAATTGGCCAGCTTGTTTTTATAATTCACGAAGTCACCATTGGCACCTTGTTGTCAACTAGAACATCGTCTCTCACTCGGGATAATTCGTTCAATTGCACTCATAACCATGCCCATCCATGAAACACTCTCGAGGAGTAAACACTCCACGAAGCCCCTTGAGGACCAACACCCACCTCCACCCACCTCCATCTGCTAGACTGCTAGCACACTCCATATCTTAAGCCTTATTATTTGATTTCAGACCTAAAAGGCTATGCAAAATGATCGTTCTACCCATGTTTATCTCACATCACTTTTTACACGATTTTGACCACAAAATTATGTAAAAATTGGCAACCTTTTTTATACCAACATTTAGGAGTAAATTGTGTGACACGTTAAAATTTACTCCAAAATGGCAGGGGTAGAATGGTAATTTTACATGACATTTTAGGTATGAAAACAAATAATAAGATTGATAGAGAGTGTGCTAGCAGATGGAGATGGGTGTTGATCATGAGGGGTGTTTCGTGGAAGGCTCTCCTTATGAATGCTATTGAATGAATTAGCTCGATCTCCACCACACACAACAAAAAACTAATCAGTTGTGTTATACTCAATTTGTAACTTATAACATTTTAATTAACTACATGTATTTGGTACACAGAAATTCTTTGAAGCTCCATATATGGTCAACATGCAATTTAGCTTCACCATCAAGGCATTTTTTTTCGTGTAAACGAGCATTCTTTTGACTATATTGTTGCCGAATTAATCTAATCATAGGAAGATCTATGTAATGAAAACGATCGATGTGTATACGGACAACACAAGAATGCAAAAACTCTCATTTGTCTCAAAAGAAAAGTACACGAAGGAACCTTCATGCTCCAAATAATTATAGCGTATATAAGTGATCCTTTTCGCGTGTGCACTAGATGGTGAGGCGTGGTTCTTTTGGCCAAAGTTAATTTTGCACCATCTTTTGTTGGCAATGTTGCTCTCAACCTTGGCTTTTTAGGTGGCCGTGTCTGCCAGCCAACTAAATAAACCGCCCAATTTTCAGCAACCGCGGCCGGGTCCAGGAATATATTTTCCACTCTGCAACTCACGTCAAGTAAAGACCTCAATCATAATATTCTTGAAGGAAGTATAATGTCAAAATCGAGAGATCTTGACGAACAGCTCGTTGGAAAGCAATGTTTTTACTTTTGCGGCCCTAAACCAAAGGCATATGCACTCGCTAGTTACGAGCAAGGACGTTGTCTTGACTGAACCTAAAGTTGTGAACAGCATCGTAATACGGACAGATATGAAGATTGAAGAAATGACAAAACATTTAACACTTTTGACCAGAGTTCAAAAGTTTTTTTTCTTTTCTTTTTTGCAAGGTATAATTAATACAGTATTGAGATACTAGTATGTTTCCTTTTTCAATAATGTCTGCCGCAAGAATGGAAAACGAGAGAGCAGCAGGTCCCGACGATGCACTCATTATCATGCACGGCTGCTTCTGAGCTCCGACATTGACCAATGGCACGTGTGCACACAAAAAGGGCAAGTTTTCTGCGCTACCAAGTGAAATACTAGGATTTTTCCATAGGCTTGCATAATCGATTTTGGACAGTCTTGACACCAGATACGAAAGCACACCACGCCTTGTAGAGATTGAATGTGATAGATGGATCCAAGCGTGGGAACACGTGAGAAAGCAATCCCAAGAGCACGTGTTTCAAAGCTAGGTCAGCTCCCAGTGGTACAAACTAGATACTATAAGCTATACAAGAATTCCATGTACAGCCCCAATAATGTGTGTTGAGAACTAGTAGTGCAGGTTCTCCTCCTCTTAATGAAATACGTATCGAGACACACATCTTCTAAAAAAAACTGGTGCAGGGTTCATTATAACTTTTTCTTCTTTTTTTCTATACATATAGTATTTATCTACTCCTATTCCACCTACTCATTGAGTTGCATTACTTTTCTAGGTTGACTAGTAATAATACATGCACAATGGATTGATAAAAAAGTATACACAGATGCACTGTCAACCAAAGCATTGCTTAAAACTTATAATAACCGTAAATACAACACTCGTACTTGTTATTGTACTCAAAACGTTAATGGATATGGACAAGATATAGACTCATGCATAATCAAATATCTGATCTCTCTATATATCATAGATTCATATGTCTACAACGATGTGTCGCATATACATGTGCGTCCAGATATGCTGGCTGCTGGCTGTGTCAACGGAAACGGCGGGAAGTCGCAGCTATTGACTGACTCGTACCAACCTATCTATATGCGACATATTAGTATGCAAGATGCAATTTTTGAACGTGTGGATGCGCGGGCGCGGATCGATTCCGTGCGAGACAAGAGTCGGCGTAAGTCGCACGGTGCAAGCGTATCAGTAATTACGACCGAGCTAAGTAATAAATCAAGCCAATGATGGCTTTCATTTGAAACGAATAATATATAAACTGGACTAATACTGACACGCATGCACGTTCGCGTCATTACATACGTTGTTGGATACATATATATACTATTAAATATATAATTTGACCATTCTCGTGTCTTAATTATCACTAATAAAGTTTACCCCATTTGACAGTTTGATCGTCATATGTTTTTCTCTCTTGACACCCCATTGCTATATGCTGAGTAGTTGATGACTCGATCGAGCTTCCGACGACAAGATATAACAAACCTCGTACGTGTTACACCTATATAAAAATATCTTGTCGATCTAATGCTCGAGACCAGAAGCTTCGGGTTGGCCCATATGAAATTTTAAATGCTATCACTATACCTTATCAACAAAGGTGAGTTTTTTTTTTTTTTGCAAAACGGAGCTTGAGACCTGGCATTTGATGATTAACTTTTTAACAACCAAGTTATAAACGTTACACTCGATCGGTATGAACGACATTTGTACATACCTGCATCAGTATATGCATGGATGATATCATCGCTTGGCCACCTTCCGGTACACGTTGCCATGCACAAAACTAAAAGAGAATCTATCTATAAATCTAGCATGTACTTATATTAAGACCAAGTTGGAATATTAATCTATTTTTCTAATATTTTTTAAAAAATACGAGACCGTACACATTATTTTGGAGAAAACATTGAACACGCGACACACTCTAGCTAGTCTCTAGCTACGTTGTAATTTCCATGATGATTGCGGGTACGTGCATTCACACGTAACGTCTGAGCTTTGACGGCTTGGTGGAGAACAAGTCTCACCTGGCCTAGCTGATCATATACGTGTTGGCAGTGCAGCCACACGTGTCAAGCAGCGAATTGTTTGTTTGCAGCACAAGCACCCTGCATGCCCGCCAGGTCAGCAGCCCGATCGCAAGAAGAAAACCGAGCGGACAGATCGTGGAAGCAGCCTCCTCCCGGCCGGATCCTACCTACCAAAAATCGCACACTCGTACGGCGCGAGCGCTGCCTTGTTAGACACTTGGTCAAGTCAATCCGTGAATCATTGCGTTCCATCAAGGTCCGTATTAACTAATCACCTAGTATCTTTTTGAATAATGCATACTCCTGGTACTATATAGTAACTGCTGATCCTGGGCTTAATTTCCCCCGTGAATATATGGCTTCCTCGTCTCTCTCGTACGTTTGCCCTGACGATTGATTTCTGAAAAACCTGCCAAAGCGATGGAGCCCTTTGATTGTCCAGTCGTTATCGTTAACTATGCAGCGTAACTAGTCCGCAGCAGGAATTGAAGGGCTTAACGCCTGGCGATAAATTGTCGACGGTTTCCCAACAGAAACAGCTTGGTCTCGTGTCCTGGAAGCTAAGCCATAGAGTGTTTATTTCCTCTTCTTGATTAGCTTCTGCCGAGTCCAACCTCGCATCATCAACGTGTACTAATACGAGCAATTAATCAACCTAGTA
This sequence comes from Chloris gayana, assembly GCA_031894775.1. NCBI lineage: Eukaryota > Viridiplantae > Streptophyta > Magnoliopsida > Poales > Poaceae > Chloris > Chloris gayana. The sequence continues at coordinate 1,008,394 of JAUNZO010003024.1, read as the reverse complement.
ATTGTCCTTGGCTAACCGGGTCACGAAACCGTGCGACCAGGTTGCCGTGCCGCCCTATAAAACCCAGGCTTCACCACCACACTGCTCCTCATCGAGGCTTCGCGATCAGGACCACCTAAGTAGCAGCTTATTACCATGTCTAGCCTCACCACCGCCGGCAGCAGCATGGAGGAGGAGGAGTTCCACACGCGCCTGTCCCTCGAGATCGGAGAGACCAGCCGGTCGCCGCCGCAGATGAGGCGGCAGATCACGACGGTGCGGTTGTTCGGCGAGCTGATCTCGCCGCAGGACCATGGCGGCGATCGCCGGGATCCTCAACAGAGGGCGCCGGAAACGGGCAGGAAGAAGAGAGCAGCAGCAGAGACCATTCCTTCGAGTGGTGGTGCTAGGCAGAGCAAGAAGGCTAGAACGACGTTGCACGACGAGGACGACGGCGATCGCCGGAGCCTCAGCGAGGGCGGGTCGAGGAAGAAGCTCCGGCTCACCGGCGCGCAGGCCACCATGCTGGAGGACAGCTTCCGCGCCCACAACATCCTCTCTCATGTACGTGCACTCCTTTTCAATTCACAAAAAATCTACTATTTCCATGTTCAATTTGATCAATCCATGGCTATGCTCACGTAGTTGTTGAATGCATAATTGGTACAGAAATTAATCTCCTAATAAATCCCACGATTTCAGGCGCAGAAGCACGAGCTGTCGCGGCGCGTTGGGCTGAGCGCGCGGCAGGTGGAGGTGTGGTTCCAGAACCGGAGGGCCAGGACGAAGCTCAAGCAAACGGAAGTGGACTGCGAGCTGCTCCGCCGCTGGAACGACCGCCTCACCGACGAGAACGCCCGCCTCAGGCGCGACATCGCCGAGTACCGGGCGGCGGCCAAGGCGGTCAGCGTCATCTGTCCCTCCTGCTGCGGCAAGAAGATGGCCATGGTTGCCGGCGACGTGGCGTAACTGATGGCCAAGTTATATCTAGCTAGTATTCATCACACGGCCATATGCAATTCAAGGCAGAGTTTTATTTATTTTCCCTTTTTGTGTATATAATTAAGAGGAAGGCTGGTCATTATATATGATGCCTTATTTAGTCTAGATACATGCATAATTTAATAGGGTTAATTAATTACTACAAAAACACGAACTGCTACAAGGTTAGTAGCAGTAGTGCTCTTAGGGGAGCAGGTTTATATCTTATAATAACTGACCAAATATTCTTGATGATACTCATCTATTACGAATCATAGTTTTTCTTTGCCCATTTTGAATTGATATTTTCTTTGTTCCCGTGACTTCCTACTGTGTTCATTTCGGCTTGATATGTCAACTGGATTTAACTCTATAAATATAATAGTACAAGATCATGATTAAATTTGGCAGCAAGGTCAATTTTAAACTCCTCTATCTAGAATATATACAGTTGAGGACTCGCACAGCAGGATCGATTTCATGCTTTGGATTCTAGCAGTAATTCGCAACACGTGCTACTTCTTCTCCTCGCTGCAATGGAGAGGAGGAGTCCATGACACCTTCTCTGTAGCAAAAGCTGGTGGAAACTGTCATGGAATGGTAGTACAGTTGTTGTTTTTCTGTTTTGAGGGGAAGGAACAGTAGCGACTTTTTACTGCCCAAAGGGAGAAGCAGCTCCAAGTGGGAGCCTGTGAGGTCATTTCAGGGCCATCATTTGGGCTTGACGAGTGAACTCTCAATCTCAAGCAGTACGAACGAACGAGGATCCTACAACACGGGCGATGCTTCTCTCTACAACTCGGGGGTTGAAAAATCCTGCATAGATCAAACCACAACCCTTTTTCCCCAAGAGCGTCAAATCACACCCTTTTCGTCCGCGGAAAAGATCAAATCTTGTGAACTTTTAGAAAGCTCGTTTGACCCTAATTCCCTACCAACTGACGAGGAACCTTCCTCATGTGGAATTCGGAACAAGCTCCTGGAACTGAGACAAGATGAGAAAGAGAGCGATGGGGCCAGACAACTCCTGTCCCTCGGGGAGAAACAAAAGCAATCCCGGGTGCTTGGTGATGCACATATGGAAACGGCAGAATCGAACAAAATATTTTCTTGCAAGATCTACACAAACATATATATAGTTGAACACTTCTGTTCATCAGGTACTAGCCTATGGTGAACACGGAGAGAGGATCCAAGACAAGAACGTTCAGTGAGGCATTGTTTGGAACGCGAGATTCAAAAGTAACTGATCCCCTAGGAAGAATGTCCGAATAATAAACATTCCGATTTCGCGAGAGGGCGAGTTACGAAATTCACACGAATGAAACTCGCGCGTTCCAAACGAGGCCTCACTGATCGAGAATGGCCATCCTAGCCTATCTGGTTCTCCCCAGTCCCCACTCCTCTCACCTGTTGTGCAAGGGGTTGGCGCCGGTGGGCACGGCGCGGGCGTCGTCGGCCAAGCCTAGGCACGCCGCCGGCGCGGACGCCACCGGCTTCGTCGTGGCTCTGCTTCTTGCACCGCGCAACGCCGGCGGCGGCGTTGAAGGCGGCGGTGGAGACGACACGGCCGCCGCCGCCGCCGCCGGAGCGATGGGCCGCCGCATCAGCCGCGGGCATTGGCACGCCGCGGTCGACGCTGGACGCCTGGAGCACGAGGAGCGCGAGGCACGCCGCGGCGAGGGGCGCCCACCACCTTCGCCGCCTCATGGCGCGAGACGGGCGGCGGAGGGGAATGGTTGCGGCGGTGGCGCGAGCACAGTGGATGAGAATGTGGCGGCGTGCGGCGGGCGTGGTGGAGTGAAGTGGAGAATGCTCATATGCTACTGGTAGTAGCACTGCGTTGTTGTAACGGTGGTGCACGCTGCAGAGCAGGAGCAAGCACTGCCAAGTGTGGAGTCCAAGCAGAGTGAGGACTGGAGAGGCAGTGAGCCCAAGTTTCTTTCTGTTTATATGATTCTTCTTTTATACTACTACTAGTATTTCTCAGCAGATCCAGCCAGAGAAATTTCTGCACAATTCATGGCACGCTGCGAATTTCCGAATTCTTTATTTTCGCTTGAGGCAACGATAAAGAAGGACCAGCGATCCGAGGTCAAAGAGCGTAACAGTCTCATAGTAGGCTGATAGGAGGATGGGGTTGAAAAGGTGCAGGCGAGCCCCATTCCGCCGCTCCAGTACCAGCGCTGCCACCAAACCCATTGATGAGCCTTCAATCGCCCGTCTGTTGCAAGAGAGGAACATTGGAGAGAGAGAGAGAGAGAGAGAGAGAGAGTGGTGCAGAGAACGGGTGCACGACCATGGCGAGGTACAGGGCGGTGCAGCCTATAATCTGGTGCAAGGCATAGAATGGAATGGAAAGAGAATCGCAGCTCACATCCTCATCTGCCTTTGGACATCACCTGTGGTCCAGCGTGCCCATCCTCCTCAATCCTTGACTAAACATGCTAGTAGTAGTAAATTACTAGTAATAACCTAATAAACTTTAAGAGCATCTTCAATGGTTGCTTCTTAGCTAACTCTTAGAATTATTTATTAGGAAAAAAGAGAGAGAAGATTGTTAGCTCTTGTTCAAGAGGCAGCCTCTAATATTTATTGAGGCACTCGACATGTAGGTCCAATTGTTACTTTAGAGTTGATATAGACTCTTAGATGACTCTTAAATAACTCTTAGATGACGTGAAGAGTTATTGTCATCTCTATCTTTGGAGACGCCCTAACGCTGTGTTCCATATCAATTCATTCTCTCTTTTCTGTAACAACCACACAGTGGTAATAAGCTGTACCTGTGCATACGGGAACACAGAAACTCAGAATTTACGTGGCAAGTTTTCCCAACAAGAATCGTGAATATACGGGGAGTTGTGGATGAATGTGAATGGTGCGCTCAGTTCCTTGGGCTTGCCATGTTCACCGCCATCATAGCAAGAGGACTGGACCGATGCCGTGGAGTGCTTTATGTAGCAGTGTTTTGGAACCAGAAGAAAATAGACGGCGCCCTCCCTCAGAAAGGTTCCTACAGCTACAGCGACACTCTAGGGCTTTGGTACGGTCATGTTGCCCTCACTGTTGATGCCATCACCCAGCTCCCCAGTACACGTCCATTCAAGGCCATGGTGGTGTGGTGTGTGCGTGTCCGTCCCGTACGAGGGAGACCCATCCATCAGTCACTTGGGCAGCAACCGGCCATCCCCACAGGCAGCACAAAAGATTTGCCACCACTGTACTGTTAGTATCAATCACCATCGCTTATCATTATCAAGTACCATCTTATGCAAATCGCCTTTTGATTTGCTTTTCATTTTCTTTGACTTATATTGAAGAAAAGACTTCGGCCCTGTTCGTTTACTGCACTCTAAAATTTAGCACTGTCATATCAAAGAGAATCTTACTATTTATGAATATTTCGATCAATTTAATGACAAAACCCTATTAATAGATTGGTATTAATTTTCGAGATGAATCTAATGAGCTTAATTAATTTAGGTTTTGTAAAAGTTATGCTACAGTAACCATCTTCTAATCATTACTTAATTAACGTCATTAGATTCGTCTCATAAATTAGTCTAGGGACCTGTAATTTATTTCATAATTAAACTTTATTTAATACTCATAAATAATAAGATTTTTTTAATGTGACAGCTCTAAAGTTTAGACCCCAGAACAAACACAACCTTCTTATTTTGACAATGAGCAGGATGCCTGTGGCAGTCCGGTGCCCAGGAAGGACCTAGCGTGTTTGATGATGTCTGCCTGTGAAATCTGAACCCTCTCTTCTTCGTCATCAACTTCTGATATCCGGGAAGTATGATTTCGTTGCGTAGCCCTTGTCCGGTTGCGATTGATAGAGGTTGACAGGTCACTGTGTTCAATATACGCAAAGCCTGTAAAAAGCTGTCTAGCACCGCTCCTTCTTCCTATTCAGATGGATTTGACACGTACTTGTACTAGTAGTACTACTTTTGATGTTCATGAAACGGGGTAGAAGCGAGAGCAGTTATGGTGCTACCGCGGGTTACAGTATTACCGTACTTCCAACGTCGGTAGCACCATAACGAATACGTAAAAAATTTAACAAAAATATGAATATGTAGTGTATGTTATCATCTAATAGCATGTAAAAGTTGAGATACAATTGACAATTATGTAAGAAGATACAAAAAAGTGAAATCAGACTGTGAATAGTAGTGGGTTGCGGGTCTGATATGAACAGTTTCAACCCGCACTATTCATAGTCTGATTTCACTTTTTTTACCTCCTTGCATAATTGTGAATTGCATCTCAACTTTTACATGATGTTAGATGATAATATACACTATACATTCATATTTTTGTTATAATTTTTTATGCGTTGGTTATGGTGCTACCGACGTTGGAAGCATGGTAACACCATAACCCGCGGTAGCACCAGAACTTCTCTCGGGTAGAAGCAGCTTGGTGTGGGGCTGGTAGTAGTAGTATGCATGGTCCACACAAAATCTCGGCTTCTCGTTAGGAATAGGTAGGAAAATAGGAATGATTTTTTACAGTCCTCTAAGTCTGATCCATTGTACAATCTCGGCGTAATATAGGCAGGATACCTCTGATCCATTATCAACAAATGCAAATCCGAGATGCTGTGCATGAGGCCATGAGCCAGGATAGTAGGACCCTGTACATTCTGCGCTATGATACTTTAGCACAGTGGTATTAGATACGCAGTTCAGCAGAGTGCCTTGGCCGGTACACGTATTTGGACCGGACACCAGTAGTACACATGGTAGGTGTCACATGGCACCGATTATTATGCAAGTTATTATGCAGAGTTGTGATCCAGTTCGCAATCACTTGACAACAGACAATTAAGAACACAGCATACAGGATTATATATTCGTCTACCGTGTTTGGCTTAAACAATTTCCATCAAAGAACATACTACTTGGACATCGTTCTCAGGTTACATTTTACAAAGATCGGCAACTTTGGCCTGTAACAGGCCGGTGGGTGCTCTGAGAAGCAAATATATTACAGGCTACCACCACTTGAAACCAGTGTGAAGTACATACCGTATACTCGACAGGAAAACTGTCGTGCCTTTCTTAACAATATTAAAGCTTGACGAGTAACGAGCTTTGACTATTTAGCATCGATTCACTGAATATGCAGCATCTGAAAGCCAACCACACTACCATGGTTTCACTGATAGCCAACCACACTAGCACGGCTTCACTGAAGCGGCAGCATCTCAGCTCCTGGTTACTAACCTCACATATGAATATAGAGCAATCATATTTCTCCCCGGTAGCCCCCACTGCCGAAGTAATCTTTTCTGGAGCCAGCGATTTGCATGGACTTTTGGTGCTCCAGCTTCGGACAGTCACCAACACGATGACCGAGCCCACCACAGTACGCACATCCTTTAACACCACTCTCCTTGGCAATGATTTCCTCATCCTCCAGTGGGTCATTGAGCTCTGCCAACACTGGTGGGATTCTCTGCTTTGCCTCCTTAAGCAAGTGCTTCAGATCAAGGAGCGTAGTTTCAGTTTGGTTCTTGTTAATGAAGGTAGTTGCTATGCCAGTTTTCCCACATCGACCTGTTCGACCAATTCGATGGACATAGTTCTCTATTTCAGCAGGCATATCGTAGTTAATGACATGCTGGATATCAGGGAAATCAAGACCCTTTGATGCAACATCAGTAGCCACCAAAACATCCTTCTTCCCGTTCTTGAAGGACTCAATTGCGTACAATCTTTCTTCTTGATCTTTTCCTCCATGGATCGCAACAGCTTCCACTCCCTTTAGAAGAAGATACTCATGAATGTAGTCAACATCAGCTTTGTTTTCACAAAAGATAAGAACAGGAGGTGGAGTCTTTTGGAGGCACTCAAGGAGGTATATAATTCTAGCTTCTTCCTTGACATACTCAACTTCTTGAATAACATCAAGATTTGCCGCTCCAGCTCTTCCCACATTGACAACAACTGGTTTCACAAGGGCACTCTTCGCGAAGTTCTGAATCTTCTTGGGCATGGTAGCAGAAAACAGAAGAGTCTGCCTTTGTGCCTTGAAATGGTCAAAAACCTCCCTAATGTCATCCTCAAATCCTAAATCAACCAACCTATCAGCTTCATCCAGCGTTAAATACCTGTGCAGACAGGAAGAGGGACATTAAGTAACTCGAAAAGAATATGTATAGATTGGAAGGAAATCTTCACAGAGGTTTAGCCAAGTTTATGTTTTCGTTATGGTTTATTTACACAACATGCAACCAAACTAAATAGAACCAACCAAAAAATCTGAATTAACATGAGGATATTAACAAAACAAAGACCTAATTTTGCTTCATTATTCTAAAGAGGCACCTATCATAACAATGGACAGGGGCGCTTGGAGACTAGCAATCAACGTGCCGGGAACTGTGACTTTTTTTTCTTACTCTCTACCCCTAACTCTACCATTTTTGTCTTGATTCCTTTTGTGTTTCTCTTGTCCTTAGTCTTACGTGTTTCATCTCTAGCCTACCCCCACTTGCTTGGGACAAAGGCTATGATGTTGTTGCACATTTAAATCCTGTGATCTGACATAGTGTTCCCAAATTCAATGTTGAACTACTAAAGATGCTATTAATAATGGCAATAGAACCTGCACACCAAGTGCAGCGCACTGCAAGTACACATGGTAGTAAGTACTAGTAAACTTCTTTACATAATTACTCAAAACTGGATGTAATTTTACTTAAGATGTCATGGATCCATAGTAACAGAAAAAATTCCTAAATGGAAAACCCAGTCTATGAGGAGATATCCTACTTTTTCCCAAGCACATTTTGCGCTAGTGGTCTATGTTGCATTGACACGATAACATGTAGAACATCATGGAACGATAAGCAATGGCAAATTATCAATTAGTACAGGAATATCCAGTCGAATCACTTCATTATTCAATCTTTACTCAAGTATATAGTAGGTTTATTCTACGAATAACATAGGGAATTCCAAACGTCACTTAGCAGTTTTCATATGCATCTCATTACTATGGCAAATTATCAAATCTACTAATGACGATATCCAGTGGCTATGTTAATTTAAAGCTGAAGAAACATGTTTCTGATGCCAAACATAGGACTAACCTGCAATTGTCAAGATTCATCTTCTTCTTGGCAAGCAAATCCTTGAGCCGTCCAGGCGTGGCCACCACAATGTGTACACCCTTCTTCACCACATCCAGCTGCGTCCTCATATCTATACCACCAATGCAAAGCAGAGGCCTGATCTCCGGGTAGCCAGCCTCCTTGAGCGGCACGAGGAACTGCTCAATCACGTCATATGTCTGCTTAGCGAGCTCCCGGGAGGGGCATATGATCATCCCGAACGGCCCCTCCCCTGGCACAATCGGCATCAGGATCTCCTCCTGCAGAGCCACCATGATGCAGGGCAGCACGAACACCAGTGTCTTCCCGGATCCAGTGAACGCAATGCCGATCATGTCACGCCCGGAGAGCACAACAGGCAGCCCTTGCACCTGGATGGGCGTGGGCTGGACGATTCCCCTCTCGCGCAGCTTCCGGAGGATGGGCTCGGGAAGGCGGAGGTCGCGGAAGTCGCGCGCGGGCGGCGGGACTTCCTCGCCTTCGACGATGATGTGCCACTTGCGCCGGAGTTCGTTGGCCTTGGCGAGGGGCATCCGACGGAGGCGGAGGGGCGGCTTCCAGCCGGTCTTCAGCGGCTCCGTGTAGATGATGCCCTTGGCGAGCTCGTAGACGGACATGAGGGACTTCTTCTCGGAGAGGTTCTCGATCATCTCCTTCTCCTGCATGATGCGCTCCTCCGTGGGGGTCACCTCCGGGGCGGCGCGCTTGAGCTGCGTGGCCGTGACGAGGAGACTGGGCTTGGCGGCGGCCGCATCGGGGCCAGAGGACTGAGCAGGTGGCAGCGGAGGAGGCGGTGGTAGCGGGAGGGAGGAGGAGGTGGCGGCGGCGGAGGACGGCGCCTGCTTGGAGAGGCGGAGCTGGCGGAGGCGCTCGGCCTCCATGGCCCGGCGCTTGGCCACCGGGATGTATTCCTCGTAGTTGTCTTCGTCGTCGGAGACGGATGCGACGGCGGCGGCCGCCGAGGAGGCCGCGGTGGCGGCCATGGCGAAATTAGGGCTCGAGGTAGTGGTGAATTTGGGGAGGAACAGATCTGGTCGTGTCTGAGACTGACACGGCGGCTCGCTCGGGGAAAAGAAAGGGTAGTTACCGCCTTATCGACGTGGAGTAGAGGCGGTGTCTAGCCCATCAAGACAGGCCCATTACAAAGTAACTTACCAGGCTGCGCCATTTTGGCCCAATGATCCATCGACATCACTTCCATTCTTTCGACGATTCTCCAAAAATTTATCATTATCACTTTTAGAAAAAGACGTATTTCTTTAATTGTGATAGCTCTCAAAGCTTGAGACCATCAACGTCATATAACGGAGCTGGCCCGGTAACTTTTTCGGATGGATTTCTGAATTTTTCATCGATGTATGGGTTACAGAAATTTTTTTTTGCAAGTTCAGTTATTACTGATCTAGAAAGTTATGAACGGTGACGGTAAAAAGAAACTATATATATAGTTTTCATTCGTGTTATATGGGTTGACAACCCAAAAAAAATGAAGTTGCTAAATTTCAGAACAAACAATGGAGTTTCTAATGTAGAAGCCAGCAATACACGTCTTAAACGAGCGAGTTCGTTATGAACGGGGGCAAAAAATGAAAGCATCTTGTCGGACAAACAGCGTGCAGGACGACTGCAGAGTCGACGATACGTTTTCACTTGGATGAAGAACTCTAGTCTACATGGCAAGCTTGATCATCGAACGACGCCAAAAGCTGAACATTTATGTCAAATATATACAGTTCCAAGTTGTACCACATGACTCAGAGAATGAACGCGTTAGGTGTTAGGAAACCGATGAAATTTTAACCATATAGAGAATTGTTTGCAGGAGTGCAAACATCGATCTTCCTCCTGAATTACAAGGAACAAGGAACTCCTCCATAACACGATCGATCGAAGAGCTCCATGCTATCATACGTATTAGTGGGCGGCCACAAATTAACCTTGGTTAATTAGTAATAAGTAACAATAGATCAATTCGTAGCGGCGCGAGGCTGGCGGCCTGCCGTGAAACGAATAATTAATTGATTATGGCGAACGGAGAAGGCAAATATCGTTTAGGCGGAGGATTGGCGGTAGCGGTGTTGCGGCTTGGCGGCGGCGGCGGTCTTGGCGTCCATGACCGTCTCGAACGCGCCGACGAGCGCCCTGACCCTGCTTCCCTGGCGCTTGGCCAGCAGCTTGATGCACGCCTCCTCGATCACGTCGTTGCTCCGCGCCACCTCCCGGCGACGCGGCCGCTCCGACTCCGCGCGCGCCTCCATCGCCGTCTTCACGCGGCTCCCGTGGAACCTGCTCATCGCCCTCCTTCTTCGTGCCATCCTCTTCCTGCTCCTCCGCCTGCTTCTGCTTCTTCATCGCCTCCTTCACCACCATGCAGAACTTGTCCGCCAGCACGTCCCCAGCAGTATCATTATCGTCCTCAACCGCGGCCCCTGCTTTCTTCGGCTCCTCCTCCTCCGCCTTTTTCCTCCTCGTCCGCCGCCGCCTTCTCAACCACCTCCGGCTCGATCATCGTGGTCGTTCGCCACGTGTATGATCTTCTCGGCCGGGACGATCTCATCGATGCTCTGCTGCTCCTCCTTCTGCATCTTGTTGTCGTCGTCCGCGTCAACAATGGACGCGGCGCTGGAACTGTTGTTGTTGCCGTCGCTGCTGCCGTGCTCCGCTTCCATGGACCCGCCGCTCGCCGCGTCGGAGACCCTGCCGTCGGAGACCGGAGCAGCGGGCGGCGGCGGCGCCGCCGGCTCGTCGAACTTGATCCTGCGGCGGGACCTGCTGCTGCGGAAGGCGCGGGCGGCGCGCTGCATGAGCCGCCTCGGGTGCGACCAGAACGCCACGAACGCCGCCGCCGACATGGCCGGCGGCGCCGCCTTGGGCTTGTCCTTGGGGGTGGCCGGCGGCGTGTCGGTGGGCGCGGCCGTCATGCAGCCGAAGGACGCCGCGGCGGAGGGCGTGGACACGGGCTCGTGGGCCGGGTTCGAGCTGAACGGCGACGGCGGGTCGGCCGGCGCGCTCGCGCTCCGCTGCAGCCATCGCGACGGCGTCGCCATGGCCTGCTTCGGCATCCACTAAAAACAATTATATGGAGATTATTAGTTAATTCTTCCTCCTTTCCTGGTTATATTTATCGTAGGCAATCTAGGAAAGACTCCTGACGTAGTACAACTAACAGCATCCATCTACAACAAACTTTCGACTTCATCTCCAAGATTTTTTCTTTCTTTGATAATAATCTCCAAGATGTTAAATTTATAAATTTAACAACAAACATATCTACAATATACATATGCACATTATCGAAACAAACTGAATATTTATCTATACCATATACTAGTACTCGATCTTATGATGTTATGATTCCTTTTTTCAATATAATCTAATAATAAAATGGAAAAGGGCGTGTGACCACCAGAGTCGATTTGATGGTTTATTACCTCGATCATGTTCACCTTCTTTTCTTCGCATGGGTGAAGATGAGGATCCGGGGGCGAGGGTTCTTGGATCTGCATGGCTGCGACGATGAGGGATCAACAGGAAGGAACGGGACACAGGGCCATTTGAAGCCCCCACAAATGGCCCATATTACAGGGCGATGGTGAGTTGGAGGAGAAAACGTCAATGGAGGTGGCCGTGCCAGGCAGGAAGGAGAGAGTCCAGCAAGTTAAAACTGCAGATTTAAGATGCGATGACATGCGAGGAAGCCGAGTCCAGTAATTCTACGGCCCGGAGCGAACCAGGCAGCGGTTATTTCGGCTGGCCTCTGGTTAATTTTGACCGGGCACAGCATGGACAGCAAAAGCTCCGTATGATCGATCTGCATATGCAGTCCCATGATGGGCTTGCTAATGCCAACGTAGCAAAGTACACTGATGATGTAACTGAGGCAAAAGTTTATACGAATATATGCTTCCGTAAACCGAAAGATAGACAGGAGTAACTACTAGCACTAATTCTTTTCTTCTTGCTTGAAACTCGATGGACATTTTTTCCTTCTTGTAGTCGTTAATTGCGAGGTCATCGTTCATTTATTAGAAATTTAGGACTACGCGGCTACGCGCAGCGGGTGGGTCACCGTCGAATGCCGAGAGCAGCTAGCTTTCGTGGTCCGTCGAGACGGCAACGGACGGCGGGATGCCAAGGAGCATCTGATCCCAAGCCACAAGCCAACCACTTGATTAGGCCCAGATATCTCATCAGCTGGGTGTGGAAAAGCTGTCAGCTGTTGGCGAGAGCGTGCAAACAGCGCGGCGGCAGCGACGGGTGATGGCGGCGGCTGGGAAGGCAAGGGTGGTGGTTGTCGGCGGCGGCGTCGCCGGCTCGCTCCTCGCCAAGACCATGCAGGACCAGGCCGACGTCGTCCTCCTTGATCCGTAAGTCCCCTTCTCTCGTTTCTGTAGCCGAGCCACCTGTTTGTGGAAATGTCTGGTTGCACTGCGTGTGTCGTTCGTCGTGAACGAGATTTGGCGCCGTAATTTGTCAGTACCCGTTCTATCTTCAAGCGAATCTTAGCGGTCGTTGAGATCTGGCTGGTTTTAGAGAATCCGGGGAAGGGGTATCGGGTGTTCTGGACTATACTACTTGATTCAGAAATCTTACACCAAACAACTTAGACCTCTTCGGCAGTGATAAAAAAATGGCTGCAATGTCGTCATGTGCTATCAGCGACTTCCTAATTTATTACTATGTTCCTTGGTCAAAACTGCCTTTTTAATGACAGGAAAGAGTACCTGGAGATCCCCTGGGCTGAGCTGCGATCGACGGTTGAGCCATCTTTTGCTGAGAGGTCCCTGATCTATCACAGGGATTACCTCACCGATGGAACTCTTGTGACATCTTCTGCAATCGATATCACTGAAAATGCTGTTCTGACTGCTGATGGTCAGTCGCTTGGGTATGACTACCTCGTTGTAGCAACCGGTCATGCTGTGACTTCTCCTGGCAGCAGAGCTGATAGGATAAAAGAATTTCAGAGAGGTAAGTGGAGTCAAAGGGCATGATGGACAAAAAAATACAGGGATGCTTTCTGACCTTCCTTATCCTTTTTTTCTTGGTATGCATATTACAGACAAGGAGAAGATCGAATCATCGGAACATGTGTTGATTATTGGAGGTGGTCCCACTGGTGTTGAACTTGCTGGGGAGATTGTGGTAGACTACCCTGAGAAGAAGGTGACCCTTATCCACAGAGGACCACGATTGCTTGAATTCATTGGAGATAAAGCTTCCAAAAAGTGTCTTGATTGGCTGACTTCAAAGAAAGTCGATGTGCTACTGCAGCAATCAGTTGACTTAGGATCATTGTCAGACTCAGACAAGTCATACAAAACATCAGGTGGGGAAACAGTAATGGCTGATTCCCACTTTGTATGCATTGGCAAGCCACTGAGTTCCTCGTGGCTACATGGTACCATCCTAAAGGAATCTCTGGACAAAAAGGGGAGAGTAATGGTGGAGAAGGATCTAAGAGTGAAAGGTTATAACAACATTTTTGCGATTGGTGACATCACTGATATCCCTGTAAGTCTGCACTACTGGACTATTGATTTTTCCTCCTGTTTGTGGCTGAATTCATCATGCTGCTCATTCTTTCCTTTTTCCTTTCAAACACATGTTGATCATTCTCTTTTCCATACCAACATGAACAAAATTTGCTTGTGGGGTGATTCTCCTGATGATTTCGCCACCAGCACAAATTGAAAATGTGTGGAGTAATTATTGTTTTTTTATCTAAATGGGATACTACCGAAACATTGCAAAGAAAATATTTGGCACTCGTTCATGTTTTTGCAAGTTTTATTAGCAAAGTTTGGGGAACTTTCAATCACCTTCCAACACCACTAGATCGAAATTGGATGGTCTACAAAACACATTTTTTTCTATAGTCTATATATATATTAACAGATTTTTTCCTCTCTATCTACATGTTACATAACCCTACAAAAATAAATAACAATACAAATTCTAGTACAAATCATGGTGATTGATTGAAAAGAAGGAAAGATGTTGTTTCTCCTTTATACTAATATATTAATATTTCCTAAAATCTTCTGTGATTATGGGTTCATTGACTTTGTCCGCTGATGTTCATGTGACAATCTTGATCTTTGGGTGACTTTGCCCACTGAAGGCTAGTCCCGTTGGCATTACTCCGGTGTCTTCTCATCGTCTTATGAATTGATTAATCTGCTGTCACTAATGCTACTTGGATTTTTTTTCCCTTCCGTGAGATACATAAAGTTGACATCTAGGGAACACTTATTGCTGATTGTTACAATTCATGTTGGAAGTGGTAACTTAGTGCAAAAAGACTAAAATTATCGACACCCTCTACTGTTTATGTTCAGGAAATCAAACAAGGGTACCTTGCACAGAAGCATGCGCTGCTAGTAGCAAAGAATCTGAAGTTGCTGATCAAGGGTTCACCAATCAGTAAGTTGGCAAGTTACAGTACTGGTTATCCATTGGCACTTGTCTCTCTCGGAAGGAATGAAGGAATAGCTCAGTTACCATTCCTTACACTGAGTGGATGTTTACCAGGCAAGATCAAATCTCAAGATCTATTCGTCGGTAAGACGAGGAAGCAAATGGGTTTAAATGCTTGACTTTAGTCCGTGATGTACCCATTTGTCTTGTTTTCAAACAAGTTAACAGTGACGGTGTGGATGTCTGAATGGCGATAAACTTGGTGTGTACATGTATACCGAACCTCTTTGGTCCAAATGCAGTGGTGTGATTTTCTTATATCAACAAGAATTATCGTGTATGTTTAATGTTTATAACTTCTGGTCCCTATCTACCCAGACAACAAAGGACGTACAATAAGGTATTGCGAATCTGCTTACCACCCAATGAGTACTACTCTGTAAATTGTCATCGTTGTTGATTTTTTTGTTTTGTTTGACCATTCATATTATTTAAGATATTTTTAAAATACTATATATTTTATTGAATATGTTTTAGCACTAAATAACTTAAAATCTAAGGGAAAATTGCGTGGTTGACCCTATTTTCGAACCCAATTGCACGATTGACCCTGTTTTTTAGACTTTGCGTGATTGACCCTATTTTTTCAAATTGAAGAGACAGATTGACCCCATTCCGTGAGAGTCTTGTAACAGAGTTAAATTGCTGGTAAGAAGACATATTTACCCTTTGCATGATTGACCCTTTTTTTTTTGTAAACTTCATAAATAACCCAACATTAAATACAAAAATTTCAGTATTGTCCATGCAAGATTTAAACAAACATTTTGAACATAATTTAACTTAATTTTTAAATTTCAAAATTTTAACAATAATTTCACTATAACAGAAGGAATATGTGAACATAGCAAACATTATGACGCATATCACATAGCAGTTAAGAGCATAACATCGAATAAAGTTCCATATCTCATAGAAAACAGTGGCACATATCACATAGCAGTTAAGGACGTAACATACAGCAAAGTTCCATGTCTCGTACTATTTTAATACATCCATGACTCAAAATATAGATAACATGAGAACAACCAAGCTGCTAAGCTATTACATGGCCATTCAAGAACCAAACCATCGAGCTAGCCTGCTGCCACCTCTCCCACTCCCTCTTCCTCTTCCTCTTCCTCTTCCTCCTAAAGTTGATACACTTTCTTCTCGCACAGGCACTTGCACTAGGCCTTCAGTTGCACTTGCAATAGGCCTTGCACTAGGTCTTGCACTTGCAAGAGGTCTTGCACTTGGACTTTCTTGTCGCACATGCACTTGCACTAGACCTTCAGTGAGAACTTGCACTTGCACTATGCCTAAACATGAACAATGTAAATGTGTTAGTAAGGATTAAAGATTAGGGATCTCTAAAGATTATCATAAAGAACAAATATTAAAAAAAAATGTGAAGATGAATTACAAAGGTGTGGCTGCAACACTTGGTCCTTGACTCCCTCCCTGCAGATGCATTTTCAGTAGTTGTGACCCTTCTCTTTTGTCTAGCTGTAGGACCACCTTGGCAAGTCTTGGCTGTGTGTCCTGGTTGATGACATTCAGGACACTCTCTTTGCTTCCTCTTCGTACCGGGCTCATCGAAGCTTTAATTCTTGACACTCTTGGTCTTCCGAGTTTCCTTCTCAACTTTGGTTTTTTGATTTTATAGTCAAGCTTCACTCGTGGCCAAAGATGTTTTGATGTCATTGGAGGAAAAACACCTGCATATGTCTTTCTCAACCTCTCAACAGAGAAGTACTCATGAACAAAATCATCCATCATCACCTCCCTACTTAGAGTGCCAATAAATGCTAGAGCATGACTACAAGGCTTCCCTGTGATTTGCCAAGTCCTACAACTACAATATTTCTCACCTAGATTCACCGCGTGCTTGACAGTGGCCACACTTACTTCAGCTGTTCCATCTCCACATTTTAACACATCATGATACTTGATAGCCTTGCTTCGATCATTTAGCTCATTGACAATAGATGGAATTATCCTACCCTCCATTTCTCTAGCAATCTTGCTTCTTTCGACAAACTTTTCAATGATCATTTGTCGTATCTTTTCATGCATGTCCACAATCTGGAATGCTTTTGTCTTGGAGACCCAACTGTTGAAACACTCAGAGAGATTGTTATTAATGTAATCTACCTTGCAATGCTCATCAAATTTGCTTCTACTCCACTTGTATGGATGATTCTTTTCCAACCAAACAAGTGCTAAAGGACACTTCTCCTCAATCTTGTTCATGTGGAAAGTGTACTTGTCAACCATACAAGTCTTTGCAGCAGCCCACATATTCCGAGAAAACAAAGGTCCCATGTAATTCTTCTTCATATTCTTCCACAAGTGCCTCATACACTCTCTATGTTCGACTCCCGGGTACACTTTATCCACAGTCTGTCTCTATGCCTTTGCCTACAACAATTTGTTGAACATTATGGGAAACATTTGTTACAATATAAGACAGAACAATTTTAAGACAAAATATGCATTTAAGTATACCTGCATCCGTACTAATAGCCAATCCTGTAGGGCTGCCAATAGCTTCCTTTAAATTCTGAATAAACCATGTCCAGCTCTCAATTGATTCCGTCTCAATCACCCCATATGCTACTGGAAAAAGTCTATTGTGGCCATCCACTGCAACAAGCAGCTGCTAATTGCCCTCTAGACCTTCCTCGTCAAGTGGGTTGAGTCCATAGCAATATAAGGTCTACATCCCCGCAAGAACCCATCAATGCAAGGTTTCAATGCAACAAAGAATCTTCTGAAACATACAGCCCCATTGTGCTCTTCTCGTGTCCATCTCAACTACGCTTCCGGCATTGCTCGGAGTAGCCGAGCTCTATAAGTAGGTAGCCAATCATAGCTATCATCCCATGCCCCATATATCGGGTCAAGAGCCTTTTCTTTCCCTCTAACAACCCTCGTCATATGGGACAGTGAACTTATACTTCTTCTTTAGCTCATTTTGCAGCTCTTTAGGCCCCATTGTGGGTTTCTCCTTTAACCACTCAACCACTCGTTCAGCTACCCAAATATGTGAGGCCATTGTGTCGCCTCGACTTGTTCATCGAACCACAATTTGTATGCTTTGGTCCGTTTTTCTTCACCTGCAACATACAATAAATTCATTTAGTTAGCCTTATGTTAGATAAAATCAAACCAATCAGAATCACATGCATGTTTATTTACCTTACAACCAGTGTACTTTTTTCCTTTGCATGCATAAAACACCCACTTGCAACCCTTATGTGCTCTCTTGCATTTGGCTCTAAACCTGGACTCGTGATTTCTTGATCGTGCCAAAGGCATAGTCGTTCAAGACAACGATGATGGGTTACTGACCGACTTGCACTCATCCACATCTTCAAATACGACACCCACATCAATCAATGGATTGTCATCATCATATGAAAAGACACGAATATAATCATCATCATCTTCATCAACAATTTCAGCATCAGGATCAAAATCAAAGTCGAACAATCAGAATTAGAACACTCGGAATCGGAAGATGCAGCCAAGTCGGTGTCATAGCTGCTATCGCTTAGAACTTCCAAAGACTCATTGTCAAAGTATTTCCCCTCCTCATCATGATGTGCACTCTCTTTTGGCTTTGTGGGTTTTTTGGCACTAACTTTTCTCTTTGTGGATCTCTCATTTATGTGGTGGGATGGCTCAAGTAGGGGACTCACATTGGATGGTGCAGACCGAGATGCCTCCAACACTTTACTCCTCACCGTAGGATGCAACCTACGCTTTGTGGGTGAAAATTGGAGAGGCCCATTGCAATCATGAATCTGGGCATCAATTTGCACTACACCTTGTTCAAGGTTCATTTCAAACCACTCAAACAGCTTGCTCATCACTCTCTATCCGGATACATGCATCATCAATTGAACGCCACAATGTTATGTACTTGTTTCAAACCCCATTTGCATTTTTGACCTATGTAATTAACCAAATCCAAGAGAGAGAAATGATGATTGTCAACTCGCGAGTGAGGGCAATGTTTGTCTATGGCAATATTGCTTGGGCTCACCCTCCGGCAATGCAAAATATGACCCAACTTTGATAATAATTTTCAGATTCATGTGAGTTGTCCTACAAGTTCAACAAATAAGAGCAATTTAGCTAAATTTAATGAACATGTGTTAGCATTGCATCAATCTCCTAATCCAACCGAACAACCCCAATAGTGGTCAAATTCGGCAGTAGAAACTTACCCAACATCCATATTCGGAAGATTGATGCCGACTCGAATCTCCTGCATGCTTGCTCGCTCGTCGCACGACTCTGAATCTCCTCCCGCTCGCCCGCTCAAAGCCCGGGCGCCGCGCGCGCCGCACCGGACCCGACGCCGCCCGCCCTCCCGTGGCCCACGCTGCCCCGGACCCGACGCCGCTCGCTCGCGGCTCTCGCGCCGATGCCGCCCGCCCTCCTCGCTGCCCAACCGCCGCGGCTCGCGCGCGGCGGACGCTCGCCGCTCGCGGCTCTCGCGCCGACGCCGCCCGCCCTCCTGCTGCCCGCTCGCCCGCGGCTCGCGCGCCGCCGACGCTCGCCGCCCGCTCGCGGCTCTCGCGCGCCGCCGACGCTCGCCCGCTCGCCGCTTCGCCGGCTTGCGCGCTGCCGACTCCGCTCGCTCGCCCTGGACCCGACGCCGCCGGACACTAATTTTGCTTGGATCCCTTTTGCCTTTGCGTTAGGGTTAGGGATTGAGAAGGAGATGGAAAGGGTAATTTTGTCAATGTCTCGAGCACTTCTATTATCCATTCGCTTTTTTAATTTTTTTTAATTCTGAAAATCGGCTCCGACTAACCGACGGTGCAAATGAGGGTCAAATGGGAGTTTGGATCTGAAAAAATAGGGTCAATCACGCAAAGTCTAAAAAACAGGGTCAATCGTGCAATTGGGTTCGAAAATAGGGTCAACCACGCAATTTTCCCAAAATCTAACATATAGTTTTTTATATTTAAATAAATATTTTTAGTAAAATGAATGATCAAACATAATGTAAAAAAGTCTATAATAACAACAACTTTAGAACGGAGTTGAGGGAGTATGTTTGAACCTTATGAATTCTTTTATTTAGCAACTATAATTGTTGTAGCCATACAACTATAGATCATGCGGTTGGGAAACCGTATTTGGAGGTCATAAGATTTTGTCCGCCGGTGTCATTGGGAACAGTTTGGTTGGGACGCCGAGGAAGCGTCCGACCCGAAGAGCGTGTTCGGGATACCTATTGAGAGATACTAAGGCTATCTCCAATGACACACCGATCGAGACCCAAAATCTCGATTGGATGGTCGTGTACTCGAAGGGGTGGTACCCAGACATGTTTGTCTCCGACGGGAGGCCAAATCTAGATTAGGCGGGCAGGTTGGTAGTCGGAGCACAGGCTGGGGGTGGCTTTCGCGCGGCGGTGGGCCAAGCTACGACAAGGTAGGGCGGGCACGGTCGCGCGTGGCGGCGGTGGAGAGGGGCGACGTGCACCCGTGCGTAGCTCGCGGCAGCGACGATAGCGCGGGTGGCATGGGGCGCTAGGGGCCGGGACTTGGAGGCGCAACAGCATCGGTCGGGCAGAGGAAACACGAGCACGGCGGAGGAGGCTCAGCGGGCACGTGGCGTGTGGGGGGTGGAGGAGATGGCGGTTCGGTCGGGTGGAATGGAATGGGTGGCCGGGTTGAGTGATGTATTTGTGGGTGGCGAGGATGAGTGCTTGCTATAATCATTATAAATTTTTGAGTGGAAGTCGTATATTTTTGCACCTTGAGATATATCACATTTCCTACTGGATTTATCGTCTTATAAAAAAGAGTATGTCCACATACCACTTTTAAAATTCAAGTATGTGTATAAACTACTTTTAGAAACCTCAAGTATGAAGAGATACCCATTAATTTATGAGATACACACATGAGACTATGAGAGTAACTACATCTAGGAATAGAAATGAGCACTCACCTTTCTTCTAGTTCCAACCGGCAACATACTTTTTTTCCTTTCTTAATCAGCCTCCAGTATCCCTATACAACACTAACACATTAATTGAAAAGACACAATCGCATCAGCCATGAGGATCGTTCTCACTCCCGCCAAAAGCAACTGTTACGAGTTCGTCCTCCATGGTTGCCTACGCCTTCGAACTATCAAGCGTATGACATCATGACACGGCGATTCGGCAAGTTTTGTCGATGTCGAATGCCCCAACACATGTAACTATGACTATTCTCCTACAATAATCCTTAATTGTTATGCTAATTATTGCAAAAAATATTATATATATGTTATTGTCTAAGTTCTCACATCATAATAAATAAAATAAATTATTTTTTATATATTTTAGTTCTCACATTAATATCTTCTATGAAGATTTTTAAGATCTTGTAAAGGGACTATTTTCCTAATATTAATATTGCACATCAGATCCTATTAATTTTGCTTATGGTTGTGGACATCGCACGAGACAATCTTTTTAGAAATTGAACTTATTGAATAATTATTTAAGATCCAAAATGTCACAAGAATAGTTGAATGATTTTGTATGATGTTAATAGCCTTGTTACCGACTTCGCATAATAAATTTTAATGTAATAATTTAACATATTTTATATCAATGGTCTATTTTTGATATATTAGACTTTGCTATTAATAATAATCTTTAGTAAATTGTAATATTTATATCCATCCAACTGTTCATCGAGTTAATCCACATCGAGCTCAACAGCTTGCAATCATTCGTCAGGAACCTGAGCAACAACAAGGGGATGAACATGATGATCAACCAGAGAGTGGATCAAGCTAGTCCGCTATGTCGCCTATGATATCGAGGATTGCGTCGATGACTTTGCCCACAACCTCCAACTTGACTACATAGGAAACAATTATTGGTTCGAGATTCATAGGACCCTCGACGTCATATGGACATGTTGCCTCCGCCACCGCATTGCCAAAGAAATCAAGGTTCTGAAGCAGCGGAAACAATACATTGGTGAGTGTCGCGTCGTTAGGTGCAACATCGACAACCAAGAGCCCATCAAGAGAGGCTTGTGAGACATTACGGAGTGCCATGCTCCTGAGCACCAGTAGATTATCCACCAACTGGTCTAAATTTAGGAGCCTGTTGGATTATAGAGCGATGACTTAAAAAATGTACATGACTAGAACATATCCGACAAGAACATGAAGCTAGGTGCGCTATCAATTGCAGGATTTGGTGGCGTGAGGAAAACTTCCCTTGAGTTGAGAAAATACCTACCGGTGCATGTCATTTTGGGTTTATATATTTACTTGGTGGAGAAAATACTTAGGAAAGAGTTTGGTGTTGCAATATTCAGCCACAAAAGATTATTTGTTTCACCATCCCAAGTACTACTTTGTTCACGTTACGTTTGACCATCCATCTTATTAAAAAATTGAAGAAATATTATATATTTTGTTGAAATGTGTTCTATCACCAAAGAAACTTGAAATATAGTCTATATTTTTTATATTTAAATAAATATTTTGAATAAGATGAATGGTGAAACATAACGAGAAAAAATCAATGACGACAACAATTTAAGGAACGGAGGGAGTAACTCTTTAACTGGATACCAAATCACTAATATGCATTTTCTCCCTGAATATACTTGCTGTTGATTGATGAGGTATGGTCATCATCTACATGGCAGATTATCAGGAGGCACTTTTCTGATAATGACACTGGCAGCAGAATCATCGTTACAACTCAGTTCCCTGCTGTTGCCATGGCATGCTCCGCTAATGAAAACAATGATCATATCCATTACTGTTAAGGTTCTTTCTCGTGATGAGTCCAGAGCATTATTTGAGACGTACTGGAGATAGTCAACAACTAGGTCAGAACAAGGTTTCGAAGTATTCAGATAGAGTTTGGGACATATGCGGCGGTTTGCGGTTGTTACCATGGCTGGTTTAGTGGCATTCAAGCCCCTGACAGTCTCAACTTATTGGAATGCTATTTGTGATTCTCTGTTTCTAGGAAAACAATCGTTCTGCAAACCAGAGGATTTCATGAGAATCACTGATTACTGGTATATTGATTTGCCTAGTGACCTGAATACCTGCACTCGCTATCTAAATGTATTCCCAAAGGGTAAAATAATTAGCAGGAAGAGGCTGACAAGAAAATGAGTAGGAGAAGGATGGTGTGAGTCCGGAAGATGTTGCGGAGTACTTTGATCAGCTCATTGAAAGGAAGATTATATGACCTGCACAACACAGCATTAGTGGAAGAGTGAAAAGCTGTCAAGTCCATGATATGATACATGAGTACATTATTGCAAAGGCAGCTGAGGAGGGTTTTGTGACCGTGCATGGACACTGGTCTGCGGTGGCTCGCAGCAGAGAATTTCGTGGACGTGCCCTGCACAACAGTAACCCAAAGACAAAGGTAGCTGACGATATGAATTTGTCACATGTTCGCTGACCGACAGTATTTGGGAGTTTGGATGGGCTGCATTCACAACTTATTTGCTGGGACCTGTACCTCTCTGCTTGTCTTTCTTTCTGCATATGTTTGTGTCTTGTCGAGAGAATTTGTGCACAAGGGTGAGATGCCAGGATAGAACTCTTACAATTATTACAGTAACTGCCTCTCAGTGCTCCGCTCTTTCATTGAGGTGGTAAGCAAATAAGTTTAACATCTTCTAAATCTGACAGCATGAGGTAAGCAAAGAAAGTATAACTGGTTCAAAATCCGACAGCAGGACTGCCTTATTACGTGTTTTTTTTTCTTTTTGGGGAAAAAATTCTCTTCCTTTGGTAGGCTAGATAAGAAAATTAGTAGGGAGAAAACAGTCTCTTCGGTGGTACAAAAGCAGCTTCATAGGCCAGGTGAATCCAAGCTGCGACAGTTATCTCCGCCAACTAGCGGTGTTGGACCTCAGCGTCGATCAGCAACGTGCTGCGGTCAGCGGCCAGGACAGAGGGAATATCTCCAAAGACGAGGACTACTCCCGCTACATGCGTGCGGCGTGGATTACCCTCTGAAAGCAAAGCGCAGCCTGATGAGAAAGGGGAGCACGCGCATGCCGCCGGAGCAGCTCGACGAGCAGTCCCGGACCTCAACACCATCCTACCGGAGAAGCCTCAATAAGAAGGATGCGACGACGCCGACGAGTTCATTCCATGCCAGCCGATGCGTGATGACGAGACGATATTGCCGCGAAGCGGAGAGCCATGATCTGTAGCATAGCAGGTAGGGAAGCTGGTCCACCCGGGGCTGGAAGCCTGGAACTTGGTCATGGCGCTGCGCAGCTTTGATAGGACTGGGGCTTCTCCAAGCTAATGACAGACCGGGCAAAGGCATCCTCCTGCTTGGCTGCTGCCACGGCCCGAAATGCAATTCTAGGAGTTTTATCTGACCAGTAAGGTGCAAGTACCAGTACGGCATAGTACCCACAAGGCCACAGGTGTCCTACGGATGTAGCAATACAAATAGAAATTCGAACGAGGCTTCTCCATTTCTTGTCTGGATGAACTACTACATACACAGGCCTACCAAGTGTTTCAGCAAGCAACAAATAGGAAGCCCTTCGCTACAATAGCAACTGAAGGTGTCAATCCTAAACCATTCACATCCATCAGAACAGCATCAGCTGTACTACATCTACTAGCATTCTATCTAAACATTATATTGCACCTTAGCAAAGGACAATTGCTCAAGACAGTCAGTCTCACAGGCCAGAGCCATGCATGATTCCTCAACTGATTCCTATTCCCCCAGTCAGTCTCAGAAGGCAGAACCATACATGATTCCTCAATTGATTCCTATCCCAGGGTTTGCTGGCTCATCTCTCAGCAGAAACTCAACAGGCTTCTTGTCCACAAATGGGTACTGGTCAAGCTCATCATCGGTGAAAGAGTTTTCAGTCACCTTTCGTTTGTTGCCTACAGGGAAAACTGCACTTTTATAGACTATGAAAGTAAACTGAAATATTTACAAGAGATAAAGGAACTCAGCTAGTGAAATATGGTTCCCATATACCACAGAGAGATGGAGACTAACATGAGTTAGAGTGATGGCTGTTAATGTCTGGCAGAATCTCCGGTTCCAACTCCAGCCCATTCACTTCTTCAAAAAACTTGCTATCCTGAATTGTAAAGAAACAGATGCAATTACATTTCTAGTATAATAACACGCTGCGAAAGAGGTATGAGATGCAGTTACCAGGAACATGTGTCATGTTACTTATGCTTTTAAGTTACGACGGCAATAATGGAGCTATGCATAACAAAAGAAAATAAAATGATTTAAAACATATGTTAATATAGTCAATGGCCATATCATAGATGCAAGCAATCACTAAAAACTTAAGCCAGATACAGGTTTTCACTGACTCATAGACAATAGGGATGAAAAAACAAACAGAATGAGAGGGACACATCTTTGATGTCCATGTCACCATTATCCGTTTCATGGAAAGGTATATATAAGTAAATGAGAAGTTTTGCTTGTCTGGTTGCAGAGTTTGCATGGTCAGACTTACAGAAACAGAAATACGATGCACAGACACTGAAATACAATACATGCGGAACATCTGGGACAGTTGGACTTCACAAACAGTTCCTGACAGCTTTAAAACATTGTGCTCAAGGCATGTACCTTAGCTGGAAACATCGTAGGAACAAATGACACATCTGCCCAGCCCTGAACTGCTGAGATTACTTTCTCCACTTTCTTCTTGACACCTACAAAACATACAGTCAGCCATATTACCACTTACACAGACTCGAAGGGAAATAAAAACCAATTTAAAAGACTTGAATTCTTACGTTTGTCCTGCACATCCTCATCAAACTTTTGAGATTCATTTCCAGTGAAATGAGCACCCTCCAGTCCATCCTTAGCCCACTCATGACACTTTTTGGTGTCTTCATCTGCAAATATGGTTGTCTTTTGCAGAGCAAACTTCTCTTTCACGATGGACTTCTCTTTCAGGGCGGGTTTCTCCTTTACAGCAGTGACTTTAGTGCTGGAAATATTCTGAAGAGACTTCCGTTCAGAAAAGTTGGACAGATTCTTGAGAGGTTTCCGTTCAGAAATATTGGGCACATCCTTGAGAGGCTTCCGTGTAGAAATGTTTGACACATCCTTGAGGGCCTTCCGTTCAGAAATGTTGGACACATCCTTGAGAACCTTTCTTTCTTGACGCCTTGTTAATGACTTCAGTGGTGGTGCATCAGGCCTCTTGCCTGTGCATGTGGATCAAACAAGTTGTTCATTTGAAAATGAAATTGCATATTGCAAATTGATAATGTGAAAAGAAAGTCATCTCACCAATAACTATCTGTGAGTTCTCATCAAGAAAAAGAGCTGACTGAGTTGGGAAAGCCATAACAGAACAGAAACCTTTCTTTCTCTAATATAATATGAAGTGAAGTTTAACTGCTGGATCAAGGGACATTAATCAGAATATAGAAAAAAAACATAGACGAAGAAATGCTATTGTTTCATACAGGAACTGAACGATACTACAATATGAATATATGACCTGTGCAGGTGATAATTTATGATATGCTTGAAAACATTCACTATTAAATGAACAAAATCAGAGGAAAAGTTCATAATGGGCAGTGACCGGAAGAGGAGGCGCTTATAATCCATTAGGTTTCATGTCGTCTAATAGATAATAGATCTATTTTTTAACTTTGTTTATTCGAGTAAGCAGCCTGCCCCAACTTGCTTGGGACAAAAGGCTATATCTTGTTGTTTATTCGAGTAAGCAGATGGAGAGCAAGTTTCAGGGCCTTTAGTAGGTGCCAGATGACGTGACTATACTATCATTATACGAGCACTTTTCCTCCAAAATCTTTAATAGCACTCCCCATTGACATGGCCAGCATCAGGGTGTTTTGGTCTTTAATTTTTTCTTTTCCCAAACTCAAAACCAAGAAAAAGGAATGGGTTATGAAGACATTTGATTTTCCACATCTCAAATTTCGAAGACCGAAACGCCCAGGTGCTGGCCATTATGCCATGTTGATGGGTAGTGCTACTACTGTTTTGGGACCCGTGGCAAACCTACCAGTTGCAATTCCACTCCCAGAGATAATCTACCGCACAACTACACAGATCTGTAGCCATTTCCACACATACGAGCACAAGGACGCAAGAATGGAGGAAACTGAGAGCGGAAAAGAGTGGGAGGAGGGAGAAGAGGAAAACGAACCGTCTCTGGGTTGCACCTACTACCCACGAACCACCTCTGACAAGCCCTCGCACGGAATTGGTCGGCAGGACGGCGGTGGAGATGGGGACTGGTAACCCTAGCGCGAGAGCGAGAGGAGGAGGCGCAAATGAGAGAGAAGGCGAGAGGAGGCGCCAATGAGGGAGAACGCGTTACGGTGGAGATGGTGGATCGATGTTTCGAAAAAAGAAGTACGGATCGACAAGGGTAAATTTGCAGTTGCCGGTGTTTTGCCAAAAAAACATCAATATACGTACATTGTAATTTGCAAATGAATAGGCAATTTATCGGAAGAATAGTTTTCTTTAAGATGTATACTAGGCAATTAAATAGAGATTTGCTAGTTTACTGTTGTGTGAAAATTTGCTAATCTTTCACTAAGATTTTCTAGCCCTTGATCAAGATTGGATTGTCGTAAATTCATCGTCAACCTCCGGTCAACATGGAGCAAGAACTCGCGAACTCCTGAGGAAGAAGAAGAAGGAGGAGCATGGCGGTGGGCCGTGGCAACGGTATGACGAGGCGACAGCGGGCACAGTCTGAGGGTTGGCTTCCCGTGGAAGGAAGAGGAGGAGGAGACGAGAAGGGAGAAGGAAGAAGGAGGAGGGTTGTTGAATCTAGATTCAGTAACTGAAAAATCTGAGTAGAGATTAAGCAAATTTTCACTCAGTTATTCCCTAGACAGATAATTAAAGGAGTTGAGCAAAAACTTAAATTAAATCAAAGCATTTTTATTTCAAACAATTTCATCATATGCAAATTGTCATTTTAATATAAATGCATGAACTAATCAAATACTTGCATAAAGGGTAAGATCTATTAGCTTCCTTGATCTATTTATATACACACACTATATGTACAATATTGTAATGTGACGGCACCATTTCTTCAAATTAAGCTAAGATATTCCGTCAGGCCCATCCGTCGAGTCAATTAACATGTTTGATGTATTAGTCTTTTGTGCGACTTCTTTAGCTCCTATAAATTTGCTCAAATCCAATCTCAAATTGTTATTTTCTACAAGTTAATTTTCAAGTTTGATTGCACTAGTTTCTGTTGCAGCTAGAACTGAATTACAATGAACATGTTACTCCAAAACAAAATATGACTATGTTTTCCATTTTTTATTTTCATCCTGGGATAAAGATTAACGAGCAATATATTCATTTAAGCTAAGCATAATTCACTACAACTACAAAAAAAAAAGATGATATCTCGGGACTCATTTGATATCATCCGCAACTCACTTGGAGAACCTACTTTCGCTCGATAAAATGCCGGTCATAGTATACGACGGCTCTCATTTCACATCGGAGTTTGACGCGACAGTGAAGCATCCATGCTAAACGCAACAGAAATGGATCCCTGTCTTCCTAACTTAAGTCACTGGGTAGCGAGTCATTACATGTGGATCGTGCATTGCTGCTAGCCCACGTAAGTCAGCCAGATTAACATAAGTCACGGGAACCTCGTCTAACCGTAACCATCTTGAGACAAGTGGGACCGACAACGGTAACCACCACAGTCAGGCAAGGTCGTTCATGAATCATCCCTCCTTAACAAATTAGTTATAGGTGCAATGGTGTAAACATGCAATTCCTTCTATTTTATTGTGACTTAAAGATCCTTTCATTCCAAATACTTCTAAAATAAAGATAGACAATCGGGGAGGTGTTTCCAAAGTAGCACATGTGAAAATATGGAAGGAACAAGGAGTCTTTAGATTGATGGAATTGTATGTTTACGCCATTGCACCAAAATTTTATTTCCATCAAAAATTTCCCCGCTATCTAGTTAGCTTAGTATTAAATTAAAGATTTTGTTGCACCGTGGGATAGTGATAAGGCGACCTGATGTCAATGCCACAAAATCAGCTGTCAATAAAAGCTAAAAGGAAATAGGTTACTGACAATTGACAAACAGTTCATGAGTAGTATGCAGATAAACTTCGTGCTTGTGCTCTTTGATCACAAACTGAAAAGACAGCTTTGTTTCCAAGAGGAGTACATGGAGGTTGAAGAAGTAGAAGTTGGCTGGTTGGCATGTGAACATGTGTATCAACCAATGGCTCGGGCAGAAGAACTTGTCCCTAGTGTGCAAAGCTTCAACGGTACCATGGACGACGGGCCAATCCAATGATGTTTACCTTGTGCTTGTGTTTAGGCGGCGCTTGTGGATTTCTTGAATGTCAAATTTAGGGCATGAAAAGCTTCTTCAAGTATGCACCTAACTCAACCAACTGGCAGCTTACAGAAAATAAACAACATGATAACAGGGCCGCAAACTCGTAAAGCGCGTTTTTCAATAAGGAAAGCTGAAGAGCAACTTTACACATTTGAGCAAATAATAGCTTGTCCGCGCTGAGACTTGAACCGAATCCGCCTAGGTATGCGGAGAATACGTTTGTCTAAACTGGGCAAGCCGTTGCAACCCTTTTACCACTCTGTTATCTTTATGATGACTTGATCTACACATTCACATATATTGAGGAAACTAGAACCGACTTTTGACGAGAAGACAGCAACATTGAGTTTTTCCTTTTTTTAAAAAAAAAGAAAAATGGAATTTCACCTGTTGAGCACTTCGGATTCTTGTCCGATCCGCCACAGCTGTCATCTTCCCCAGCCGTCAACGGGACGAACAGGAAAAACCAGAGCCGTCCGCCGTACCGCGCAGGCGGGGATTGGACGGCCGAGATCAGCCGGCCTCTCCTCCTCAGCCCCATCACCCCGGTCCACTCGTTGGTTGCTTGCTCGCCGCTGCTGCTTCCTCCATTCACGATTAACCCGCCGAGCAAATCAGCCGCCGCTGCCGCTGCCGCCGCCGCAGTATAAAGCTCCACCCGCCCCGCGCCCTCCGCACCGCTCGCTGCCAGCTAGCCAGACCTAGTGGCGCGGCCACACCGCCCCGCCGCGGGCATGGGCTAGGGTTCCCGCGGCCATGGAGTGGGACAGCGATTCCGACGGAGGCGGCGGGGACGAGGAGGAGGAGGAAGAGGAGGAGTTGTTGGGGGCCGGGGAGGCGGTCCCGGGGTTCTCGCTCGCCATTGAGGGCGTGCTGGGCTCGTGCGGGATGGTGGTCTCCGACGCGCTGGAGCCCGACTTCCCCATCATCTATGTCAACCGCGGCTTCGAGGACGCCACCGGATACCGCGCAGAGGAGGTGCTCGGGAGGAACTGGTAACCGCCTCACCTTACCTCACACTCTCGATTCTGGCACCACATATTGGACCTTCCTGGTTGTGGGCTAGTTAGCTGCAGAATGGATTAATTCCTTACATCCTTTAAAGGAGGTGCGCAGCCTAGGCTTGATAGGCTATTGGCTGCGGAAAGTTATGTAGCGTACCTTGTTGCTGTTTTCTGGTAATTTCGTAGTCTATAGATGAACTCTTGATTGGAAATAGTTGGCTGGAAAAATGGTAGGAGCTAGCTTATAACACGAATAATGTCTGTATCGACACGAATAGTCAACCAGTAGGTTTGGGATTTGTGTGAAGGCCTGGGTGATTTTGAATTATTGTTACTGTTACTTGAACATCATGTGTCCTTCCATTCAGTTTCACGTCTGTTCTGTCACTAGTTCGATCTTACAGCAACATACTTTCATCATCTGGCTGTATATTGTACTACTATATTTTGAGCTAAGGATGCATATGTGTCTGTATCTTATGAAGATCTTGCGATGTACAGCATGCTGCTAAGGTTTTATTCCACCATAAAAATGTAGACATGTTATAACTTTTGCTCCTGCTGTTATGTCCTGTTACTTGCACCTAGAATATGTTGTTTGTTGACCCTGGACAAAATCATATCCAATCAGGTGACCTACACTTCATTAATAGTGGTTCTAGTTATAGACTAAGTAGGAAATGGCTTTGAAGAGTTTTGATTTTTAGTCACGTTTCTGGGTCTGGATTGATATGAAAGAATGTAGAGGAAGAACAAGCTTTACTTAATAGCATAAACTATTTTTTTATTACATATATGTCTATTTTTATCTGTTAAAATATATTGGTTGTGCTGACATTTTAATGTTTTATATGTAAATTAGAGTTGGGAGTTAATGATAAACGACTAGATGTAGCTGAATAAATAACGAATGTCTTCAGTGCTGTTTTTCATGTGATTTCAATGGTCATAAAGGTAGTGACCATTCATACTTCTTTCCGAGTTAAACAGTGAAAAAACTTTCCCTTCTGCTGGCTAGCACTATAGGCCCCACTGGTGGAGATAATGATCATTCATGTCTGTTTCTGGGCATAGTTTATATTTTGAGGCTTTGAGCTGTTTCTTTCTGTTCTAGTTTATATTTTATCCTTTGCTATTGCAACAACACACTGCTGCTCTGCATATTTGAGGAAAAACATAATGAAAGTGCATTGGGAGACTCCTCCATAAAGTAACTTGTGCTTTCCTGATATCATTTAATGGTTATGTGCACAAAAATAAGTATTAAATGTTTGCAAGTGCTAGTACTCAGCTGCTTTTGGAAAAAGGGTGAGCTTCATGTTTGCTAGTTCAGTCAACCTAAGATGGTTTCTCGCTTTTGATTGAACCTGCAAATAAAAAAAATAGTTTAAATTTTACATATAATGTTCACTTTTATGCCTTTGCTATTCTTATGCTGTCTTTTTCTCTCTCTTTCAGCCGGTTTTTACAATGCAGAGGACCGTTTGCTCAGAGGAGGCATCCCCTTGTTGATGCTGCAGTAGTTACTGGGATTCGGAAATGTTTAGAGGAAGGGATTGAGTTCCAGGGTAATCTGCTGAATTTCAGGAAAGATGGTTCTCCATACATGGCCAGACTGCAATTGACACCCATATATGGTGATGATGAAGCAATAACGCATTATATGGGCATTCAGTTTTTTGATGAATCTGATATTGATCTAGGCCCGCAGCTTGGCTCTGTGACAAAAGAACCTGCTAGATCTATGTGGATTGCACCAGATAACACTCCACGACCAAGTTCAGTGGGAAAGGGTAACTCCTGGGAACATTCCAATCTCTTCTTACTGAGTGAGGAGGTGCTCTGCCAGAAGATCTTGTCAAGACTGTCACCCAGGGATATAGCATCTGTAAATTCTGTTTGTAAGCGACTTTACCACATTACAATGAATGAAGACCTTTGGAGGATGGTTTGTCAGAATGCATGGGGCTGTGAGGCTACTAGGGCCCTTGAGACTGTTGCTGGATCTAGATCTTTGGCATGGGGGCGACTAGCACGAGAATTGACCACCCTGGAAGCTGTTGCGTGGAGAAAATTGACTGTTGGTGGTGCGGTGGAGCCATCTCGTTCCAACTTCAGTGCTTGTGCTGTTGGGAACCGTGTTGTCCTTTTTGGGGGAGAGGGTGTTAATATGCAGCCGATGAATGATACCTTTGTGCTGGATTTGAGTGCCAGCAAACCAGAATGGAGGCACATCAATGTGAGCGCAGCTCCTCCTGGTCGTTGGGGCCATACCCTATCATGCCTAAATGGATCACGGTTGGTTTTATTTGGTGGGTGTGGAGGGCAGGGGCTGCTCAATGATGTTTTCATTTTGGACCTGGATGCTCAACATCCAACTTGGCGTGAGATTCCAGGTCTTGCACCACCAGTTCCCCGGTCCTGGCATAGCTCTTGCACATTAGATGGAACAAAATTGGTGGTTTCTGGTGGTTGTGCCGACTCTGGTGTGCTACTCAGTGATACTCACCTCCTAGATGTAACAATGGAAAAGCCTGTTTGGAGGGAGATACCTGCATCTTGGACTCCACCTTCTAGACTGGGCCATTCACTCTCTGTGTATGATGGAAGAAAAATCCTTATGTTTGGTGGCCTAGCTAAAAGTGGCCCTTTACGACTCAGGTCTAATGATGTATTCACATTGGATTTAAGTGAAGATAAACCATGCTGGCGGTGCATCACCGGCAGTGGGATGCCAGGAGCAGGTAATCCAGCTGGAGTTGGCCCCCTCCTCGCCTTGATCATGTTGCCGTGAGTGCACCTGGAGGGAGAATTGTGATTTTTGGTGGGTCAGTGGCAGGCCTTCACTCTGCTTCACAGCTTTACCTCCTGGATCCAACTGAACAGAAGCCTACCTGGAGGATTCTAAATGTTCCAGGGCGCCCTCCACGGTTTGCTTGGGGTCACAGTACCTGTGTTGTTGGAGGGACAAAAGCAATAGTTCTTGGAGGACAAACAGGAGAGGAGTGGATGCTGACTGAAATATATGAGCTTTCTTTAACAGGCTCATTAGTTTGAAGCCCTGTCCATGCACCGAGCTTTTAGCTACTTGGAGCGCCTGAAGCCTAAAGTTTTCAATAGTGAAGCTGCGGAAATTGGGTGGGCAAATACTCTCACATCAGGGTAAACTTTGTGTGGAGTGGGACGATAACATTGAAGTGAATCAAACCTGGTTTGATTGTGCAATGTCTCGGTGTTGCCTCGCCTAGTCATGAAGTAGGACTTAGATACCACTGCTGTTGTTGTTTGCTTGGTCTACTATGATACGATAATTATCATCCATAACCCATGCTAATCTAAGCTGTTCTCATCAGATCTTCCCTGCACCGTAGAGATGCCAAAAGGCCTGGCGCTGTACAGTTGGAACTTTATGATGCAACACACACTCACTGTTTCAATGTCGGGCAAGTGACTCCGCCCTTTGCTGAACAAGTGATGTGTTGTTCTAGTTTTGATACATCAAATTTCTCCTTTCTGGAGAACTTGTAACACTGCACGAGTGGTCATTTTATTTCGTTCCGTACCTTGTACTTATAGCTGATAGCATTTTTCATGTCGATTATCGAATGAGGAATCTCAATAATTTCATCAAGCTTCATTTTTTGTACTTTTCCCTTTTGTTACCCTTTTTGACCAGGTGTCTTATGTACTCTACTTTTCCTGTCTACTACATGATCTGGCTTCAATTCAGTGAAGCTCCACCTGCTCGAGTTCGTTGCGCACAACAGGATTCCTCAAGAGTTATTTTTCCTGTATTATTTCCTTTTCTTCTATACTGCATTTTCCCCCAACCAACGTAGTATTAATGTTGATGTTAATATTTCAATATGTAAGTACTGGCTTTGAGAGGACCGTAACATATGGAGTACAACCAACTCTTTCGTTGTTATTATTGCTTTAAAAAGGGGTAATAAAGGCCATAAAGTTCATAGGTAGTTCCAGCGTCAGGAATATATAATTCAACAATTGAAGTCAATCAGAACCAAGTAGACACAACGGAAGCAATCAGAGAGCAAAGTTGTCGATCAGCGTGAGATTCCTTGAGAAAGCATATAGTCACATTCAAAATGTTTCCAACATTTTTCACTAAAGGATGGGAAGGATGAGAAAACACAGAACATAGGAATCGGTAAATCTACAAGAATTTTTCCATTAAAAGTTGTTGCCTTTCAGGGCAGTGTTTTAGGTACAAGGAAATTCCAAACAGCAAGCCTGATGAGCATCGCTATGAGGTAGGAGCTAATATTTACATCAAAGAACCTAAAATGATGAACCTGCTGTGAATCAACGGCAAAGAAGTTTCCTGCTATATTATCTGCACATGAAATTTGGGCTGAGAGCTTCTGTGGAGACGTTTTTCAAAAAGAAAACGTAGAGATGAGCTGAGGTGATACAATTCTGATTGTTGTTGCATCCAAAACAAATGGCTTTCCTATCTTTAACCACTTGATCCTAGAAGTGCGAATGCCGGTTTACAAATCTGGGATCCCTGCATAGTCAACACAGAAACAATAGAATGTTTATCAGAAACTTTAGTTTTAAAAAAACCTTCTAGATTCTGTGTTACTTGTGCTGACTTGTCAATAATATATGCCCAAGACATTTCTGAAGAAATGAAAAGGAATTATTCTGCAGTGAACTCTTAAGGAAAAACTATAGTACTGAAAACATCTTTTTTCAGTTATCCACGAAAATGTGTATGCCCACAATGTAAATTGTGCTCAACAGAGAGTAGGGTACAATAGAGCTGTAAAGATCCAAACGTTAGTCAAGTGATGTGCAGACACTTAAGGCATGACTCATGGCAACGGAAATTTCATGATTATAAATAAGAGCGGTCATCCAAATATGACTATGTAAAAGTGTATACAACACTCAGGATATTGAAGCAAGCAACATACTGTGTTGATGTATTTTCATCTCTGCATGTGTTTAGCATTCCAACTATATAATCACCCAGAAACAACAAAAATAGGAACAGAAAACTCACAGACCTATAATGACTTGCTATTCTCCTGGATGCTGCAACCCTAGGCATGGCCCCTGTAACAATATACTCATCATCAATTTCATCAAATCTAGATTCTCTCATGTCAATAGATCTTCTGGGAACTTCAAGAGAAAAGCTTTCATGACTAGATCTATTTCTGCTTCTCCTTCCACTAACTCTACTTTCCCTTGCTCTTGCCCTCCTTCGGCCACCTGAAGATCTACAGAATGCCTTGCAGAAAAGACAGGATGTCCACCAGTTTCCCCTGACCCTGCGGAAAACTTCGTAGTCATCTCCTCCAGCTTCATCATCCCCATACTCGATAATATAATCGCCTAAAACTATACCATTTGGAACCTGTGCATGTATTGTGCTCAAGACGTCTATTATATCAGAGGATTGCTGCAAATTCTCCCAATCAATCTGACGAGCAGGATCAATTTCCGAAGGGCGTGAATTTGGATGTTTTTGTTGGGTGTGCTTCTGAAGCTCATGGAAATTACCAACATATGAACAGCAACTCTCTTCGCAGCATCTCTTCTTTTGATTAAGATGAAAACGAGCCTCATCAATAACAAACCACCCAATCACATCTCCTCTACACAATGGGCAAGCTGGACGGTTATTTACATTAGATGAAATGATGTGAATGCTATTAACAGGAGCCACAGTAAGAGATGACACTTTCACATTGACTGGTAGCCCATGAGCACCTTTAAATCTCTCAAGACAATTTGAACGAGTCTGGTCTGTGTCACATATGAACGGTCTACAACCCTTCTCGTAAGAGGTGCACCTAAGTAAGACTGCATTGTGAGGGGAATCCAGACAGATTGGACATGTAACATCCTCAATCCAACTTTGATCAAACTGTACTTCCAGATCAAAGGAGGTAGGCTTGACTGCCTTCTTCATCACTAAATTCCTTGAACCCATGATGAATTCCCAAGGTAGACTGCATGGCATTAAAGCAACAAGTTAACACAGAGATCTCAAATCAACAATTTAACACATCATCTCAATTCCCCACAAGCAATAAAGCAATGGCCTTTGCTTTCCATTGCTACTCAATAAATACCGATACAATACAAGAATATGATATACTTGCTAAAGGTTAAAATAGATGTAGGCAGTCATTCTAGAGCTTGTACAACCAAACATCCAAAACAGGGTTCACTATTTAGCACCTCACTTGTTGAAGTAATGATCAACAACAAGTCATCAAGCTCCTAAGTCTAGTTTCTGGGGGCTTCCCTCGTTATGTTCTCCGTTCAAAATAAAAAAAGAGTTTAGAACGAAATTATGCCAATTACACATCTAGGGCGTGAAAAGGTACGAGCTATAAGGCTTTTGCTATTTTTCCAAACATTTCATGTCTACTGATGAACCCTCACCAAGCAGAAACCATGTTACCACGACTTTCGACTTAACAAATCAGTCAAATGCTAAAACAATCAAGGACCTTCGCATGGTTCACCGCATCAGATGCAGTAGTAAATCAATCCAACATACCAGTTACCAAATGGTTAAGAAGCAAAAGGAAGAAGAACAAGAGGAAACTTTCACCAAATCCTTACCCCTAAACCCTGTATTCACACGAATTCGAGGCACGGCCTCAGGAAAGATGCAAGGTATGGCTCTCAATCGAATATTCGAATGCTACTGCTAAGTGCTAACTACAAGTCAACTGCACGACTGAAAAATTCCTTGAAAATAATCACAAACAAGCACCAGAAAAGAAGAGGAACACGTGACAGTCGCGCAACCGCCGACCGCCCAAGAATCACCAAGGAGTATGTGGGGCGATGCATACCTCTGCAACCCGGCGAGGTGGGCAGGGTTGGTGGCGGAGAGAGACCCCGGAAACGGACGCCAGAAAGTGACGAAGTGAGGTGGGACGTCTTCCCCTGACTCCCAACCTCTCTACGGTGAGTGAGGTCAGGACGCAGCCGCTACGCTTGTTCAACTGCTCCGAAGCCACAAGGAATCAGGGGCACGAAGACACGGCCGACGGCGAGCTAGCCGGCCATGGGAACACAGCAACAGAGAGGAACGGATACCAAGGACCGTCTTTGCTTTCTACTGCGAAGAGTAGTTCTTGGAGCTAGAGCAAGATAGTCTGCAGGGTCGCCGTCGCCGGAGCAGCTGCCGGCTCAAAGGAACGGAGGTGGAGGAAGACTAGAAGATGAGGAACGGCGGGATTGATTTTCCGGCGCCGTTGGTTCGATTTGGTAGAGCATTTCTGGAAGCAGAGAAGTCGTTGCTTTTTAAGATTTTTTTAAGTCTCTCGTGGAGCCCACTATAAGTTTGATGAAGTGAGGACTCAGGACACTTAGGAATTAAACATTCTCTTTTATTTTGATAGGGAATTAAACATTCTCAATAATAAGCAGGTTCTTTCCACCAGTTTGTATGGCTTTCCTTTTGACGTGATGGGCCATGTCAGTGTGATGAATAAGAAGAGAGTATTTTTTTTACTAACAACGAAGGTTTCTTTTGGTTCTTGAAAAAAATGGCTTTTACTTCCTTACAAGACAGGAATTTGTATCACAAAAAAATAGTCCCCTTTGCTATCTCAAAGGCGCGTGTGCAACATGTAATTTGGTTATTTCTTGAGCGTTCACGTTTCAACCACTGCAGATGGAATATCAAATCATCCTGAAAACAAAATCTGTTGCACAATAAGGTTCAGAGCAGTATGTGTTAAGAACTCTTCTGCCGTACTAGGACACTATAATATGCGTGTCCAACAGATGAAACGTCAAGCATCAAATGCATGCAACAAATAAAAAGGAAAGACGAAATAAATACTCCAAAAAGTTCATCTTAAGAAAACAACTATTGAGTTAGTCTCGAGGCTTTCAAATCCGATCTGCTTATTTTATTTAATGGCATAGATGCCAAGGGAATTGTTTCCCTATTTGATTATTTAACACAGTTGGTGGAGAAAAAATGTTGTCGACGATGACTGCATCAACGATGCATTATCAGGTGAAGCATCCAGACAGTCTCAAAAAGCTAGGCGAAAAAGAACTCTTACTGTAATCTTCCCTAAAAAGTGTTGCAAAGCTTTTGTCGACATCGATCAATGCTAAACTCCATTTGTTCAAGCATCGAATCGGTATATTATTCACCAATGATTCAGCGTCCCCGTGCAAATATTTGATTATTCAGTGCCTTCATTTTCCAAGATCCATAGATGGTATTATACATAGTTAAATGTGCATAAATATTTGATATATATTTAACACCTTAAAAGGCAGTATAAGGGCACTTTCAGTGACCTCTAGATCACCAATCTCACTTTTTTGTTTCCTTCTCAAGTCTTAGTTTGCAAAGACAATGAAAAGGTTAAAAGTGAAGAGGAAAAAAGAAAGGAAGAAAGTAGGTCATTGTGTGAAAAGAATCAAAACGATGTCAGCAAAGGGAGGTGACTCTTGGAATGTCGTGATGACCGTTTAGCTGAGTGGTTTCTAGCACCTTTGCAACGCTGGGAGTCCGGGACAATCTTTATGCGAGAAAATTAGAGGGGCGTTTGATTTGTTTCTTAGGTTGCTTTCATAGTTTGACTTGCACTGATTAAATTGATCAATTGTTAACTTGAACCATTTTGGTTTTACTAGTAAATATAATTAAAAATATATAACGTCTGCAAGTTTACAATCGAAGCTCATTTACAGTCACATACACGCCCTTCGGTTGTTCTGGCTAAGCCGCCGAACAAAAGTCAACTAAAAGAAGGTATTCTCTCCGTTCTAAAATATAAGTATTTATTGACCTTTCAGAATCACATTTAACCACTTGTCTTATTCGAAAAATATATAAATATATAAAAACAAATCTATTACAGTTGACATATATCTAACAATAAATCAAAATATAAAAAATAATTAATGTTCTTAAAACTTTTTTGAATAAGACGAACGGTTAAACACAATTATGAAAAGTCAACAAATGCTTACATTTTAAAACGGAGGTAGTAGCGACTATATTCCGCTGATTCATCTAGGAGAATTGGTTCGGTTATATCCTATTTTGATTTTCTTCGTCTTATTAATCTCTGAAGTATTTCTCTTTTTCTAGGTATCATGTTTCAGCAAAGTGACCCTTAAGTTACTTGTGATTGAACCAGCTCGCCTGTTTTTTTTTTAAGAAAATAATATTGACCCTGAATCTTAACAGATCTGTTTCTATAGTTACCAACTGACTAATGTAAAACACTTTTACAATTTTAATGGCCACAGCTTCCGAAAGGTTGAAATCAGTCTCCAAAATACTCCGCACCAAACATTACGAAATGAAATACTCCACAAATAGATTGTAATGATCATTGACCAGCTACCTAATGTCCTTGTTTCTTTCATTTTTAGAAAAGTAAGCCTCCATCAACTTTTCATGATAGTTCCTGAACAGCAGTGTATGCATATATGGTACCTATCAAACAACTCAAAAAGTACAGAATCATTTATATCAGTTGGGCTAGAAGGAGATATGGAGACTGATCGAGATATGTTAACATCGTAATGGAGTCAAAAGGAGAGTCGGATTTTTCGTTTGTCTTGCCTTTATTCTTCCTATTGCGAGCCAACACTTTTGTTTCAGAATTATATAGTCCCACGCTTCGGTTATCTGTGCACATTAAAATCAACTCCCATTTTTATAATAGAGCTATTGCATAATAACCATCGTTTTGAACTCCAATTACGTTTTTCATCATCATTATTCAGATTTTACAAAAATGTACCATCACTTTTTGAATGTAAACAACTAATATACCACAAGTCTGGTGTGCTCTAACGGTGTTTAAGTTGCTTGAAGAAAGATGAAAATACCCCTTTGAAATTTTATCATAGTTTTGATGTGATTCCACAATAATTGTGATATGAGATATTGGAATCATTTCAAATTTCAAAATCTGCACAGATAATAGGTGTGATCCAATTTTTGACGTGTCACTCCAAGTAACTCGTGTCCATAAAACTCCCATTGAGATTGATCTGTGCGCAGACCTCGCCTGCCACGTGTGCCCAGGCCCCTGCTTGCGACGCGTCCCTGCTGGCTCCGCCCGCCACCCCACTCTGCTGGCCTAGGATTATGGGTTCGAGAGCTACAGCGCCAGAGGTATAGTCGGGTAGGCGAGAGAGAGAGAGAGAAAGTAGGGATGGAGACGACCTTTGATTTTTTTTTCATGGTTTTTTCTTTTTTATTTCATGGCTGTAGAAAGTGATGGTTAATGGTGTGTTTAGCTTGAAAAAATAATAGTAATTAATGCAAAATATTAAAATCAATGATGATTCTGCAATTAAGCTCCAGAATTGTGGCTGAACCGTCATGTCCCTTTTATAATCTGTCCTTGTGCCGACAAGTATTCTGGCCACAAGGTTTCACAGATCTTGCTCCACGTGGGCACAGCTGACACGTTACTCCAACAGGAACACTTCCAAGTACACACGTGTTAAGCATGTGCATGTGTTACAAAATACTCCTCAAGAATAAAAGAATGGAGGAAGTATGTAAACTGCAAGTCCTGGGGAGTTTAGCACTGACTGAAATCAAAATAATTGAAAGTTTCAGTTCGGCACGTATCAGTTGCGGAGGCAGAAGTCCTTCAATTACAAATTGCTATCACTTACGTGCAAGGTATGGATGGGTTAATAGCTTACTCAAGGTTGGGCAGCTCACTTTCTTGTGTACTATAACAAGCAAACTACGAGAGAACCACCTATAATTAACTCGCAAAGGTTTAGTTACGTGCAGCCTGCCAAGAGGTTTCATCGTAATCTTGCATCAGCATATTTTTTCTATCTAACAAAAGTATAAAAATGACAGTACTTTGAATCAACATCTTCAAATTCTGGGCATGCCATCATCAATTACACCAAACTTATCTCAATGTCGGACAAGCAGCGGCTCCTGATATTTCCCCAACGTGTCCTTCTATCTCAAATACGTTTTTCCCACCGAGAAAACCCAAGTCATCGCCACCCGAATCCATGTTTCGTCTCCTATCACGATGAATCTCAAGCTCTAAGCTCTCTTTGATCAGTGCCACCACATCGGTCATTGTAGGTCGCTCCCTGGAGACTTCTTGCTTGCAACGCAATGCCAAGTCAGCGACTTTCCAGACAGAGTTGATGTCGTAGTCACCTCCCATCCTCGAGTCTATGATGCCCTCCATAGTACCTTGGACAAGGTTTTGGTGCACCCACTCCCCAATGTGGATGCTCACACTTTCGTTTATTGGGACAACAGGGGCATGGCCTGTGATGAGCTCTAGAAGAACGACACCAAAGCTGTAAACGTCACTCTTCTCGCTGATCTGGTAAGTCCGGTAATACCTGGACAAGATGGGTGGCATACAAGTACATAGTTTAGTTGTTTTTTGTAACGATGTTCAAAAGATATTTTCATTCTAATAAGACCATAGTACTCTTCAATACAAGGCCATAGTCCAATTGTTTTTTGGTAAAGATATTCAAAAGGTATTTCATTCCAATAAGACCATGTTACTCTTCAATACGTACTCAGGATCTAAGTAGCCCATTGTACCAGCTGATTCGGTGATTATATGTGTTTTTGAGTCACTAAAACACTTGGTCAAGCCAAAATCGGCAATCTTAGCACCATGATTTAAGGTCAAGAGGATGTTCCTGCTCTTCACATCTCTGTGAATCAATGCTGGCTTACATGCGACATGCAGATACTCCAGACCTTCAATTAAGAAACAAATACTTATTCCTGTAACAACATACAAGCATTAGGGAAATTCAGTACCAGATAATTATGTTCTTACCTTGAGAAGCATCAAGGGCGACTCGAAGGCGTTGCTCCCAAGTGAGTGGTTTACAACTAGAAGTATCTAGGCATGCCAAAAGAATTTGAACAGTCAGTTAACTAAGAAGTTCAAGAAAATTTCTAACTAGGACACCAAAAATAGGAATTAGTTGATATAACAATCTATGAAAAGCTAAGATGAATAACCTCTCAGATGATCCTCCAGGTTCCCTTCAGGCACATATTCATATACAAGGGCTAAATGATTCTTATCCTTGCAGTAGCCAATCAAGGAAATCAAGCTCCTATGGTGTATCCTTGTCAAGTGTTGAACCTGCAACATAACTTAATAACTTATTATGTTCAGAAAAAAAGTTACGCGGACCATGCATTAATGCTGATTAGCCTAATTTTATGTGCGGAGCTATAAGAAAAACCTAGATATGGAGAAACCTAGATCTGGATGTTAAGGGCGCGCGCAGTTGAGGGCGCAGTTCAATTTCCGATATTACATAGAAAGAATAGGAATGGTGTTTTTTCTAAGGGAAAGAATATGAGTAGTGTTGAGAAACATAAACTGCTCCAAATTGATTTCCTTCTACCTCAGCCAGAAACTCTTTACCCCCTGTGACGATGAATTTGACCGAAGTTTCACAGCAACTGGGTTTCCATTCTCCAAGTGACCAAGAAAGACAGCTCCAAACCCTCCTTTGCCAATTTCTTGGCCAAAATTATTTGTAATATTCTTCAATTCTCTGTAAGAGAATTCTCGGTTCTGAAGTAAAGCCATTTCATCTTTACAACTAATCTTCCCCTCAGCTGCATATATGTGGAAAAATGTGTTTGACAATAAATACCACAATAGTGTCACACACAAGAAATCATTATTTCCTCCTTGATGTATTACCTTTTTTCTTGAGTTTTTGTTGCAGCAGAAGAACCAAGGTAACAAATAGTGCAATGACCACAACTATTGGGATGATTATTGCAGCCATAATTGGTCCCTCAATTTTCTTTTTACCTGATCCACAGGCAGTACTATCTCCACATAAATTTCCATTATTACCAACCCTGGTAGGATCAGAACGTATGGAACAAATAACATCAAAATATGCTTCCATAACTTAACTACCAATAAAGAGATGTGTTCTACATATTTCATTTATTAATCATATTTAAATACTAGCTTGTCAAAGGTAAACCCAAACTATGGTATTTTTACTCCCAAAAACCTGCAGGAAAATAATCCCATACAAATGCATTGAGAGAGAGAGTGGAAGTTGAATATCGTCCATCCTTACTAGCGTAAATGAAAAGGTGAAAAAAAAACAGATTATTCTTTTAGATTAGCTATCACAGTGCAGTGTCCTAGCCCTAGTTTTACCGAGAAGTACAATGAATACCTGGGAAAAGCATGCCTTCTGCTTCTATATTAAATGGGCTGTCTACAGATTCTACCATATTAAACGAACATTATTAAAATCGAATACTATTAAAAAATAACCACATCCTGAACTGAAGCATTTTGAAGATATCGGTAATCTGAATATTCTTTTCTGAACAAACATACCATTTCGCTCTATAATTTAGTAACATGAGTGTATGAAAGATACCTTAGTACTAGAGTTCCATTTTGGGATTTATGAAGAAGACTATAAGGAATTGGTCCACTTAGATCATTGCTGGAGAGATCCCTATAAAAAAGATTATGTTATACGAAAAAACTATTCTG
Source organism: Chloris gayana (assembly GCA_031894775.1). Lineage (NCBI taxonomy): Eukaryota > Viridiplantae > Streptophyta > Magnoliopsida > Poales > Poaceae > Chloris > Chloris gayana. The sequence continues at coordinate 964,890 of JAUNZO010003024.1, read as the reverse complement.
TTAAGATTCCCAGAATTGAAGAATACATGTAGTAAGACTTACAAAAACACTAGTAATGGAAGTTGCCCAAGAGAATTTGGAATAGGACCAGACAAGTTGTTGTGTGACAAATCCCTGGGATAAGGTAGTTATTGTGAAGAATAACTTAACAGAATGGGGAAGTAAAATGTTTCAATCGTGCTAATTTATCAACTTCATAGCTGAATTGAGGAAAAATATTTCACTAAAAACTGCAAACTGGTTATCACATATCTGTCCTAGAACATATATTTCATCTCATTAGTCCTTAACCATTTATTTCACGTGGTTAGTTTTCTTAACATACAACTTTTTAGTCTTTTGTTGAGACATACAACGATAAACATAATTTTTAAGCACCCAGACTACACAAAAGATCAATCAATGTAGCATTGCAATAGGCCATATTTACATGTTAAGTATAATACTATTAATATGTATCTGGCCTATATGGGCCATGTAAGCCAGATACATAACAATAGTACTATAATTAACATTGAATTTGTCTTGGATGCCTGGAAATCCTTCATAGACAATTTATTTTGCTTCAAGAAATATGTCGTTTAAGTAAAAACTATTTCGAACAGCACAAGCATGAAACATAGTAAAAGGAAAACTGAACTTTATGAGAAAAGCATGCGGAGGATTCAGTTTTGCTACTAGTATAAATAAAAGATCTATTCTGGAGACATTTGAACTTGTACAGTAAGGTATTCTGAAGAAGTTACAGGTACTGTAGTGCTTTCAGATCTCCAAAATAAGTAGCAATGGGACCAGCCAACCCATTGGATGACAAGTTTCTGCAAATAGTAGTGATGACGACGACAAATGAATCAGGAGCAGTTAGATCTCCAATTGACATGTTATAATATTTCTTTGAAACTTTGAAATATTTAACTGATAAAAGACACTTTTTCTCTTCTCGTCACATGTGGTTTCAACTTACAATGATTTTATTCTTGATAAACTTGATGAAGGATAGGTACAGTTCAATCCTATCCATGCAAATGCCTTTGGAGCACATGGATCACCCATCCAGTTTTTCTTCACATTGAAATGATCTTGGATTGCCATCATGGCTGAAGCTGGTATGGAAGAACAATAGCAAGACAGACATTTTAAGATATAATTACAGCTAAACTGTCAATGTGTAACAGACGAAAAACAGCAGCATAGTTGGTTGTAATGCATCAAATACTGTAAGATCTAAGAAAACTTAGTGTAGTAATGTTAATTCCTGGTGAGACTTTCACATTCTGTATTAAATTTGTTAAATCATACCATCTCCAGGGTCCGTTGCAATGTCACTTATTGGTTTTGTCAAGTACACCTCCATGGCATTGAGAATAGGTGGAATTGTTGCATTTTTTGTAGCAACGAGTAATACGCTATACCTTGGCAGTCCCTGTACAGTACCAGACAAGGAATCGGCAAATAGGAATCGTGGAGTGTAAGGTTGTGTGTTCCATGTACTGTTACTAACAATGACATCAAACTGTCGCAAAGCATTGCTGGGTATATTCTGCAACTCAGCAAAGTATAATATAAAGACATATCTTGAGCTGATATTCACTGTGGGATCAGATGGGTCCCAAGAGAGATCTATTCTTGAGCCATTTATAGGGGCTGCAGCAGTTTGCATGACAGCTGATGGCACATCGTAAGCATCAGTTAGATAGTTTTCAACTAAGGATGTTGCAGATATCTCAGTCCAGCTTGGGACTGTGTCATACGTGGACCAAATACGATCATGGGGATCCAATGGATACCTGTTTAGAGTTTAGACCAATGAAATGAGTTTAGGCCATCTTAGCTTATATGTTTATCAACCAACAGAGTGATTAGAATGATTGAGTAAGTAAATTAGATACAGAGAATCTAAAACTGACCTAACTATCGAATTGTCTGTGGATCCCATGTTGAACCTATTGGAATTAATCATCACAAGAGATTGGCTAACATTTGCCTCTGGATAAAGATTGCTCTTCAGTGGTCTCAAATCCAGTCCAGAAATAAACGGTGTTCCCAACCCTTTGTTTACCAAACAAACTTGCAGGTAATCAGCAGGAGCCACCACTATGATATCCATCCAATTAACTGCACTTGCATCATTGAACATGACTTCATGCCAATAACTTACCCCCAGGTACAGATCAAAGACAGGAAGTTTGTTCAGGCCATCATAGTTTCCATAGTAGAAGTCAGCACGAACGAAGTACTTGTTTCCGGCGACCAAGGATCTCAAGGTATAGCAATTCCGCGTGCCATCTGGAAAGAAGCGGACATTATAATTGCGCTGCGCTAGTGATGGCTTGATGTACTCTGGGGAGATGTTGCGGTTTGCTCCTGAGCTGATGAAACCATGGTCTGAGACATATATTATGCTTGATCTGAGATCTTGGTATGAAGAGTTTTCTGGTGTACCACAATCAATGCTAATGAAACCTGAACACAAAACACAGTGAAAACATTGGTCTTTACACTGTACATTCATACAATCAACTATGTGAAGCATACCTATGGAGCATCACATGATCACAACAACTGTTCTTCATCTCAACATATATAGTTGCAGAATCAGGAACAACGCACCTCGGTTATCAGGCTGGCCACTGGTATACTGCAAGATGCAGAACAGGAGAATGGCAACAGGTAGCTTCATCCTTCCCGTTCACCTTGGAGAGCACTGAACGTAAAGAGAGTGAGAGATGAAGACAATCCAAGTATATTTACAAGGCATGTCCATGGGACTAAGCCTTTAAGGAGTATTTATACATGAATATGCTTACTAGGTTGCCCTATGCCGCAATTCTGGGGCAAGTAAGTCAATATACAGGAATTAGGCCAGAAAAACTCCAGTAATACATAATTATGGCCCACCAAGGCACCAATAAAGAAGAGACATGTACGACATTCTCGCAACTAGTATTCATAATTGATCAGACTGTTTTATTTGCCAATCGATTTTCTCATCAACTCAACAAATGAACCTACTGTTGATGTGGCTCAGTTGGTGGGTCAAGTGGCATTGGCAGGGAATTTCAGAAAATGTATCAAGGCAGTGAGTGTTTCTCAGGAATGCAACTGTCCTGAGACAAAGCAGAAACAATGGCATTCCAATCTGGAAATTTCATGCACGAGACCGGTGATGCTGGCATGGCTTTACTGTACCGGTTAAATACTCATTTGTCGCTGTCTTGTGGTGCATAAATTAATGACTGCATATATAGCACCAGCATATTGATCCAGTACAATATACTAAGGGGGTGTTTGGATGGTCTAGTTGGCTAAAGTTTAGTCACCTAAAGTTTAGCCAACTAAAGTTTAGGAGATGCATGTTTGGATCAATGACTAAAGTTCATGACTAAACAAAAAGTGGACATATCTAACCCTCAATAAATGTTTCTCCACCTTTACTTTTTCTATCCCTAACATGTGATGAGGGGTACTTTTGACTTTATTTGTCTTTATCCAAAGTTTAGGAGAGTTTAGCAAGGTTGAGATGACTAGTGGTCTAAAGTTTAGAAGGTGACTTGGCTAAAATTTAGAAGGTCATGTTTGGAGAAAAAGTAGCTAAACTTTAGTCAACTAATGTTTAGAAGGTGGATCCAAACAGGGCCTAATATAAGATGATCTTAAGGAATCTTACAAGTGGCACATAAAGATATAATTGGGGGTCAGAAAAAGCTACGCTAGTTGTTGACTTGACAATGGTATCCGACAATTTTCCTGTCTAATGTCCCGGCGATTGGCCCTGAACCTTCTACTCGCTTGATGCTTTACCAACAACTTCGATGGAGAAGGTCGTGGCCAGGTGATCCAATCCAATGGAGCCTACATGTACGGAAAAGCAAACTTAACGCGGCGACCACGCACCTGACCGAGACGAAGAAGGTGCGCGACGACCTCGGAGACCATGAGGTCGGCACGAGCAAGCCCGCCCTTGTGGACGACGACTTGGCGTCCACGCTCAGGCGAGGCCGGCCTTCGGACGCCAGGCAGTGGCCGGCAGCAGCCGAACGAGGGAGCCACCATTTCCCCTTCCCTCTCTTGACCTCGGTCGTCGGTGCGCATGTCGGCGCGCAGTGAGCGAGCGGCCCACCGGCGCAGAGCCCTCGGTGCGCATGTCGGCGCGCAATGCGCGAGCACATTCAGCAGATGGAGTGGGTACCACAGAACATTCGCCGAATGCCTCCAACCGCGACGGCGATGGCGAGGGCAGTGGTCAGAGCAAGCGGCGGCGGCGGCATTTCCTCGAACACCGGTAGAGCAACTGTTATGTGGCACGGAGGGGGACTCGATGTCCGATCCATCAGCGGCTCGGCCCATGACCCATGTCTATTGGGCCGTTGTGGCCGACATTTGTGGCCCAGATATCAGCCTTTTAACCCGTAAGAGTTGAAGCTCACTCTCGTGTCTCGTTACCGCGTGAAGAGGAACCTCCTTCATTCCATCGTTCGTGCGACGAATCATAATAACGAAATTAAATCGTACAAAGAAAACAGAAAATGAATTCAATTTATACACAGCTGTGACTTGACTGAAGTATATTTCCCTCCTTTTTTTATGTGCAAAACATGAAAAACAAATCAGCTCTAGGAACGAAGCAACAGAAAGAATCGATCCATTCTCCTAAACCGGTATACCGCCCCTCCCCTTTCGTTATTTCCCACCGCCACCGTCTCTGATCTCAAATCTCAATGGATGGACGGAGAATCTCATCTAATATCATCATCAATTAAAGATCCGCCTCCGTGTCCGGCTCCTGCCCCTCCATCTGCATGAGCTTGGCGAAGACCCCGACCATGGGCGCGGTGTTGTAGGTGCAGGCCTCGGTCTGCATGTACGCGCCGCGGTGGTCGCTGAACACGTCCTCGCCGTTGGGCCCACCGACGACGGCCCCGACGAGGTCGTGCGGGTTGTGGTTGCCGGCGCTGTACCAGGAGTCGAACCCCTGGAGGCACCCGATGAAGTCCCGGTCCTTGGTGTAGGACGCGCTGGACGCGGCGCGGTGGTGCACGCGGCGCGGGTAGGCGGCGCCGTAGCCGACCAGGTAGCTGGTGCGCATCGGGTTCGTGCCCAGGATGTAATCGGCCTGGGACCGCGCGAACGCCAGCACGTCGCGCGCGTCGCCGGCGGGCTCGCCGCCGCACCGGAGGGGCTCGCCGAGCGCCGCGAGCACGTCGGAGTAGACGGTGACGAGGAACGCGGCGCCGGACACGTACTGCAGGTTGTTCCAGGGCCGGATGAAGAGCAGCCCCGCCGGCGTGCGCCCGGCGTTGTGCTCGGCGCCGCCGGGGTTGCGGTTCATGCACGAGCACACGTAGTAGGCGCCCTTGGAGCGCAGCTGCTCGATCACGCCGCGCTGCTCCGCGCTCAGCCGCAGCTTCCCAACCTTCTTCTCCACCAGCAGCTGTAAATTTCAGATGGAAGAGTAAAAAAAATGTCAGCGGCAGTCAAATTCAATCAAGTGACTAATTACGACTTTTTCTCCTTTTCTTCTGGGACATAGTATGGACTGAAATCGTCATTGTCAAATTCTGTTAATTAGCGGTCAAACTTCGCCAAACTCTACTGTACTGTTGACTTCCGGAGTAAGAGACCAGAGCAGCTCCTGGATGCAAAATCTATAACGGCACACAAATAAAAATCTTCTGTGGTTACGAACTACTGGACGTCAGTTTCAGCAAATCTCGTTTTGTCGAGGCTCAAATATAAAAAAGTGGATCACGCTCGCTGTAAATTATTGGGAAATTCAAAATCCTGGCCACATGGACGATCCTTGGCTGAATGTCCAAGTATCCAACCACTTCTAACTTTTTCCCAAACATGTAACTACTATTGGTTGAATGTTCCAGAAAATGCCATCTTTTTTACCATAATAAAAAACTTTCCGGAGTTGTCTCTTCACGGGGGAAGGGAAACACATGTCTCATGCCGTGTCTCTCTTCTTCTTCTTTAAATTTCTTATTAAGTATTGTATATGTGCTTTATAGCAAATTCCAAAATGACACTGACTCTGTTCCAACTGCACCAGCAACATGTCTAGAACTTATTAGTTAGTGGGCTTACTTCAGAACATGACATCCTAAGCAATGTCAGACAAGGTGAGAGAGAGAGATGCTTGTAGATGCATAAAGAATGGGAACGGCACGGGCATGGTAAGAGAAGGCAGCCTTATACTCTAAGCATAGGAGGGAACTATGTGGTCAATGGAGTTATAGGATTAGGAAGGCAGTCCACTTCTACAAATGTCACCGGTCTACTACTACACCTTTTTATTAAAATTATGTGTACGGATTCAGTGTTGAGAACACTATGTTTGTTAATTTCTTTTGGAATAACGCTACGCACCTAGAGCACATGGCAGAAAAAATGTTAGAAATGGTGGTTAGCAAAGGACAAGCAGGTTCAGGTAGAGGAGCCTGCCTGTAAAAAATTCAGCCTCCCTCCACAGCTGGATAAGTTCATAATATCAGAACGCGTATGCCGTGCATTCCTCCGGAAGATGAAGTTGGTGTTGGATGTGCTAGTACAAGGATGCCATCAAACTCAATCGCAAGCAAGGGGGCAGGTCTATGCTTGTAAGCTAGACTTGCAAAAGGAAGTAAAGGTTGCACCAAACAGGCTTGCTCTTCATGCTTGCTTCGTTAGCTTAGGAACCGGTTTGTGTACATTGCTGGCCTGCTGTTAAACATCCATCTCCATCGTTGCGGGCCCCGCAAGAGCAAGCTACCGACCTACTTTTGGCCATGCAGGCCAACAGTTCGATCGAATGAAGCTCATAGTAAAAGAATTCTCACGTTGTAAACGGCACGAATTTAAAAAGAAGCATGCGTCTGTACTGTGTTGTTTCTTTGGAATTAGTTCATGAATGCCGCAGGGTTTATTACTGAGATGAAGACTAAGGGGGAAAAAATCCTTGCATTTCGAAACATGCCAAAGTTGAAAATGCAGGAGTGCATAGGGTACCTGGGATGCGAGGATCTGGAGGCCGGAGTACTTGATGTCCCAGCTGAACTCGGAGACGGCCCATCCCGTCCCCCGAACTCGTCGGCGTTGGCGAGCACGTAGTCCAGGTACTCCCGCTGCCCGGTGGCGCGGTGCAGCCACAGCGCCGCCCACAGCAGCTCGTCGCCGTATCCGCTGCTGGACGGGTAGTAGCTCTTCACCACCTCCACGCTCTCGTCGTACCTGCCCCGGTACCTGTCCGCGAACTCGAAGAGCTGCTGCGCGTGGTGCAGCAGCAGCGCGGCGTAGTGCCCGTCGCCGGCCCCGCGGAACACGAGCGCCGCGGCGGCCATGGCCGCCGCCGTCTCCGCGGCCACCTCGGAGCCGGGGTGGTCGGCGTCCACCTTGTATGCGCGGCGCGACGTGGTCATGTCCTCGGGGCGCTGCCAGCAGTAGTGGTCCGAGTCGCCGTCGCCCACCTGGGCCCAGAGCTCGGTGGGCCCCGTGTGGGCCTTGATGAAGTAGTCCGTGCCCCACTTGATGGCCTGCAGCGCGTGCCGGAGCTCGCCGCCGGCGCCGTACTCCATCACGGACCACGACAGCATGGTCACCGTGAACGCCATGGGCAGCCCGAACTTCACGTGGTCGCCGGCGTCGTAGTACCCGCCCACGAGGTCCACGCCCTGCTCCAGCCCGTCCGTCAGGCCCGAGTGCCCGCGCCACCGCACGCGCTGGTTGTACGGCAGCCGCCCCGACCGCTGCGCCTCGAAGTAGAGCAGGCTCTTCGACAGCGCATCGCCGTAGTCGTGCGGCGCCGCCGCCGCCGCCGCGGACGCCACCACCAGAGACAGCGCCACCACGAAGCTGCCGGAGACGTCGCTCATTGCAACACAGCAGGTGCGATCGATCAGCAAGACCTCCTCATCAGGAAGCCGATCTCGATCCACCAACCGAATGGGAAACCAGCAGGTAGCGCTCGCCGGTGTGGTGAAAGTCAATCGAGACAGATATCAAAAATGGAAACTGAAAATTAACTGCACTGCTTGATTCACTACTAAAAATTATTAGGCTATCTGTGACAGAGTGAAGAAGATCCCAGGGATTGGCCGCGATGCGATGCATTTATACACATGGATGCTGCGGAACAGAGACGAAGTTGCAGGGTTGGTGAGAGGCTTTGGCTTGGCATGGCGGTGTCTTCACAGGAGGAGGACAGGGACACCTGCTCATGGCACGGCTGCTACGAGCTTCATTGAAAGCTTCCTTGCTCCTCCTAGTGTGCCTTTCTGCACGTTGAGTTTTTCCTTGCTCTGGTTGTGCCCCCGGACCCACGTCTCGCCATGCCTGGTTGGTCCCGTCCCGTCCACGTGGCAAATTGAGGACCCATTTCGGTCCGTTCAATCGCTGCTCAATGGCTCTGACTGAGACGCTGCATAAGGAAAACAGAGAAATTTCCCCAACATCTCTGGAAACAGAGGTTTCATTCTTAACTGGTAACAGGTAAATCTCCTTCTGGACAGTGAATATGCTTTGGGGTGTGTTCGTTTTCTGGGGTCTAAACTTTAGAATTGTCACATCAAAAAGAATTTTACTATTTAAGAGTATTAAATAAAGTTTAATTATAAAATAAATTATAGGCCCCTAAACTAATTTACGAGACGAATCTAATGAGGTTAATTAAGTTATGATTAGAAGACGGTTACTGTAGCATCACTTTAGCAAAACCTAAATTAATTAAGCTCATTAGATTCATCTCGAAAATTAGCACCAATCTGTCAATAGGGTTTTGTCATTAAATTGATATAAATATTCATAAATAGTAAGATTCTCTTTGATGTGACAATGCTTAAATTTTAGAGAGCGAGAAACGAACAGGGCCTTGATCACTGAACACCGTTCGTGCTTAGTAATTGGATGACGGCATTGTATCCATGTCAATTGTGTGGTTCGTTAGGTTCCAGTGATCGATTCTACTAGACCAAAAAGAAAAGTCTTTTCAGTTTTCACTGCAAAAGAAAGGAAAAGAAAAGGAAGAAAGATGCTTCCACTGGAATGCGACGCAAAATTTCCACTGATCAGCTCGCATGTCACGGAGGGACGGCCATGTTTTTCTGAAGAAGGAATTGATTTGAGATCAAAAGTCACACACACGTCGTTCACACAATTAAAACGAAACAAAGAAAAGATTAAATTCACAAGTCTTTTGATTTGGTCACCACTTTACATAATTTGTATGTACGTGCCTGTGCGTGTTGTAGGTGAGATCGAGCAGTCCGTTGCGACGTCGCCGTCAGGTGTCAGTAAGCGTAATAAGCAACAGGTTGAGTTGAGCCTCCGAACCTGTGACCAGTATCGGATGCTTCGTTTGGAATCCAAAACGAGAGCTCCTGCTCGGAACATTGGCCGGGAACTTGTGTTCCTTTGACGCATTTCCTATAGCTGCTACGTGTGAACCGAACGAAAGCTCTGATTGGAATTCGCGTCGTTGAACCAAGGGGTTAACAAGTCCACGTTTACAACAAGCTTATGCTGCTTGAGTAGTTTGTTAACCTGCAGCAGTCTCGGTGTTAGGCCAATCTGGACCGTGAAAAGGAAAGGAGGCGACGCGACAGAGTACAGAATAAAACCTTTTCTTGGTCTGCTGCCGATGCTCCACTTTACTAATTTTTCTGCAACAAACAGGACCAATTTCTGTGCGTAAAATATATATCACCCGCCTGCTGATCGCTTGCATGGTGTCGATGGCGTGAGCGGAATAAGACCGGGCATCAGTATCCCATTTTTTTAGCAAACAAGCCAGGTAGTTAGTAGATTTCAGTTCAGGGTTTGGACTGCTTAACGCACGAAGCGGCTGCAATATCAAATCAAATTTCATAAAATTCCTTCAAGAACGCATCCTGTCGGTATTACAAAACACTACTATTCCAATATTCCATCCGCGTAAACCTCGCCAAAGAGGGATTCCTACCTAAAAGAATTGGACACGCGATACTTTTCTTACGATAATTGGGCACACAAAATTGTGAATCACATTCATCATGGGATGCACAATTTTGTGTGTCCAATTATCCTCCGAAAAAAATTATGCATCGCATTCATCATCATGTTCGTCATCACAGAGTCAAAAGGCACTGAAAAGATTTGGCGAGTCACGTTGCTACATACACACGCATGACGCATGCATACAAGTGTGTCAACATTATAAGATTACAGTCAGGTGAAGCAACATCGTCGGCTGTATGTAGCTGCTTTGATGCATCTCCAATTCAACGCCGAACCTTGATGACGATGGCAGCCTGCGAACGAATACAATCGAGTCAAGGTCGTCCAGTTATCATCGCTGCCTGCTCTTTCTCCCTCTCTCTCGTGGACAATCTGAGTTCTCGAATAAAACAGCACATACCCATGATTGAATTCCAACTTCCAAGGCAGATATGTACTGACCTACAACTAGATGCAAGGGCATTCCATTCCATGGAGCCAAAACCCAAGTAAAAAAGATGATGGACCAGGACTTCTGCTCAGACGATCAGACTGAAGCAGGAATGCATACTCAAACGCAAAAGTTTGGTTCGTTATGTGGAAAAAGTAGAGCACAATGGTCGAAAGAAGCTTGAATAACTTTTCTAAAAGAGGACTGTGTTGGTATAGGCTAGTGGTACAAGACTATTTTTTTCTTATATATATCTACAATATTGCATTATGCACCTGTAGTTTGATACTTTGACTTTGCTTGTAAACACGAAAGGAAGAAAAGAAAGGTAGAGGTAGCAACTAACCTGCCAGAAAAGGCCTAACCTATTTTTTTTACATGAACCTGAACCACCACCGGTCAGCATCAGTGGCTATTGATCAAAGCAGAACGCATGCATGGACGCACTCGTTTTCAGTTGCTTGACTAGTTCTCATGTTCCTGCGTGTCTGGTAGATTTTGATTTAATTTAATCATAGCCATCAAGGAAATTATCGGAAAACATGTGCAGTAATCTAGATGTAGGATGATTCCCAACCTCTTCGTGCAGGTCTTTAAAATAAATTTAGGTGATTGAGCAAATTAAACTGAACATTGCAGATCAGACGAAAGGGCACAACTGCAGTTTGTCAGCAACGTACTAACAACTGTAGTAGTTGCCGGGCAGGTGTCACTGCATCCAATCGGATTTGGATTTTCAGTTCCCCGCGTTTGACATCAACTTGTTAGTTTTGCTTTTGCTTACGACCAAGTCATCAACAAACCAAAAATTTATGGCAAAGAAAAAATTGGATGTCTGCCCAAATCTCCCTCAATTCATTTTCATTATGCATTTTTTTATCTTGAGAATTGAGATGTTGGTTAGCTGAAATTGATAAGAAATATTTTTGGGGGCTTCCCGTGATTTGGGCCGGGCCGTAGGTCGGCTTGGGCTGCATTTTCGTCACTGACAAATAGAGAGCAGCGGGCGACGACGGACACAGACGCAGCAGGTTCCCCCGCCAAACTCGCGGCGTCCTCCATTTTCGCGCCATCTCTCTCCTATCCCACCACCGCCTGCGCCATCGATGGACGCCATGCCCTCCTCCTTCCTCTCCTCAGCTGCCGACGCCGCTGCCTCTCGGAGATGTCGATCAACGAATTCCCCACCCACCCCCTCGTGTTGCCGGCGAAGAAGAAGGACGGCCGCAAGGACGTCGCCGTGAGAATCAGCGCGCCCCCTGTGCAATTGGGAGAGCGCGGCGAGGGGAAGGCGGCGGTGGCGGTGGACGGCGACAGGGGAAGCCAGTACGCGCTCAAGTGGGCCGCCGACCACATCCTATCGCGCACCCGCCCCTTCTTCCTCCTCCACGTCCGCCGCAAGCACACCTCCCTCCACGCCCACGGTAATGACTTCCCCTTTGCAGCTAATCGAGTAATTAACACGCGCGAGATCTGGTTCAATTGAAACTGCAATATTATTTTTGATACCCTAATTTCCGATCGAACTCTGTGAAACTGGAACCTTGATTGGACCCGGTTCAATTGAAATTGCAACCTAAATTTTGATACCCTGATTTCTGATCGAACTCTTTTGAGACTGGAACCTTGATTCGATTGCAGATGCGTTGCTATTTGCTAAAGGACTTTCTGGCTGTGATATGCAGGTGGGAAACAGTTTACCGTTTCGCACGTGCAGGATGATGTTGCGGCCACATTTCATGCCCAGGTGGATTTTCATACGAAAGAACTGCTGCTTCCGTTTCAGTGTTTCTGCAGCAGGAGAGGGGTACGCATCCTTTTCCTACATTTTCTTTGGTAAAACAAAAAAATCTATTGCTTTTCTTCATGTGAATTTATGGAAAGGCATTTCTTATGCTGAACTGGTTGAAGAAACAATACAACAACTGAACTTTATTGTCTGACGACTTACTTTAATATCTACAGTTGCAATGCAGGGAAATAATTCTTGATGGAGCTGATGTGTCGAAAGCTATTGTAGACTTTGTTGTGAGCTATAACATCGACAAGTTAGTCCTGGGGGCAGCATCCAGGAATGCTTTTACAAGGCGTGGAGTCAATTTTTCAATTATTCTTATGCACAAATTCATTTTCTGAAACTATTGATGGTTCTTTTGTCGAACACAAAATTATCATACTTTGACGAATCTGACCTTTTCCTTACCATTGCAGAACAATAAAAAAATTGGATACCCCAACATCTGTAATAAAATCCGCACCAAACTTCTGTTCGGTATATGTGATAGCAAAAGGAAAACTGTCTTCTTTTAGGCCTGCCATTGATGCAAATGATACTGGCACAGAAGATTTGAAATCTGATCTACCTGGGAACCGATTGCTAGGTGTAAAAAGTGTGTGTTTCCCTGACAGCTTATTCCTTCAGATGTATAATACTACTGATCTTCAGTAGGTTGTTCATGAGTGCTTACAAAGTGCCAATGTGATTTCGCAGGTGAACCAACACCTGGATTGCATAATGGGGATAGTCCTTCAATGTGAGCGTAATTTTTTTCCTATCCGCAGAAATGATTATCTTGTCAACCATATGCAAGCTGATTGTGTTATTACGAAATTGTTAACCATATGCAAACTCAATGCATGTCTTAAACGACATCATTGCATATGGTTGTCTACAATAAGTATTTGTACAATTGTACTGCCACATCTTGTCTGTATAACTTTTTTTATATCCACCCCGAAATTATTCAGATATCCTTTTTCTGTGTTGCAACACTCATGCACTATTTGTTGTTGGGCATGCTGATATTTTCTAATTTAGTCACACTACTTGAACTCTGCCCAGGCTTACGCCAGTGCATGGTGATGTGTCCATTGATGCCAATTTCGATGAATCAACAGATGATGGGAGCCTCACATCAGCATCTTCATATCTGAAAACAGCATCCTCATGGCCAAGTGAATTCAGCGATACTGATCAACATAGCAGTTATTTCTCACCAGAATATCTGGAGTACAATAGAGATAGATTAATTTTGCCAAATAAGGGCAATAATCAAGCACTCGTTGGTCCAAATGGGAAATACTTGGGCTTTGATGAGTCAAGTTTCAATGATAGTGCACTTAGTCCTGGATACAACATCTGCGATCCGTTGTCGCCAAGTGCAAGAAGAGAATGCACTGAATCAACCAGTTACAATCTACCAGTATGCTTCGATCATTTCCACGTGCTATTTGTTGTTTCACAAGTCTTATTTACTCGCAGAAATGGTACTGTCTATGCGTAAGGCTCATCAGCAGCATATGATTTGCAGGAAGATGACGATGCTGAACTAACACTCTTTAAGGTTGAACAGCGTCAAAACAATGGTGGCATGCTTCCATCAAGTTACAGAGAGGTACTGTTGGTACCCTGTGCTTCCTTAGTAGTTATCATTTGCAATTTTAAACTGGTTGTGCATGCAATGCCAGACTTAATTATGTGAATCATCATATAAGGATGACAATTATGTAACATGTGATGGAAAGTTCATGTGAATCTTGTTGAACAGGAACACAAGGAAATGGAAAGAAGCCCGAAAACTTACTCATCCAACCTCCCTCCCTACAGAAACAGACCAGATGCAGGAACATATTTCCGGTCAGCAATGGGCCGAAAACATGAACTCTTGCCACTTGACACTTCATTTTCTGGTTCTCAATCCAGAGAAACAATCATAGAGGAATTTACAGATCATAGTTCTCAGGATACAGTTCACCCGATCTTGAGACGCTTGCCACCAAAGTTTTACTCACCTAGAAATGATTGTCGGCGGGAATCGGCTCCAGAAGAAAATTACAGACTTGATCTCAAGTCTAAAGCTTTGCCAAAGCCCATTGAAACAACAAAGATACTAGAAAGTCTCCCTACTAGACTTGAGTGTAGAACATATACGCCTCAAGCTATAGCAGATGCAACTGAACGTTTTGCACCAGAGCTGAAAATTGGAGAAGGAGGCTATGGACCGGTCTACAAAGCCACACTTGACAACATCACTGTGGCAATCAAGATCCTCCATTCTAATGTAACTCAAGGACTGAAGCAATTTCGACAGGAGGTATGCCCACTGCTGTTTCTTTCTTTCTCAGAAGAGTATAAATTTGCCTCTAGCATTCCTACTACTTAATTTCCAAACTACATCTGAAAAAAAAATTCTTAGACAACTTTATGCCATTTTGGTATCATCATAAAATTTGACGATGAGGTTATGATTTTATGAATTGTTATGAAATAGCCAGCTTAGGGAAGTTGTGCTTCAGTTACCGTGCCGTTATTAATTTCTTAAGGGAAATTGCATTATATGATCCATCAGGTTGACCTGCTAAATAACATCCGGCACCCGAACATGGTGCACCTGGTAGGCGCGTGCCCGGAGTACGGCTGCCTGGTGTACGAGTACATGCCCAACGGTAGCCTCGAGGACCGCCTCTTCTGCCGGTCCGGCACGCCACCGCTATCGCTGCACCTTCGCTTCAAGATCGCCGTGGAAATCGCCAACGGCCTGCTCTATCTGCACAAGATGAAGCCCGAGGCGTTCGTGCACCGAGACCTCAAGCCCGGCAACATCCTACTCGACGCCGACTTTGTCAGCAAGATCGGCGACGTCGGCCTCGCCCGCATCATCCCACTTTCCATCGATGATGCTGCCGTCACGCAGTACCGGGAGACCACCGCCGCGGGCACCTTCTGCTACATCGACCCGGAGTACCAGAAGACGGGGCTGGTCTGCACTAAGTCCGACGTGTACGCGCTCGGGGTCATCTACCTGCAGATGATCACCGGCAGGGACGCCATGGGGCTTGCGTACACCGTCTCTGACGCATTGGAGGAAGGCACGTTTGCCGAGCTCCTTGACGGCAACGTAACCGACTGGCCGGAGCAGGAGGCCCGGGAGTTCGCCGAGCTCGCGCTCAAGTGCTGCGAGATGAGGCGCAAGGACCGGCCGGACCTGGAGTCAGTCGTCCTGCCCGAGCTGATCAGGCTGCACAAGGTCGTCACGTCATCGTCGGAAGGTTCTTCCTCTCCTCCTTCCATTGATCATCATCAGCGTTCAGCCAGTGAAAAGGTAAGCCGATCACATGGACAACAGCTGCAGGATATTCAACTTTGTTATGCAAGAAACTAAGTTTTAAATTTGTATGCTGTATTTGCAGGATCTGACTTTGGATGATGACCTAGTTGATATACTGAATGATAGAATTGGGAAAGGAGCATCATTTGCAGTATAGCATCACGAGGACCAGAAGTCGGCCTAATTGTCTCCCCACTTTGGGACCTGCAGTGGTTCTATAAATCTTTGTAAATAGTGCCGTAGCCTGGCAATTTTGGGACTGTCAGGACATTTTGGATGTATGACTCTGAAGCTAATCATCATGTAAAATTACGAACAAGTTTGTAGCCGTGCTCTGGCGCTGCACTTCACCATACTTCGTAACATGTGATTACTAATTAAGAGCACGGCGGAAGCATAGCATGATCAGGACAAGTAGTAACTTGTCAAAGTACACTGAATCTATTGTAATGCGCAGCTGTGTTTTCTTCTGAATTATTCACTGAATACTATGCCGTTCCAAACAATTGTTGCAAACAATCACAGGGCCAAAAAGCCAAGTGGCATAGTGTAAAGTGAGAGGAGAGAAATTGTCGACGACACCGAAATCGCCTTTGCCCTGGTCCCATCGTGCACTACAGATATCAAATAGCCATCTTGGAGGCATCGCTGCCCTTGACCAATGGGTACTAAACTACTCTATTATTTAAAGGCGGAATCACAACGACTGCCTGCTCTCGTCTCTAACCCTAAGCCTCCCTTTGCTTCTTGGTCTATACGTTTGTCGTGCCCGTTCCGAATCACGAACATGGTCATCAACACAACGGCCAGCTTGGTCGCTGGCTATGGGCTGCGTCCAGACCCGCCGGCAAAGCTTTCCGGAAGGAGGCTGTCAGGTTCATTTTGCAGGGCAAGAACTGCGTCCAACGGATTCAGAACTCACTGCATGAAGGTAACCATACCTGAACTCATCACCAAGTATATGCATCGTAGACCAGGTGATCCACGGAAGCTCTAACTGCCATTTGATTTGGATGTTGATGATGCCGTGCCATGGGATAGACATGGAACCCTTTCAGCAACACGAGGTACGAGGCGCTGTCATACCTGCCTCCCCTGACGGAGGAGTCTATCGCCAAGGAGGTCGACTTCATCCTGTCCAAAGGATGGGTTCCATGCCTGGAGTTTGACAAGGTACCAGCTGCTGTGTCTTGCTCACGGCAGTAGATTGAGTTTCATCTAATCATGGCGACTGGCATGTGCAGGCCGGGCGGATCCACCGGAGCAACAGCCAGATGCCGGGGTACTACGACGGCCGGTACTGGACGCTGTGGAAGCTGCCCATGTTCGGCTGCGGCGATGCGGCGCAGGTGCTCCGGGAGGCCGACGAGTGCCGGAAGGAGTACCCTGACGCCTACATCCGCCTCATCGCCTTCGACAGCTCGCGCCAGTGCCAGTGCATGTCCTTCGTCATCCACAAGCCATCCCAATCTCCGTCACCAACTCCGGCGGCCTCGGCTTCAGCTTGAAACGAACTGCTAATACGATCTCAGATTTTATAGAGCTGGAAAAGATCCTTGTATCCTTGAAATCTGATGACTCTGTATTATGCAAATCGCCGCTTCACAATCATACAGCTGATGAAAGAGCAGCCGACAGAGCCAAGCCTCACATCTACAGATGTCTCGTCTTCTCTATTCCGAAGACCTGTTGATATGAAAAAATGTCTTTCCTCACCTGTCTATGGATCTTGGACAGCTTCTCAGATGCAAATAGCATAAAATAACCTTCCAACAGAACCACTCAAACAGTACATCAGGAAGCCAACATAACGAAATAGCATAGAATGGAAAAGCATGAGTCAACATAATATTAAAGGCATAGCTTCTGTATCTTTAACACTGTTACTCCCGTTCCCTAACACTTTGCACAGATACAGCACAATCAGTTTACTGACAACACATGGTTAGCATAGATTCGTTGGCGTTGGTACGAAGCCTGCTTCATCCCACAGACGCAGCCTGATAACAGTTCTTCTTTGAGCGTCTATCAGCACACAACTCAAGGGTCCTCCCGATGCCCTAAGCTGACTGAACTGCTCAGCTCATGATGCTCTAAGAAACATGGACGATACAGATGATAGTACTGTAAACTATGGAGCTAAAGGAAAGTTGCCAGATAAATTAAACCTACTGTCATAGCGATGGAAGTTTCAATGAAGATTGTATTAAGTTAACTACTTCAATGAAATTTCCAATGAAGAATCAATGCAACGATCTGCTATGAAAGAATGAGGCCAAATATGCTCCCTACAAAGATACTGGTGAGAGCTTCCAGTATCTTAGTGCCAAAGGTCCATGCAGAAACCAGAGTGCATGGACGACCGCTTCTTGCTGTGAATTGCATCTGAGAAGCTGTCAACAAGCTGACCAGAAAGACTAACTGGGTCATCGATAAGTGTATCCACGTAGACACTCACTATCTTCCTTTCATGTGGGGTGGCTCGCAAGCTAAACCATGACAGAAACTTCATCCTGAAATTAGTCTCAATATAACCCTCACACTCCAGCCATCTGACCACCTTTACACAGTACTCGTATGACGCTTCTGGACACCCGTCCTTGCGACAAATGTCATTCAGTTTACCTGTTCTTTTATTTGATGAATTGCCTGGCTCCCTTTCAGGCTTCGAAGAGCCATTTGGAACAATGTTATCACCAGGCTGGCCTTTGAAGCTCCTTCCATTGTTCTCCTTGCCATTTTCCATACCCCTTGGTGCAGCGGGTGGAACAGAACCAGAGTATCGAGGTGGAACTGTAATTGATCCATTTTCAACTGGTGCATTTGATGTGTCCTGTGATCCTGGAACAACAGTTCTTTGATTGTGCTCCACTGAGTTAGAAGACTGCTTGAGTAATGCTGTTTGAATAATTGGATTGGGTTCCTCATCCAAAGCTGATGCTGAGAGCCCAGGAGCTTCTTCCAGCTCAGTGACTTCTGTTACCCTAGCTGCACCAATCTGTATATTCTGCAAATCATCCATATGTTCACCAGGGTGATGAGATGCTTTATCTGAATCTAGGATCTCAGGATTTTCACAATACTCAAAATCACTTTCTGGTGACTTGTTAAGATCAGCATATACTGCAGTATTATTATTTGAGTCCACACCCTCAGAGGAAGGATCACTCTGGCCATCACTGTTTGTCTTTGGGCTCCCAGTATTTTGTTCTAACACAGCACCAACTGGCATCGAACCCCTTGGATCTTCTTTCTGGCAGTTTGTCTTCATTTTGACTTCCCATGACCCCAACTCAATTGACTTGTTGAAAGCAGTAACCTTAAATATATAGCTTGTAGCCGGTGCCAGTCCAGTGACAGGAAAATTTTTCAATGGTGCAAGAATTATGCCAGTAGGAGTTGACGGATAGGATTCAGTAGCAGCCACTCGGTGCCATAGATTAAAGTTAGTTGCCTGTTCTGCAAGCACAGGACATTTATCCAGATCCAAAAATATGCTGACAGATGTTTGTGTTACAGCTTCAAGCTTGATGAAGTCAGATGGTGCTGGTCCTGAAAATGTAATCAATGAACAATCAGTAGAGTCCAACTGTGTGAGAAGAGATTTAACATCAAGAGAAGCCATGTAAACATACGCTGCATTTGTGAATTAACAGGAAGTGCACCACAGAACATAGATTCCATAGCATCTATTGCTTGAGCACAAAGCTTCTGAACTTCTGCCCCAACAGCAAGGCGACTGACAATTCCGCGACCCATGTTTGGAGCTCCAGCTATAGGACCAACCTCAGCTTCCAGCTTCTTCAATGCGGTATCAACAATAAAATGCAATTCCAAGTACTTTTCTGTGGAAGCAAGGACTTTATGACTCAAAAAATCCGATGACACAATACATCCAGCCGCCGAGCATCTTTAGCTATCACCAGCTGTTTCTTCCAGAACCTGATCAAGGACATTATAACAGTCAAAAGAGGCCTACTCACTATGGTTCAATCATTTACATCAAAGCAAGATAGCACCACATGTAAAAAAAGAATTCATGAAGTATTTGATAAATGAAATGCAATTGTGGATCTAACCCCTTATTTCATCCATGTGACTTAGTCAAATGGCTTAGGTGTGTGCATGACATATATGAGCAAGCCTCGACTACAACCATTTCTAACATTCAATTTTCCATTATCTGTTCATCTTTGTGGCATATCCCAGTAAGTTACAAGTCAAATGCCCACAGTTTTGTTTAGCAAAGATTTTGATCTTTTTCACTAGTAAGATCAAAAAATTTCAAAGCTAAGCCCCATACCCAAATTTCATCAAGCTTAAAATGGCGAAGCGGAAAAAAGGCATATCTGCATAAAAATGTTGAGTAACTAAAATATGCTACAGAATAATACCCGAGCAAATCATTTTGCTTCCAACAGCGAGTGCAATAATATGCACCATCAAGCTTCTTATGCTGCCCACTCTGCAGAATGCCTGTTCTTCCATCCTTGAGAGCACATTCAAGATGGCATGAGAAACCACAAGAATCTTTTTGCAAGGGTTGGTCTGGACTACAGAACAACCAGAGGCTAGGATCTTTATTGTCATCGTAACGTAAACAAATGCAGCATGAACAACGCCTGCAAAACTTATCTTCCGGGTTAAGAGTAGCCCTGCAAGCTACATTTTGGCAGAACCGTGAACCATGAGTTGGCCCAGTCACATCAGCTGATGATGAGTTGTTGGTAACGACAATTAGCCGTGATGGATTGTCACTCTTTCTCTGTCGTTTTGGAGGGGAGTGATGGTTAGATGTATTGGGCTCAGAAACCGGCTCTTTTTTTTGCACGTGCTCTACAGGTCCAGCTGCTTTGCCAGACACCACCCTGAAGAGATAATCGAGCATTCTCTGCTTGGATAATCCAGTGTATTTCCTCTCCCTTCCAAGATCAGCACAAAGAATTTCCACAATTTCACGGCGGCTCCATGACTGAAGCTTGTCAGGGGCACTTTCTGGGGACTTTGATAGTTCACGAACGAGCGCTCTTTTCTCCTCCACAGTCATCAGCCGACATTTGGCAGGCTCAATAGTAATTCCTAAAACAAGATAATAATGCAACAGATTACCATAAATGTGATAGAACTTAAGCGGAATTCAGGTTTTAGTAACATTAGACTTCACACACATTTCAAACAAAAACATTTGGACTTCACATGCATCATGTCATACTATCAGAAATAGTCAAGTACGGAAGAATAACAATCCAAAAACGTCCATATTTCCAATAACATAACAAACAAAATTTGAGCTCAGCATACAAAACTTATAGCACATCAGGTCCCATAAAGCACACAATAGTGCTGGCTACTGCTTTTGGGGGAACCACGTCAAGATGATTTTAGAAAATTGACATTGACAATACTCAGCAGTTTGCCAATTATTAGCACACATCATGCATTACATGCGGAGTAACCCACTTCAAATTCTCAGTGTGTTGTAAGAGAACAAATTCCGGACAATCAAACGACACCAGCATGTGAGCAAAAGACATCCCCACCTACTTTTACCGAGTTAGAAAACACGAATTGCATGCTTGACCCTGCTTATGGGCCCTTATGGATCTGTTACAGGTTTCAGTATAATGAACAATGAAGCTACTACAGCTTAGGCCATAACTCATAAGCATTGTGCTCATGGCCCAGAGGGAAACAATTTAGCTATGCCGCACACAGTGCATAAAACAGAAGAAGACAGCACTGAATGCTTGCTACTCTTCTTTGAACAAAATTAATCAGCATATTAACATTGTCAGGATGCGTGTTATTTCCAGCTCGCTCCCTTACAACTATCCTAATTCTTCAAAGAGAGGGCCCATAAAACTGTACACATCGGCAGAAGAAGAAGGCTTGCAAGTACATTCTAGAAATGGAAGACAATTTGCACTCAGAATAAATATATTAATTAACCATAGCCGTAATTTATGCCTTCCCACGAGTGACAGCTCGGTGTGGAATGTAGACATACACCACATGGTTGCGAGAAAATAAGAATCTAAGACTGTGCACAAGGCAAGCTGAGTCGAGCCATCAGGTGCCGATGCAAGTGAGGAATCCTCTGCTTGACCAGTAAAGCAGTAGACAGCATTGGGACGATAAGAGCCACTCCTCTAACTTTAACCTCCTGGCTGCCTGCAAAGCCAGCCTTGTATAACAAACGTAACCAACGCACGCGGCAGGCTCCATTGACCTGAAGCAACTGCATCCTCCAAGGCCGAAATGCACGCAAATAAAAATTCCAGTCAATGCAATCAACATCCAACGCCCCAACCGAACCCCGCAGTAGCCGAACCCTTTTCCTGCCATTCCAAAAGGGAATCCCGATGCCAGTAATAAGGCACCAGCCATGGACACGTACATCCCCGGAAAACGACGTAAAGCCACCAAACCCAGCGGCCCGCACCTCCCACGGACAAAACCAGCGCAATGCAAGCACCCATCGCCGCATGCAGACGAATCTGAAACGACCGGCGGCGAGGACGGCCTCGTCGCCAGCAGAAGCACGCACCCGCCCCAGGGAAACCAATCGTACCGACCAGCGATTGAACGGCGGAACGACGGTACGCGGACACGCATCAATGAAACACGGGGAAAAAATCTCGGATTTGAGGCGAGGAACGACTGAGCACGATTCCGAACACACAAAAACACACGCGCCTACAGATCGCAGAAGCCCCGGAATCTAAACCCGCAAAGATTCGAATTTGCAGCGCGCAGTCGCTCCAGCAGCGCGGCGCGACCCGCAGAGCGAGCTACCAATCGCGCGGATCGAGCCGCGCGGCGCCGGCGGCCGGGAAAACATGCGGGAAAACGGCACGGAGGAACCGGGGAGCGGAGGAGAGCGCTGACCTGCGCGCGGGGGATCCATGGCGAATTCGCGGCGGCGAGGACGAGAGAGGCGGAGGAGGGAAGGGGAGATCTCCTCTCCTCCCTCTTCTTCTCCCTCACTCACGTGGACTCTTCTCCCCTGTTGCTGCTGCGTGACGAGCCTCTCTCTCCAGCCCTCCCCACACGCGAGGTTAACGCCCAGCCTTGGGACTCGGCCTCCGCTTTTGTGCTGGACGCCTCGTCTTATCGCGTATTTTGATTACGGTTTCGTTGAACGACGTGTGGTGTGGATGCGATATCATCGGATCGCAGGCGGTGATTACGGTCAAAACAGGGCGGTTGGAAACGACGTGTTTTCACTCTGTAGCACCACAGCACAAAGTATCGGTAGTCTTGAAGGTTGTTGAGCCACTGCTCCCGTGCTCCGCGTGTCTTCTATATATGGTGCACGTATGGTATCATCAGCTATACTAGACTAGACATGCCAACATTAACTGTCAGTACATTGCATGTACAGTGATGGTGTTTTTAGATACTAGTAACAAACTTATTATTGTTATTTCAGAAGAAAACAGTGTGTGGCTGTAATTATAGAAAGAAAAAATGTACTAATTTACCTAACATTTAAAAGCATGTATTAGAAACGCCGTGGGCAAGTAATAATGGTGTTTTTTTTTTGCGGGAAACGTAATAATGGTGTTTTTATACTGTATAACATCTCTTTAGCTTTTCTAAAGAATTGCCACGAATAAAACGTCGTCTAAGAATAGCTACAAGCTAAGTGATGGTTAGAGGGAGGCGATTACATCTAAAAGAGAGAGTTTAGCATTGTCACGACATGTAGGTAGGATGGTGCTCGTGGGAAGGATCTGATGCCGAAACTCGCGCTAGGTAGAAATGTATAAGTAGGGTAGTTGAATCAGCTTAGGCACTAGCGCATTTGTTTAGTGCTAAAGAGGCGTCTGTATCACTAGTGCTTAACGATGTGTCATTAGCGTATATAAATCCACTCCTGCCGGCCGACGCCCCAGAGCGGCGAGGCGACGACTCGCAATTCTCTCGCGAAACCGAAAGAACAGATAACATGTACTCAACCTACGGCCGTATCATTAATACTTGCACAGTTTATGGCCCTCAACCACAAAAGAAAAATTGAAACTGACTGACAGGAGCAAGGCCCAGTGGCAGGCTTTAATCGTGCGCTGCCAACTGCCAACAGAAGCTCAGCAACCACACGCACCTGTGGCAGGGCAGGCAGCGAGCTGGTTTTAGCACTCCCGGGAGAATACGCGGAACACCGGGGGCCCATCCGCAAAAAGTCCTAATCATCGCCGTCTTCCTTCTTTATCTTTACTACTAATGATCGTCCTAGTGGCGTGGTCAAGCAAGCAAGCCTAACGTATTAAAGCGCTCGCTCGTACAGTACCGCCACCGCTACCCCCGTACTCTATCTACTGTATATAAGTAAACGTATATATAAATAGGAACAATTGCATGGTTGCCCCTCTTTTCAAACCTAACTATATTTTTACCTTTCTTTTTTTCACCTTTGCATCATTGCCCCTACTCCGTGAGTTTAAAACTTTCGTTTGCCCCTCCTTTTCTATTCTGTTAGCGCTGGACAAATTAAACGAGTAAAAAAATAGAAGAAATAAATTATGAAGCGGTAAATGACTCTCTTACCCCTGCCTCTCTCCTTCATGTCTTCCTCAGCTGTTCACAGGAGAGCAGGTTCGAGCTAAGGCCGGTGACCTAACCCTAACAAGTCGGGGCAGCGGGCGGCATATGGGAGTCGATGGCGGTCGCGCGAGCTAGGGGATCCGATTGTCGCGCGCACGCGAGCGCGCGCGGTTGGGATGTCTGCAGCGGCGGCGCGTCGGTTCGCGAGCGAGCCTCGGCGGCGGCGCTAGGGCCGTGGTCGGCTCGTGAGCGACCTTGTGGTGGCGCTAGTCGGCGGGCGGCACGCGAGCAAGGCCGTGGCCCGTTCTTGAGGCATCCATGTACGCCGCCGACAGCTCGTTCTAAGCTAGAGATCGTTCTTTGATGAAAAATTGATGCATGCCTTTCGTTGATGGATCCGTGATGCACTCGCAACAATCTTGCGTGAATCATATGGAGGGTGCTATACTTGTTCGTACATGTTACGTAGCTGCAGACACATACTTGTTCGTACATGTTCTACCGTTATGTTAGGAATCTACGGAAAGAACTTAGCCCTTACCAATTTGTGTGCAATAGATAGCAAAGAGATTAGCAAAGTGGGATTCCTATATGTCAAGATATGTATGAATTATTATAGTAACTAAATTCAAAAAAATAAAATTTAAATATTTAATAGCTAACAGGGGTAATAGTGCAAACTGTTGACAATAATAGGGGCAATGGTGTAAGGGTAAAATCATCTTTTGCTACCTAATTTAACACAGTTATGTCCTTGTGACGGAATAGGGGTAAACCAAATCTTCAAATTCAAAAAACAGAGGCAACCATGTAAAGATGAAAAAGAAGGGGTAAAAACAGAGTTGAGATTGAAAACAGGGGAAACCATGCAAATGCCCCATATAAATATGTATCGAGTAGTATTTTTTTATTCGGGGAGGGTCGTGGGTGACGACGACACGGGAAGAGGCCGCTTCAAGATTCGTGCGGCGCTGGTGACTCGGTCGCCGGGTTGGTGGGCAGCCTCGTCTTCCGGGCTGGCCTGTCCAAAGTGCAATTTACGACGCGCATAGCCAGTCATTTCGATCCGTTGCTTGCTGTCATGTACTACTCCAAAAGAGTAAATTTTTTTGTCAACGAGCATACTAATAGCAGTGGTATATGGGAAGCGTTGAATCCGTGCCAGAATATCGTGACCTGATTAGGCGAAATATCCTTTTTTTATGATTATTAGGCGAAATATCAGTGCTGCTGTCTACTGCTTGAGAGATGGTGGCGCGGCGCATCATGCTGGTGCGGGTCCTCAGGTCAGTCAGTTGATGCATGGCATGGCTCGGCGCGACGTGGGCCCCACCCTTTTTGCCACGGCAAGGAAGACGTCGTTTTCTGTTGGGATATGATACTGTAGTGGGGCACACCAGAGGCAGGTGCAGTGGAGGGAGCGGTAGTAGTAGTGTGTGCGTGTGCGCCACTTTTTTCATGAAAAAGTCCAAAAGCTCTCGTACTCTAATTTGGTTCCATTTGGATTGGATATAGTGCCCATCCGCTCGATCGCGCAAGCAGGATGGATGTACGCGTATATTTTCTTCAACTTGATGTGCTACTAGTAGAGTATGCCCGGCCGGGAGATGTAGCTACTACTAGCTCATACGTACTAGTATATAGGAGTAGAGTAGTTGCCGGACACAACTCGTAGCTGTACACACCGACGCGACGCGGTTTGGCCTTTCCTTTCCCGGAGCAGCCGTGCCCTTCCAACCAAGCTTGTGCACGCCCACTATACATACATGACCATATATATAGAGATAGAAAAAGAGAAGCAAGTTAGCGGTGCTCAGTGTCTCGCTCGTCTATATGCTCCAGTGTCTACAGGTCATCCGCTCAAAAAAAAAAAGTGTCTATATAGGCCATGCATGTCGAAGTGACGTGAACCTCTCATCACAAAGATAATTCTCGCAAAGGCAGATCGAGCGGCAGAAAAAACACGACGACCCTGTCATCTAACACTAACTCCAGCAGCGAGATGTGTTTCTCCTTGTTTTCAGGGCGCAAGCGCCGCTCTACCTAGCTCTACGAGTACGAGCAAGCAAGTGGGCTCTTGTCAATTCCGGGCCATCTCCATCGTACGCGATCTGCGTTAAAAGATCGCCATAGAAACGTTGCTTTCGCGGAGCAACTGCGTGGATAAGCTTGAAGCGAGGGCACCGGGAGACATATAGATGGCCAGAGGATTGGATGCTGGGGCTGGGGCCCCTCGACGATCTGCTCTCCAATCTTATCACCAATAATCGTTCGCAAAACACGTGTGTAAAATACTACTAGTATAATATGAGGCTAGCTGGTGCAAAATGCTGGGCAACTTTTCTAATGTTTTTATTCCGCCGCGCGCGTTCTTCTTCTTTTCGTCTTTCTAAAAAGCGATTTTGACTGCCGACTTTTTCCGATCAACCAACCAAATTGGCAATCGGGTCGGCAGAAGTACTGCAGTGCAAGTGATCCGGTCAAAACGAGCAGTGCTACTTCTTTCTCTGAAAAGCACCTCGGACAGATCAGATCTTCTTCCCAGCGGGAAAGCTAAGATTCTGGCTTGGAACCCGAAACGAGATTCAGATCTTGTAACAATAAGATTATAAGAGACGGTGGATTCAGGTCAATATATAAACAAAACTGCCCACATACAATTAATTTATCTTTTCCTCCTTTTGGAAGCACTCTGCACCGTGGCGTACCCTGTGTTTGACTTCATTGTTCACAGGAGCAAATTCATTGGAAAAAGGTCTGCTGTACTAGTATAACGCATTGAAGAAAACTAGCAGAAGGTCACCCCACATGCATTGCTAGCTATTTACTCCCCGTTGGGTACACAAATCAATTGCTACTCACACTGTTGTCCTAGCGTCGTTCTGATTTAGCAGCAGACTGAACGAAATGTAACAAAAAAAAAACCATTAGATAAGGCCCAGCGCCGCATGTTTATTATGGGGGCCCAATACTTATCCAGTGTCCAGGTACCAAAGGTAGCCCACGGGCCAAAAGACTCGAAACAAACAAAACAGTCCTTCACAAGGCCCAAGTCGCCGTCATGCGGCTTCCCGAGTCCGCCGTCGTCTTTCTCCTTCCTCGCTTGCAACCTGGGTCCTCACCGTCGCTGTCAGATATCTCCCATTTCACGGTCGCCGAATACGTCTACTTGCATGCATCTAGCTTCGGTTGTTTGGAGCCTACTGCGTTATTGATTTTCGGGGTCACTTGCATTGCCATGCATACGCATAGCAAAGATTGTTCAGCTTCAGCCTCACGTATAAGAGGCTGTAATAACTCTACTTAATTAATAAAGCTTTTTAATTGGCAAAAAAAAAAGAGGCTGGCTCTCCATATTTTTGTTTAGCCTCACGTCATTTTCTTATCCTCCGGTGGTTCTGGAGTTCGGTTTGTAACGGCCATCGGTTGTGCTGCGCTAAATCCTAAATGTCATGATGGTTCGCTCCTTTGCGATCTTCAGTTCCCTGGCACTGATGTTCTTGGTTAAGATTCCAAACAAGTAGCAACATTGTTAAGGGATCATTCATGCCAAATCTCTCGATCAAGTTCGTCATTAAGTCGAGACATCATCAATTAATATAATTACTTTTTAGATACCAACAGTTTGTAGTTTCAATCACTAATCAGGTCATATTCATCATATGGCCATGGATCTAACCCTGAATGCTGCCTAAGTTCTGATGACCTGAATGGATTCAAATTTGCTAAAGAAATTGACAGTTTTATGAAAATACATGTGGGTTTATAAATGACATTCACCTTTATATCTCACCCTACCCTCTTAGGCTGATCACTTGCTGCAGCACATCCATGGAAAAAATTATTTCCTAGGCGCCACCATATCCTAATGTCTGCTCCCTGGATAGAAGAATTCAACACCGCTTTCCTTCACTTTAAAATGGAAGTTCCAAACTTTCTGTGCTTTTGACCTTTGCTCGCTGAACATACACTTGTTTACCACTGTCAGCTGTTGAAAACAATAGTTTACGTCAGTGCAAGGTGAAAGTTGCCTACCCCAAAATCGGCTCATGCAAGCTTATGAAAATACCACCTCAGAATGAAACCAATTGATCCATGGCTCATGCAGGCGTGACCGCGTGAGAATAAATCCCCAACCTGCCCATGAACATCAGCAGCCAGACCAATGCTCAAAGGTGCCGCTTTAACAAGAAGATCTGCAATATAGCGCAGATGTACAATAAGACCCATATTCTCCTCACATGAACATATATCCTCATGGATAAGGATCACAAACGAGCAGTTCTGCCAAGCAAAGTAGAGTTTGAAAAGCATGAAACCCAAGGAAAAAGTTAGCAATCGTACCGGCCATCTTTGCATTTCATCTCAGATGTGAGCGTGACACAATAATGCAAGAAGTCCAAAACATCATTCACGGAACCATGGGCAGCAACTTCCAAGAGTGACATCATCTATCACGATGGTGAACTTTCCTGCATTTTCTCTTATCTAATTTGCTTCCACCACTCACTGAATTTGACTGTATAGCTGAATTAAGCTGTCAGCAATGGAGGTTTCCCTTGCTTCACCTGCAATGAAGAAATAAACAAAATGGCGTCTCACTAGACAGTAATTTTTTTTAGATAATGGAATAGCAGTTTTCCTAACAACAAGGTAATAAAGTGACCGCTTGCCTGGAATAGCTTGCAATTCAAAGAAATGAAGCCTGTCGCTCCTCCTATATGCAGAGAAAGGTTACAGACCTACCACATTGCAGAAGAGAAAAGCAATCACAAAGTGTTGTATATTTCGTGTAGGACAGGAATCCAGCACAAATATTGCAATAACAGAATCAGGGACTAGAGTCAAGCAGTTAAATACCCAAACCCATTGCATCTATCTGAATGAAATTGATGCATTTTATTTCAGCATTACAAACATCACCTTGCTTGTGACATGTCTGGTTCTCCAAATATTGTCTCTTTGCCGCTACATCAACTATTGCTACAAGCAAATGAACAGATCCGATACAGTAACTGGAAATTACACAGGATAGCACTGGATTTGAGCACCATAATAATTAACAATTGAAGATGGCAGAAATATGGCAGGTGCCCTTAAAGGCATTCCAACGATAAAGATCATGATACACATCTAAGCATGGCATACGGAACTAATTTAGACTTTCGAGAGGTTTGTGTAAGACTCAGAAACATACCACTAAGAGCCCATACGCCCCATCCTGAAACAGAGAAATCAATTTCATCCTTCCAATTTGGATCAATTCTAAGCCTAGATTTATTCAGTAAGCGCACACGATGTATAAGCTAGTTTTACTGCTTGTTAAGAATCTAAGGCTAAGCTAAGCAAGCGTGTGAGACTGTGAGGTGGTGGCGCCTACCATTTTGCGAAGGACACGGTCGTAACGGGAAAACGGCTGCGACAGGGCGAGGAAGACCGCTTCGCCGGCGGCGGCTAAAGCACGCTCGAGGAGGAGGTGGAGAACGAAGGCCCCGGGGGCCTCCACGAAGTCCTCCACCACCACCACCCGCGGCCCGGAGCCCATAGCGTCGCTTAGTAGGTCTCCCCCGCCGTACTCCTCCATGCCCACCTCGCGCAACCACTACTCGTCGGAGAGTGAGACCGGCGGCGGCGGGCAGCGGCGAAGGGGTTCTCTACTGTGTTTCTTACCCGTAGTCTCAATTCCATTTATGATTTCAACCCTCCAAATTTTCAACTTTAGGATTTTACCAATATTTACGAAAGCACAAATGAAATTCAAAATTTTGAAAAAAAAATGAAATACCGAAAACATAAATTGTAAAAACTGACTGATAAATTGAGAAAACTGATCGTTTCTTTTTCAGAAAAAGAATATTGTTTATAAACCGATAAAACCAAATAATAAATCCGTAAAACCGAGTGATAAACTGGTCAAATTGAGAAAGCTGAATTATCGCTTTCAAATCTCGTTTAAATTCAAAATTTGATATTTAAGCGGTTTATCGGGTCGAAAACCGTGAAACCGGTGGAAAGCGATTTCCATGGTTAAATTGGTTTTTTCAAACCTTGGTTAAAATTAAGGAACTTGCTGGTTTTCAATCAAAACTTTCAAGCAACATCTATCACCATTAGATCAGAATTAGATGGTCTACAACAAACAACTTTTCTCGGTCTAGATATTAATTTTTTTCTCCCTCTATCTACATCCTACACAAAACTACAAAAGTAAATAATAATTTAATTTCTAGTATAAATCTTGTGATTGAGAGTTTATAAACTTTCAGTCCATTGAAAAAGAGAAAAGATGTATAAGTAAACCTATGCAAATGATGGGTTTCTATAATTTTTGCTTAGAGATCCAGTTCAGCAGTGGGCACGTATATTTGCATGCTCCAGACGTCCAGAATATAAATCTGGATGCAACATATTTTAATGGTATGCAATAATATAGATTTAGCAGTAAATGAACTGTACTCCACCTGTCCCAATATATAATTGACATTCTGGCTCTGGCTCTGGGGATCCATTAAAATACCCAGTGAAGCCGACACACGAGAGATCAAGAAGAGAAGTAAGATAGTACGTAAGAGACAAGGAGACAGAGCTAGAGATAGAGAGGTATTAGAAAGAGAAAAAGATGTCTTAGAAGCGAGAATGCAAAATGTTTTAGGAAAACTAGATGAGGCCTGAATGCCAAATATTCTGGACGGAGAGAGTATTATTTAGAATCGGCCCAGATAGGGTCGGGTTCGTAAAAACCTCAAACAAAATGATTCATGTGCATCCATCGCCTCAACGCTTCACTGGCATAGCTCAGCAACAGCGATTGAACTAACGCAAGCATGCAGCAAATAGAACAAATTCGTGGTGCCTTTGAAACATAAATCTTCTGAAAACTTTCACTTAGCATTACTTTGCATATAGAATCATTGGCATCTCCAGATCAACCAAGTTAGATTCAAATCCTATAATGAAAATGACTAAATCACGTATGAACAGTCAATTTCAATCATAATTTTCGCTTCACTAGTCAAAGTTTAAAGCTGCAAATTCTGACAGGTGCTGAAACGGAAGAGCTAGGCAGGTAACCAAAATATCACCACCTATATTTACATGGTGGGTGCAACATAAAAATTGGACCCTTGATACCTACAATCTTGAATAGAGCACTTTTTCTCAGCTTACTAAACTATCAGCAAACTGATTGACGAATAACAAGAATACTTGATGCTGTGAATAAAAATTCCACATCTAATCACCAATTGTTAGTGGTACCATGTGACTTCGCTGCCTTGAGCTTGATCTTGCTAGTAGCAAAATTAACCGTACAAAGGAAAAACTTCGGAAGTAAAAGATCTGGATGTGGTTATGGCAGATCCCTATACTTAAGAACATCAATCTTGTCCAGATCATACTCCTTGCATATGCTTGAAATAGTGGCGCAGTCCAAACAATCATCCAAGGTTCTCCTTTTAAGAAACCCATCAAGCTCTTTTGATGGCCGTAAATTCTGTTCAATGAATACCAAAGCATTAGCATTACCGAAGTACACGATGCATGAACATAACATATTGTAGAAATATTGGAATCTAAAATTTTCATTAGAATATTTAGGATAAAGTAATACATCCACGCTGAACAATTGTAATATTAGTTCAGCCTGTTTCATGACAGTATTAACGAGGTGCAAAAAGTAACTGATTATTTTTAATATTAGGGATGGGAATGTAAATATTTCATCTCTTTTTTTTTGCCCTTGATTGTGGTTCCATTTCATAAAGGTTTGAGAACTGATGCGACCCCATGTTTGTTGTCTTAGCTTCATTTCAGAGAAGTGGTAAAACAGAGTAGTCTGGAAAACATTCGTGAAATGTATTAGTTTTTTAAAATGTATGTATATCCTGAAACGTAATAGTTGATTCAGTAGGTAAAGTGACTGAACTTGATTTTTCTTACTCTTCAAATGTCTGATCTAGAAATAACAGTCAATATGCTCAGTTATAATGCAAGATTTACGACTTCATTCAGACATGTGAGATATTTTGATGTGCCAAAATGATTATAATAGATCAGAAACCATATTAGTTCAATCAACTAGTAAAACTTCAAAAAGACTTATCAATCATTCATAGGATTGCTCCAGTGAAAAACTGCACCTAGTTTCTTAAGGTCTCACATTTTCGAATTCAGATCAACTTACCAAAGGAGAATACTGTGCATCCTTTCCTGAACTAATCTTTTCCTTCTTCTCAAGGGCTTCCCATTCATCTGGGCAATCAGAAACTAGCAACTGGAGCCTCTCACTTCCCTAAATCAAAATAAATATTAGGAAACCTAAGTCAAAATGACAAAACCAACATAATACACCAGAGGATGGAATTCTAATTTTCTGCACAACTACTGCAAAGGAGACTGTGCCAAAACAGTGAGAGTTCATGAAATTTTCAAAAAATAAAAAATCAAAAAATAAAAAAAAGGAAATATTGCTAGCTTGGCATGTCAAATAGTCTTGCTTCTGCAACTGTTAATCACACCGATCATAGTGTGATCTCTATCTATAAAACAAAAATCTGAACCAAGTAGCCCTGTAGGAAAAGGAAGTGGGGTGGGTGGGGGGATTGTGAACCAGGTAGAACCCCCATGTTATCAACAGGATGTCTATCCAGATCTAACAGATTAAACTTATAAGGTGAAGAAATTTAAATTTTATGATAACCGATATGCGCTCAATAGTTGTTATGCTCCCCAAAAGAATTTTTAGTCCCTTAGATATGCTAGTTGCCAAAAATGAAGATTTGTAGTGTCTCTTCTCTAGCCCTGAGGATATTTACTTTTATAGTGTCATGGGAACATCACCAAATACAACAATCACAACAAAAAATAGTTCAAGCAGAATACTTGGATGATTTCACAAACCTGGAGAGCTCTCCAATGTGAATAAGCACGAAATAGCACCCAGAAAAACGGTATGTTAGGTAAAGGCAGTACCTGCATTTGATTAAATCAAGTGTAAGGATTGCATCTAGTTGTAACTTTTAAGTTAAATAATGTTTGTATGAACACACTCATGTAAATTTGCAAGCTACGTCATCTATTTACATTCTTTGCTATTATAAATCTTATATACTCCCTCCGTCCAGAATATTTGTCACTTTAGCCCTCTCCCGTTTTCCCAAAATATTTGTCGTTCTCACTTCCCAATGCAACTTTCTCTCTTCCCAATATATCTCTATCTCTATCTCTCTCCTCATCTGTGCACCCACCTTTTCCACTTCTCATTAATTCATTGCCCAACTCTAAAATGACAAATAAAATGGAACGGAGGGAGTAGTAATTTGCAATTATGGAGCACTGAATCATATCCTTTGAGCCTTAGTCAAAATTCCATACAGGAAAACCAACAAGGAATGGAATAAATCTATCGAGATAACATTTAAATTGTCCAATAAAAAGATTTGTTACAAAGTGCTATATGACACCCATATCCCAAAAGCAATTGGCTGTAAACCTACCGTGAAGACACTAGTAACCGGAAGCAAACAAACTGAGCCATAGAGAAATTTCTTGTGAACTGATGCACCCCTGATTGTCAGAAACAATGTACAAGCAAAATATCAGAGACAGTTAAATTAAACTAAAAAGGTAAACATGTCTGTGTCTGTGAATTTTTGGTGAGGGTGGTCTGTGAGTTCAAATACATTAGACACTCACCTAACAGCGATATGCCGCAACCGTCGACGTACAAGACGAGGATTTATACTGCAGCGAGAAGTTGTAATTTAGTATTAATATGCATACAGATAAATGAATGCACATGTTGACACTTGGCAGTAAAGAAACTTTGACAGGTGATGCTTGGTAGTACCAGAGTGATGCTTAATGCTTATCATCCAAATACCATTATCACATCAATCATAAAACCTAGTGTTGCATACATGAATTACACAAGAACAAATAAAGCCAGCAAGGAAAAAATATGGCTCAACAAATGACTTATTTCTAGGCTCTCGGGGTCAAGACTTAGATGCAAATAACATTGTGTACCTACAAATAAGAAGCATAAGTAAGCACAGAAATGACCTTGTAAAAAATAATTACACAACTGCAGAGAAATGGTGATGGATACTTAATCCTAATACTAGGTCATATGAACATCCTAAGAACATCAAAATATAAAGAAACCAGCAAACAACAAGTGAAACAGAAACTAAAACACGCTAACATTAAGCAAATGCTTAGAAGCTAAAGCATCAAAGACCCATTTGTCAAGATAGGTATCAGACACATCCAATGAGTACGCCAGAAAAATATGCGTACTTGATTTTCAGTTTTAGCTTTCCATGTAATTCAGAGCCCAGCTACTTCCTAGGGATACAATGGAGAAGATCATGATGTTATGCAAAAGGGCAAGGCAAAATTCATAAGACGGTACATGAAAAAAACAATGCATGTAGCATTAACATTGGAATCTGAGATACGAATATGATAACTAGTAACGGATATTGATTCAATTTCAAAAGGATGTCAAGTATAAATCATGTATGTTCAAGTTAAGGCAGTCACTACTTGCAACTCATTTTCCAAATCTTTAAGAGTTGCTGCTATGTGATAACAACAGGCATGACAAACTGCATAATTTCCATCCTTGATCAAGTCTATCTAGAATTCACCATAACAGCATTAAGAGAAATCAGTCATTTAGAACATTTAAAGGAAATCCATCACTGGTTGAGCATACATATTTCTACACATACATACAGATCCACAGCAAACCAGAAATAATGCAAACCACATTCACAAAACTGGTGTTTCTTGATTCCTGAGGCAAGAAAGCAGAGACTCGAACCTGGTGACAAACTTGATTATAAACCTCATGTATCTCACAAGAAAAAAATGCCAATATTGTAAATCTTTGTTTCCCTGTTCAATTTACTGTGCTAATTCATTCATCAACACCAATGTATGCATAAGGTTTATTGCTTTTTACTTGCACTAATAGCAAATCGCACCTACATGGCTACATTGACATAAAAAACTGGAGGACACATAAAGTACAGTACAGGACCCGCTACTAACCCAAAATTCACAAGCACTAGCATGAAACAGCAGCACCTACCTATAGCATTTGAACATCAGGAATCAAACGACATAAACAACATTCATCTAAAAAAACGACATAAACAACAAAAGTAATGTGCGCACATAACGTTACACAAGGCTAGCAGCAACGCAGGTGACCATCAAGCTCACCTCGCGGGATGCACGATTTCAAGCGTCCTCACATCCTTGGTCACCGACTTCAACAACACCTCCGATGGTCGCACTCGTGAGAGAAGCTTCAGCCCGAAGCTGCACCACCCCAGATGCGAAAGCCACATAAAGGGGTCAGCACCATTTCTCCATCCCCCGATTCTAAGCACCCTAACCCCAAACCTTAAACCCCGAACTCACCTGTGGATCCGGCTCTTCATCGACCCCTCCGGCGCGCTCCCGAATCCAATCCACGCCCGGTTCATCTGCGTCACAAAGCCCACCCATGAGAAAACCCCTCGAAATCCAAATGCAGGTGAAGGGGAAAACAGCAGCCGCGAAGCGCGAAGCGCGCGCGAGCCGTCGAATACCTTGTCCGCGACGAAGTCGACAACGGCCTCGGCCTTCTCCGGGGTGGTGCGCTCCCCAGAGGCGATTCCACGCCAGAGGTCCTTCAGGGTCGGCGGCGGCGGGAAAGCGCCATCGCCGCCAGCGGATGCGGCGGCGGCCGCAGAGGCGCGCGGGCGGAGGAAGCACCAGGTGCGGCCCTTGATGGGGAACACAACGACGCGAGCCTGCATGGCGCCTTGCCGCGAGGCGTGGGGCGCAGCTGTGCGCGGCGCGGGAGGGATGGGAAGGAGACGGCGGCGGTGGTGGCGGCGAGGTAGAGAGCACTGAGACTTGGAGGGAGGAGGAGGTGGTGGGGACGACGAGTCAGTCACTCGCTCACCGTTTGTTTTGTTTGGTCCATACGACGCGGGTGGGCCACCTGTGGTCTGATCCGTCGGATGTGGATCGAACGGAACGACGAGGTCTTCTATGGAATGACGAGGAGTATAAGTGTATCGCTGATTTTGTACGCTGTTGTAGGTCTGTAGTCAAACGAGGACACGGATTTCAAAATTCCATCAAAATGATCAAGGTGCACTGCGAAGTTCAAATTTTTATTTTGATTTTAAAGATACATCTTTCCTCTTTTTTCAATGGTAAAGTTTAGAAACTTTCCATTTGCCAGCTGCGGCCTGCGATGGCGAATCCAGGCGTCTTTGATGAACAAAGGGCCCGAGGACTTGCTTGCATTTTCTTTTTCCTGTAGGGTATTTTGTGCAAAATGGTCTGAACAGCTGTCCTATGTATCCTTCCGGATGTATCTGTCTTTGTACGTGTATGTGTACCTTTTCCTTATCTAATATACAGGTGCATTCCAATATAAAAAAAGTTTAGAAACTTTCAATACTAGGTTTAACTAGAAAAAAGTTGTTCTCTCCAGTTTTGTCCCATTTCCATATAAGAGATGGTGAACGTTGATTGAAAGTTCCCTAAATTTTCAAATGACTGAAAATCAGCAAGTCCCATCAAGATATACGGATAACGTTCAGGGTCTCTTTGGAATACAGGAATAGAAAATACATGAATCACAAAAACATAGGAATGAAAGAAGTGAGAAAATTGTAGGAATGAAAAGTAAAGGAACAACAAACTTTTGATGTTTGAATTGCAGGAATGAAAAACACAGGAACTACAAATTAAAACTATGTTTGTGAAATACTGAGAGGAGTTGTCCATAAGTTTAGCCATTTGCCACGGTTTCATCAAATTATTTAGCCAACCACACAAACGGGCCCACATGTCAAACAAAAAGTATATTATCTGTATTGCTCTTATCCAGTCACCCGTCGTTTCCAGCCCCCATCGTTCTCTCAATAGTCTTCTTCTCTCTCTGCTTCTCACGAGACCATCCGAATCCATCAGCTCTATATTCTAAGCTATATTCTAAGTGTGTGTTCGTTTCGTGGGGTCTAAATTTTAGAGCTGTCACATAAAAAAGAATCTTATTATTTAAGAGTATTAAATAAAGTTTAATTATAAAATAAATTACAGGCCCCTAGACTAATTTACGAGACGAATCTAATGAGGTTAATTAAGTCGTGATTAGAAGACGGTTACTTGTAGCATCACTTTAGTAAAATATAGATTAATTAAGCTCATTAGATTCATCTCGAAAATTAGCACCAATCTGTCAATAGGGTTTTGTGATTAAATTGATTGAAATATTTATAAATAATAAGATTCTCTTTGATGTGACAGTGCTTAAATTTTAGAGGAGAGAAACGAACACACCCTAAATCTGCCACCAGAAGGAACAAGAAGATGAAAGGAAGCAAAGGCTTGGGCCGGATGCTGATGAAAAAGAGCCTGCTGACATGTTAGTGTTAGCTTCTAAGCTCACAGCTCAGTCCAATTGTTCTTTTTCTCCCTTCCCTACTCGATGAGCGAGCGTTTTGCCTCGGGCTTCAGCGAAAACATGAGCTCAGTGTGGATGTTTTATTTCCTGTGTTATATGAAGGAATGAGTTCCTTTCCTCTGGAATTGGTCGAGTGTTTCTCCATTCCAAACGGTGCATGACATCAGCAAAACAAAGGAATGATTTCCTTTGAAATTCATGTGAAAATACTCTATTGCAAACGGAGCCTCGTCGGTTTCGAAGCCATGTGATACTGCATTCCTAAAAAACATAACAGGATGCACGAGCTCTAGCAACGCCCAGCAGTGCTACGGACAGATTTCTGTTGCACGTCTTTGGTGGCCAACGATTTATCTGCGCAAAGTATTCTATTAAACTAACTTTAAATTTGAAATGGTATAATGCACATATTATT
The DNA here is from genome assembly GCA_031894775.1 of Chloris gayana. Taxonomy (NCBI): domain Eukaryota; kingdom Viridiplantae; phylum Streptophyta; class Magnoliopsida; order Poales; family Poaceae; genus Chloris; species Chloris gayana. Next base: position 926,941 of record JAUNZO010003024.1, on the reverse strand, counting down.
TCAGTCTTGGGCAGTGTCTCTTTGGTTGCTGACCTACGGTCCTACACCGGCACAAACTATGGCAAAATTGTAGCATTCAGTCTACAGAATGGGCATTCCTAGCTTGGAATTAATTCAAAAGGGCACGTTAATAAAAAAAATACAAAGGGCAGAAATTTGGAGATCTGGCAGCTCGACATCATAGCATTGACACAGCATAAAACTATCAGCCTAAGATACTGCTACGGTGGGTGGCATAAGATTCTGCTGAATTTACATGGTTTTGTCAGAAGGATGCTGCGGGACAGGAAATGCGGTCCATGAGATCTCAGTGTTGCTGCTCCTGCTTCTCTTGACAATTTCTGGGAAAGTAGACGGATTAGCAAGAGGCGTGCTCAAAGCATGAGTCAGGTGTTTACACAATAAGCAGCTATGCACACCCTAAGTATCTGTCTATCTGATATTCAGAGATCAGACTCATTTTCCAGAATCCCAGCATTCTGGATTGGAAGTTTCACGTGGAACTGCAGGTGGAGAAGTCGTAGTCGGATCAGGCCCCTTGCCCAGATTCTCAGAATCCTTTGTTGAACCTGGATCGGAAGTTTCTTCTTGAGAAGCTGAAACCGGACCAGGCTCCTTACCTACAATCCCAGCATCCATTGTTGAACCTGGACCGGAAGTTTCTTCTGGAGACTCAGCTGGAGAAGTCAGATTCAGATCAGGACCCTTCTCCAGAACCCCATCAGCCCCTGTCGCATCAAGATTCGGGATCTCTTGTAGAGCCACTCTTGGAGAAGCTGGAGTCTCTGGTGGAGTCATCACTGCTGGAGCAGACGGAGTCTCTAGCTGAGTCTCTGGTGGGGCTGGAGTCCCTTGCTTGGCCTCAGCTTGAGTATCTGGTGCTGTCCCTTCATCAGCTGCTGGTGCTTGCCTGTGACGAGGCCGTAAGTACTTCATACAGAAAGAGTCAACATCCTCGGTGTAGTTTTTCCTCACAAAGTTCTCCATGCACTTCAAGTAGGAGAAATCTGAGCGCGACCCATCTGCTGAAACCACAAAAAAGCATCGAGTATCCTGGAAAATTTGGTGCTTGTCGACCTGCCATATATTATAAAGCAGTTATAAGACTTAGATATTATTTATATTGTTGTGGTATATAAAATGAGCAAATAGTAAGTACATAACCTAAACCATACCATTATATGGTCAATTTCACCAGACACCTTTCTTTGTTTTTCAGGGTGGTGCTCAAGAACTTTCTCTTTGATAAACTTTTCATCTTCAGGCGCAAGTGCAACACCATCACTGAGAATTTTAAGAAAATGGTAAGTTGAATTTTGAAGACTATTATTGCAGAAAACACTATCACTGAGAATTTTAAGAAAATGATAAATACAAATTTGAAGACTACTAGCATAAAACTAAACACATGTGCGCACATGGCATTCTTTCAGGTAAAACATCACATCACAGTTTTAAGTAACTTTAAAAATTAGTAGTATACTATGAAATACAAACAAATAAGCAGCAATTATCTAATTTACCGTGCTTCACGGAAGATCCTCCTGACACGTAGCTTAATGGGCTCAATTTCTAGAAGAATGCTCTTCTCCTCGTTTGATAGTTCGAAACGTTGCCTTGGCATTGGCGGTGCCCTCTCATCAGTTCTCCTGGGGGTCTCTCAGGATTGTTCCTTTCACATCTCCAGTTACCAGTTTTAGCACCCCATCCATCTGATTTCCAACCCTTGTTGTTGCTAGAATCAGTTGGCTCGTTCCATTTAGCAGCACTTGATGAATCCTCTGCAGGAGGAGCATTCCAGACATCCCAAGAATCTGATTGCTTTGCATCTGAATTTGTGGTTCCCTGGGAAACCAGCATAGCATTTGGTGAATTGTCCAATGGTGCTGGATTACCCCAGGAATCTTGTGCAGCTGATGAAGGCTGAGCCTTTGCTGCTACACTGTCCCAGCAACCATTCTGTACATCATTGTGTTGAACTGCGACATTATCCCATGATGAATCTTGCTGTGTATTGGTATCCTTTACAGCCGTTTTGTCCCATGAATCCTCCTGTGTGTTTTTATTGTGCGTTGCATTATTACCCCAGGAATCATGTGCAGCTGAAGGCTGAGCTTTTGCTGCTACATTGTCCCAGCAATCATTCTGTGCATCATTGTTCTGGATTGCTACAGCATCCCATGTATCTTGCTCTGTATTGGTATCCTTTGCAGTCATTCTGTCCCACATACCCTCCTGCATGTTATTATTGTGAGCTGCACTGTTACCCCAGGAGTCCTTTGGTGTGTTCGACTTCTCCCAAGAACTTTTATTTGATTGTCCTGCATTCCAGGGTTCCCATTCTTTTGGAAGCCTTGAATGCTCATCATCCTCCATCTTACCTCTTTTATTGCCAGCACTTGAACCTTGATCATTACCATGGCTTGTATCAGACTTCCTTTTGCCCCACGAATTCATTGATGGTGACACTGTCTTGTTACCCCAGGAGTCCTGATTCACATTCATCTCCTGTTCCTTGCAAGAGCCTGTTTGCTTCTCCCAAGCACCATCACCTTCAACTCCTACCCTTTTGTCCCATGTATTTTCTGATTGTGATGCTGGTGTGTTTCCCCAGGGGTCCTGATCCACATGTTTTTTCAATTCATCCAGAGTGCTGGACTTATTCTCCCAGTTATTACAACCTCCATTAGATTCCACTTTACCACCTTTATCAGGCCAAGTATCAAGTTCAGCTGATTCTCCAGATACAAGATTTTTATCATTTAGCTTTTCAGTGCCCCATCCTCCCCAATCGTCAGAGGTGACCTCCGCCGTAGCAGGCACATCCCAACCTGAATTATCTTGGTCTGGTTGCTTTGCAGTTGCTACATCTACATTACTCCAGCCACCCCAATCACCAGAATCATTCCCGGCACTTGCATTTTGTTCCCAACTCGATTTCGTCGTCGTGCCATTTTCCCATGAGCCGCCTTTCTGAATATCTTGCTCTTCAAAATTATCCTCAAAGGTGGGCTTACCAAGGTTCCCATCAGGCTCAGGGGATAGACACACATCATCTTCCGCGTTCTCTTCAACAAAGTAGTCAACATCATCCAAGAATGTGTAACTTGCCTTTTCTTGATCGGTCCTGACCAAGGCTAAGAAGTCGTATAGTCCATCACCATACTCCTTGTTGTTCTTCAGCTGCAAAGGTCAATATGGTCAGACCATATAAAAAAGCAGCAGGGATTTCTAGTCACATCTAAAATGTGATGGGCACTAGATATGGACTCAAGCTTCAGTACACATATATAACTAAATGATCTGGTGAGTACTATGTTGTACCAGCTAACCTGATTGTCGTTCCAAAGAATCTGAAAAGATGACCCAGTACCAACTGCAGCATGCTTGCCCCATGAGCATGACGAAACTATGCAGCCCAATGAATCAGAATCACATTTTTCTGCAGCCTTCTCAAAGCATTTCATAGGGGTCTACAGGAATAATTGTTATATTTTAGACCAACATATCAACAAAATGTACAAAATAATGAAGACAAATACAACACTTCAGATATAAGCTTACAAACAGTGTGGACTCTGTGAAAGGCACTTGAACTTTTAATGAACGGAAAGTTGCTTTATAACCACCAATATTGAACCCATTCAAGTTTCCTGTGCATGTCATGCTGTTCGCCACAAGAATCAAATGGTCCTTGAGAACATTTCTAGCAACCATTTTTACCGTTGTAGAAAGTCGCTGCAAAATAGTCAAGTTAAGATCAATGATGTAAATGGTGTGGAAATGAAAGAGGTGTCACCATGACGAGCATTAAATAACACTTGAGCCAACTGGATTAAAATTAAACTGCCAAATCGCAGCTATCTCAGCTGCACACACAAAAAGAAAATGACAGGAGAAATGGTAGCAGGCACTGTTTATAAAATTACAGACAGGACGTTTGGTGGCCAACCTGCACAACTTGATCAAAGGCACATGAGATGCCAAGAAGTTCCCTCACTTGTTGAATACCATAAGGAATAGACCTTTGTGTGTCAATGAGGTTAAGGACAGGTATGCAGGCATCGATTGTTGTTCTCCAGGCATCACCATTGCGTACAGCTTCATCTTTTTCAACAATGATTTCTAACGCAGGCTCACCCTTCGATACCTTTTGTTTGTTCTCTACCCAAGAGGTTGCATCTGATTCAACCCAGATAACTTTAGCCTCTTGAATCCGAGGATCACCTGCAATGCAAAATGACATCAAATAACTGAGTGGAGCCATTCCCCTTCACCTTGTGACACCTAAATGACTCGATCCAACCTCGTAGACAAGATGAAAAGAGGATATGTATAACCATGAGCATAATTTATTCCAATGAAATCAGTGAAACCAGAAAAGCAAACTGTGGCTTATGTATTTGTCACAACAATAGCACTTTAACATTGCTTGTTTTCTCCTTATAACCGTGATCCATAGGAAATGACTTCAATCAAAAAATGAAATTTATTTTGAACGGAACAAAGATATCTGTTAAACAGAACTCCCAAGGTAAAAGCCTAATTACACATCTTACTGTATACCTTTAATAATTGTATCCAGAAGCACCGAGCAGACAGAATCAGCTATCAAAGTCACTGCTCTCTCAACAGATTCAGATAATATGGTGTTGTCATCAGAGAAGAAGAACTGCAAACACGGAATCTTCTGTAGCTTTCCATCAATTGGCTTCTGGGCGAATGAACAATCACTACCAAGGATAAAAAAAGAACCTTTTGAGTAATTCTAATGTAAAAATCATGTCATAATAAACAACTATGGATTTTGAATCCATGGTTTGATGTCCCAACAGGGAATTATCTTCCAAGGTTTCAAAAAAATCATAAAAATGAGTGACCACGTATGTGGTACGTATTAATCATAGATCTCAAGAAACAGAATAGGCAAGCAGTGATCTAGCATCAACCATCATGTTACAGATCAATTGTGTGTTTTTATTTCTGAATCTTGGATCAAAGATGAATTCAATTGTGACTTTTCAGAGGATTACTCAGATTTATATAAACGTTTATTATGGATTTTTAAGAAAAAATGCAACATATCAAATAATCGTGTAGTGTTTGTGGACATCGGAACTCTGTTCACCAACTAAATCCCCTTAAATAATGTAAAACTACTCAAAACATATATACTCCCTCCGTCCCAAATTATTTGTCATTCTAGCTTTCTACCAGATTCATTGAACATTCTCTGAATCTAGATACACCGTCTGTCCAGATTTATTGAACATTCAATGAAGATTCATTGAATGTTCAATGAATCTGGACAACCCAAAACAACTCTAGAATGACAAATAAACTGGGACAGAGGGAGTACATAATATCTGATGCGATTGATTGCTAATCAACAGTAAGGTATGTGCCTCAGCCGTAAGGGGTATCAACTCTTTGTGAGTAATCATCTGAACCTAGAAAATATAAACTGTATATACTAAAAGCATATAAAGATTGTGCATAGCAACAAACAATAAAATATTTTCAAATTTGGGTGATACTTTAATCTGTTAAGTGAGGCGGATTGTTATTACTCTAATTTCCATGTTTGCGGCCTTTGAGACCTTTCACGTGAGAGGGAGTGTTGAAGTATAAATGTATTGCCCACCGTTTCCCATCAGCTTAGGCTTTTGGATTCAACTGGTTGGTGCATACAAACTTATCAGAAGCATCCCCACTAAGCGCTCATCACGTAACACTAAGCCTCCCCAAATGTCAAGGCAGAAATTAAACGAATTCTTATGTGCATACTAAGACAAATTCACCATAACATTGTACTAAGACAAATCACAATTATGGTGAATTTTCAATAGGTTGTCTGAGTATGGCTTCCTGTGTTGACAATTCTAAAGGTGTGACCAGGATGCAGTAATCAATCAGTAGTAGAACACCAACACTCATCCAGAATCCCACTCTCTACATCTACCATTCCACCTCATACCTCAGCTATGGTAGAATAGAACTGTAGAAGTGGGCCCAAATTATCTTTTTATAAATGTATTAGCTAGATCTCGAACTATGAACCCTTGGCTAAGATACCATGTTGAATGAGAATAGCCAGGCAACATAATTCAACACCCTACCCAGCTGCATCTGTACATGTGTGTGTACTCATAAAGGTGTGAGCGTGTTTAAACAATCCAGCACAAAATGAAATAATAGCATGGCATTTTTGTACTTAGGTTGCTGAAGAAATATCGCAAGTGACCCAGCCATCTATAACAATCTCCACCAATATCCCATATCCACTACTAAAATTTGAACAGGATGCAGGTTTGAATAAACCCAGCATGTGAAAGTGAGGCTTGAACAGGTGCAAGTTTTGTGGGATTATAGTATAGAACTTCAAAAAGGTTACCAAGTAGAGAACATAATCTTTTTGAACAAGTAGCAGAGCTGCCCTTTCTTCTTCGCGTATCTATCAGAAACTTCTTGGCATTTTTGGAGGATATCTCTAGTGCTAATGTTTATCCTTTCTAACTGCACCTGCGAGAAAGAAATACATACATTTTCACAAAAATGTTCGTGTGAGAAATACCAGAATACATCATATACCTTGTCTAGGTGAATATGGCCTACAAGAGTTGGAGCAGTTTCAGGTGTACCATCCAAACTTATCTGCTTCTGGTGCCTAAAAAAGCATATAACGTATTGGCTATTCAGTTCTACTAATCCCAAAATAAAAGAACATAAAAGGCATGAAACAAATATGAGACCTTATATCCATTCACATTTTTTAGAAGCTAAGACCATGCATTTGCCATTTTTAACTTGACAATAATATATTACTATGACAGCCAGTTAAGGTTTCTCACAAACTTGTTCGAGTGGGCCTCTTAGACTAGTATGACCTATTTGCATCATCAGATAAAACTAAATCTACATAAATAACCAACTGCTCGGTTCATTCAAGGCAGTTATGTCACATAGTTGCACAATGCGAAGGGGAAATTAATGGATTATGAACAGACAGAAGCTCTACACTACTACTTGAAATTGAACGTAATAGTCTAATTCCAAGGAATAGAAATATCTCATTATTAAACAATCAAACAGAAATGGAAATCTGAGCTTATTCAAGTTTGACTAATACAATTAAAGTGGTAAACTAACTTGAATAGTTGAACTGGCAACAATCATAAGACCAAATATGTTACGGTGAACCACAAAAAAGAGAGAAAGGTACATACTCAATGCAGATATCAGTAGCACAATCCGCTAGGGTGAACCTCTTTAGACAGCTCTGTACTGCAATAGCAGCCCTTTCCTTGCAGAATCTTTTTGGGCAAGAACAGTCATTCAGAAACAGGGTGACTTTACGATCCTTCATGTCATTTTTATAGCCAACTTTCGTCTGCAGTATCTCCTGTTAGAATACAACAACCTGATCAGATCGTTCTTATAAGATCCCTCAGGGTGATCAAAGGCTACAAATAGTTGAACATTACTACCTTCATCAACTCCCATGAAGCATTGTTACTCTGAGACGAATCCAAGACAGCCTTGTATGCAGGGTTTGAGATAGCTGTAGCAGCTAAGACGCCCACGGGTTCACCAGGAGGCAAGTCACTTGGAAAATCAGTCTCATCAGTTTCCCCATACTTCAGTTGTATGATGGAGTTGCTGCAGATATTTCTGACACTTCCATCATAGCATATAACTACATCCCGCAAGATGGCCATTAAATTCTTGAACAGCGTTCCGGGTTCCGTCAAGCCTCTTGAAGAGCGGACAATAGATTCTCTTGTGGATATAGCATGTACCAGCTCCTCGTATGGATTGAGACCATAAACATAAGAATTACTCACCAGACCATAAGCTTCTGGAGGATGCTCGTTTCCAAGGGCTGGGTGTTTATTCACAAAATTCGAAAAGCAATCCTCTACCAGGCGGCTTGAATACAACTTCCCCTCGCGATAAAGTTGCAAGCCAACAAAACCAAGCTGCTGAACCACCTTTGAAATTGCAGAGTCCTTTTTCAGATCAATCAGCAGTCCGAGACTGGGGCATTTTGCGATAAAATCTGAAATTTGTTGTTTGACCTTCTTCAAATTGTTATCAACTTGCATTTCCACAGATTGAGTTTTGGAGCATCTTGACTGTTCAAGGATAAGGGATTGTTTCCGAATGTTTATATGTGCTTCTTCCAATAGAGCCTTGGGAACATTAAAATCCTGCAGACTTATACTAAAACCATCCAGGAGTAAAAATTCCATCAATAATGGCTGTAGCACATTCAGAAATTGAAGGGCCTCTCCAGGACCCTTCTCGTAGAGAATACAAGACACCAAATTCGAGAATGAGTCTTGAACAGATTCTTTATCAAGATCAAGCTTTATAACTGTACTGTCCCTAATTAGAAGGTTGTCCCCATGAAAGGTCAGCTTAGCTGGCAATGCACCTTGGACTATTTGTGTGATTGTATAAGAGGGAATAGACTTGATAATGGCAGGATATGGAAGTGAACATGACACAAACATGGCCATCTGGTTAGCAGATATGTTACGTAAGATGGTTCTTGAAGACATATGCTTCAGAGCTAGCAAGCTGTCATTGCCTAGCTCCAGATTCACTTTCCCACTGTGGGAACTGGTCAGTTGATTTCTAACGCTGAAAAGCTCCAATGCTTCAGCTTTTGCAGCAAGGGACTGTGGATAATAGATGTGCACACAATCACCATCGAAATCTGCTGCAAAAGGAGCACAGATAAGAGGGTTGATTTTTATGGTATGATCATCATGGACATAGGCATAAAATGCCTGGAGAGAATGCTTGTGAGTACTGGGTGGCCTATTCAGAAAGACTACATCCCCATCAACTATTCTCCGACTAATCGTTTGACCAACTTTGAGAGTGGTATGGCCTTGTGATCCTACTGTGATGGCATATGTTGTTTGACCATCTCTGTAGGTCAAACACAGTCCCTTGTCAACCACCTCTTGAAGCCTATTGATATTGATGTCAGTTACCTGCTCTTCAAAGGTTATTCTTTTTGCCACTTCAGAAGGCAATCCAACTACGTCCACTGGAATGTAGGGATCTCCAGTAAGAACACTGCGTGATGAGAAACCTGACCCTTTGCTAATAAATAATGTTTTCATTTTTTCCAACCACTGTTTGGTTGACAACTTTGCTGTATCAGTGTCAACTGCAAATCTCTTTGTATTGTCTTGTGGGCCCTTCAAAATAAGACAAAACGTTACAACTGAGAACAAGAAAAACATTAGAAGTAGAAACTATAATCAGGACATTAAAACAAATGTTTTGTTGATCAACGAATATGAAAAAAACCACCAAAAAAATCAGGATTTTGGGTTACTTATATGGAAACTAATTACAGCAACAGCAGCAACAACAACAAAGCATCCATTTTCAAAAAAGAAACAACAACAACAAAGCCTTTAATCCCAAGCAAGTTGGGGTAGGCTAGAGATGAAACCCCAACAAAACAAAGCACAACGACAAACAAAACAAGAAGGAAGGCGGCGGAAAGGAAGACAAGAGGATGGAAAAGAGCAAAAGAAACCAAACCACATCGGGGAAGAGGAGAAACACATTCTGAATAAATTTTTCCATGAACCATGTGAATATAGTTTTGAGTTTGCATCTTTGGATTCTGCCACATACCCTAGTTGTGCCCCTTAGATGTATGTAATTGCCGATAGCAAGTTGCAGATCACATGATTCAGCTTCATGTGATTCGAAGTTTGGGGAACCAGATCTTGATCTTTTTATCTGCTCTATCTTTTGAAGTACCTTCTTCAATGAAGTTATTGAAATGTCCTGATATAAAAGCCCAAGTAAATTAAGACATCAAACAGAACTGAACAGTACGCAAAATTATGAACTGACAAGTTCATTAGAAAACTCACATAGGACATGATGGTTTCTCCATCAGTAAACTCTGGAATATAGAGACAGTTCGGAGGTACTGGAAGGTACTTCATCACGTATCCAGATTGGACAATGTATCCCCGTGCAGCTAGCTTTTTTCTGGTATCATCGGGAATCTTATTCAGTATATTCAGTGCCTAACAAATAACACGGGAATCACTCAGTGGATTGTTCCAACAACCTATATTTCATAGAAGAAACCAAAAAATATCTCTACAACGCATAACATACAATGGTATTACCTCCGCTGGAAGCAACGGCCTGCTGCGGGAGTCTCCACCATATTGAAATCCGTATTTATTGAGAAAGTTCCATGAACCTTCTCTCATGTTTTTCTGGTTCGGTGCTTTCAACTGCAAACGAATCGCACCATCTGCTGTCTTTATTTCCTTCAAAGATAGTGCTGGAAGATCCTATAAGAAACAATCAAGTGTTGACATAGTGAGAAAACATGAGGGTACAGTAATCAAGACTACATGGGTTTGGTGTCAGCACAGGCACCAGCTGAGCAGCATCGATGAACATAAATTAGGAATACATATTTGCCATACTATACTAGCAATCTATGAGTTCACTGCTACTGCTATGTCCATCAGCTATCGAAGTTACTCCCATGTCATGACATGACACCAACAGAACAAAGAAACTGATTCCGTGTACTTTTATGTCACTTTAGGAAGAAAAAAAACTCCCAAAATAATGTTAATTTTTTTTAAAAAAAAAACCATCATGCACTTTATTGACACAACTGTGCACATATATCACAAGCATAGAATCTGCCAGGTCCCAAGTTAAAACATAAAACGAATCATATTTTCAGATTAGTCCTACCAACTTCAAAGAAGGAGGAAAAATGTTCAGACTGGCACCTACCCGACAGTAGTAGCACGATGTTGCTGAAACTTTTTCTTTTCCATTGATCTGTTTAACCTGGGAAACAAAGATATCTCGTGATAGTCAGCCAAGGTGAAGCATTGAGGTAAATCAGTAGATCTTGATCAATTCAGTGAAACCAATGTTGGAAAAATGGAAAGTTTTATGTTGGTTTAGTCTTCAAGTACCTTCCCCTTCTTGATTCGCAGGCATTTTAAGCAAATAAGGCTTAAAATCTGTCTTAGGTCACTAACATGACATGGGTGATATACTGGTACAGGTAGCTCAATGTACCCAAAATGTCCTGAGTAAACAGACAAACTTATTTGTTTACAGCTAACAAGATATTATCGCTATATAAAGCTGCAGAGATTTAAAGGATAACTAGTGAAAAAAGTTGTGTGAGGACCTTCACATTTGTTGCTTTCCGATGCACCACAAGATTCACATTTTCCAGCTTCAAGGGGCAACCCAAGGAAAGGGTTACTGAGCTGACTCGGATGAGTAACTGGAAAGTCATTTACGGAATACGTGCGCTGCAGAAACCAACAAATTTGTATAGTAATCATCTTTGGAGAGGGAAATATATAGTGCCAATACATTTTAAATTGTGCAGAATATAGCTTGCATGGTTATCTCAATACAAAAATGGGCATTGAAAACTGTCAAAACCTTCTATGCAGATGAGAGTGAACCATTAATAAAAAAATTTGATGAAATGGGCAATAATAACTTGCCCAAGAATCAGTAACAGCATCAAGAGTTCAGTCAACCCCAGTAACCGGCGGAAAACTTTGAGATTTATACTACACATATCACAGAACCAGTGAGCTGTCATGATCTTGCAAATCCCATGCGAAACTTGCAATGGCATCAGTCAAACTAAGCAGCATGGTACCACCTATCTCAAAAGCAAATGGAAAATAACAAAATCTCAATGCGCAAATGTCCGCATCAGAAGCAATTCTTTCAAATATGCTCCCTTGAACTATGAGGCCACTCTCTGTCGCGCTGGTGAAAGGCCATCCACGGACTCAAAGCAATGGAGTTTTCTATTCTGTATGCATTTCATCATACCAGAATAAGCATCAGAGTAGGGAACTTACGATTTCATCCTCTGTGGAGAGGCTAAGCTTGACGCTTTTGATAGCTCCTTCGGCAATAAGTACTGAAGACTGCTCCTCTTCCATACCTCTGCAACAGAAGGAAGATAAAATCGCATATGCAATGTTAGCTAAACAGAAAGAGGGGCCGGGAGACCAGCAGTTGTCCAAACTGCACAGGATGAATTACAACAAATCCATGAAGAAGCAAAACAAATTAAACGAAACAGCTAAAAGAGCCGTCTCATGGCATAATTGTGTGATAATAAAACCTAGAAAAACTTTACAGCCAATAGTCAGAACAGAAGCAAGATTGTGCGTAAATGCTGCGGAGGGCTAAAACTTCCATCTAGAATAATTCAGGGCAGAGCTCCACAACAAAGACGCGATCAAACATTCAACCACGAGTCAAAGGCTCCGTTGCCCTCCCTTGAACCCTGATCCCCCCCCCCCCCCCCCCAAAAAAAAAAGACAACTTTTTACCAATAAAACCCATCGAAACTGGAGGAGATGAAAGGAAACGCCGCAAATAGACTACCATAAATCCATAGCGCCCCCAAAACATCCATTCCCAGCCGCGGCCAGCAAAATCCCCGATCACGGGAACCCAAACCCAACCCACATTGCGCAAAAGGAACCCAAGCCCAGGCTAAACCCGTGCTTACCAGGTGCGCCGCCCCCGGCGCCGCCCGCCGTCGTGGCGTCCACCGTCCACCTCCCAAGCCGCCGTCGCCCTCACCTACTCCGCGCTAAAACCCTAGCGCGCAGAGGGTTTTGCTTCACTTCGGAGAGGCCGAGAAGGGGACGCCCTGGTCACTGTGGGGGGAGGCGAGCAGAGAGGAGGTGGAGGAGACCGGACGGGTCAGCCGAGGCCGGGGCAGTCGGACACAAAAGGGGAGGTGCGGTGCGGTGTGCTGCGTGCAGGTGACAGCGGAGGTAAGCTTACCTCCCCGGGTGCGCATTTCACTTACATGTGGGCACCGGGTGACTGGACCCACGTGGCGGTAACAGGTATAACGCGCGACGTTGGTAGCGGCGGCCGAGCGGGTGGGGCTGATTCACCTCCCCGTCGCCGTTGGGAGGCGAGGCCGGCGGACTGGGGAAGGGCAATTTTCCTTTTTTTTTACACTCTGCGGAAGGCATTGATGCTGTGGAAGTGGCTTTTGTGACGGGATGTCAAACTGACAGGCGGGTCCCGTATGTGCGTACTGCCACTTGCTTTTCTTTTTGAGATTTACTGCACCTATTTACTATCGTAATAATTACAGGAAGAGTACCGCTATAGGTTCAACTCGATTGTCCTATTCATATATAACTCATACTATTACAGAAATTATATATTATTATTTGGAAATTTAAAACACTTTATTACCGTATATTCATCGAGTTAGAACAGAGTTGGACATTCGGGTTGGCTCTACAGATAATTTTCTTATAGAAAATTCATGATTATTTATTGATGGACGTATCCTAGTAGGTTTGTAGGTACTTACTATTATTATCTTTTTTGAAACTCACATAAAAAAATCTCTTCGATACTCTAGCAAGATCGATCCTGCTTGCTAAAATTCTAGTTTTGTCACTTAAAAAAATCTTACCATTTATAAATATTTCAATCGGTTTAATGACAATTTTTTATATATGCGTTTTAATTTGCGAGATAAAACTAATTAGCTTGATTAATTTATGTTTTGATAACGATACTACGAGTAACTATCTCGCTAAACACAACTTAATTATCTTTATTAGATTTGTCTTACAAATTAGCCTAGAGATTTCGTAATTGTTTTTTTAGTACTCTTAAATGACAAGATTTTTTTTATGTAGCAGGGTTAAAATTTTAGTTCCAGGAACAAACACCTCCTTATCCATGATGTATATGTATCCCATGACGTACTAATAAGCACGTAAAGTATATAACAATGTTGTACATTTCAGATCTTTCTATCAAGGCCAATATAGACAATAGCTAAAACTGATAGGCAGGTCTCAAATAGACTTGTATGTTTACTTCCTTTATTTATTTATGTAGTGATGTCACATGGGTATATATCATGAACGTAGAAAAAGTCGGGTCTAAATTATTGAAGGTCTAGCATGTGAAATATCACACATACATTATGAATCACCTCGTGAACCTTACTAACGAGATCACGCGTAATTGGTGAAAGATGAATTTAGATACACACAAACCACGCACACAAAATGCAAATGTCCTTTTTTTATGGAAGGAATGCTTGAGTAAACCATGTGTTTCTAGCGTTATTGTTTGTCTACTATGTCATGCAATCATCTATATACAAAATCCATATCTTTTTCCTTTGTGAGAGGGTGAGTAATTGAAAAATAAACCTGTAGGGATTCATCATGTACTTGCTTTTGTGTAGCGCAATTTTGTGTATGTAAAATTGACATATATGTTTTGTTTTGCGTGTTACATGAGCAAGTGTAATATGATATATATTTTAAAAATTCTTGTAATACCATATTAAGATTAATCATAAATTGACATTATTTTATAGGAAGGATTAGAAGCTCCTTCATGAAGAATGTAAAAACCCAACACAAAAACTTCAGATAGGAATTTCGTTATTCCATTTTGAGTGTATGTCTTGAAAGAAATACGTGGAAACTCACAAAGCGGGATAAAAATTGAACGATGTAACAAACAATTGTTGAGAATGAATATTGTTTCAACTTTGTTTCTTCCTGGTGGCACCGATGTCTTTCGCTTTTGTTGAGGTCTTGCTACTAGCAGCAAATACTACAATGTTCAATGGTTGCATCGATACATAGGAGATTACCATCATATCATGAATGCTTCGTATTAGTAAATACGGTAAGCATTGCATGTTCAAAAGTAAATACGAGAGGGTAACTTATTGCTACTTTAGCCAATGTAGATTTCGGTCCCCTAGTTTAACACATCGAATCACTTTTAGAAACTAAGTAGAAACATTTGATTTTCATCTATCGACAACTTATCTAAGGAGATATTTTCAGGTGGGAAAGTCTCTCCTTATTTGCTCTCAGCACGTCACATTCCATCAAATGACTAAAGTTTATAACTTCCTATGACATTTCTCGAAAACACTACAAGAAAAATGGCCTCTAGGCACATTTATATTGCTACGTTTTTGTAAGCGTGCCTACATAAGTAGCTAGACACACTTTTTGACACGATTTTGAGAATGTGTCAACATGACATGCTCTTAGAGACGCTTTAACGTAAATAAAACGATAAACACGTTTTTTGACATGCTTTGTAAAACATCACAAAGTGTTACAATTTTAGACACGCTTTGAACCATCGATATCCAATGTAAAGACGTTTGTTGACATGTTTTAGAGGGAATCTCAAAATGATATGGGATTGAGAGATGCTTTAATCGTATCCCACGACATCGGACACGTTTGCTAACACGTTATTGAAATCGTATAAAAAGTGAGATGATATTAGACACGTTTTTATCGTATCTACCCTCGTTTAGAGACATTTTTGACATGCTATTGAAAATCCTAGAGACGATAATGCACTAAGAGAACATGCATATAAAACAATATATGGTCAAAGAATGTCAACTTTGTTTCCTAGGTGAGTTGGTTAGATGAGCTTGTAGAAAATGACGAAGTCGTAGGTTCAATTCCTACTAATTGCATGAATAAGTCAATCATTTAGAACAAGTTTTACAAGAATATTTTTTTGATCATTGTATACAATATGTCTATATTGATAGAAACACGGTTTAAACGTATCAATAAAATCGCGTCTAAGATTATTAACATGTCACAAAACGTGTCTACTATAATACATACAACGCATTCATGAAAACGTATCTATAAACATATCTATGCTTTATAGCATCTCTATTAAACGTCTTATACTTCAATAGACATGTTTTCAAAAATCAAATTTACCAAGCTTTGACACGGCACGTTCGGAGACGCCTCGGACACGATTTATGAAGACGTCTCTATTTTTTGATTGAGACAAAATAAACGTATCTAGACCTTAAATAAAGCGTGTCTACAGGGGGTGTTTTCTAGTAGTGAAATAACTCATTGACATTCATCAACTAATGCAACACCAAAGTGTCTCTGCAAAACTACACTACTGTGGTGGCAGCCCGTTGTCATAGTCATTGCCCCTGCGTGCCCCATTCTGCAGGTTCCTCTCAAACTCCTTCAGGTAATCCAGGAGCAAAACAATCACAAAGAGGATAAACCCACCGGACGAGCTGCTGCCACCACCGCCTCCACCTCCGCCTCCTCCACCGAAGCGGAACGGTGGAAACCCAACGCCTCCATCATCCAGTCTTGGCTTCACTTTTTTGCAATGAGAGATCATCAACAATGGAAGTGAAAAAGTGTGAGCCAAGAGCAAACACCACTTTGTTGTACAATTGGACTTCAATATCCTGAGAATACAACGAACGAGTCTGATTACCTTTAACTGAACCTGATGGCGGAGAGGTGGGTCCAGAAAATGATTTGCGCTGAGCAATTTAGTGTCTGGTTAGCACAACATGTTATGTTTTGCTAAGAAAAAGTTATACAGATTGTGTGTTAGTTAAAGAAGTCAGGACTGAATTGTAGTGTTCCCCTCAAAGAAATAAAAAGGACTGAATTGCAGTGCTCGCTGGCAACAGCATTAACGTTTTACATTGTAGCGTTTCTCATAACATTTCAACAAGCATTTTATGTTCAATACCCTTTGTTGACCAAATAGATCTGTATTGATTTTCTCCACCTATCTAAAGTCTTGAAGTATTAGAATTGAAATAATTCTATGTCCTAGATCCCACGGGTGAAGGATTCAAAATGAATGCTACATTATGATGCACTTCGCACGACAATTAAATGTAGCGCATGTACAAAATATTCATGAATATGTGGTGAAGGGGAGAGATTTGTTCAACTAAATGGAACCACCAAGATTTTTTTTTGCGTGGAGAATGGAACCACGAGAGATTAACAAACAGATAAGATCTTTGCGAACAAACCAACATATACTATAACATTTGACCAAGTAGAATTTTACAAGAGAACAGACCAAAGAAAGGCAAAATATGAAGTGTAAACTTATCTCTAGGTGCAATCATGCAAACCTTTTCAACAAATCATATTTAGAGGTGTCAAAAAATTACAAATGCTTGCATGAGTGTAGATGGGATAGAGAGACCTTCATAAAAGAATTTAAGTTCAAATTCGTCTTTGTTTAAAAGATACAGACTACACATGCAAGCATTTGTAATTTTTTGAAACCTCTAAATATGTTTTTTAAAGAGTTTGCATGATTACATGGGCAAAATATGTAGTGCAAACTCAGCTCTAGGTGCAATCACTCATGCAAAGACGAATTTGAACTTAAATTCTTTTATGAAGGTCTCTCTCTATCCCATCACACTCATGCAAGCATTTGTAATTTTTTGACACCTCTAAATATGTTTTGTTGAAAAGGTTTGCATAATTGCACCTAGAGATGAGTTTGCATTACATATTTTGCTCCAAAGAAGCATTTTACTTGAGCACACAAGTGTACACGTATCGCTTACCATGGAAGCTACGCATGACATCGCCCGGCGGAATTGATCATGCGGCGTGTCATCCTCCGATGCTCGCGAGACGCAGAGGATCGTTCTCTAGAGCCATACCCTAGATTGAATAAATGGATGAAATAAGCTCGGCCTCGAACTCGGGTGGCATAAGAAGCAAACAACAATTCCTCCGCCTCGCAGCTCCTACAACCTCGGCTTGTTCCGAGCACGGGCAACGAGTGTCGAAATACACGATTCCGGTAGTTTAACCGAAAGTCTACGTGAACAAGATTATGGAACATGCGTCCGCATTCTAGGATATGAAAACCTCAAACTTTTTATCGAATTACGGTAAGTAGAGTGCCCAACAACTTTCTTTGAAAATTTCGTTATAGGCAGCGGGTGAGCATCACGTACCTCCGGCGATCTCTCGTCGTGCAGTAGGCAGCAGAAGAAGCAAGCTTGGAGCAGAGACCGCGGTGGCAAACGTAGACATTGCTTGTCGCAGGCTCGAGGCGCAGGTGGATAAGGAAGCCGGTGGCCTGGTGGATAAGTAAGCACGGCCCACGGTGAGTCGAACCGAACCGCACGAGAAGGAGAAACAGGAGATGGAAGCAAGAGTACCTTGGCACGCGGTTGCAGGGCGAGGCGAGAGCCTTCCCAAATTGTAGCAGAGCGAGAGAGCGGGAGCTTGGCAGTGAACTAGCAATGGAGGATTCGGCTACGATGAAGGGTAGCACCACGGAGTGGCGAACGACTAAGGAATGGAAGGTTATCCATCTCGCCTCTCCCGTGCCACGCACTTGTCTCTTGTAGGAGTGTTAGCGAGTATGTTTCGCCCCTTTTTTTCCCCTCGTGTCTTCTTGCACTGAAATTCTTTCTCTATACTGTAGCAAATCTTATGGATATTTTCTTTGTAAGGCGTTATTGATCTAGTTTCAATGTTACGAGCAAATTTGTCACATCGAGTTTTGTTGTTTAGACAGTCTTATTAAGGCCCGGTCTACATAACTAAGGGTGAGTTTGGCACTACTTATGCACAAAATGTTTATAGTGCTTATATAACATAAGTAGTCAATCTATTTAGCAAAACTGTTTATGCTTATTTATCAAAATTGTTTATTGTCACACATAAGCACTATAAGTTACGTTTTGCTACTTTGTCCAAAGTGCTTATATATAGTACAAAATGACAAAGTGCTTATATGTGCTTATACCTCATAAGCACTTTGCTATTTTACCGTTTGCCACTTCAAACTGCTTATTGAGCATAAACACTTTCAATAACCAGTTCAATAAGCCATGTCAAATGCACCCTAATAATGGGTTGACCTAAAATTAGTCGGGTAATAATTAGTTAGATATTTGTTTGGAGGTCTGGACTAATTGTTAGTCTCATCTACATTGAGATGTCTAGTGTACCTCTTACTAAATATTAACTCATGGGTGTTTAGATGGTTTAGTAAAGGGATAAGTGACATTTGATTCTTTTCAATGTAGATTGAAATTTAACCTTTTATGTTACTTTACATAGATTGAAATTGGTGAAATCAGCTAAACTTTGCATCAAGTTGTTTTTTAACAAAGAATCCAATAGCAGGGTGTGCATTTGCAACAAAACCATGGTAATTTATGCAATGTTGCCAAAAAAATCTTATCACTAAAAATACCTTTTGGGCATTTTGAATGATCACGGGCTTAACAACGACCACTCTTCACCGGTCCTGTCTTCTTGTTTTTTAAGTCGGGGTGTGTTCGTTTCTGTCCTCTAAAATTTAAGCATCGTCATATCAAAGAGAATCTTACTATTTATGAATATTTCGATCAATTTAATGACAAAACCCTATTGATAGATTGGTGCTAATTTTCGAGATGAATCTAATGAGCTCAATTAATTTATGTTTTGCTAAAGTGATGCTACAGTAACTCGTCTTCTAATCATGACTTAATTAACCTCTTTAGATTCGTCTCGTGAATTAGTCTAGAGACCTGTAATTTATTTTATAATTAAACTTTATTTAGTACTCTTAAATTGTAAGATTCTTTTTGATGTGATTTTATTTAGTACTTTAAATTGTAAGATTCTTTATGATGTGTCACATCAAAAAGAATCTTACAATTTAAGAGTACTAAATAAAGTTTAATTATAAAATAAATTACAGGTCTCTAGACTAATTCACGAGACGAATCTAAAGAGGTTAATTAAGTCGTGATTAGAAGATCGATTCATCGTAGCATCACTTTAGCAAAACATAAATTAATTGAGCTCATTAGATTCATCTCGAAAATTAGCACCAATCTGTCAATAGAGTTTTGTCATTAAATTGATCGAAATATTTTTAAATAAGTAAGATTCTCTTCGATGTGACAATGCTTAAATTTTAGAGGACATTAAACTAACAGTGCCTAGTCGCGATTCACCGAGAACAGCAGCCGTCAGCAACAGCATCCACAGTCGTCAGCTCACTTGCCAAGTACTCGTCCCCCACTCCGCCTCGCCTCCGCGTCCAACCTCCTCCGGGGTGGCAGCGACTACGCACGCACGACGGCCGTGCGCATAAATCCTTCGCGCACCCACTAGCCCTTGTCGTTTCCATCGTCTCCACGCCGCCCCACGTCGATGCATCACCACCACCTCGCCACGGCCGCCGCCTCCTTCCCCGTCCCCGTGAGCCACCGATTCTTCAATCGCCGATCGAGGAGTAGCCGCATTGCCCGGCATTGAGCGTCAATCGCGATCCGGTGGGGGCGTAGAGCGCGACTCATGACGTGCGCGCGCGCCGAGGACGCCGTCTCGCCGGCCGACGACGACATGGCGGCTGCTCCGGCGTTAGTGAAATTCCCCTTCATTTTGATGCGTTTGATATCGTTCTTGAATCTTTGGTGGCATTGCTTTCTTTCTTGCATTTTGCTTCTTTTCTTCTGTTGATTGATGTATTTAATGTCTTGTTTCTCTTGCTGAATCTTTCCGTGTGTTCCAGAGGCGGCTTGATCCAGAAGGCTAGTGCTGGCGGCGGCGGCCGGAGATCGGGCGGTTTGGGGCGCATGCTGCAGCGCTCGGCGCATCTGGCAGCGGGGAAAGCGATGCGCCGGCGGCCAGCTGCTCCGGGGTAAGCTCTCAGTTGACTTTCGTTGTGCTCTCTTTGCTCCACCGTCTGTTTACCCAGCTCCAAATTCACAAATTTTGTTTGGATTGGTGACAACGTTGTTGAGGAAAAAGTTAAAAGTTATTTTTTAGTGGACAAAAGCGAAATTTTGAAGCAAAGACCGGGGGTGTCCTTTTGCGGAGTGCCGTGGTGTGCAGGGCACTGTCGGCTTCGGCCGTGCTGTTTTGGTTCCCTGCAAATGTTCATTGGGGGGACCCGGATGAACTGTCCCCTTACCTCCCTGGCTCCCTTGTCTCACTTTCCATTGATTACCGGAGGCTGAGGGCCTGAGGCTGTCTGGTCAACTAACAATCTTGTTGTTTATTGGTTCGTGGATTGGTTCCTTCCTATTGAATTAATGCTCGGGTGATTCTGTTGGTTTATGTTTATCCTCTTTAGGATGGTAAGGGCAATGGTAGTGGGAGGAGAGAGGAGACCAACGGTGACAGGATGCGGCAGTACAAGTCTCAGCTCGAGCAGGAGGTGAGTGAAACTCTAGTTGTTAATTTCAGTTTCCTGTCTAACTGTAACTGCTCCTGCATGATATGCTTTTCTAATTCTGTCAAACTTGAGCAGGTCAAGAAATTGCAGAGGCAGCTTGAAGAAGAGATTGATCTGCATGTGGCTTTAGCAGAAGCTGTTACACAGAATGCCACGTCTATACTGAAATCCTCTATGAAGCTTCCACACAAGGTGCATAGTCTGCATAGCACTAGCGATTGAATTGATACTTATTTGTATTCATTTGTTATCATCTCTTAGCCAGTTCATTCAGTACCCCTCCTCTGAACCTTTCTTTCTGTAGGCACAGGAGCTACTAACTAACATTGCTTCCTTGGAAAGTACCGTCTCAAAGCTCGAAAAGGAGTTGAATGACTTATATTACCAGCTTTGCCATGAGAGGAATGAGAGGCTACTTGCTGAAAATAATTCACGAAGCTTGCCATCTACATCCCTAGATGACCACCAATCACTGTCTACTTGCACGTGTACGTGGGAAGAAGTAAGTTTTATGAGTAAATAATTTAAGGCTCCATCTTCTTGATAGGGAAATATTTATAGTTTATTCATTATTTATTTTAGCACATATCGTCACTGAGAGATTTGAAGTATGGAGGATCCGAGTCAATGAGGTCAGTGCGGCAGGACTTGTTCCCGGAACTTGAAAATGATCATGCTATGGAAGAAGAGCCTGAAGATCGGCAGAATGTTTCTTTAAATAGGCTGCTAGAAAAACACCGGGATACTTCTTTGAATAGGCTTCTAGAAAAGCACCGTGATGAAGAGGTCCTTTTCTTATCCACCTCCGTAATTTTAAGAATTGAATTGACTTTGAAGCATGTAAGAATATCAAGATTTAATGTACCTTTTTGCAGATGCAAGAATCATGCTCCACGGAGAAAGAAGACAACGAAGATGACAAGATTGATGCTTTTGCTTTGTCTTTTGAACAGTCCGTTCTAAAGATAACTAGCATGAAAGGAGGGAATCTTTGGAGTAATCCAAATCAGCTCTCCGAGGAGATGGTGCGCTGCATGAGAAATATTTTCCTACGTTTATCTGAATCCTTGAAGACATCTCCAAAGGCACCTTCTGATTGTTCGTCTTCCTCAGCGCGTCTATCAGGTTCTACACTGGCATCTTTCTCAGACTCATCCATAATACCCTCAATGCTACGGAGTCCTTCAGTTGATTCAAATAACAATGATGAGACAATGAAGGAAGTCCTAAACTTTGATCCATATAAAGTTAACGGAAAGGAAATTCGAAGAGATATTGGAAACTACCGTTCAGCAGCTGAAGTATCTTGGATGTCTGTTGGAAAAGATCAACTTGAATATGCATCGGAAGCTCTGAAAAAGTTCAGGTTTGCTACTCCAACCGTGGCTAAACCTTCCAGTTCATATATATGTATCCCATGCGTAGTTACATTTAGCATGCAATGTAGATTTCTATGTACTTTGCCTAGGATCATGCTAAATGGATATAAGAAAATTGGAGCAGTGTGGTGGTTTGGTTTGGGGGAACAATGGGACAGTCCAAGAAATTTTCCATTTTATGTAAGGAATTGGGTTTTACAAAATTCGGATTGTTATTGATTCGCGCCCTTGAATACTTACATCTGAAAAACGAACATGAACTCACTATCAATCTCCATTTGTCATATGTCTTGTGGTTTGTTTTCCATTTCCAAACCCAAATCATGTTACATCATCATGCTCTAATATCCTACATAAGGAAAAAATTACCTTTGTTACAAAAATCTATAATTTGCTCCACGGGTGATGAATTTTTGTATATCACTTCACATAAATAAGTCTTGCCCTTCTGGATGTTCGTGCTTTTAAAAGGAAAGTCGTTATAAGAGACTGCATATTTCTAAAATGTTAGCAGGTGTTTGGATGAGCTGGAAAACTCATCCAAACATGGATTCTAATCCGAAACCTCCTTTTCCAAACATGCCTTTATGAGCTAACTAATTACAACATATTACAACAAACATTTTCTTCCAGCACTTCCCTATTTTACATGGTGTGATTTTTTATGCCTCTTGTGCTAGATCATGTTTTAGTTCTTACTTCTTAATTTAGTTGAATAAAGATGATTAAGTATTTTTTTCTCAATTTTTGTGCAGACTTTTAGTGGAACAGCTATCGAAGGTTAACCCTAGTTGCATGGATTGTGATCAGCGGCTAGCCTTTTGGATTAACTTATACAATGCCTTGATAATGCATGTGAGTATGACTTGCTACTTGGGTGCTGGTTTTTCAGTTAGGGATTATATTTATTTTTATAGTCGAAATAGTGACTTACCTAAATTCATTCCATTTATTATTATTATTCTGCTTCCTTTGAATGTCACTTTCTCACTATCTATTGATTGCCTGCTAATGCTATGCACTGATTATATTTATTTTTGCAGTCGAAATGATGACTCACCTCAATCCTTTCCATTTATTCTGTTTCCTTTAAATGCTATCCTCGCACTGTCTATTGATGATTGCTTGTTAATGCTGTGCACTAACATTGTTGTACCGGAACCTCTCAGGCATATTTAGCATATGGAGTTCCTCGAAATGACATCAAGCTTTTCTCTCTAATGCAAAAGGTTGACTAGTATCTCTTGTGCTGTTAATCAATCATATATTTTTTATTGGACTGTTGACTTAGCGGTGAAATTTGTACAGGCCTGTTACACAGTTGGTGGCCAGTCCTTCAGTGCAGCTGAAATTGAGTTTGTCATTCTGAAGATGAAGACTCCAGCGCATCGTCCCCAACTTGTACAACTTGTTTTCCCACCCTCATTTTTGTCTTTTAGTTTTCTTGAAATGCCTGTTATTGATCTCTCTCATTTCTTTTTCAGTCTTTGATGTTGACTCTTAATAAGTTCAAGATTACTGAAGGGCACAAGAAATATTCAATCGATGAAATTGAACCTCTTTTGTTGTTTGCCCTCAGCTGTGGGATGTTCTCTTCACCTGCTGTAAGTTTGCGAACTTTTCATAGTCCTTTTCATGTCTGCATAATATTCCGCAAATGCTTTACTTACATGTTGAAGAAACTACTGCTATCAGCCTCCTTTATTCTGCTATCATTATCGAAGCCATAGAACCATGCTTCTCATTTGTCCATCTGCCCGGCCAATAACTGTTGTATTTTTCCCTACTGTTGAGACTTGAGAATGCAAACTTTCTTCTGTCTGTATATTCAGATGATCGAGGTAATTAATTATTATTGTATAGGTAAGGATTTTCTCCGCTGCGAATGTCCGGCAGGAGCTCCAAGAATCTTTGAGAGACTATATCCAAGCGACGGTTAGTACCAATGACAGAGGGAAACTACTGATCCCGAAGTTAGTGCAGAGCTATGCCAAGGGAGCCGTCGAAGACTCTCTCCTGGCAGATTGGATCTGTCATCACCTCACGCCTGATCAAGCTGCAGTCATCCGAGATTCTTCGTCACAGCGCAAGCAGCGGCTTCTTGGCGTGCGCAGTTTCTCTATTCTTGCATTTGAATCAAAATTCCGGTATCTCTTCTTGCCTGACAGCATTTACTCACAGAAACCAGAAGCTAAACAAACTTCCTGAGCTGTGCTCGGAATAAAGAATAGCAAGTCGGTATATCTGGGCCCCATAACCATTCTTTTGCATAGTGGGACATAGGATTGGAAGTTGTATATGATGTAAATTTGGAAGAAAAAGAAGAAAAGTGAATCGTGCAACAAAGCTCAGAAGCTTCTTGGCTTCACAAAAAGCTCGAACGAGGAACAACGATTGGCTTGTTTCAAATTCAGTTTCTGTCTACAAAATTGAGGTTGTGTTGGATTTTGTTGCTTTCATCACTTATCTTTACATACCAAAGATAACCTTTTCTATTTCTTCTTCTTTTTTGTAAAGCTCCTGCCTTTGGTTGATCTGCAAGTTTTGTGCAAATAAAATGAACATTATATAAGTCATACATCTCAGTGTGTCTACCTTAAGTTCTTTGTAAACCTCCTTCCTCCATCGTACCAACCCTTGTGATAAGAAATTATTCGCCTCTCATTTGGAAATATTTTCTTGTCCTCTGTCCCAAAATATAAGAGCACCTTCAAAAGCTTCCCGAAAAACTGACCCATAAAATCTTTTTTTTGTTAGTATCCCAAAAATTATTATCGGTAAATTTTCTTCTCTCATCCAGTGGTTCCCTCTAAAAATAGATCAAAAGTACTTTTCATAGAGCCACATCAACATTTAGAACCACAATAACATTAATTCTCTTAAAAATAGAGGGATCGTGGCTTCCAATTTCCCTCTGTTTCTAGTTATAAATGAGGAGGTTTTAGAGGGAAAACTAAATATATGGGTGATTTTAGGACGCCCGTTGGGATGGTATTTATGACTAATCCCCATATTATTTGATTTAGAGAAAGTTTTCGAACCTCTCTTACAGATGCTCTTATATATACTCTGCCTCTCATTTGTAGAGTACTTAACATTCTCTATAAAATATTTTATGTAGAGGATGAACGTAGCAGATTTCTAATTGAAATATCGTCCTTCACTTAAGAGCAAAAAGGAAACGGAAAGAAAAAAAAGTTTCCTTACCGAAGAGGGCTCGAGCCCATAGCTTGTTCCTAGGACTTTTTTTAACGAGTTTTTTAAGGAAAAAACGCCCTTTTTGGCTTTCATTATAAACAAGCAATTTTACAAACTTTAACCCAACTAGGCCAATTATTTAGAACAGCTCTCGTTGGACAGCCACTTACATGACTAGGATTAGAACAACTAAAAACAGTACTATCACAAGAGTTGTTCAGAGCACTTCTTGCTAAGGAATCTGCTATGTCCACATTTAACGAGTTCTATCGTCCCCCTTCAACTATTGGCAAAGTCCACATTTCCTCCTCGAACTCAAAAAGCAGACATTGGTACTCTTCCAACTGTCCAAACAATTTGTTTTACCTCTCTAGCCGTTTTTTAGCGGTTTCGCGACGCTGGTGGGGCCCACATGTCCGAGTGGCGTCAACATGGTGTGCCACACCAATCTCTCTCTCTCTCTCTCTCTCTCTCTCTCTCTCTCTCGTTGGCCTCCTCGCGCCTGCCCGTCGCCGCCGGTCGCGCACGCCCACCTCTCGCGGCGGGCTCCGTCTCCGCCATCGACATCGCCTCCAACTACGGCCGTCGCCGCCTACGCACGCCCACCTCCGCGTCGGGCTCCGCCTCCGCTATCGGCCTCGTTGTCTCCAATCGCGCTCGTCGCCGCTCGCGCATGCCCACCTCCGCCGCGTGGACGCGTCGCCGTCGGGCTCCTCGCCTCCGGCCGCTCCCGCCGCCGCCTCGAACTCGACCTCGGCCACCGGATCCGCGCGAGCTAGGCGCCACGTGCCACCCGTGCGCCCCGACCGGCGTTGAATGGGGCCGTCGCTCGACTCCTACAAGCGGCTACGGCGGCGCACGCGGCGAGGGGCGGCATCCTACGGGCGGCAGCGACGCGCGTGAGCGATGGGCGGCTTCCTGCCGATGGCGGCCGGTGGTGCGCGCGGCGAGGGGCGGTGACGGCTCGCGTAGGGGCGGCCGTGGTGTTGACGGACGACGGGGGCGGCGCGCGAGAGGAGGGCGGAGCGGAGAGGAGGGCGCCGCGTGGCGGACGCCGACGTTGGCTCGTAGGTAGAAGCGATGCCGACGATAGGCTAGGCGGTGGACTCGCGAAAGAAAAAAAAAAGAAAAACAAGAAAAGGGGCATGCTGGTGGGCCCGCATCCTGATGTGGCCTTGACGTGTGGGTCCTACTATCAATGTAAACCGGCCAGGTAGGTATAACAAACTGTTTTGATTCCTTTTTGAGTTTGAAGAGGAAATGTGGACTTTGCCCATAGTTGAAGGGGGACAATAGGACTTTCTTTTTTTCTGTTTTTACCGACGGCCCATTTTACTCGCAATTCGCCGCTTCCTTTCCGGCATGCTCCGCGAGGCGAAGATAACCACCGCACCTGCGAGCGGCGGCGCTGCCGCCTCGGCCTCTAACCCGTGCACCCGCAAGGAGAGCCAGTAGACCGCCTTGTAAGGAAAAGGGATAAGTTTATCGCCGCGGTTCATGCCATCTGTTGGCCTCTTGCGGTGCGGGGGTGACCTGTTTGGGGCTGCATTCTTCTCGATTCGCTGTAGTTTCGATGCGTTGAGAAAGAGAGAGTGAGAGAGGCTAAGAGTGGATACGGTTTAGCAGAGAACTCAAATCTCGGGCTACCGGCTTAGCGGATGAGAAAGGAGCCGGTGATGATTCTGCCATTTTGGTGAGTTTCTTTGCATTCCTATTGCTATTTTGATCACTGATTTCTGCTTAATATAATTGATACATTTTATGTTGTTTGCATTTAATTAATATGTATATCCCTGCGGCGTGGATGAAAAAGTAAACCTTTGATTCTTTGAACTGACATTCATGAGAATGCTGAAGAGGGACCTGCAATTCATGTTAACAGCTGAATAGGACCCAAACCGTTGCACATAATTTCCTGTTTCTCTTGATTAATCATGTTTAATGTGAGTGGTTCACGACAAGGGGAAGGGAGATAAATTACAGAAGTCTAGCAACCTGTAAGAACTCAGACACTGTACAAAAAGAAGATATGTGCAGTAGTACAATTTGTTACTTTGTCATGCCATTACGTCATCTGATTGACATCTATGCTGTCCAGGCAGGCGGCTACTTCTTGTATTGGTGGCCTCATGGAAGGATTATGGTTGACACACCGACAGGAAACGTCAAGCACCTTCAGCATTTGCTCTTCCTGCCCTGTGCCCCTTAGTGTCGGATCCAAAACATCAATCTGCTTTCCTTCAGATCTCATCTCTTGTACCCATTGGATGAGTTCTGTTGATTTTGATGAGATTGGAATAGGCCGCCTGCCGGTGAGAAGCTCAAGCAGGACTACCCCAAAACTGTACATATCACCTCTGAGAGTAGCCACCCACCCTTGCCCGTACTCTGGGGGATATAACCAAGTGTGCCAACCAACTCAGTCGTGACATGTGTTTTGTTGGGAAGGATCAATCTAGATAGCCCAAAATCGGCAACATAGGCTTTGAATTCTTTGTCCAGTAGGATATTGCTGGACTTGATGTCACGGTGAATGATGTGAGGCTTGCAGACATCATGGATATATGAAAGACCATGGCTTACACCTTGTGCGATCTTTAGCCTCCTTGGCCAGCTAAGAAATGAGCTGGAAGCATCATCATCCCTATTGTGAAGCCAGTCATCCAGGCTGCCATTTTCCATGTAGGAATATATGAGGAATCTAGAGTTTCCCTTGATGCAGTAACCCCAAAAAGGCACAAGATTTTCATGATGCGCCATGGAGAGTGCATCAAGTTCCGCACTGAATTCCCTATCTATCAGGCACGTCTCACTATTGAGCTTCTTGATGGCAACCTTGAAGCCATCTGGAAGCTCGGCTTTGTAGACCAGCCCATAACTTCCACATCCTATGATATTCTCTTTGTCAAAGTCACTTGTTGCTTTCACAATATCAGTAAATGTGAGCTTATATCGTTCTCCCCTTCCTCGTCGAAACAACACCAAGGATTGCTCTGAATTCAAGTTGGATAGTATTGCTCCATCTTTGTTGTTGCTCATGTTTCTGTTCATTAAACTTGCACCCCTGACCCTGAAGAAGAACAGGAGGCGAGCTAGCAAGAATAGGATGGCGATCACTCCAAAGAATACACTAAATGCAAGCACAAAGATGCTTTTCTTGCTCTGTTGTTTCTTGGAGACCCATGGTGTTTTAATTGAACGACAATGATTTACAAGTATGGGGCCGCACAATTTTCGGTTGCCTTCAAAGCTGGAGTTTGGAAACGTGCTAAGCTGGCCTGCAGTTGGAATAGAGCCTTCTAGGTCATTATTAGAAACATTGAATTGAGAGAGGAAGTGCAGATCATTCAGTGCATCTGGAATTGTACCATTGAGGTTATTGCTTGATAAATCGAGCACCTGCAGGTTTGTGAGGTTGCAGATTGGTTGTGGTATCTGTCCAGATAATTTGTTAAAGCTCAAATTAAGTGAAAGTAGATCTTTCAGTTGTCCAATTTCTTTGGGGATTACACCAGTGAAATTGTTGTTACCAAGATTCATCACCTTAGGGAAAGCACTGGGCATGCGGTATTGAAGCAATCGGGTTGTATAAATGGGCAGCTCAAAAACCTTTGGCGCAACCGTGTTTGTTTTAAGCATTGGCATATCCATTAAGGCGGTTGAAATTTCTCCTGTAAGGCTGTTGTTTGATATGTCTATATAGAAGAGGGAGTTTAGGTTGCCTATCCAGTCAGGAGTTGATCCGGTTAGTTGATTGTTATATAAAAACAGCATCTCCAAATTTGTGAGCTTTGATAGCCAAGGAGGTATTTTTCCAGACAAAGAACAGTCATTTATGGCAAGAACCTGAAGGTTCTCAAAACCATCAATACTATCATCCTCTGGCATAGTCTCATGCATGAAGTTCACTCCTATTAGCAATGTGGTCAGCTTCCTGCACCTCTTCAAGATCTGAAATGTAGTTGTGATATTTGTAAGGGAGTTCTCAACAAGTGACAGGAACGAGAGGGACTTGAGATTGCTGATTTTTTCTGACAACTGCCCTTGAAATCTGTTGAAAGATAGTCGTAGTGCAACTAGATTGCTGCATGAGTAGATGTTTTCTGGAATTGTGCCGCTGAGGTTATTCCACATAAGATCTAAGGTTTTTAGATTGGGTAAGTTGGAGAAATTGACCTTAGAAAGTTCTCCGCTGAAACTGTTATTCTTGAGGTCGATGGTCATGAGTTTTCTGCAGTTGCTCAGAGTTGACGGAAGCTCCCCAGACATCAAGTTGTGGTCCAAATGAATCTCCGTAAGCTCCTTCATCTCACCTATTGAATCTGGGATATTGCCTTTGAACCCATTCCATCCAAGATCAAGGGTGACCAGATTTTTGAACTTGCTGATGCCGCCTAGTGACCCTTCCAACTGATTATTAGGGAGAGATAAGTGCTCCAACATGGAAACATTGAAAAGAACATCTGGAAGAGCACCGGTGAGATTGTTGTGCCCAGCACTGAGATATGTTATAATGGAGCAATTACCAAGCCCTGGTGGTATATTTCCACTGAACTGGTTGTAACTGAGGTCAAGCATAGTTAAGGATGGCGCAGTAGCACAGAAGACACTTGGTATATGCCCGATAAAACTGTTATTGCTGATGTTGAGCGCAGACAGACTCTTCATCTTCTCCCATATCGTAGATGGGAAGCGTCCTGTAAACAAGTTGCTTGAGATGTTTAGCACCTTGAGAGGCTGGGCGGGGGATGAAACTGGCAGATCTTGAAGGTTTCCGTTGAGTTGGTTGAAGCTGAGGTCCAGAATTATGATGCTGCTGGATGACACCAATTCCATTGGTAATCCACCAAACAGCAAATTGTAGGATAGGTTGAGGCGCAACAGACTCGTGAGATTGCTGAGGAATGGTGAGATGAAACCCTGAAGGTTCCTGGAAGCCAAAAATACATCGGTGACTGTCCTGTCTGTGCTGCAGCCGATCCCTTTCCACGTGCAGCAATCTGTGCCATTCCGCCATGACACGCTGAGACCACCATCCTGTGAAAGCCCTGCAAGGAACTGGAGGAGAGAGTTACTCTCCTGGTCGGTGCAAGACCTTGCGGGAGGGGCCAAGAAGAGGAGCAGCACAAGAGCAACGCCATGGAAAGCTGTGGAAAATCTTATCATGTGTGCGAGATGGAGGGTCCACATGGTTTTTCCTCAAGAAATCAGCATCAAAGCATAGGATTACGTTATATCATAAGGGCTATATGACTGAATGAGGTCTGGTGAAGAAAGGGACCGAGGAAGAAGAAGGGGCAGTTGCTGTCTCTATTTTGTTTGATCCTCTCGGGTCATCACAGTCAACAAAAGAAAATTGGCGTGAGGGAGGATTAGCTGGTAGTGGCACAACTCTATCAGGATTCAACATTTGCTACAACATTTCCTAAGTTCACACCATGACGTTTCCCTCCCGGGCCGGCTGGTATAGTCTACTGGTAAGCCTGACTTCCATGGGTGAAACGGTACGAACTTGACCACAATAAACTTTGTTGATTCTTTTGGATCCCCTACCTGCTCATAGTTTCCATTGAAAGCGAACGTCGGCAGCGGGAAAACCCCTTGATTTGTGACATGCAGAATAGTCAAGAACACATCAAGAAAACACTACTATAACTGGAAATAACCATTAAGTTCCGTGATGAACATTGGTTTGCAGAAATGGCAAGTGGAGCACAAGAGGGCAGGGTAATGACTAATGAGGACTTGTCTCTGAGTACTCGACTTGAGGTGTTTACTCTCTTGCCGTCGTCGACTTGTCATCATTGAAAGCTTTGTGGTTGATGTATGCAGTATGATTTTACAAATTGCAATATTTTATATTTTGCCAACCTTAAATGGCGCGTGGTGTGTGTGGACATCTTCGGATCATCGGTCATGTTCGAGTGCAAGTGCAAGTGTAGAACGGAATCAGCTGATGGTTGCAGGCTATTTGGGGTGTCTGGGATTCGGTAAACAGCCCCCAAAAAATTACGTGGCCGTTTTTTAATGCGATCAACGGGATAATTGCTCTTGTATACTACGAAATTCATTTCCGCCAGTTCGTTTGCTTACGTATCGTTTCTTTGTTTTGCACTTGCAGTAGTGACTGAACGAATAAAAATGTGATACCGGCATAACGATAAAGACATAAACCATAATGAAAAATGAAAAAAAGAGAATCAAACGGTTAATAACCCCGTAAAATGAACGACATACAGCACCTCCAAAGTGTTCGAGGGACGTCCATCCAACCTTATAAAATATTGCATTCAAAACGTTTATATTTAAAATTTATAGTAGTACTAACTTTATAATTCAAGTAATATTTGTGATGTTTTCCCATTTCACAATATGTGTATGGTTTCTAATTTCTACGTTCGTATTATTACCCAAGCACAAAACAACAACAATGGTTGACTTGCAGTTGGAGCCTTGTTATTATAGTCTGGGCTTAGCGAACGTAAGCCCAGCAACATTCTGGGCCCACGAGTGCCGGGCGATGATCTGCTGGGCTCGCTTCCACCGGTCACCCTCTCTTCCTCCCAGCAGATGACATCGACGGCGAACGGCGGCGCGCCGGCGCCATGGTCTTCCCCGCCCGAGATGACGGACGCATCTGCGAAAGGTTGGTCTCGTCTGGTTCCGTACCTTGCTATCCCTTTCCACTCAATCTTGATTTAGCACCCGAGAGCGTTCCTAGTGACCCACCCATTTCGTACTAAAATATCGCCGCTCAAAGGCGGAGATCAGTCAGATTTTACATGGGGAGGGAGGATTGCACTCTGAAGATTATCTAATAATTACATCGACCAATTGGGTGCACCAATACTGAGAAGCCATGTTGAGTAGGCCAAGTTCTCTACTAGAATTTCAGTTGGTTCCCATTCACCCCTCTATGGTCGCCTTCTTGGTCCTTCGAATACAAAATGGAGCCCATAGGCGTCGATCGTGTAGCGCGAACAATCCATAAGCGCAAGTGTTCAGCCAAGAAGAGTCAGCCATCAAATGCGATGTTGCTACGTGAGACATACTGATGTCGTGTTAGAGGCTGCTCCTAGTGTCAGTTCTTCGTCACCGCTTAGTTCGCCGGTGGTTGCTGGAAGATCGGCTGAACCAAGCTCCCTATGGGTACTGAGGAGTAAAATGCTTGAATCTTGATTTGCTTAGGTTGCTGGACTTCGTTCTAGTGCTACTATGCTACATCCTACAGGCATGCCCCTATAAAAGTTTAGGCATAATACCCAACGCAAAGGTTGTCGCTGAACATGGAAGACCTTTGCTGTTACAATTTGGCGGTTAACCCTGGCTATTGATGAATTTTGGTGCATCTGATGATTTCCTTGTTTTTTTTTCTTCCTTTCTTTGAGTTAACTATTGATTTCCTAGTCTTTGTTTTATATCTGTTTAAAGTTGTGCTAGTATTGGGCACTTTCTGTGCAAAATGACAAACATATCTTCATTCGTCTTGTGTACTTATGGGAATGTTGTATAATCTTATGCAAATGACATATATTATTGTTCCAGATTTCACTCTTGAATTTAGCTATTCTTTCAACTAGTTTTACAAAATAACATGCTGTATTAGTGTTCCAGATTCACTTTTCAATTAAACTATTCTTTCACCTGGTTGTACAAAATAACATGTTGGAGGTGAACTGCAGAACATAGATTTTTCATTTTATCTCTCATGCCACAAAATAGCTTGGGAAAAGGGTAGTAGATCAATTACCAAAAGTTCCTAAAATAATAAACTATCAGAAACTATACAACAATAAGTCAGGAATAGTAGTGAGAAACTACGTTAATGCAGTGTACAATGGAATGTTTTTCAACTGCGTTCTAACTTAACTGAATTTTTCATTTGCAGTTTGGGGTCTATACTGGCCAGCCATGATACTACTGCCTGTATTTTTGGCCTCGTGCAAGGATTACGATGGACACATTTGCAAGCAACTTCAAGAACCTCCAGCATTTGTTCCTCATGTCCTGTACCCTGCAATGCTGGATCAAGGACCTCGATTTGCTTCCCTTCTGATTTCATCTCCTGAACCCACTTCACAAGTTCTTTCGATGAAGGCATGACTTGAACTGGCCGTCTGCCTGTTAGCAGCTCAAGCAGGACTATTCCAAAACTATACACATCACCTCTCAGCGTGGCAACCCAACCTTGCCCGTACTCTGGCGGAATGTAACCCAGGGTGCCAATCAGTTCAGTTGTGACATGGGTTTTATTGGCAAGGATCAATCTTGAGAGCCCAAAATCTGCCAAATATGCTTTGAATTCTTTGTCAAGTAGAATGTTGCTGGATTTGATATCACGGTGGACAATATGAGGCTTGCAGACATCATGGATGTAAGCAAGACCCTGGCTTGCTCCTTGTGCGATTTTGAGCCGCATTGGCCAATCGAGAAATGAGCTGGCATCATTGTCTCTGTTGTGCAGCCAGTCATCCAGAGTACCATTCTCCATGTAGGAGTATATGAGCAACCTTGAATCTCCCTGTATGCAGTAACCCCACAGTGGCACAAGATTTTCATGCTGCGCCATCGATAGTGCTTCAACCTCGGCAGTGAATTCTCTTTCCATGAGGCACATTTCACCATTAAGCTTCTTGATTGCTAGCTTGGAGCCATCAGATAAAGTAGCCTTGTAGACTAGTCCGTAGCCTCCAGAACCTATGATGTTCCCATGGTGAAAGTTATTTGTTGCCTTTACGATATCAGCAAATTTCAGCTTATTTCCGTCGCCTTTGCCTCTTGACACAATTACTAGTGACTGTTCTGGATCAGTCATGTGGGAGGTTTCTTCCACATCTCTGTTGTTGCAGGCCTTGCGTTTGATTATCAAACTTTTACCCTTGAACCAGGCAAGGAGAAGCACCAACAATAAAAGAACAACAACTCCAAATGACACACCAAATGTAATCCCCAAAGTCGCTTTTCTGCTACGCTCTTTTCTGAATGCCAATGGTGCTTCTGCTGAACCACAACTACGATGGAGAATAGGACCACACAAATTTTGATTTCCTTCAAAACTAGAATTTGAGAATGTACTAAGCTGGCCTCCATCAGGAATTGGACCTTCCAGGTTATTATGAGAAACGTTGAATGCAGATAGGAAGTGTAGGCTGTTAAGTTCTGATGGGATTGCACCTGTGAGATGGTTGCTCGACAAGTCTAGCTCTTGCAGATCTTTCAAGTTGCAGAGCTGAATTGGTATTTCTCCTGATAAGCTGTTTGAGCTGAAATTGAGTATAACGAGTGATGTCAACTGACCAATCTCCTGAGGGATAACACCAGTGAAGTTATTGTTACCAAGTTTGAGGACTTTTGGGATAGCACTGGTTATCCTGTACTGACGTGATGGGCTTCTATAAACTGGTAGCTCGAATACCCTTGAATCCAGATGGGTTGCATTCTTTTCTGTTGTTAGCATGGGCATCTCCATTAGGGCTACTGGTATTTCCCCTGTAAGGTTATTATTTGATACGTCTAGATGGAAAAGTGACTTCAAGTTTTTGATCCAGGCAGGTATCGGTCCACTGAGTTTATTCGTGTGCAAAAGCAACATCTGTAATTTTTTGAGCTTTGATATCCAAAGGGGTATTTTTCCAGACAATGAGCAATTGGATATGACTAGAACCTGAAGATTCTCAAAACCCTCAATTGTTTCATCTTTTGGCATGGTCTCACCCTTGAAATTGGTTCCAATAAGAAGGGAAGTAAGATTCCTACAAGTCTTGAGGATCTGAAGTGTATTTGTGATATTTGTAAGATTGTTGGAACCAAGTGACAGGAAAACAAGAGACTTCAAATTGCCTGCTCTCGGGGAAAGTTGTCCACTTAAGTTGTTGCCAGCTAACCGCAATGCAATCAGATTGCTGCAAGAGTAGATGCTTTCTGGAATGGTACCGGTGAATTCGTTGTAAAGAAGATCTAGTGTTTTTAGATTGGGTAGGTTGAAGAAGTTGACCTTCTGAAGCTCTCCGCTGAACTTGTTGCTCTTGAGGTCGATTATCACGAGATTCGTGCAATTGCTCAATGTTGATGGCAGCTCTCCAGACATGTTGTTGTGGTCCAAACGGAGCTCCTCAAGTCTCTCGAGCTGACCTATAGAGTACGGAATCCCTCCACTAAAGTTGTTCCCTCCAAGATCAAGTTTAATCAGATTTCTTAGGTTGATTATGTCTGATCCGTCAAGTATTCCTTGTAAGCTGTTGCTAGCAAAAGAGAGGTGCTCTAACATTGTAGCTTTGAAGAGCTCACCTGGGAGTGGTCCGCTGAATTTGTTACGGCCAGCCTTGAGCACTTTGAGCATGGAACAATTACCAAGTCCAGGAGGGATGCTGCCACTGAACTGGTTTTCACAGAGTTCTAGCACAGTTAATCCTGGCAAGCTGTTACAGAACTGACTTGGTATCTGCCCAGTAAAGCTGTTGTTGCTGGCATTGAGCACAATTAGATTGTTCATCACCCCCCATGTGGCTGATGGAAACTGTCCTGTAAACAAGTTGCTCGAGATGTTCAATACCTGAAGAGGCCGGCTAGGGGTTGATGATGGCAGCTCACCCAGGTCTCCGTTGAGGCGGTTGAAGCTGACATCAAGGACGGTGATGCTGTTTGATGATAACAGTTCCAGAGGTAGCCCGCCATAGAACAAGTTGTGGGACAGGTTGAGGCGTAACAGGCCGGTGAGATCACTGAGGGATGCTGAGAGGGGTCCGTCAAGGCCCTTTGAAGTCAGGGTTATATCAGTGACTGCCCCATCTGTACCGCAGCTGACCCCTTCCCAACTGCAACAATCCGTGCCGTTCTGCCACAACAAGGTTAGCCCACCATCCTGCGAGAGACCAGCGAGGAACTGGAGTAGGGAGATCCTCTCCTGCTCTGTGCAGGAGCTTGCAGGACGGAGGAAGGAAGAGAGCATAATTACAAGCATAAGAACTGATAGTGGAACGGAAACTCCATTTCTGTACTTCTTGCATGAGGAATGGAGTTGCTGCTGCATTGCTTCCTGAGGAAGCTAGCATGAAACAGCCAGATGCTGATGCTATATGATGGATAAATGGCTTGATTAGGAAAAGAGCATCAGGAGGAAGAAGAGGGAAGACAGAGAAGCTGCCGCCCAAAGAAGCAGCCCCCATTTGATCCTGTCTTGTCCAGTTATCTGGTTGCAGTGGTAGTCACTACAGAGGGAAATAAAACTGGGTCAACGGCCTGGATGGATACTGCGGGCTCACATCCACACCGTTGTTCTGCACATTTGCCACAGCAGGTAGCAGCAGCTTCGTAGCGAGTTCACAGGGTCAGCGCTTCGCCTGTCGGCTGGGGTGTTAATCTACATAAAAGTCCAACCTTTTCTGCGCATAAAGAAATGGCTGCTTCGGTAGCCAGCATTGATTATTTGATTGCAACTTTACGTGCAAAGAAAATGTCTTCTTTTGCAGCGTCCACTGATTATGCTAGTACTACTTGCAACGAAATAGTATTATTGAGTTGTTACAAGATACGTTTGTTAAGATGATAATGTGGTATTATATGGCACACTTGCTCATCGCATGCTTCAGAATGTCGGTTTTTACTGTTTGCAGCAAATCTTGCCATGCTCGTCTTGGCCAGTCGGCAACAACGACCACTTGAAAACTGGATTGGATGATCCCATTCAGGCTGAATGACTGATACGTAAAGCAAACTGGTCCCTGTTCATCGACTGTCATTTGTCTATATTTTGGCATGGCACGCATGAACCAGTTTTTAAGCTTTCGTGAGCTGATCCAAGCTAATATATTCCTGAATTAGCACGAGCCTAGTTATTTCTGGATTTAGGATCGTGAGGCGGGTGCAATATGTGTACCTTCGACTTGAATTCAATTTCGTACACAAATTTCACATAGAATTTGTCTAAATTAATCAAATTTCAGGCAGTACAACATAGTGCTTCAGGCACTACAAACAGTGCCTGCAAGTAACGTAGGCTATAACATAACAAGATGTTGGGCAAAAGTCCTTGAAATGCTAGTCTGCAGAAGCCGGCGCCGGCGCCGCCGTACTTCGCCGCATCATCTCCCGCACGCCCCCTTTGAACCAAACGAGGGTGGCGGGTTGGCGGGCGTCGTGCATCGGAGCCGGCGAATCTACGCCTCCGGGCCGCAGGATCCGAGGAATCTCCGTTTGACCTCGCGCCTGAAGAGCCGCAGTGACCGTTGGGCAGCTGCGGCGAGTCATCGAGAGGATGAACGAGGAGCCTATGAGAAAGAGGGCATAGCAAAGTACTAAGTTGGGTGATGCATAAAATATTTTATCTATTAGGGTTCTTTATGTAAAATATTAGGGTTGTTTTTATAAAATAATGGTTCGCAACTATTAGTCGTGATCCAAAATAGGGGGCGTTTTGCAAAAGTCTGGGTGCAGTAATTTGTCATGTCTCCGGCCAGCGACATGGCGGCCGACGAGGACGCGCTGCCATCAGCGAACGCCGCCAAATCCGTCGCGGTACAAGGCACTCATCAGCGGCCCGGCGCCGGCAATGGCTGACTCATGTTTCAATCGTCGGTCTGGCTGCAAGGAAGACGTCAGTTGTTCAGCTGTTCTCTCCGACCACCAGCAGGGAAGCACCCTTCTCTCCAAGCACAACCACCGGTGGCTCCCTGTGCTCTGTTGTCTGTTGATCAGCACTCACACATGTGCTTGTTTTGGGCGAAGCCCGCAATGCAGGTCCTTGCCTCCTGGGGGGATGAAGAACGCAGCGACGCCTAATCAGATGCTGTGTGCTCGGGTTGTTCGACGAAATGACGCAGGCGGACCCCATCACCGGAGTGCCATCGTCTTTGGTGGGAGTGGTGTCCGTCGAAATGGTCACATGAGCGGGTGCGTGGAGCATGGCAAGGACGAGGAGCGAGTGGGTTGCCATATGCTGCAGTTGACACTGCTTGCCGCAATCATTTGGTCTGTACTCGTACTCAAATGCATCTTCCAGACTTCTGCTTCAGTTAATGATCGTACATTGTTGTACATTATATTCATCATGAATAGGTTTATTGACAGACGTTGTCTTGCGCACTCATTTAGTTATTTGGACCGGAAATTGTTGGGATTTACTCATTCCATAATCTAGAAAGTGTAGGTGCCTGGTTCAGTAAGGAACTTGACGATAGAAACAATTTTCTTCTTCTAATGCTCTACAAAGTTTGACAAACTTATCAAACTTATCAGAGCATACATATTACAACACATTTCTTGAAAAAAAAGTAGTGGCGAGGGTGTGTATACTTTCTGCATAAGTACAGAAACCTTATTTACAAAATCCTGTACTGTACAAGATACACTGTGGCACTAGTCAAACGAAACCTAATACCTCTCTTGAAAAATGACATCTACTCAGTGCACTGAACTATCATGCTATCATGTATAACTGGCTAACTGCATTATGCCTTGACTGGCTTTTACGTCTATGTGCCAGCATCTAAGCTTTCTAGGCATGAGACTACTTCTATGATAGCTGGCCTCCTGCAAGGGTTATGATTCACACACCTGCAAGCAACTTCAAGTATCTTCAGCATTTGCTCTTCGTGCCCTGTTCCTTGGAGTATTGGATCCAGAACCTCAGTCTGCTTTCCTTGGGACCTCATCTCCATAACCCATGGTACAAGTTCTTTTGACGAGGACAGGGCTGTAACAGGCCGTCTTCCTGTGAGCAGTTCAAGAAGGACAACTCCAAAACTGTATATATCACCTCTCAGAGTAGCCACCGATCCTTGCCCGTACTCAGGTGGGATGTAGCCAAGAGTACCAACCAACTCGGTTGTGACATGAGTTTTGTTGGGAAGGATCAGTCTTGCGAGCCCAAAATCTGCAACATAAGCTTTGAATTCTTTGTCAAGCAAGATGTTGCTGGATTTTATGTCACGGTGGACAATATGTGGCTTACAGACATTATGGATGTATGAAAGACCACGGCTTGCTCCTTTTGCAATATTGAATCTCGTTGGCCAGTCAAGAAGTGTACTGCCATCATCATCCCTATTATGAAGCCAATCATCCAGGCTGCCATTCTCCATGTATGAATATATGAGGAGCCTCGAGTTTCCATGAACACAGTATCCCCACAATGGCACAAGATGGTCATGCTGTGCCATAGACAATGCTTCAACCTCTGCAGTGAACTCCCTTTCCATCAGGCACATTTCATCATTGAGCTTCTTGATGGCGAGATTGCAGCCATCAGCTAGCTCAGCTTTGTAGACTAGCCCATAACCACCACACCCAATGACGTGTTCCTTGTCGAAATTGTTTGTAGCTTTTACAATGTCAGAGAATGTGAGCTTGTTTTTATCTCCATTGACTCGTGGCATCATCACTAATGCATGCTCTGAACTTGAATTGAATGAAGTTGTCTCGGCATCTCCATCAGCCTCACTTTTACCTTTCGCTGTAATAGTCTTTACTCTGATTGACACAAGAAGACGCCCCACCAAGAAAAGAATGGCAAGCCCTCCAAAGAAGACACTGAATGCAATTGCAAAAATCTTCTTCTCGTTGCTTTCTTTTGTGAAGATCTGAGGTGCTTTAGCTGAACTACATTGACGAGTAAGAGAAGAGCCACACAGCTTTGGATTTCCATCAAAACTAGAATTCTGAAATGTACTAAGCTGGCCTCCAGTTGGAATAGGCCCTTCTAGGTCATTGTTTGAAATATTGAATGTGGAAAGGAAGTACAGGTTCTCCAATGCAGCCGGGATTGCACCTATGAGATTGTTGTTAGATAAGTCTAGCAACTGCAGGTTTGTGAGATCGCAGATCGATGGGGGAATCTGTCCTGTTAAGTTGTTGAAGCTGATGTTGAGTTCAGTGAGAGCTTTCAACTGATCAATCTCAGGGGGAATGGCACCTGTGAATTTGTTACCGGCTAGATTCAGCACTTTAGGGAAAGCACTAGCTACACGGTATTGAAGTGATTGCTCATTGTAAACAGGCAGATCAAAGACCCCTGGGTCCATATGGGCAGTCTTCTCTGAAGTTAGCATTGGCATATTCATTAATGCTGTTGGAATTTCCCCTGTAAGGCTGTTTTCAGATATGTCTAAATAGAAAAGAAAGTCTAGGGTGTTGATCCATGTTGGTATTGGTCCATTGAGCTTATTGCCATCTAAGAACAACACCTTTAAACTTGCTAGCTTTGCTATCCAAAAAGGTATTTTCCCTGACAATAGGCAACCTCCGATGTCCAAAACCTGAAGACCCTCAAAACCATCAATGCTCTCATCATCTGGCATGGCTTCATTTTTGAAATTGTCACCAATAAGAAGGGTGGTGAGGCTTTTGGAGTCCCTCAGTATCAGAAGTGTATTTGTTACATTTGTAAAGTTGTTGCCAGTGAGTGACAGGAAGGTGAGAGACTTCAAATTACTTATTCCATTTGACAACTGCCCGTGTAACTTATTGTAAGACACCCTAAATGCAGTTAGGTTCCTGCATGAGTAGATGCTTTCCGGAATTGTGCCAGTGAAATTGTTCTGCCGAAGATCTAAGGTCTTTATATCTGGTAAGTTGGAGAAATTTACCTGGGTGAGTTCTCCTCTGAAATTGTTATTCTTGAGATTGATCACAGCGAGATTTGTGCAGTTGCTCAGATTTGTTGGCAGTTCCCCAGACATGCTGTTGTAGCCCAAATGGATTTCCTGCAATCTCTGGAGCTGCCCTATGGAGTCTGGAATCTTGCCGCTGAATTTGTTTTCTCCAAGATCAAGAATGACCAGATCACCGAGTTTGATTAGATTTGCGCCATCAATTATTCCTTGTAAACCATTTCTGGGAAAAGAGAGATACTCCAACGAGGTAGCGTTGAAGAGTTCATTTGGGAGACTTCCATTGAGGTTG
Organism: Chloris gayana; assembly: GCA_031894775.1. Classification (NCBI taxonomy): domain Eukaryota; kingdom Viridiplantae; phylum Streptophyta; class Magnoliopsida; order Poales; family Poaceae; genus Chloris; species Chloris gayana. The sequence continues at coordinate 885,377 of JAUNZO010003024.1, read as the reverse complement.
TTATTGCCAGCCTTGAGCACCCTCAGCCTAGAACAATTGCCAAGCTCAGGGGGATAGGTCCACTGAATTTGTTGTTGCAGAGTTCAAGCACAGCTAGCGATGGCGATATGTTACAGAAATGAGTTGGTATCTGCCCAATAAAGCTGTTGTTGCTGGCATTGAGTGCGATCAGATTCTCCATCCCCTTCCATGTTGTGGGTGTAAACTGACCTGTAAACAAATTGCTTGAGATGTTAAGTACCTGTAGAGGCTGGCCACGGGTTGAAGACGGCAGCTCATGCAGGTCTCCACTTAACTGGTTAAAACTGACGTCGAGCATACTGATGCTTCTGGACGACACTAATTCAAATGGCAGGCCACCGGACAGCAAGTTGTAGGACAGGTTGAGGTACTGCAGGCCGGTAAGGTTGCCAAGTGACCTTGAGATATGGCCCTCAAGGCTCCTAGAAGTTAACTTGACATTGGTAACTGTCCCATTTCTGCTGCAGGTGATGCCTTCCCATTTGCAGCAATCTGTAGTCCCGTTCCATGCAGTGGCTAGTCCGCCATCCTGGGAGAGCCCAGCAAGGAACTGAAGTAGAGATGCCTTATCCTGCTCTGTGCAGGACTTGGTGATGGTGGCGAAAGAAATCAGCAGCAGAAGAGCAAGGCCTAACGTAGGTCTGGGTACTCTGTTGTTACGTGTGCCTTGTATGAAGGTTGGAGTGGCGACATGGCTTCTTGTTGAAACTGACATGGAAATGAACTGTCGATGTTGTGCCCTGTTTAGATGGTGCACCAATGTCCTAATGTAGGAAGGGCACGAAGGAGATGAAAGAAGAGGTTTTTGCATTGGCTCCGCCATGGATATCCTTCCTGGTCGTACTCACCAAACAGAGGAGAGTCAAGGATTTGATAATATAGTAAAATAACTTGTGCTGTATTTTATGCAACTGAAATACAGCTCGTTTGTTCACACGTTGACTTTTCACTTGTGGCAGACTGGCACGATCGAGTAGGAAGTCCAAGCGACGAAGCTTCTTGACTGTACAAATATTTCCTTTCTATAGCCATGCTTGAATCAATCTGGTTGAATTTTTTACAGCATACCGTGAGGTCTGACATCACTTCTCTTATCAGCAGCCTGACTGTTACCTGATCTTACATCACTTAATCCTCTCTACCTGCTTCAGTCAGCGAACGTGTTGTCGTACCTTTCGTATGACTGTAAACAAATCTGCGAGATTGAAAAGAAGGATCGCTACTTACTACACCCCTTTTGGTGAACGGGAAGAGGTAACATACTGTTTAAAGAAACATTTTTCTGAATATTTGAAAGATCCGATTGGTGAACAGTTACTACTTGAAAGGGCATTAATCCGATTGGTATTGGCAGCTGTAGCCATTTGGTCCCTATGTATAGCCCGATGCCTTGTTTAACAATCCTTTGTTCACCGACTGTTCTTTTGTCACGACTTTGGCATTCTGAACCTGCGTATGCTTGCGAGAATCTATTTTATTCAGCCGACATTTTATATCTTTGAATTTAGGATTCGTGATGCCGGTGCCCGATCCGCGTATCCTCTCTTTGAATTCGACAGCGTCTGCAGGAATTCCACACAGATATGGTTTAGATAGACAAAAATTTCTGGGTTAATTAATGGGAATTGCTGTAGAGCCAACTCGATCGTCCAACTCTGTTTTGACTGGATGAATATATGGTAATAAGTGTTTTAAATTTCCAAATGATGATATATAGTTTCTATAATAGCTTGAGTTGTATATAAGTAGAACAATCCGGTTAGACCTATAGTAGTACTCTTAATTAATGTTGCGTAGCCTGACGCCATCGGGACAATTCGTGATTTGTCCACTACCAAATGGTCTATATAAATTTGCCCATATATCATTTTTTCCTCATTTTTTGCCCAAGACCCTAGATAATTTTTATGATTTGCCAATTTGCCTGTCACATCAGATTTTGTTCGTACTTGACATGTCAAGAACGTGTGAAATTATCTTTTTACCCCTTGATCGAGCCGGTCTCTTAGTAAGGTAAATACAAATTCAGATTGAAATTTCAAATTCAAATTTGAATTTTGCATTTCAGATTCAAAATTCAAATTCGAATTTCCATTTTGAATTTCAGATTTAAGATTAAAACTCGAATTTCAAATGCGACTTTTAAATTCGATTTCGACTTTGAATTTTGAATATGAATTTGAATATCGAAATTTGAATCCACATTCAAATTCGAATATGAAATACAAATCTAAAATTCGAATTTGAATTTTGAAACTAAATTTCGAAATCGAATTTCAAATTTGGATTTCGAATCTGAAATTCGAATTTGATAATGTGAAATTCAAATTTGAATCTAAAATTTGAATATGAATTTGAGTCAGAACTTGCACTTGCACCTAAGTGTTAGGAAAGGGTAGGGCCAATTTAGTTTTTCCACGTGCCACGTCACAAAAGTACATATGGTAAAAATGTTTAAAAAAGTGTATCTTAACACCTTAAAAACAAATATAAAGATTATAATGTGGGAGACTTTAGACAAAAAATAAAAAAATAGATATAAAGACAATTTTATATGGACCATTTGGTATAAGGCTAAAGCCTGAATTGTCCGTTCAGCACACATCTGCCGCACGCTCCTTTGGGCCAAACGATGATGGTGATTCCATTGGGGAACGTCACGTAAAATACATTGGACCCGGCGAATCCAAAGTATCCGCTCTTCAGGCTCGTAGAATCCGATGAACCTCCGTCCAACGGGAGGAAGAGGGCTTGTTTATGGAAGTATTAGGTAAGATGGGTGTTTCTGTATTATTAATCTTGGGACTGCGTAAACTATTGGATTGAGGGGGCGTGTTGCAAATTAGAGGGCGATATGGCGCCGACCTCGTCGGTTGCGCTGCTATCGGCGTCGCCGCGTCGGCGACGGCCGCCAACCCCGTCGCCGCGCATCTAGCACCACGGTTTGCCATCCTAACGCTCCCGTCTGCCACACGCTTGCGTCAGCTGGCTGGCCGCAGGTCCGCAAGTATCAAGCGAGTTCTGCAGGGAGTCCTCCCAAACCACCGTGGCGGAAGCGCCGCCTCCTTCCCAGCGGTCTACAGTGAGACACGCACTGTCGCTTTTTGTCGCGCTTCGGCGATATCACTAGCCATTGTTACGCGATGCTAGTCCGAGCCGGGGGACACGGGACGAATTGTGCCGTCTGAGAGCAGCATCTCAGGCTCGCAGGTTGTTCGACGAAATGCCGGAGGTGGATCCCATTACCCTTGTGCCGTTCCTTGGATGGCCATGGTGGCTGAAGAAATGCTCGCGGGGGTGGGGTTGCGAAATAGGCCAAGGACAAGGAGTCTGCACGCCAACATCTTCTACTAAAGGTGACAACGGTTTGGGCTGAAACCGTGCGAGACTTCTCTTGGTTAGTAACCCTCAAAATTGAGCGATTCATCTCAATTAATGAATAATGATCAAAGATACTGTTGCACTCTTGTTCTGTAGTATCTGAGGGGCTGTTTGGTTGCCTGCCGCAGTTCGCCACGCTGAAAGCTGCGGAAGTGCTATGGGCGGATTTTTCTACTCCACATTCTGCGGGGCAAATTACTGAATAAATTGCGTGGCTGTCACAGCTTTTCAGCAACAAAACACTGCCGCACTTGTGCCAGTGATGCCAATGCTTTGGCATGGGTACTCGGCTAGCTCTGGCGTAGAACCAAGCAACCATTGAACCACAAATTCACTCCACATCATACACTTATAAGCTCCAGTGGATTTTTAATTATTTGCATTACAGCCGGAAGTTCAGAGTAACAGCAGCAAGTGTGCGATAGTGTTGGAAAGGGACTCAGTGATAAGGACAACTTTTAACTTGCTTCTCTTTATACTATGTTTCAGAAATTTATCAGAACATGCATGGTGCATAGTACCTTTGAAGGGGAAACAAAGGAAGAGGCTGGCGGGATATGCATACTTTCTTCATATAAGTAGGGAAGTAACAGGGCGTGTAATAAACTGTACATGATGCACTATAAAACTAGTCAGACTAAAAAATAGAACCCCTAGTGAAAATTTCGTCTACTCTGTGCAGTGAACTACCATATCTATCATGTTTAACTGGCTAACTGCATAATGACATAGCTGACTTTTGTCTCTGCAGACCAGTATTGATGGTTTCCAGGCATGAAACTACATCCATGATAGCTGGCCTCATGCAAGGATTATGGTTCACACACTTGCAAGCAACTTCCAGCACCTTCAGCATTTGCTCTTCATGCCCTGTGCCTCTTAGGGTTGGATCCAGAACTTCAATCTGTTCTCCCTGAGACCTCATCTCCAACACCCATGGGACCAGTTCTTTTGATGTGCTCAGGACTTCAACAGGTCGCCTTCCTGTGAGCAGTTCAAGAAGGACAACTCCAAAACTGTATATATCACCTCTCAAAGTAGCCACCCACCCTTGCCCATACTCCAGGGGGAATGTAGCCAAGAGTGCCAACTAATTCCGTTGTGACATGACTTTTGTTGGGAAGGATCAATCTTGAGAGCCCAAAATCTGCAACATAAGCCTTGAATTCTTTGTCAAGCAAAATGTTACTGGATTTGATGTCGCGGTGGACAATATGAGGCTTGCAGACATTGTGGATGTAAGAAAGGCCACTGACTTGCTCCTTGTGCAATATTCAGCCTTGATGGCCAGTCAAGAATTGTGCTGTCATCATCATTGCTAGTTGTGAAGCCAATCATCCAGGCTACCATTCTCCATGAATGAATATATGAGGAAGCCTTGAGTTTCCCTGAATACAATATCCACAGAGTGGCACAAGATGGTCATGCTGTGCCATGGACAGTGCTTCAACCTCAGCAGTGAATTCCCTTTCCATCAGGCACATTTCTCCATGGAGCTTCTTGATGGCTAAGCTTGCAGCCATCAGGTAACTCAGCTTTGTATACTAGTCCATAACCACCACACCCAATGATATGCTCCTTGTCAAAATTATTTGTGGCTGTCTACTGATGTCAGAGAATGTGAGCTTGTTTTCGTCTCCCATGACCTTGTGGCATTATCACCAATGCATTCTCTGAACTGGACTTGAGTGATGTTGTTTCGACATCTCCATTATCCTGTCTCCCACATTTGACTGTAACATCCCTTTACTCTGATTGACACAAGGAGACGCCCTAGCAACAAAAGAATGGCAACCCCAGCAAAGAACACACCAAATGCAATTGCAAAAATTATCTTCTTATTTCTTTGTTTTTTAGACACCAGAGGTGCTTTAGCTGAACTGCATTTATGATTAAGGATAGAGCCACACAACTTTGGAGTTCCCATTCAAAACTAGAATTCTGAAATGTACTGAATTGTCCTCCAGTTGGAATAGGGCCTTCAAGACCATTGTTGGAAATATTGAATGTGGAAAGGAAGTGTAGGTCCTGCAATGAAGCTGGGATTCCTCCTGTGAGATTATTGCTGGATAAATCTAGCATCTGCAGGTTTTTGAGATTGCAGATTGAAAGTGGGATATCGGTCCTGTATAAGTTGTTAAAGCTGATATTGAGTGAAAGGAGGGCTTTCAACTGACCAATCTCTGGTGGAATCGTTCCACTGAATTTGTTATTGCCTAGATTTGAGCACCTTTCGGAAAAGCAACTGACTATGCGATATTGACGTGATGTGTCCTACGTAAACAGGAAGATCAAAGACCCTTGGGTCCAAATGGGCTACAGTCTTCTCTGAAGATAGCATCGGCATATTCATTAATGTCTTTTGGAATTTCCCCTGTAAGATTGTTGTCTGATATGTCTAACATAGAAAAGGGAGTTTAGGGTGTTGATCCAGTTTGGTATTGGTCCACTGAGTTTATTGCTCATCTAACAGTAACATCTCCAAATTTGATAGCTTCGATATCCACACATGGTATTTTCCCAGACAATAAGCAGCATCACGATATCTAAAACCTGGAGATTCTCAAAACCATCAATTCTAGCATCGTCTGGCATAGCTCTCATTAATAAAGTTGGCTCCCTAGAAGAAGGGTGGTGAGATTTTTGAAGCTCCTTAATGATCTGAAGTGTATTTGTTACATCTGTCAGACTGTTGTTTGTACAGTGAGAGGAAGGAGAGGGATTTCAGATTGCTTAGTCCCTTGTGATAATCTGGCCATGTAAACTTATTTGACAGATAGCCTTAGCGCAGTTAGGTTTCTGGCAGGAGTATATGCTTTCTGGAACTGTTGCCACTGAAGTTGTTCCGCATAAGATCTAAGGTTTTCAAATTAGGCAAGTTGTAGAAATTGACCTTGACTGAGTTCACCGCTGAAACTGTTACCCTTCAAGTCCATCGTTATGAGGTTCGATACAATTAGCTCAAAGTTGATGGCAGCTCTCCTGTTCATGGCATTGTTAGTCGAAATGAAGCTCCTCCAGTCTGCTGAGCTGGCCTATGGAGTCTGGAATCTGTGCCACTGAACTGGTTTCCTCCAAGATCAAGGATGACTAGGTTACTGAGTTCAAATATCTGTGTCCGCATCAAGTGATTCCTTGTAAACCATTGTTGGAAAAGGAGAGATACTCCAATGAGGTAGCATTGAAGAGTTCATCAGGGAGAGTCCCAGTGAGGTTGTTGTGGGCAGCCTTCAGCACTTTGAGCATGGAGCAATTGTGGAACCCTGGTGGGATGCTCCTCCACTGAATTTGTTGTAGCACAGTTCAAGTACAGCCATTGATGGTGATGTGTTACAGAAATGAGTTGGAATTTGTCCAACAAAGCTGTTATTGCTGGCATTGAGTGTGATCAGGTTCTCCATTCCCTTCCATGTCATGCAGATGTAAACTGCCCGGTAAACAGGTTGCTGGAGATATTAAGTACCTGTAGCGGTTGACCAGGAGTTGAAGACGGCATCTCATGCAGGTCTCCATGGAGCTGGTTAAAGCTGACATCAAGAACAGTAATGGTGCTGGAAGACACCAATTCCTGCGGCAGGCTACCGGACAGTGAGTTGTAGGACAAGTTGAGGTGCTGCAAGCCAGTGAGATTCTTCAGGGACTGTGAGATGTGCCCTTCCAGGCTCTTACAAGGTAGAGAGATTTCAATGACCGTCCCATTCCGGTTGCAGGCGATCCCTTCCCACTTGCAGCAATCAATTCCTTCCTGCCATGACATAGCGAGGCCAGCATCATGCGAGAGCTCATCGCGGAACTGGAGGAGGGAAGTCTTCTCCTGCTGTGTGCAGGAACTGGTTGGAGAGGTGAATGATATCAGTAGCAGAAGAGCTAGGCCAATTGCAGGTCTGGGCAATTTGGATTTGTGTGTCTTGTTTGAAACCTGGAGTGGGTGCATGGCTCCTTGTTGATACTAACATGGAAACTGCATGCTCAAATTGTCTTGCCCAGGTGGAGTACAATGATCTAAACAGGAGGGCACGGGGTAGAAGAAGAGGCTCTTGCCGTGCTCCTAGCGTGCTCGCCGCGAAGAGAAATGGTGTCAAGGAGTAGATGCTATAGAAAAATCCTCATTAGTACTGTATTTAATGCAACTGACAATACAACTCGTTTGTTTGTTCACACTTTGACGTTTTATTGATGGCAGCCTGCCGTGATCCATTAGGAAGTCCAAGTGACCGCCTTACTGACCGTACAAATATTTGCTTTTTATAAGTCGTTCTTGAATCAATCCTTGTTGAATTCTTTACAGCTTACTGTGATTTACTGGATCTTAATCACCTCTGTTATCAGCTTCACCAGTTGATACAGCCTGCCCTAGCAATTTACCTGATCCGGCATCACAACCTGCTTCAGTTAACGAACCGATGGTTGGTACTGACAAAATCTGATTGAAAAAGAATCTCTAGTTTTGACACGGAGAAAAAGGGAATATACTTTTTAAAAAGTATGTATTTCTGAAGATTTGCAAGATTCGATTGGTGAACAGTGCTTGAAAGCTCCTAATTTAGAGCAATCATCGGCGTCACGGTCAAGATGTGAACATGTGGTTGGAGATTAAACCGGCGCAAGTGGAGGCTGGAAAATACGAAAGGCACGGTTAATGGAGGAAGGTGGTTGAGGGCGACCTGGCGCTCTCTTTCGTCGTCCTCGTCGTTGCCTTCGAGGCGTTTACTTTCTGTTATCCTCAAATAACAGGTTTTGGCTGATGTGTACATTTGCAGCTGTTTTGCATCGTCCTGATTCAACAAGTGCGCGATGGACCATGGACTACGGCTCCTTCGGCTGACCAGAATCCCGAAGCGCTTGAAGTAAACTGTTTTGCGTGTGACGGCTGTAGAGTGGTGAAGCAAAAAAAAAAAAAAAAAAGGAGAGAGGCTGAGATTTGAAGCTCCTGGGAAGAGCAATGATGGACTTGAGAACATCAGCCGGGGAGCATATTCACAGGTAGTGCGGCCAAAAATGTTGGGGTTCTTTTTAGCATCATCGTCTTATTATAACATTGGAGTAAGGTATCTCTGATGGCATATAGTTGGTGTGCTTCACAATTTCAGTTTCCTTATGATTGTTATTGGAGGATTATGTGTCAATCACGGATGGATGTTGCTATCCTGCTGTGCTGATTGGAAAGCAAGTTATATAGTACTGTATTGTCGTATTGGACTGGCTGATTTGTTTGTTTACTTGACGTCTCTCTCAACACACACGCCCTCTTAGAAACTTGCCATGGTTGGTTTGCAAATTGCATGGGCATCAGCGTCCCTATCTTCTAACAAATGCAATATTCAGTATTTAACAAGAACAGTGGAGATGACAAGACTTTGCAGCCACTGCATTCGAAAAAAAAAGACTCTGCAGCCACTGCCAATGCAATGGAGAGTGTCTCTTTCTGCCTCATCCAGAGGCAGAGAGAGCGAGCAAGCGAAACCATGGGGCAAGTGAATGTGTACATGCCATGGAATCGAGATGAAAAATAATGAGAGGAAACGGGGCGCATGCCTGTGTTGGCTGGCCCCTGCTGGCCGTGGACGCGGTCGGGAGAGCGCGTGCACGCGCACCATACGCCACGCCCACGCCCCCTTGTACGACCGAACTCGTCAAAACAAACGTGCCTCGTATCTCGTTCACACCTGGGCTTCCGTTTTCCTGCCGAGTTCGTTGCCAAGGCGGTGTCTACAGCTAGTCTGTGTCGTCGCCATTACGCACGTAAGCTGGAATGGATCACAAAATTCGACGCCAGTGCCAAGTAGTAAGGCGCCTGGCTGGCCACGTGTCGCCATCTCCACTCCTTAATCTTGGTCCCGTTCATTTATTCAAAGATCAAAAGTCATTCGCCATTTCTCCTCCGTCGCCCTCTTCCTTTTCTTTCTTCTGTCAATTCAAATTATGATGGTGGAAGTGTCCATGATTGCGGTTTCCAGTGACCGTTCAGACTTGAGGAGACAGCCGAACTTCCCTTTGGTGGGGTGACGTTCCTGGTGCAAAAGGTGATTCACTGATACGCTATGGCTATGTACTAACCACGGAAAGAGAGAAAATTTCATGTTTTGGAATCTGGATGAAGAAAAAGATAATTCATCTGGCCTGGGCTCTCAAGTCCGGGACAAAGTTGGGCCCAGTCCATTCTCTGGCCTCGAACAAGAAGCCTCTATTACCCAACCCAATTACGAGGCCCACTTCATCTCCGCTCTCTTCCCCAAGGGACCGCGAGTGCGATAGCGGTGGAGCGGCGACGCGCGGAGCACCAATGAGTACGCGCTCCGGCGTTCTCTGCACCGGGCTAGATGGAATACCGGCTCACGTCCGAGAGCACATCCTTTGCCCTCTGCTCCCAAGGTAAATCGCCAAGAGACTTGCGGGAGCCACGAAACTAGCTGTTATTTATTTATTTATATTTGACAAGTGAACAATGAACCGGATAAATTATCTCTAGTTTGCTACAAAAATAGCTTTTCGGTGTCCACGAGCATGATTTCAGTTTAATGCAAAAACACGGAACACTAATTTCTTTAAGCGTTTTTTGGGCAAGATATTTATTTAAGAACAGACCAAACGATACTTTTCTTTTAACTTCGACAAGAAATCAATCAGCATGTAGTTTTCACACAACTGATCAGAGTCTAAAAATATGTATAATGTTTCGAGGAAAACTGGAAAAGACAGAGATGGATAATATTGGGTATTGGCTGTTGTTGGTCCTAATAGATTCAGGTGATTTCAGCCCAACTTGTTACATGCATACTAATCGTTGCATTCTTCATTTCGCTTCCAGACTCATTTTTTGGATTAAAGAGCTTACTGAATGCTGATAATGTCAGAGGTGTTCGAAACAACTGTATGTCACAAGTTCAGGGCATACTTGCTCGAGGCGATACCTGGTACGAACTTGTTTCTATTTGCTGAGAGATTCAGATATATCCATTCTGTATCTTCAAGACATATCACATTGATACAGCAATGTTTCTTAGCCAAAATATTTGGATAGTACTATCTGATCATATAGCACTCCCATTCCAAAGAAAACAACAAATGCAACAACAAAGACGATGTAGTCACCATTGGCCTCAGTGGATACAATGGGTTCTGGGCCTACCTCTACTGAGTTACAATGTTGATGAATAAGCATCTAGCCACACATCTTTGGGTTACCAATGAAGCTAGAATCTGGATATGCGCTAAACTGGCCTCCAGTTGGAATAGGGCCTTCTAGATCATTGTTAGAAATGTTGAATTCAGAAAGGAAGTGAAGGTTCTCCAATGCAGTAGGTATTGCACCTATCAGATGGTTGTTAGACAAGTATAGCACCTGCACAGGTTTGTGAGATTGCTGATTGATTGCGGGATCTGCCCACATAAGTTGTTGAAACTCAAGTTGAGTCCTGTGAGTGCTTTCAAATGTCCAATTTGCTGTGGAATTGGCCCTATAGAATTGAAGTGATGCAGACCAATAAATAGGCAATTCAAAGATTACCGGGTCTGCAGCCTTCTCTGATTGTAGCATTGGCATCTCCATCAGTGCTACTGGGATGCCGCCTATAAGGCTATTATTGAATATATATATATATATATATATATATATATATATATATATAAAAGTAGGATTTTTACGACTGAAAACTTACACCGCCCGGCAGTTTGTTTGGCTTCGCCAGCCGAAAGAACGATCCTGAATAACGAATATACGTGAAGAAGGTGTCGCTTTCGTCGAATAGTAGCAAGATTAGATTAATATAATCAAAGTGTTAATAAGCGGGAGGTCACTATCTGTGAATAGTACTGAAATCATTTCTCCCACCAAACCTACCGGTTAGTGGGTTGGTACTGTAGAAATTCGAATTTGAATAGTAACAGAGCAATTTGAATAGTACCTCGAATTTGAATAGTACCAGGTATATATATTTTTATATTGACAACTATTCCGGCAAAGGTATAAAAATTCGCAGATATTCGACAGCGCAACGCGTAGATTCACTATTCAAATTCGAGGTACTATTCAAATTGCTCTGTTACTATTCAAATTCGAATTTCTACAGTACCAACCCACTAACCGGTAGGTTTGGTGGGAGAAATGATTTCAGTACTATTCACGAGATAGTGACCTCCCGCTTATTAACACTTTGATTATATTAATCTAATCTTGCTACTATTCGACGAAAGCGACACCTTCTTCACGTATATTCGTTATTCAGGATCGTTCTTTCGGCTGGCGAAGCCAAACAAACTGCCGGGCGGTGTAAGTTTTCAGTCGTAAAAATCCTACTCGGTACTCACCATATTTCTCGCTAATTTGTTTCAGAAGTAACGAAGTCTTTCCCTAGATTAGATAGTCACAAGCATATGCAAAAAGTTTTTATCGTCTCCCCAGGCAGTTCCACCCGAAGGGAACACTTCTCTACGGCCGCACAGGGTCCCCTCTAACGCCACGACTCGGGCTAAAACGAGGACTACACCGTAGAGGTCTCTCCTATAGGGTCCCTAGCATAAAAACTTAATCCATATGCAAGAACTATACCATATCAAGGGATTTTCAAAGACAACACTACTTCATTTCCACAAATATAGCTTACATATGGTTTTCCCTTTCGGGAAACCCCCAAACACTTAAACACACGAAGGAAAAAATTACCTTGCAGGCGGTATCTTACAGTGGATTACACTCTCTATTTTACAAGTGGGGTACTACTGCTACTTGGTGGTGGAGGCGGAAGAGCGCTCCGGAGGATGGCCGGGTGACTCTCGATCGGCCGATGCCTTCTTCCGAAGCCGGGGTCCTCCTTTTATAGTCGAGCGAGCGGCACTCCCTTCCTGTTTATTTGGCGCACGTAATGTCCTTTAATCTCATGTCTCAAAGGACATGAGTCGGCGTCCTTCACTTTCGTGACAAAGGACATGAGCTGTCGTCCTTGTGTCTTCTTTTATGATGAGCTCCTTTGCTTGAGTCTTCTGGAACGTGCACCGATCATGCAAGCCATAATCTTGCTTAGCATATGCAGGATATGCGAGTTCGGTTCTTTGTGCTGCTGCATTCAGCTATTTATTCGAATTAAATAGCGAAAACTTCGGGTCTTATTCTTTGTACATATACGGGTCTCACCACGCTTCCGACTTGAGAGTAATACTCTCAATATTTGCATGGGCATGAGTCTCACCACGCTTCAGCTTTGAGAGTGTGACTCTCAATTATATTTAAGTCTTCTTTGATATTTTATGGGCTTGATTTTGAGATTATTCTGGTGGCTGCCCATGTCCTCCAATGTCCATAATATCCTCATCTAAGAATGAATTGGTAATTTTGTCCTCATATGACTTCTGCATTTCTTCAAATTTTTCATTTATTTCCTTTTTGAGTTCTTTCAAAATGTCTTCCTTTATCTCTTTCTTCCATCCAGGTGCTATATTTTCAAATTTTTCTTCTATCTTCCAATCAATATATTCGCCGTCTAAAGGATCAACTCCTTTTATTAAACATTCTTTGTATGTCAATTTCATAGATGAACTACTGTCTTCTTTATTCTTCATTCCACCCGTCTCTTTTGTTTTTGCTATTATTGGTTCTTCGAAAGTGCTATTACTCTTTTTTTGAACCAGTCTGTAACTTTGTATATATTCTTTTGCAGATGGTTCAATATAATAGTTCGGCCCTATAGCCATTCTAGCTTTGGCTAATGCTTCATCAACATCCATATATTTTGCAAATGATGGAGATAGTCTTCTCCTCTCCATTTCTTTCTTTAGGATCACTATTTCTTCAAAGGATGTATATATTCCTGGCCTTTTCCCATTAAAAATCACATACAAAGGCCTTGATTGAATTCTTTCTGGACATTCTGATGATGGAAGCATTCCATTGATCATATGAAAATATTCAGAAAGGCTATTTAGTATTGCCGAGATAGTACCCTTTGTCGTCTTTTTTATTGTTATATTGATACCAGAAATTGTCCAAGTAGACATTGTTGAACTTCATCTACAAAGATATGATTTTTAGGCTTAAATTTGAAAGTATTTTCTGGAAAAACCTTCAGCTTATTATCTGGACCAAAAGTATAATATTCAACTTCAGGTGTATTCATTGATCTCTTCATTCCTGCAAAATGGAAGAGCGTGAAAACAAGTCAGTGCAACTTGTTATCTTTCCCCTTGATATGTTCAAAATGAACTTTATAACCATTTCCAGTAATAATATCTTCAAACAATATCCATCTTCTAGTTGAGCTTTTCTTACTATTAATCTGATTATAATATCGACAGATTGCTTCACAATCTGTTCTTACAGTAAATTCTTTGAATCCAAGATATAGCCGAAATGCATTTATTGCAGAAATTATGGCTAGAATTTCCCTGTCAGTATTATTCATACTTTTTAACTTATAACTTCCTGAAGCATAACGACATATTTTTTCTTCTGTCTTAGGGGAATATTTATTAGGCTTTTGTTTTAATATTGCACCCCAACCTTCCTTAGAGGCATCAGTTTCTATAATAAAATAATTGTCATCCAAAGGTAATTCTAATGGTTTTAAATTCTTTACTTTCTCCTTTATGGCTCTTACTAATTTTATATCTTCAGAGTTAAAATATTTTTGACCATTTTTCCTCAATTTTGAATATAATGGACCAGCAAGTTTTGCTAAATTATCAATGTAATTTCTTGCATAGTTGACAATTCCTAGAAATTGCTGCAGAACTTTAGTATTATTCATGGTATCAGGGAACTGTAATATTTTCTTTGCAATGTGTTCTTGTAAATATATTTTCCCTTCTCCTATTTCATGACCAAGAAAATTAATTCTCTCCTTGCAAATTTCCATTTTCTTTTTAGATAATATTAAACCATTTTGTTCTACTTTTCTAAAGAATACTTCAAGATGTGCAATATGTTCTTTATAAGATTTAGAAAAAATTAATATGTCATCTATATATACTAGTATAAATTCTTGGGTTTCATTGAAAATATTTTGCATTTTCCTTTGAAATAAAGCAGGTGCATTTTTTAGTCCCAATGGCATAACAAGCCATTCAAAATGACCTTGAGGGCAAGTAAATGCAGTCCATTCTATTGACTCTTCTGCCATTTTAACTTGCCAAAATCCAGCCTTTAAATCAAATTTCGAAAAGTATCTACTACCTTGTATTCTATTAATCAATTCTTGTTTATTAGGAATATTAAAAGCATCTTCTACAGTATTGTCATTTAACCTTTTATAATTAATGACCATTCTGGACTTTCCTCTTACTTCTTCAGACATGATTTCTAACTATAAATGCTGCAGATCTATGCGGACTTCTACTTTCTCTTATAGCCTTTAATTTTAATAGTTCTTCAATGTGCATCTTAAAATCTTCTATATCCTTGGGAGTGGCTTCAATAGGGGCTGTTTTGATTATATAATCTGGGTTTATTATATTAATCTTGCATACTATGCCATTTTTCTCCCAATGCTTCATAGGTATTTCGCCAATAATTTGGATATCTTCAAGCCTCTGCACTATCTTTTCTATGTCCTTTTTTGACTTTATATCTCTGTACCAATTTGGTGCGAATGATTGTAACCCAATGCACTCTAAATTAGAGTTTTCTATATAGAATTCTTCTATGCTTGAACTAAGTTCGGAGTTTGTATTTTCTTCAGGTATTGCGATATCTAGATTTGGGCCGAAGCGTCTACATCAACATTGCAAATTTGTTGTGTTCCATAGCGCTTTCTAACTTCAGTAATATATGGCACATTATCTTGATGTGGAATAAATGTGATTCCTTGTTCATGTATAATTGTGGTTTGAACAGATTGTTGTAAAAATCTTAACCCAAGTATTAAATCACTATTTATAACAGATAGGTTTCTTATTGTAATTTCATCTATTATATATCTTGTATTATTTATGTATGCTTCAATATTGTATGCTAATTGATTATGGATCTTTTTTATTCCCGACATATCTGTGGATATTTCTGCCTTGTTATCATCTATAGTATGAACTATTTCAGGGCATTTGATGAAGTATTTATCATGGATAATATTTTTAGTGCACCTCGTGTCTATTAATGCTAACAATTTATATGAAACATTCGGGCTTAATTTTATTTTTACTGGAATTCTTATGCCTAGTATTTCCTTAAAAGGCAATCTTACTATATATTTATTTCCAAAGCTTATTAAAGCATTTCTTAATTGGATAATCTTATCATTCTTATTATCCTTTATAGTTAATGTTTGTTCCTGACATTCAATAATTTCATTTTCTTTTACGACTTCGTTGCCAACCTTTGCTTGTAATATTTCTAATTCTGCTTCTAACTTATTAATTCTATTTTCTAATATTCGAACTCTACTAGATAAAATCTTATCTTCTGGTTCAAATTCTACTTCGTATCTCCAAGCTTGTTTCTTTGCTTTTAAACATTCAAAACATGCTTGTTTAAGGCATACTCTACATGTGGCTCTATTGTCTTGACTTGGATAGTATATGCAAAAAGTGCATTTAATATTATAATCACCTTTTCCTCTTATCCAGTCATGTTCACACTCTGTTTGATTCATCATTTCAATTTTCAACCCTGCTAGATCTTCTATTAAATCAGGTTCCTCATCACTTGATTCATATTCTGTTTCAATATTTTCTATTTCATCTGTTTCAATAATAGAGTATATAGATTCATCATCTTTTATTTCATCATCGCACATTAAAATATTTTCATTGACACTATCGACTATAAATACCTTCTCTTGTTCTTCATATTTACTAGAGTATCTTTTCTGATCTTTATTGGGACAGGTTTTACTTAAATGATCAGGTGAATTACATATAAAGCATCTGCATGTCTTATCATAACTCTTCCTAGGATTATATCGTCTAACATTTCTCTTATGTAAGAATGGTGGTCTATTATCAGATCTTCTTAGAAAGTATCTTCTCTTTGTTCTAGGATTATTATACCTTCTTTGTGGTTTTCTAAACTTCTTACTTCTATGTCTTTCTTCTCCATATGTTAAAGGTATCTGAATTATGTTATTGCAAAAATTATAATCTGAATGCTTCATTGATCTTTGCGCTTGTATATTTGTACATATTTTTCTTAACTGTTTAAACACAAACATTATAGCTTGAGATATATTAATAATTTGTCCTTGTGTTTCCTTTTTATATTCTTCAAATATCATACTGCCTAAAGGGTCTGGTAGCTTATTAAAATACCTTTCTACTACTCCTTGATTGAATCCTTGCTTTGCAGTAGTTGCATTGTATAAGTAGTGTTGTGAGAATTCTTTTATACCTTTCCAACTTGTTAGAGTTAATTTTTCTATTTCTCTTAATCTTTCATTTTGTAAAGCGGTATTTCCTAATTCTGGATCTTCTGCTATAATAAGATGTGATATTATATTTGCAAAGTTATATGGGTTACTTCCTGCTCTCTTTAATTCTTCATACTTATCTGGACATGATTCTACCCATTGCTCCCATAGAACCTTTGCTGCTTCACCTAAAAATGTTTCTAAATATGTTATCATATCTTCTACCCTATTTCCTATATTATGCTGATTCTGTATGTATTTTTGAACTATTAATCCTTTCCAAACACTTAACACATTTGGCCGAGTCTATTGGGTCATATGCAGATAAATTTAGGATTGCTCCTTCACTCTTATAATTTTGAAATTTTACTGGTTTTTCAAAATTTCGTTTTTTGGAACCCATGTATGCATATTGACCTGGGATGTAATTATATGAGAACTCTTCTTTAGGTGGTGGCCAAGTTCCTGCAGATCTAGATGGTCTTTCTTGCTCCCCATCGGTTTTTACTGAGTCATCACCGTATCTTTTTCTTTTACTAATTCCTACATCCATTGCTTCCATAGCATTTTCTAAATTATGTAAACCAATATCATCTAAAGAATTTATGAAGTCATTATGATCTTCGAGCGTCATTTCTAAGTTCTTGCTCATTATAAATTTCATTTATTAATTCCTCTTCTTCCTCATAACTTTGTTGTAATAATTTTTCATTCATGGTCCATTGTTCTTCCTCACTTATTGAGGTAGTATTTTCTTGAGCTATATTCTTTTCTTTAGCAACTAATTGATTTTCTTTGTAAGTATTATCGTTCTTATTTTTAACCTCTTTCTTGATTTCCGAGCATCCCACAGAATTATTTCTATCCTTTTTAATTCTTTTTAGCCTTGCTAATTCTCTAATAAAATAAAGTTCTTTTTCTCTAATTTTTGGCCATTCGTGTAACATAGAGCTATTATATTCAACACTTATTTGTTTTATTTTGTCTTCACAATAACTTATTTCAATGTCTATATCAGGTTTCTCCATGAATTCCGAGATACTATGTCTTCTGCTATTATCTATTTCTTGTTCTGTCGTCATAGAATCTGAATCGTCTAAAGATCTTGCCTTATAATTTATAAATCTAATGCTGGTTTTGCCCTTACTATTTTCATAGCTAATATAATCTTCAGAGTTGCTGCAAAGTCTTCCTTTGTATTAGTTCACTTATACTCCACTCTTCTCCTGCCCTCTCTTCGTAGCTTATTTTTAAAGGACTCATAAAATTAATTCCTTTTGATTGCATATTTTGTATTACATCATTAACATTTACCTTATATTTTGTCCTACTATTATTTGTTAACCTACCGATAAATTCTATGCTTACTAACAAATTTGTTCCTTTAAATTCTTCATATCCTTTGGTTTGAAAACCAAAACTCATTTTTTCTATAAACTCTTTTATAGGCATAATTAAGTCCGGAGCTATATAAGTTATTAAACTACCTTCATTCATGTCTCCTTCCAAAAATCCTAATGCCGCTTTATTAATTGTGTCCCACCTTTTGTCCAACAGAGTTATATATATATATATATATATATATATATATATATATATATATATATATATATATATATATATATATATATATATATATATATATATATATACAACCACATTTGAGAGTGCTACTCTCAAGTCGGAAGCGTGGTGAGACCCGTATACGTACGAAGAAGAGGACCCGAAGTCTTCGCCATTTAATTCGAATAAATACCGAAGCGCAGCACAAAGAGTCGCTCGCATATCCTAAGCAAGATTATGGCCTGCATGATCGGTGCACGTTCCGAAGACTCAGGCAAAGGAGCATATCATAAAAGACGACAAGGACGCCGGCTCTTGTCCTTTTACTCACAGACTCATGTCCTTTGCCACGAAGTGAAGGACACCAGCTCATGTCCTTTGACACAGGATTGAAGGACATTACGTGCGCTAAATAAACAGGATGGAAGGACGCCATGCGCGGCTATAAAAGGAGACGTCGGGCTTCGGAAGAACAACATCGAAACATCGAAACATCGAAACATCGGAAACCGGGAAGCGAAGCGAAGCACCACCGGAATTCGTCGCAGCTCTTCCACCTCCCTAGTAGAAGTAGTGATCCACTTATAAAATAGAGAGTGTAATCCATTGTAAGATATCGCCCGTAAGGTAATTTTTCCTTTGTGTGCTTAAGCGCTTGGGGGTTCCCGAAAGGGAAAGCCATATGTAAGCTATGTTTGTGAAAATGAAGTAGTGCTTGTCTTTGAAAATCCCTCGGTTTTCCGGTTCTTTCATGTGGGACGAGTTCTTATGCTAGGGACCCTATAGGAGAAACCTCTGTTTCGGCCTGCTCTTTTAGCCCGGAGTTGTGGCGCTGTGTAGAGCCTTGGGGCCGGTGAGAAGTGTTCCCTTCGGGTGAAACTGCACGGGGAGACGATAAGAACTCCGTCACATGTGCTAGCAACCGGGGAGCCTATGGGAAAGGCTTTCCTATTTCTGAAACAAACTAGCGATAAGTATGGTGAGTACCGAGTAGGATTTTTACCACCGAGTTTTTGTTCGGATAGGCGATCTGTTTGGCCTCGCCGACCGAAAGAACGGTCCTGAATAACGAATATACGTGAAGAAGGTGTCGCTTTCGTCGAATAGTAGCAAGATTAGACTAATATAATCGCAGTGTTAATCAGCGAGAGGTCGCTTTCGTGAATAGTACTGAAATCATTCCTCCCACCGAACCCGCCGGTTAGTGGGTTGGTGCTTGTAGAAAACCCGAATTTGAATAGTAACCCGAATTTGAATAGTAACCCGAATTTGAATAGTAACCCGAATTTGAATAGTAACCCGAACTTGAATATAAGTATAAATATCCCGAAGTATATATATATATATATATATATATATATATATATATAGAACAAACAAGGAGCTTGAGCCGTTGATTCGGGTAGGTATTGGTCCAGATGAGTTGGTTATTGTATAGAAATAACTCTCTCAAGTTTTTGAGCTTTGATAGCCGATGACGTATCTTTCTTATCAATGAGCAATCCGCCATGGAAAGAACTCGAAGACTCCGAAAACCGTTGATTGTTTCATCTTCCGGCATGGCCTCACCTCTGAAGTTAGTTCCAATCAACGGGGTAGTAAGGTTTCCCAACCTCTTAAGGACCTGAAGCGCATTTGTGATATTTGTGAAGGAGTTGTTACTTAAAGATAAGAATTTGAGGGATTTGAGGTTGTCTATTCTTGGCGAAAGTTGACCATGGAAGTTGTTGGAAGATAACCGCAGAGCAATAAGATTGTTGCAGAAGTATAAGCTCTCAGGAATTGTACCACTGAACTTGCTTAACATAAAATCTAAAATTTTTAGATTGGATAGAGCCAAGAAGTTGAGATTGAGTTGCCCATAGAAGTCTGTTACTACTGAGGCTGATGGTTGTGAGATTTGAGCATTTGCTTAGAGTTGAGGGCAGCTCCCCGAACATGTTGTTGGAATCTAAGAGAGCTCCCTAGTCTCTTGAGGTGGCCAATAGAATCTGGGATCTTTCCACTAAGTCCATTATCTGCAAGATCAAGGATAACTAAATTACGTAGTTTGACTATATGCTCCAAACCGAGTGCTCCTTGCAATTGATTGTTCGGAAAAGATAGATGCTCTAGAGAAGTAGCATTGTAGAGCTCATCCGGTAGAGTCCCGTTGAGTTTGTTATAGCCAGCCTTAATCACTCTCGGTGCAGAGCACGCACCGAGCTCTATGGGTATGCTTCCGTCGAATTGGTTAAAACCGACATTGAGCACCGCAAGGGATGACTTGTTGACACATATGGTACTTGGAATTTTCCCGGTGAAGTTGTTATTGCTCATATTAAGAGCACCCAATTTCTTCATATTCTCAAATGTGGTGCGTGGAAAGTTTCTAGCAAACAAGTTGCTTGAGATGTTGATTACCTGCATAGCCCGATCGGGGATGGATGGCAGCTTGTAGAGGTCATCATTGAGGTTGTTGTAGCTGACATCCAGCACAATGATGCTTGTGCCTACCACACCCCATTCATGAAAAATTCCCAGGAGATTACCCAATCATTCGAGTATGTTGATGACATCTTGATTGTCTTGCCCGGAGATGCAAAACAACTGGTTGTCTTAAAAGCTCTTTAAAGGTCTTTTGCTGACTCTACTAGACTCCATGTAAATTATGAAAATTTAATCTTGGTGCCGATTAATATGGATGCGGACAAGTGGGGTGTCGGGTGGGATCAATGCCCTTCACTTACCTTGGCCTTCCTCTAGGAACCACCAAACCATCGGTAGAAGATTTTCTGCCAATCTTGGCAAGAATTGAGAAAAGAGTCATGGGCCTCAAGCAAACTTTTCAATTATTCCGGCAGATTACTAATGGTCAATTCAGTATCGTATGCCCTTCCGACCTTCTATATGTGCACCCCGAAGGTGCCTCGCCTCGATTATTTAGCAAATAGATAAATATAGAATGCATGAACTATGGGATGGTGGTGATATCAACAGAAAAGGAACTTGCTTAGTTTCCTGGAAAAAAGCTTGTCGACCTAAAGATCAAGGTGGTCTTGGAATAGTCAATCTTAGAGCCCACAACAATGCCTTGTTATTGAAATTTCTGCATGATTTTCAACTCCGACCTGCTCCTCCTCCTCATCGGGTGTTTCATTGAGGTCCGGCAAGACATGTTCATCTCCCTCAGCTGGTGGCCTAATCAAATCCAGTCCTATAGCCATGATTCATGTGTTTGATGCTTATGCGTGGTGTGTGGTGGTAGTGTTGGTTTCTTGGTCAATGTGTGCTGTATTTAAAAGGCGTGGTGAGGTGAAAATTTCAGGATGTTTAAAATTAGCGCCTCCGATTTTGTTATTTCCATTGGCGCCACTTTGATTTGCGTTACGGTGAATGAAAAGAATGGTGGGCCCTCTGTTTGTTTTTTAGTGGCACATGTACATGCCGGTGTGTGAGCTATAAATGGATAGAGATGCACTTGTACTGTTTTTCCCACCTAAAAGTAGCATTTAATAAGCGCCTGCATGTCTTTTGCTTGACAAGCTATTTTGCTCCCCTCCATCCAGGACGACACTTTCCCTAGGACGGAGGGAGTAACTTAGAACTAGGACGGAGGGAGTAACTTAGAACTACCAAGGGTGCAATTAACTTGGCAGCAGCTATATAGAAGGCAAATCCCCCTCACCTTTCTAAGCCTAAGGGCTCTTTCTGGTGGAAAGCTATTAGCAAACTAGCCAATTCCCTTGTTTCTTCAAGCACTCAAACATGACATAAACCATTATGTGGCGCTAGGCACTCACCTTCTGATAAAAGAGTGGCAGAAAGAGGCCTGTTAGTCTGTTACCTGGCGACTAGATCGACTACAATGCGTGTGTCGACCATGGCAGCCCGCATCCCCACATATCGGCCCATTGCAAAAATTCCATCCCGTCAAGTCCAACAGGAGTTTGGTCTTCCTCTTCCGTTTCCAGAAATCTTCTTCTCGTCTTCTATGTGCTCCTCCAATATGCTTGCCAACAGAGTTCCGTACCATTGAAACAATTGTTCCATGCATGAAAAATGGATGTTCCACCCATAGTACTCCAATGTTCCAGCTATTAAATCCAATCTTTCCAGAAATCAAAATTAATATACCAAACTAAAGATATCTCGAAAGGCGTTATATGATGGCTGCGGCTGTGGGAGATGGGAGGGAAGCAACTGATCATTTTAGTGTCAAGGAGAGCGCGCGCTACCAAATCTGGGACTTGGAGATTGCAAATATGAAAGGTAGGAAGATTATGCAGCAGCCAGCAGTGAAAGTGACACAACGATGTGAGTGATACATCACAAGAGAAAGGGAGAAAGAATGTCACATGCGACAACAGTCATCTGGAAAGCTGGTGATCAGCTATGGGCGAAGAACAACCCGGAGCGCGAGGGTGAAGCTCAGTGACAGGAGCGAAGAATGAAGGAGAGCAGCGTGGTCGACAATCGTTTACCGATCGACCTGCCGACCTGGTTGATATATAATAACAGGGCAAAATATGTAGTGCAAACTCATCTCTAGGTGTAATCATACAAACTCTTTCAAAAAACATATTTAGAGGTTTCAAAAAATTACAAACACTTGCATGAGTGTAGATGGGATAGAGAGAGACCTTCATAAAAATTTAAGTTCAAATTCATCTTTGTTTAAAAGATACAAAAAAGAGAGAATCTGGATGCATAAGAGGTAAAAGAAAACAGTGTACAGTGTTGGATTTTTTGTCCTTTTGTTAATGTTTCTCATTTTTTAATCTTTTAAATGAAGACGAATTTGAACTTAAATTCTTTTATGAAGGTCTCTCTCATCCCATCTACACTCATGCAAGCATTTGTAATTTTTTGAATCCTCTAAATATGTTTTTTTGAAAAATTTTACATGATTGCACCTAGAGATGAGTTTGCATTATATATTTTGCCTAATAACAGAGATGATGTCTGTTCTTTCCAGATTAGCCACACGTGGGCCTCAGCATACCCGGTTTGGACCGGCAGGTAGCCCATTGTCATAAGCCCATCTTCCACTGGAAGCAAGCCCATCTTCCACGTGGCCTGTGCAGGCCCATGTTCTGTTGTGGAAGTGGAACGTACTCTGAAATCTGAAACTGTTCTTCCTCCTCCCTCTTCACGCCGCCACGGGAGCGACACCGCGACTCTACTCAAGTGGCTTGGTGGCGCGGTGGTAGTAAACGGCGGAAGGGCCGGAGGTAAAACATTGCTGACTGCGAAGTACTTGAGTAGATTATGGACTTACTTAACTTCTGCCTTTGTTTTAAAGTCTGGGCCTTTTGTTATCTAGGATTTGTTTGTCATATCACTACTATGTAAATAAGTGCAGTTTTCCTTTGTACTCTGGTCTCTGTTTGTGGGAAGTTCGAGAAACCATGTCACGAGCCTGTCTAGTTTCTTTGTATTTGACACACTGGTCTAACTATTATAAATTTATGACCTCACACTATATGTAGATACAGCTGTCAAATCTTTTCATATACCAAAACAAATCTTATTAATAGTAGTTGTTTCCCATTCTCTGGAAGCTACACATGGTTATACACAAATTCACAGCATTCAATAACTAAAGGCTCACTTTATTTCAGTACAAACTGTTCTGTGCCTACAGTGATCAGTGCATTGCAACATTTGGGGAATGAGAACCACACCGAAGGGGACCATGACATCGTAGCTGGTTATTGCTAGTTCAGTTCTGTACATTGCATTTTCAGTAACATCATTGTGACATGTTCTAGTTCCAGTATCTTTGGTCAAAATAGATGTATCTGGATAGGACCATCTGGTCATATAGCACTCCTACCCCGAAGAACATACCAAATGCAACTGCAAAAATGACCTTGTCAATATACTGTTCTACGGAGATAATGGAGACCGGATCTGCCTCTGCTGAATTACAGCGATGCATTAGTGTGGGGCCACACAACCTAGGATTTCCAACAAAGCTAGAATCTGGAAATGTACTAAACTGGCCTCCTGTTGGAACAACCCCTTCTATATCATTGTTTGAAATGTTGAATTTCGAAAGGAAGTGGAGCTTTCCCAGTACAAAAGGAATTGCACCTGTCAGATTGTTGTAGGACAAGTCTAGGATCTGTAGGTTCGTTATGTTTCCAATGGATTTTGGGATCTCACCATATAAGTTATTGAAGCTCAAGTTGAGTGAAAGGAGTGCTTTCAACTGACCAATCTCTTGGGGGATTACACCCGTGAGTTTATTGTTGCCTAAATTCAGCATTTTGGGGACAGCACTGAGGGTACGGTATTGAAGTAATGGAGCAACATAAACAGGTAGCTGAATGATTAGTGGATTTGAGTGGGTTGACCTAAGCATTGGCATCTCTGTTAGTGATGTTGGTATATCCCCAGTAAGGCTATTATTGGATATGTCTAGGTACTGCAGGGAATTCAAGCTATTAATCCAGGTTGGTATTGGACCGCTGAGCTTATTGTTTTTCAAAAGTAACGCTGCCAGTTTTTTGAGCTTTGACAGCCAATCAGGTAATTTTCCATACAGTGAGCAATCATTTAGGCCAAGAAACATAAGATTCTCAAAGCCGTAAAACATATCGTAGTCTGGCATGGTCTCATGCCTGAAGTTGGCCCCAATTGACAGGGCAGATAGTGTCTTTGATGTACTGAGGATCTGAAGTGTATTTGTGATATCTGTAAAATTGTTGTGAGACATCCCTAAGAATTTGAGAGACTTGAGATTGGTTATTCTTGGTGAAAGTTGACCGTGGAATTTGTTGAATGATAGCCGCAGCGCAGTAAGGTTGATGCAAGAGTAGAGATTCTCCGGAACTGTGCCAGTGAACTTGTTTGATCTGACATCTAAAACTTTTAAATAAGGTAGGTTGGAGAAATTGACATTTGCCAGCTCTCCTTTAAATTTGTTGCCCTTGAGAATGATGGTTCTCATACTTGAGCATTTGCTCAAAGCTGGTGGCAACTGTCCACACATGTTATTGATGTCTAAGTGAAGCTCCTCCAGTCTGTTGAGGTGCCCAATAGAATTTGGGATCTTCCCATTTAGCTCATTTGACCCAAGATCAAGAATTACCAAATTTCTGAGTTTGACAACATGCTCCGGTGCAAGTGTTCCCTGCAAATGGTTGTTAGGGAAAGACAAGTGCTCAAGTGAGGTAATATTGAAGAGCTCAGCAGGAAGGGTCCCACTGAGTTGGTTTTGGCCTGCTCTAAGCACTCGCAACATGGAGCAGTTGCCAAGCTCTGGGGGTGTGCTACCATGGAATTGGTTGTAACTGAGATCAAGGAACATAAAGAATGGTTTGTCAACACATATCGTGCTTAGAATCTCGCCAGTGAAGCTATTGTTACTCATATTAAGAGATGCCAGATTCTTCATGCCCTCCAATGTGGTGGATGGGAAGTATCCGGTGAACATGTTGCTTGAGATGTTGATTACCTTCATTGGCCGGTCATGGGTAGATGGCAGATTATGGAGGTCACCGTTGAGCTTGTTAAAACTAACATCGAGGACCACAATGCTCCTGGACAGCAGCAGTTCTTGTGGGAGTCCACCGGAGAGCGAGTTGCCAGACAGATTAAGGGTCACCAAACCGGTAATATTACCAAGTGAGGGTGATATGTGTCCCTCAAGGCCCATAGAAGTCAGTGAGATGTGTGCGACAGCGCCATCCACATTGCAAACGATGCCCTCCCATAAACAGCAGTCAGTGTCATTCTCCCATGAGGTGGCGAGGCTTGAATCTTGCGAGAGGCCATTGAGGAACTGGAGAAGGGTAGCCTTCTCCTGTTGCGTGCAGGAACTGGCTGTAGAGGCTGAGAAGATCAATAGCACAAGAGAGACACCTAGTAAATGTACATGAGTCATTTTTGTTTCCCAATTGTTGCATGAGGGATGCATGGACGTGTCCATGAAACAACAATGTAGGACCTCCCGAAGCTGCCCTGATAAATAAAACACCAACAGCAGAATATTGAAAAGCATGTGAGGATGTTGGTCCAGTATTGCTTTTATCTTTCTTTTTTTCAACCGATGATTGGATAGATTCTTGTAGCCTTTCTGGAAGCGCACATGCCGATAGTCTTTGACTTTGATACTATAATTTTTTTTTGAGGAATGTACAGTAGAGGAAGCCCCTACTGTTATGATTTTATATTAAAAGGAAAAGAGCAGAAACTGTACAACTTCAAAACTGTACACTATAATTTCAGAGTTCTGACTTTGGTTCTCAGCCCTTTTCTACTGATTCTTAGTCTCTGTACTAATGTGCTCTGATTATTACTGAATTGCAACAATTCTTTTCTTTTGGTGAAAGAACGGCGCTGCAGGTTATGTTTCCACTTCAGGTGTGCGAAGTTTGTATTGGTATTTCGTCTGCAAAAGACTACTTGTTGTCAATTTTATGTATAATTCAGACCCTGTAGCTTTTGTAAATGTTCAAATGTTGGACTGAAAACAGAACTATTTAGAACAAAACTGGTAAGCTAGATTAGCAGAGAGGTTTGAAGGACTACTGTAGACTCCAAGATCATAGACTCAAAGAAATGAGAAAAAATACCCTTTCTTTGCTTGGATAAACAATATCTCTTGTATATATCCCGTACATCTGTATCATTTTCGTTATTTTTTTAAAAAAAATCAGTGGGGGTTTCCATCACTGTTTTTGGTTCAAAATGTTGGGCTCTGACTATTGTCTTGCCAAAAAAATGTGATAGAAACTTGAGTGAAGTTCCAAACTGAATCGATTAAAATTTGAATGTAGCTCGTTTTAAGAATAGATAGCTTCCACAAGAAAAAAAGAATGATTGCTAACACATATGCCTCCGGTTTTTAACCTGGAAATTTGTTAGCTCAATTTGAACTAAAAACATTTTCTTTATCACAGAGATATAGGAGGGAGTAGTTACCATCTAACTCAGTAGTCTTGTTATCTGTTTGCGTTGGGATTTTGCATATGGTATTTTCAGTGAAGTTTATTTCAACGCAACGAAGGAAGACGGAACTGCTTTTGCAGGTATCTTGCAAAGAATGAAACGGTTAGGCCCTTCACGGCTTCACTGGCAAGTGCAACAGCAACTTAGGTGACGTCCACCCTAAGATCACAGGATCACAAAGTGGAGCTCAGGTAAGCAGACCTAGATGCTATGCTATATATCCCAGCTTTTTTCCTAAAGGAGAAGATCCCATGAACGCATCTTCCGATGAAAGCAGATAAAGCTGGATCGCAAAGGTTTGATCCCTGACGGGGACGCGTCCGGCCCTCGACGCTCCACACCGGCGCGCTTGCAACCCTAGCAGCGTGGCGGCCATGGATTCTGCCCGTTCATGCTTCGCTCGTGGGCACAGGATCTGGTCCGGTGAAACGATGATTGGTCAACTGTCATTTCAAAAGCTTTGGCAATGATCTTTTCTTTGCATATGCTTGCATCGTGTTAGATACTTAGATGCATGCCGCAGTGGCTACACAGGCCTACAATGTGAAGCCTCGAGTAGCCGGCTTTCCCATCCGGAGTTGGCTACTCAGAATTTTACGCCGAATGATAAGAAAGCGGCATCCCCAATTGGTAGTACATGGCAGTGGCGTGCCCGGTCAGTACATATGGCACATTTTTTTACTCTTATTCCTCTCTTTTTAAGATCAGTACATCATCCGGTAAAGTTGAATCACGAAGGTTTGATCCCTGATCCATCGACGGGGACGCGTCCGGCCGTCGGTTCTCCACAGCTGCGCGCGCTTGCAACCTCAGCATGCACCGGCCTTTGATTCCGCTCGGCCATGGCCTTCTCACATCCGGTCCCGTGAACCGATCATTCAAAGCTTTGCATCGCGAGTAGTGACGATTCTAATTTCAAAGTGACAGTGGCTACCGGCCTTACTACAATAGGAATATGTAGCCTCGAGTAGCCGGCTTTCCCATCTAGAGTTGGCTGCTACTCACTCTCTCCTAATTTATTTGTTATTCTAGATATGTTTTGGGTGTCTAGATTCATGAAATGTTGAATGAATTTAGATATACGAGGTGTCTAGATTTATAGAATATTCAACAAATCTGATAAAAGCCAGAATAACAAATAAAATGGCACAACGGGAATAGGTAATAGGAGGATTTTATTGGGAATAATCCCATATTGGTCGTGGAGGAAGGTTAGACCAACTTAAATATGAGAAAGTCTCTCATCTCTTGGGCTAGCTTTTGGGGTGCAACCGGGATTCATTTAGTTGGGCCATATCTCCCAAGTATGGGCCAACAATGGTATCGAGTCGGACCAACAATCTTAGCCTATGTGTGCATACAAGTGGTACGGTGTGGGCCCGGTGTTGAGTGGACTGAGGTGTGTCCCGTGAACTCGTGTGAGATCGGTCAAGCATAGTGGGGCACCAATGTGTGACGTGGGAGATTATTGAGAATAGTCCCATATTGATTGCGGGGGAGGGTTGGACCAACTTAAATATGAGGGAGTCTCTCATCTCTTGGACTAACCCCCCCCCTCCCCCACACACACACACACAACCAATGTGGAACTATTCCCTATAGATTTTACACGTTTTGACTCTTGTTCATCTTCTTTTATGATTCTTATTAATCTTTTGTGGCTGTGACATGCCAAGAATAAAGATGAGAAATTATCTTAAGTTGATTCATCACAATGGTCGATTCATGCACGCAATGTAGACATGGTTGATGATAAACTTACAGCATTGGATCGGCAAAAGGCTAGGCCTAAAGTGTAAAAGGTATGAGAAATATTTCAGTGAACATAAAGGTATGTGCACATCGTAGTTTTTTATTAGTTATGGTTAAATATAAATATTGAATATTTGATTATACTATTAAATATAGGGGAAATCCCTTCAATGCCATTGGTAAAACTTTTAATCCCTCTTCGGACACCGATAAAACTCTTATCCCTCCAGTGCCAACCATCACAAAAATTTATCCCTTTCGTGCCACTGCAGATCGGTTTCAGCAATCAAACAATTCTTAATGCCGATATTACCCATGTCTAGACCGGAGGAGGAGAGGTCGTCACACCCGAGCTTGCTTCCACAAAAGATTGAACAAGTAATCGGGGGTCGACTTCTTCATTACCAGCCGGTCAACGCAGCAACCGACATGACATTCGAGCTCCGCCATCGCCCACCCAATCGATCCCTCTTTCCCCTGCACGTTCAATTATAGTGTTCTTGCGATTTGGATTGGATGGTAGGGACTTGATTCTGGGGGCGATTTGGTGGAGGCCGATATCGATTTTATGTACGGTGGTAGCAATTTGGTGGAGGGCAGAGTTCTTCGTGGAGAATCGATGGACATTGATTTGCTTCTCGTCCTATGTCCGACGACTCCGAGTCGGACGACGACGAGTCTAACGAAGTTAACGAAGTCGTGGACTCGTCCGAGAGGGTGTGAGGCCTCCGAAGCGGCTCGACTCAGCCGACATTTGTGCAGGGGTAAAATTGTCATTAGTTCTTGAACTTTTAGGCGGAGGCTGCTGTGGTGGCACAAACGGGACAGAAATTTTGGTTCGATGGCATTTGTGGGATAGTAATCTACTCGGTGGTGGATAAGGGATTCAAGTTTATGCGGATGGCAATGAAGGGATTTTCTCTTAAATATATCAAACTAGTTGTAGATATGTTATCAAATCATAAATTGAAATACATAAATACCAAATCTTGACAAATACATCGGAGATCCAATATGTATATTTAGCCATAATTTAGTATAATTAGAGATCCAATATTTATATTTAACCATAATTAATAAAAAAAACTAGGGTTAACACATGTCCCCATACCCACAAACGTCATTCTCAAAAGGTATATCATCAAGCTTTCTTTCGGCATGGAACATTTTATTCCTTCAACTTCACCTTAGAACAGAGATAGATATACCAAACTACACCAGCTCAATCTTGGGGAAAGTTTCCCTAGAAATGTAAGGGAAAGTATCCGCACATTAAGGCTGCTTCTTCTGTTCAAATCAACTCACATATTGAGGTTGCCCATGTTACATCCCCACTAGAGGGATCATTTCCAATAATATTTTCTGCATAGTAGACGTTGACAAACCCTATCGCCTTAATTATTTTTATAAAAAATTATCACCAAAAAATAATAAACCTACAAGTTGAGGTATTTATCTTAATTTTTATAGCCAAGGGAAACTCCCTGTCTTCTTTTTTAGACACAAAGTTTTGTCAGAATATATTACTACCTTTATTCCAAAATATAAGTATTTTTAGACTTTCGGACATCATATTTAACCATTCATCTTATTATTTTAAAAATAAATAAATAAATAATATTTAATTATAAATCAATCGATAACAAAATTAATAGTATGTTATTTGATTTTTTGAATAAGATAAATAATCAAATAAGATATGTAAAATTAAAAAATACTTATATTTTGAAACGGAGGTAGTATAGGACATCCTTCCTACTTTGACAGATCAGGTTTATATGTTTTGGCCAGTAACTTATTCAGTTAGAAGTCATGACAAGCTGCTTTCTGATTAAAGTTCTACTTCTACTATTGCACAACAGGGACCAGGGGCGAAGCCGAAGTCGAGCTCGTCAGGGTCATCCGGGCGGCCTCCACTAATCTTGCCGGAAATCATCGGAAATATCTGCTCTTGCCTCTAATCTTGTCGCAAATCGTCGGGATCGGCCGACCTCGACAACTACACATAGCTTCGTCCCTGCCTAGACATAACCAAAGCAAAGTAACAGATATTGCGTCATTTGCTATATATCCTTTTTTGTTTTTTATTGGCATTATCATCAATTCTTCTTGTTTTTTGCATCCAATACGATAATTAGGCTTTGAGAATTGCTAAAGATCCAACCTGAATGTCCAACTTTGTTCCGATTGAATGAATATATGACAATCAAGTGTTTAATGTTTTCAAATGATGATATCTAGTTTCTAGAAAAGCTTGAGTTGTACATGAGCACGGGACGCTCGGGTTGGACATACAACAGTCCCTCACTTGATTTACTGTCGTAACCGTCACTGCCAAATAGGCTCATCTTAAGCCCAAAATTAGGCCCAATACCCTTGCGGCCTGACCCAATCGAGAATCGGAAAGCGGCAACGGAGCAAGGCAATGTACCAACTCTCTCTCTCTCTCTTTCTCTCTAGGCGAAGCGGCGCTAGCGCAACATGGACCGCCGCAACGCGCAGTGATCCGATGACATAAGGCTGAACCCAACAATAGGAGGTACTTTTGAGATGCAAAACGCCTTTTGCCTAACATCCACAGTAGCAACACAACAATGAATCTGATGGCATCTCCAATAGCAAAAGACAAACCGGAGAAAGCAAATCGAGTTGGTTCGGAGTCCTCTGCACGCCGCAGCTTGCCTGTGCGCGCCGGCCTCATGAGTTGCTCCGCATGAGCTTGGAGCCGTGGGCGGAGGCAGCTTCGTCCGCCGCGGTATCGCGAGCGCGTGGGGAGATGAGTGGCGAGGCGTCGAGCCCGCCTGAAGCTCGCGCGGCGTCGCGGTCGCGTTCCGCAGCTACTGCGCCGCACCCGAGCTCCACGACCACGTTCTGCATCCACCGACATCGCGCTTGCGTTCCGCAGGCACCGTGCTGCGCCCGAGCTCCAGAGCCGCAGACGCTGCACCTGCGTTCCGCAGTCGTCGGCGCCGCGTCCGAGCTCCACAGTTGTTGTGTTGCTCCACGTGTCGAGAGCGGACGGCTCCCAACAAATGCATCGGAAGAGAGAGAGAGAGAGTGCAATTTTAGCTTCCCTCTCTCCTCCTGTGCAAAATGGCTGCCCTGCTGTCTCTCCTTGTTGCAGTGCACAGTTGCTCCTAGAGATACAAAAATGCATTTGACTGTGCTTGTTGAAGTCAGTCTAAGAGCGTTGGCGGAGGCAGCAGCTATTGGGACCACAGGATTGGAGCGCCTCGTGCTGTGCCGGCGGACGACTGGTAAAGCTCAGGGCAGCAATTCTGTGCTCTACATCGCCGACCTGAATGTACATACATCTTACGTCTTGCGGGGAGAGGGGAATAGGATGTGCTGTGATTAGTGAGCTTCTGGTTTTTGTGAGATCTGGTTCAGTTGAAGTGATCCTTGTGGAATTAGAATACCTGAGTTCCTGCTTTTTTGGCGTATAGAAAAGAGATTATTTATTCTCTGCTATAATACAAAGATTTGTTCTTTGTGCTCCACGCTACTGAGGTCCGGTTGGCCAGGAATTGGGACTCTTATTCGCTATGACTCAAGTTTTACCTAGTTTTTTTTTTTCGAGTGACTCCTGGGGGATTGCTCCCCACCTTATTTCATTCGAAATGCGTGAAATGTGCAACGAACCAGCGTTCGTCAGGTCACAACCACAAAGTGGCACATTACAAGCTGCCCTTGGCACCTGACACAGCCAAAGCATGTAAAGCTGAAGCTCGGCATACCGAGTAGAGATTACAGGGAGAGAAACAAACCCAAACACTAGGACCTATTGTACATCACACGGATCTAGCTTGCACCATTGTTGCACACTTCACTTATCGAGTTCGTACTATCTGTTTGAAAGCTTCACCGCCGGTCGTCATCTAGATTAGGGCGCGAGTGCCACGCCCTAACCCTCTGGTCGCCACTCTTTCGAGACCCTCCAACGCCACCCAAGAGAAGAAGAGGGGTTAGGGGAGCTTGGGGGGCAAAGGGTGTCGAAAGAGAACAAGTCCCCTTGTCACTCGCTAACCCGTCTTCAAACAAGCAAGAGAAGCTTCAAAAGTTGATACTTCTCGAACACAACAACATCGATTCCACAGACAATCACAAAACACCGCTACGTTTGCGGAGTCCAGAGTTCCTTGATGTTATTCTCTTGACTCGTTGACTGACCTTTCTATCAGTTAAGAAAATACTTCTTGATTGGCTAACACAGGTCCATAAGTTGATCGATATTTTTTAAGAATGACAAGAGTATGTTTATTTTTTAAGAATGACAACAACAGTATGTCTGCAGTTGGCCACTTTGCCGGTTTTTATTGGTGCATGAAAATCATATGGACACTTACCAAATCTGCATTTCCAGTTTTGCCACTGCCTGTACGTTTATAAGGCCATTCTCAATGCATATTTTTATTTTACAGTTTCTAAGTGTGACACATCAACTTTCTAGTCTTGTTCTGTGAAATGAAACTACATCTCTCGAGTGCACACTTTCATTTCAAGTTTCATAGGCAATGACAAAACATTAAATTGTTACCACGTGACAGTTATTTGTTGAGAGTGTTGAGGATGAAAGGAAATGCTCTCAATGCACTTTCATTATCTTACATTTGCTTGGGAATAGAGCCTGTGGCCTTTCACTATAGGATGAAAGGATTTCTCTCTCTTTCATATTAAATTCTTTGCCATGTCATCTATTTTTCTGATGTGGCACATAATTAATGTCAGATGAAAGACCCATATTGAGAATGGCCTAACAGGGAAGTTGGCAACATAGCTGCTATTTTTGGAACAAAAAAACCTTTATGGAAGATATTTAATTTCGTTTGAAAAGGGCCGGCTGGCTGAATTATGATGTGGTCAACAATTTCAGCGTAGACTCCCAGTCTCCTGGACCCGGGCCCTTGATTTGCATGGAAGGACGATCCTTCTTGACTTGGTTTGTACGTACTGAAGCTGTGTCTTGTAACAATCATTTTACGCATTGAAAATGGAGTGGGCGTAGACCTGAAGAAAGAATATATTGGCACCACAGTAATTTGTTCATGGATCCCTAGCGCTACAACCCATACCGTGGCATCTGCCAATTGGCCTAGGAATATGTTGCGGCCTGCCGTTGTCTCCACTTGGAGTTCCACTAGTAGTTTGGCGTCGACCGCTGTAGCCACTGCCATTTGCTGTTGCTGCCGTTTCGTCACGACTAATATGGTCCAAGGTTACGGCAGTTTGGCACAGTTTGCACGTATACGTTGTAGCAATTTCCTCTTCAATTCTCTGCGTGTCGCATGCGCCGGCAGCCAAGACAAGTCTTGTTGCTTTTGATGGATATTACTAGTCCGAGATCAAACTTCCTAAAGTTTGCTGCTTCCTCCGTTCATTAATAATACGAGTATTTAGAAGGTGGTATCTTTGGTGTCTGGTGTTAATTTGATTCTCCTGCTTATGCTACTAGGATAAAATATCGCTGCTAACCTTGACTGCACTGTCAAGCTTGATCTGAAACTTTTTCGGCTAATCGTTTGGGACTCCCGCCATTTCTTTCTTTCAAAAAATAATTCCACTTTCGTCCCGGAAATATGGGCCTTTTCATGGGCCGAAACCTGTGCCAGTTCCTACCTTTTTCAGCAAGACTGCAGCCCAACCGATTCCAAGCTGAGCCTCCATCAACCGACAACCGGGGAAGAGAACGGCTTCGTTTCGAGGACTCCGGTCGAGAGGCGCGGCGCCGGCTTGGAGTGCGCCGCCCGCGCAGTCGCAGGGGGACGTTTGCGGAAGCCTGGTACAGCAGGGCCCTTTCGATGCGTCCCTGACTCCGAGGTACATTCTATTCTACATCGCGGGACCATGGGGTGAGGCTGGGCATCCGTTGCGTCAGGGTGCTCTGAGATTTGGTGTGATACTGGGATTCCCTGCTTAAGGTATGTTGAGTTGATGTCTCCTTTAGGACATCTGAATACTGGATTCATGCTAATATCTGCGTGCATGGAAGAGATTGTTTTGCTTGTCAAGCATTTTTATTACTTGCTAGTTGAACAGTCCATGTTGACCTGACCCGTAAAGTCTGTTTATATCTGATCTAGTTGTACTAGAGAGTCCAATGCATAAGACTTTTCAAATTATGTGTTTATTAGCTTGTTAATAAAAGTTACTTAGTGGAATTTTGATTAAAACGGATGCAGGACTTGTGGCACTGTGAAATACCTCTGCTTTATTTCTGTTGAAAATCTTATTATAGTTTATTAAAAACTAGTTTTTTGGTATAGGTTCTAAAAAATGGTTTCCTAATAAAAATTGGATGGGATTATTTGAATACTTTGTTTCTAAAAACTATAAACCAGCTTTTAGGTTTAGACTAGAATGAGGAAAAAACTAGCATTAGCTGGGTTAATTATGGGTTTCTTAGAAACTCATAAACCAGTTTTTAGAAACTGGCTAAGAAGCTGCCCTGTTTGGAGGCCATCGATTCTTAGTAACTGGAGGGATCCAAACACACCCGCCTGCTGCTCATTTACAATTATCTGTACATCTGAAACTGACAGTTGGTGACTATGAGCATGTTATCTTCAAGATGATATAAGTTCATTATTTGCAGGCTTTTCAAGACGAGATAAATTTACATTCGTGGAAGACTGTAAATAAAATTGGAAAAACGCTAGAAACTACCATGGTGCTGCCATGCCTATCTTGTAGTATAATCATTCTACGTGTTGGAAATGGACTAGAGTTTGCTTTTCTTCTTGACCTGCAGAAAGCATATACAGTTATGCACTGCAATAATTTGTCCATTGATCCCTTGTAGTGCTACTCCTACTGCTGCAGGCATCTGCCAATTTACCACGAAATATGCTATGGCCTGTTGTAGTGTCCACTTCTAGTTCCACTAGGTTGCCACTGAACACTGCATCCACTATCATTTAGATGTTGTTTTCGTTACGATGATGGTCCAAAGTTGCGGCACATTGCAGGAAGTTATGGCTACATACGTTATAGCGTGCCTCTCAGATTCTCTGTGTGTTGCATGCGTTTTCAGCCAAGGAGTCATTCGCTTGATTGATTTTGTTGGTCTGAAACCCAAGTTCTGAGTTCTGTCTGTCTCGGTGAATGAGTGATATTCAGAGGTTGGTGACATGCTGTTAAGCGAGAATTCATGTTCCTTCTGGACTACAGTAAAGATAGCAAAACCATGGTTGACCACTATTTGACGACACTGTCAAGAAGTAAATAAATCTTTTCTTTTGTTAGACTAGAAGGAGCAGGAACCATTAGGCTATCATCGGCTAATCCTGACAGAACCTTGTTCTTGGCAGGGAACTGACTCAAAACGTGAAGAGGAAACTGAAACAGGTTGCTGTAGGGGACCTGGGGTGCAAATTGGTGATTCTCTCTAACCTTTTTTCTTCATACAAGATACAGTTCATTTCACGTTTACGTATTGTATCCTAACCTCCCCTCTGCCTCTCTCTTTTCTATTTGTAGATCACTCTTTATAACTAGAGTACCCTAGGTTGCATCAGGTTCATTTACTGCGTGCGTTGATCTATGAAATGTAGGACTGGCATGTTATATGTGTATGCGGGATTTATATCATGGAAATGTTTTACAGTTTTCCCTTGCATACAATGAATGTGGTAGGGCTAGCTAAAGTACTTAGATAAGACTATCTGATCATATAGCACCCCTACAACAAAGAATGCACCAAAGGCAATCGCAAAGATGACCTTTTCATAACTTTGTTCTTTGGAGGGAATGGATGCCAGAGGTGCTCCTTC
This sequence comes from Chloris gayana, assembly GCA_031894775.1. NCBI lineage: Eukaryota > Viridiplantae > Streptophyta > Magnoliopsida > Poales > Poaceae > Chloris > Chloris gayana. The sequence continues at coordinate 848,620 of JAUNZO010003024.1, read as the reverse complement.
TGCATTACAGTGTCGGGTAAGCATACGACCGCATAGATTTGGGTTGCCACCATAGCAAGAACTATCAAATATATCAAACTGTCCACCACTTGGAGTAGGGCCTTCTAATTGATTGTTTGAAACGTTGAATGCAGAAAGAAAGTGCAGCTTGTTCAGCGAGGCAGGGATTACACCTGTGAGATTGTTGCTTGACAGATCTAGCTTCTGCAGGTTTGTAATATTGCATAGTGATTGTGGAATCACTCCAGATAATATGTTGAAGCTCAGGTTGAGGATAGTTAGTGCTCTTAACTGTCCAATCTCTGGGGGATTACACCAGTGAAGTTGTTGCTGCTAAGTTGCAGTACTTTAGGAGAACTGGTAAACGAACCGTACTCATGTGATGGATCCCTGTAGATGGACAAATATATGGGTCTTGTGTCAAAATGTGCTGCAGAATCAAATGATTTTATCATTGGCATCGTCATCAATGCGATTGGGATTTCTCCTGTTAGATGATTGCTTGATACATCCAGATAGAACAGGTGGTTTAGGGAGTTGATCCAGCTTGGTATTGGTCCAATGAGTCGATTTCCGTGTAGAACTAGCACTTCCAAATTAGTGAGCTTGGATAGCCAAAGAGGTATTTCACCAGACAACGAGCATCGCTCTATGGCAAGAATTTGGAGATTCCCAAAGCCCTCGATGGTTTCATCTTGTGGCATGAGTTCCCCCTTGAAGTTGCTCCCCATGAGAAGGATGTTCAGGTTCTTGCAGAACTTAAGGATCTGGATTGCACTTTTGATATTTGTGAACGAGTTGTAGCCAAGTGAAAGGAAAGAGAGGTACTTGAGGCTGCCTATTTTTGTTGATAACTCACCATATAAATGGTTTGCTGCTAGCCGCAGCGCAGTCAAATTGCTACAAGAAAATATGCTTTCTGGAATTGTGCCACTAAAGTTGTTTGTGTAAAGATCCAAAGTTCGTAATTTGGATAGTGAGGAGAAATTCACCTTCCCTATACATCCACTGAAGCTGTTTCCTTTGAGGTCAATGGTTGTGAGATGGATACAATTGCCAAGAGCTGACGGCAGTTCTCCATACATCTTGTTCCAGCCCAGATGGAGCACCTCCAATCTCTTGAGCTGACCGATAGAATCCGGAATCTTGCCACTCAAGTTGTTCCCTTCGAGATTAAGAGTAGCCATATTTAAGAGTTGTGCTATGAGTGCACCATCTAGCGTTCCTTTTAAACCATTATTGTGCAAGGAGAGGTGCTCCAGTGAGGTGGCATTGAACAGTTCATCAGGAAGAATCCCAGAGAGTTTGTTGTGGCCAACCTTGAGCACTTTGAGCATGTAGCAATTGCCTATTCCAGAGGGGACATTGCCGCTGAATTGATTGTAGGAAATGTCAAGTACCTGAAAGGATGGTGAGGCGGTGCAGAAAGAAGTTGGTATTTGTCCTTGAAAACTGTTGTTGCTTGCATTGAGTGCAACCAGACTTCTTGTTTTCTCCCATGTGATTGATGGGAACTCTCCTGTAAAAAGGTTGCTTGAGATATTCAATACCTGCAGTGGCTGTTCATATACTGTCAAACTGCTGAGATCTTGAAGGCTCCCACCAAGGCGGTTGAAGCTAACATCAAGGACAACGATAATGTCAGAGAACATAAGTTCTGGTGGAAGGCCACCAGACAACGAGTTGTGTGACAGATCGAGGTGCATCATACTGGTGAGGTTGGAAAGAGAAGGTGATATATGCCCTTGAAGTCCTTTAGATGGCAAAGAGATCCCAGTGATACTTCCATTGCCATTGCAGGTGATGCCTTCCCAATCGCAGCAGTTTCCATCTTTCTGCCATGACGCAAAAAGGCCACCATCCTGTGAAAGTCCGGAGAGAAACTGGAAGAGGAAGCTCTTCTCGTGCTCGGGGCAAGAGATAGCAGGAGGGGCCAAGGAGAGAAGCATTAGGAGGGCACAACCTAGTGCAGCCATGGCTGATCTGCTGGTTTTGCTGTTGCATGAAGGATGGGGTATTTGATCCATAATTTATACTGTATCGATGGCGCTTTCTCCACTTTCCTTGATTATTGTAATTTTCATCAGTTATTTGTCAAATTTGTATATTCAGAGATGTTAACATTTCAAGTAACGAAAGTAATTAATGTCTGGGAGCTATAGCAAGTCGATGGGACATTTGAGGATTCCTTGCTGTCACTCCCTACACTTGTTGACTGACCTTACTGTAAGAAAAGACTCGTTGACCACCATGAGTGGAAAAGTTGATTATTATCATTCAATATTTTCAAAAGATTGCTTCACTGTGTCACAGTTAGTTCCGCACCAAAAGGCTTATATATCAACTGAGAAGTTTGTTTGCACTTTCCCTCCATGTATCTGTTGCTTTGCCATTGCCTAGGCATTTAACAAATTTCCCCCAAGAAATAATTGTAACAGTTCAAAAAGAAGATACACTTTAGGTAATCATAGAATTTTAATCTATAATTAAGGAGTATATGATTTATATATATATAAAGGTTGGACAGCTGATTGGCTGAAGGATGGTAAAGGTCAAGACTCAAGAGGTCAACAATTCCGTTTAGATTCCTGGTCTTCTTACTAATGTGCCTTGATTTAATTTATCTACTTATATATAAAAGATGCAACTCACTAACACGTCTTAATGGCTATGTCTCTCAATCCACGTTGCGCCACATCATTGTAATTAATTTCAATCATTTAGATAAAGAATAGATGTTAGAGATTAACACAATTAGTTCAAGATTATAATTTTAAAGTTAATATCTTTTAGTACCGCTGCAACGCGCGAGGTTATCAACTAGTTAATATTTACAAATATTTACAAAATCCATTAAAGGTTTAATAACATGCACATGAGAATGTTTATTCAAACTAAGTCTACACTATACGAATCTTCAACAACATCGGGCTCATACGGTCGTTTCGAACCGCACCACTCGAAAAGTGTCCGATGCTCCTTCGTCACTTCACTTTGCTCGTCAAAGAACCGACCACGAGGATTGATGACCTCCCTAAGCAAGAAACGACACATCCTAGTGACAATGTAGTACAGTTCGTTTGTACTTAGATGTTTTCTCACAGTCGTGAATCCTTTTTTAGAGATTTCATTCAATATCTTTCTGTCCGTTATCAATGCCTTTTCTAGACTTTTTGTTCTCTGTCAATAAATTATAAAAGTTGGTACATAATAGACAAAAAAACAGAAAAAATGCAAATTAAACAGATGCAATCTTAGCGTACCTCCTGGTGGTCTCATAGGTGATGGCATTCAAGTAAGATGCAGCGGAGCTCGAATATGCACATGCGTAGTATCCACAGTGCATACTACCTTTTACTTGTTAGAGAAATGACCACTCCCTCTATCCGTAAATATAAAGGATTATAGGATTGTCCAAAGTCAACATTTTATTTTATTCTTTCACTGAAAATTAAAAAAAAATTAAAACATCGATAAGTGTAAATGGTGTTACTAGATTCATCATAAAAATATGAAGTTTTAAATTTTTAACTTAGACCAAACCCACGGTGCATCGGGAGGATGCTTTGATTTCTACTAGTAATTTTTGTAGTATCTTCTTTTCCTACCACCCGACCGTGTATCATGGTTTACATAACCGGTAGAAGCCGGCTGGTTATCCCGGTTCAGTGAACTGGTCCCGGCCGGTTGTACTGTTCGACCGGTTGACCTAGGAAAACCGTAGCTACATATTGTAGTAAACCAGCTAGCCGTCGGTTTTCTAGGTTAACCAGCCGGTTTCTCTGGTTCCAAACCAGAGTGGTTTTGGTGGGTTTTTTAACCTTGCTGGTATTTCTCCATCAATGCATCTTGCAGGTGATGTTCTTCCTTCGCTTACCTTCTATTTAGAAGACAGGCTATAAGCGTGTTAGCTACAAATCTAATTTCATTTGTTGCAAGTTTTTCCAAGACATAAATTTACAATCCCGGAATGCTTATAAATACAAAACACAAAAATGGAATAAGATAGTAAACGGTGATGCCGTGCGTATCCCGCGATCGATCTTTTTGAGGATTGGAAATGGATCGGTATTTGCTTCTCTCCTCACAGGAAGATAACATATGGACCACAATTTGTTCATCGAGTGCCACAAGTTGGCTTCGACCACTACCATAATGTGCTGCAGCTGTCGGTTCGTCACGATCGGTCCAAGGTTACGGCCCTTTGAAAGGATTTGCAAGTATGTCGGTATTAGTAGCATTTTCCTCTTTGATTCTCTGCGTATCACATGCGTTCGTAGTCAAGTCTTGTTCCTTATAGATTTTAGTCTCACACCGAATTGTCAGAATCTGTTGTTGCTCCCGGTCGTTGTCCTGGTGATCAGATATGACTATAATCTATAATGTCCTGTTTCTACTTCGTTTAACTGCACTGTCAAGCATAACTGCCATGTTAACCTTTTTTAGGGAAACTGCAATAATTTTTTAAAAAAAAACGGAAACTGCAACGTTTACCTTGACTACACTGTTAAGATCGATATTAAACTCTTTCAGCTCATACTCTTTCAAAAAAATATTCCTCTATTGGTCCCTGAAATATAGGTCCGCAACATGCTCCCAAACCACAGTTATTACTATGTGAGAAAAGTTCTATTTACTCCCTCGACGTATTGCATATTTGGTCTCTCAATTCTAAATTTGGATATTTGGACCCTTGAACACTTGAATCCAGAGCATTTTCACCCTCTCCACGGTTTTCAAAGCAATTTTATCATATGCTACATTGTTTTTTTCTTTTTGCGTTTTCTTTCTCTCTCTCTCTCTTCTCCCTGCAAGCGCTCAAACTTATCTGCTCCTCCTTCGGTCGCTGCCACCCCACTCTATACCAAGATCCGCTTGACTTAGATATTGCAGCGCGCTGATCGGCGGTCTCGATAACTACTGGTAGCAGTGATGACGGGGAAGAAAGAAATCAATGACAATGTAAGGGCAACTGCAATGTTTGTTTCTAAATTTGTACATAGTGAACAATTCAAATAGGTAGTATTTCCGTAGCGGAGCTGAGGGCGGGGAGGCAAGGGCATGGCCCCAAAAGTACCGGCGCTAGGGATGGTCACAATGCAGAGTAACAAGCGCAACATAAAGAACTCAACGTAGCCCAACAGTCGGTGTACTGCCCACATGTGGTCGCGGTTGTGTTCCACCACGTCGCGTAAGTCCTTAGCGTTTGTAACAATGACACATAGATGGATGAGGGCAGGGGCATCACCTCCTGGCGGGATGGCGGTGCTCATCGGTCATCGATGACTCGAAGGCAAAGCTTTTCTCCGCATCGATGGTGAGCATCACAGCCACCACTCGATTGTTGGGCGACAATGAGGAGGGTGAGGTCACGGCAGCGAATGGGTCCCCCTCTTCCTCATTGCCTATGATGTCATGGCGGACAAAGAGAGAAAGAGAAAAAGAAACAAAAAAATGACTTGGCATCTAACATGTGAGACCCACTATGTCACATTGGACAAAACCACTTTGAAAACCGTAAAGTGGGATGGAAATGCATCAAAATTAAAAGTTCAATGATTCAAATACTCGGTTTTAGAGTCGAGGAACCAAACCTACACCATCCCTTATATTTGCTTTTGAGGGAGGTCGTCCTTATTGTTAAGGGAGCAAAGTATTACTTTTCTCTTCCTACGTTCGACAGAGTTCATGGCCCAAGACCAACCCATCTCAAGGCTGCCTCAAATTGGGAAAATGTGAGGCAACAACAAAGCATTACGCGACGAGCCAACGCGCGTAGGCTCGACGCAACATCGATGGTCGTGACTAGGCTTTTGGGATGGAGGCACACCACCCTTGCGAGCGGAGGGCTCCTGGAACCTCGGGAACAGCCCCCCACCACCCACCCCTAAGACTCGTCACCATTCCCAAGGTAAATTCTATGTGTTCGAGCCTTGAGCACTGGCGGACAGGACTTTTAGTATTTTGACAGCGAAACCAAGGGGCTTCGCTAAAGCAAAGCTAGTGGTTGGTTGAACCGAGTGTCGTTGAGCATGGATGACTAAAACGACATAAATCGGCCGGTTTTAATGGTTTTTAACTAAACCGGTCCAACTTGGCTTTGTCATTTTATCGGTTTTTCTTCAAATAAATTTTGAAATTTTGAAAAAAATGATCCCAAATGTTTTTTAAACCTGGATGAATAATGAAGAATTATGCTAAATAGCTTTATAAAAACTAGAATGTTTGATCAGCTCTAGCCCCTAGCCATCGGCTAGCCATGGACGGAGGCAGCTAGCTAGAAAATCGAGGTGGCAAGCCGAGCTTTGGCATCTCCAAATCGTGCGCCCACTCAATCCATGGTGAAAGGAGGACAAGGCGAGAATAAGCGCAAGAAGGGGTTTCCGGTTGGAGAGGACATGAAATTTTGTTATTGAGCAAGATCTAGTTCCTTTTTAATGGAATTCAACTCATTTCTTGTGCTTTTTCCTCGCTTGTTCTTGTGGAGTTCCCATTTCTAGTTTCTTCAAATTCGGATTTTTTCACCAATAACCTTGGGCTTACCGATGAAACCGTTCGATTTACCGAACAAACCGTTCGGTTAGCCATTCTAATTTTGACAAAATTCATTCAAATTTGTTGTTTGAATTTTGACTGATAAATCCATCAGTTTTTTCAATTTTCACGAAAACCACGATGTCGAGTGGTTATATGTGGAGTTTTGTGACACAAGGATCATAAAATCTGGGGTTTATAATTTACTCTTTATCTTAAGTGAGGGGGTTTTGTGCAAATATTGTGGCCTGCCGGTTCCCCTGCTTTCGGCGGCGGCCGATGCCCGGCGTCGACGGCCACATGTCAGGAAGTTCTACTGCCTCTGTTCCGGATGGGGGCCTCCTTGCGCATCTTCAGGACTGAGGATCCGACGGGAGGCTGCGCTGGACGGCCGCCACCCGATTCCGCGGCAGCTTGTCACTCTCGACGCGCCGACCTCTCGCTTCCTGTTGGTATTGCTTCCGTTGATTTCTTCCGGCGTACTCGCTGCGGGATATTCCCAGGGCAGCGGACACTTGCTGCATCTGCTGGTACCATGGACTTCAGACGGGGCGCAACCCCAGATGGTGAGATCAGGTACCTCACAGTTCATATATCTACCTCCGTACTCATTTATCCTCAATTGGCGCTATTGCATCTAACCAGTTATGCACGATGCTCGATGCATCCTGTTGGAGATCGATACAGTACCATTGAATTATTAGCATGTGCCTTTGATCTCGTGCTCGATCTGGGCATGGCCTGCAGTCGCCCTGCTACGCTGGGCATTGGATATGAAATGCTTCGAAATGCCTGACCCACTGGATCCTGGTCAGCATCCAAGCTGATTCGGGGATTGATGCAGTGCAGAGGGAAACAATTGGTTTTTGGATACTAACACGACATTATGCCATTAGGCTCGTGAATACCTGGAAATGCTGTAGGAAATCACTTGTAATAACAAATATATCCGCAAGTTCAATTTTTGAGCACCTACAAATGCAGTACACAAGTAGAATTTTTGGGAACAAGCCACAGCTAGATGGGGCGACAAAAACACCTAGTTCGAGTCATTGAGTTTTACCTAAGTTTATTGTTGGCATATGAGATTGCAGAAAACTAAAGCTGCATGCAGCAGTGAAATGAAGAGATGACTAGCTGATCATATAGCACACCTAGTACAAAGGACACAGCAAAGGAAATCACAAAGATGAGCTTGCCGCTGCAATCTTTTGTAGTGGTAGTGGAGTCTGAAGCTGATTCCACTGGATTACAATGACGGACGAGGATAGAACCACACAGCTTCGGGTTTCCATCAAAACTAGGGGCTGAAAATGTACTTAATTGCCCCTGTGTTGGAACAGACCCTTCCAGGTCATTGTTAGAAACATTAAACGCAGAAAGGAAATGCAAATTGTTCGGTGTGACTGGGATTGTACCATTTAGAAGATTGTTTGAGAGATCTAGATCAGTCAGGTCTGTGAGGTTGCTTAAAGTTTGTGGGATTTGTCCATAGAACCTGTTGAAGCTCAAGTTGAGTTTATTGAGGGCCTTTAATTGACTGATGCCTTGAGGGATCACCCCAGTGAAATCATTCTTGCTCCGGTCCAGTCCTTTAGGGAAAGCAACAGTTAGGCGATATTGATGTGAAGTCAAATACATAGGCAGGGCAAAGAAACTTCTGTCGGAATGAGCTGCAATCTTAATTGTATTTGAGATTTTCATCGCCACTAAGGCAGTTGGAATTTCACCTGTCAGACTGTTATTTGATACATCAAGATGTGACAGATGGGTTAGGTGATTGATCCAACCTGGTATCTATCCGGTTAACTGGTTGTTGGATAGAAATAACATCTCCAAGTTTCTGAGATTTGACAGCCAAAGTGGTAGTTTTCCAGTCAATGAGCATCGATTGATGCCAAGAACTTGAAGATTATCAAAGCCACCAATCATTTTGTCCTGTGGCATGGCTTCATGCATGAAATTCATCCCGAGGAAAAGGACTCTTAAATTCTTGGAGCTCTTCAAAATCTGAAGTGAATTTGTGATATTTCTGAAGGAGTTGTTAAAAAGTGATAGGAAGCTGAGGGACTTCAGAGTGCTGATTTTTGGAGAAAGCTCACCATAAAACTTGTTGTCAGCTAAACGCAGTGCTGTCAGTTTCGTGCATAAGTAAATGCTCTCTGGAACCATGCCAATAAATTTGTTTCCTTTTAGATCTAAACGTTCTAAATTCTGTAAGGTGGAGAAGTTGACCTTGCTAAGTTCTCCCCTGAAATAGTTGTTCCTAAGGTCAACTGTTATTAGATTTGTACAGTTGCCCAGACCTGTTGGTAGCTCTTCAGACATGTTGTTAGAATCCAAATGAAGCTCTTCCAATCTCTTCAGCTGACCTATGGAGTCTGGAATTGTGCCTGTGAAATGGTTTTCTCCGAGATCAAGAGAAATCAGATTTGTGAGTTTGGCTACATGTGGACCATCTAGCGTTCCACTTAAACCAGCATAACGAAGTGAGAGGTGCTCCAACGAGGTAGCATGGAACAGATCATCTGGGATAGTCCTATTGAGTCTGTTATTACCAAGCTTGAGCACGGTAATCATTGAGCAATTACCGAACTCAGGGGGAATGTTGCCTGTGAACTTATTGTAACTTAAGTCAAGCATGGCTAAGGATGCCGAGACAATGCAAAAAGAAGCCGGTACCTGACCACTAAAGCTGCTATTGCTTACTGCGTTGAGGGCCACCAGATTCTTCATTGACTTCCATGTTCTTGATGGAAACCCTCCTGTGAACATGTTACTGGAGATATCCAGCTCCTGCAATGACCATTGATGGGTGAGTGATGATGGAAGATCCAATAGTTCTCCCTGGAGGCGATTAAAGCTGACATCGATGACGACTATTCTGTTGAATGACATGAAGTGATCTAGCGGCAATCCACCAGACAGAGAGTTGTGGGACAAGTTGAGGAGCAGCAGGCCAGTAAGATCACCAAGGGCTGGAGAGACATGCCCTTCGAGACCTTTTTCAGCTAGCAGGACCTGAACGACAACCCCTTCTCTATTGCAGGAGATGCCTTCCCACGAGCAGCAATCTGTTATATCATTCCGCCACAACGCAGCAAGGCCACCATCCTGGGACAGGCCAGCAAGGAACAGTAGGAGGGAGCTCTTCTCCTGCTCGGTGCACGGTCTGGCATGAGAGACCATGGATAGCAATAGGACGGCGACAGCGAGAGCGAAGCTAGAGAATGCCATGGCTACCAACACCTTCTGCTCCTGAATCCTGAGCCTGCTCCTGCTTCTTGTAATTTTGCTGCGTAAAGAATGGACCGAGCACCACTGCTAGTAGGGACTGCATTATTTTGGTCATGGAGAACCGCATGACCGAAATTGATTCACGCAGTACAGTTGTCCTTGTCCAGTTGTCCTAGGCATGAAGTTTTGGTTCGAGATTAATGAGACCGTGGTCACTGCATTGCAGGTGGGTGCAGGCACGTGATCAAGTCTTGCTAATGCTTGACTTGACTAGTGATAAGTCTTGATCCCCCTAAATGAAATCTCTATGGAGCTGACGCAAGGCAGCGTTATGGCGTCTATATATGATGAGCTAGCATTTGCAGTTTCTTAACCTGACCACTGTATCCTTCCCGTTGCTATTATGTAAAGTGAGCTCGACGGCTCGTGTTTGTTGCTACTGCCGAGGAAATATTTATGCAATATGCATATATCATAATTCATAACAACTGTATAGTTTATCCTCGAAAAGAAAAATGCTCTCGTTGGACTTTGTTTTCCGCTGTTGTCTTCACTCTGCTTTGGATCTGTTTCCACGTATATATGTGGGTACCATGTAGAGGCATTGGCATTAGGAGAGGCTGACATTTGGACCCTACACCTTTCTGGCCCACATGTTAGTGACTTTTAACGCATGCATCACTGCAGAGGACCTTCACTCGTGGGTACCTCATCAGTGGGGTTCACCAAAGGCTCACACTCACTTGAGAGCATACCTGCATGTTTGCATTTTAACTTATGGCCCGTCAGGGACGTGCAGTGTCTCATAACAGTCACCATGTTTATCTGGGAAATACAGTAGGGAAGTAGTCAGAGAGTTGACTATCCTCGATGAGCCTGGCTGGCATCGCCGGCGGCATGGACGTTGGAGCTGTGGATGAGGAACATGCTGCCACATAGATAAACAGCCAAGGCTTCTAGATATTCTGCCGGATGGTCTCTAGCGACCAGCTCCACCAACATCGGCTGGCACCGTGATATATATCCGCCGTGAGCCCATGACGCCGGCGGCCATGTTCTCCTCGTGGAACTCCCGCTAACTCGCTGTGAGATGCTGACGACGTCGACAGGATTCACAGCCTGCCATTTGCAAAACACGCTGGCATACGAGCACCAGTCGCGGGCTCAGTTTCCTGCCGCTGTGGCACTGTTTCATCATTTGCATTTGACAGTTTGGGGACTGCACGATGATCTTCCGACACGGCTGAAGCGCTCCTAACTTTACTTTAGTCAGCGGCGTGTGCAGGATCACATAGTTTTCCTACTTGTACACGATCTCCTGGTAAACAAATTCGCAAAAAAAAAAACAAAGTATTCCTATCAAACAGGTGTTGTGAAAGGACAAATGTCCACAGCTTTACAAATTCACACGTTCACAGAATTAGAAAATCCATCCTTATAGAAGTTTTTAACCTTGAGTAAAATAATCAGAAGCCCGTTTATAAATTAAAAACTAGCCAAAAAACCTATACAAGACTAATCGATCATACAGCACCCCTAATCCAAAGAAAGTACCGAAAACTATTACAAATGCGATCCTTCCATCCGTTCGTTTGGTGGACAGAGTAGAGACTGGATGTGCTTCTGTCGAACCACAGAGCCGATTAACTTCAGAACCACACAATTTTGGGTTTCCTCCAAAGCTTGAATTTAGAAATGTACTGAACTGACCTCCAGTTGGAATTGGCCCTTCTAAGTCGTTATTGGAAATGCTAAATGCTGAGAGGAAGTACAGGTTTTCCAGCCCCAATGGGATTGTACCTATGAGATTGTTGCTAGATAAGTCTAGCACTTGCAGATTTGTCATGTCGCCAATCTGCTGCGGAATTTCGCCCGATAACATGTTGAAGCTGAAATCGAGTTCAGTGAGTGATTTCAATTGTCCGATCTGATGTGGGATAGTACCAGTCAATTGGTTACTTCCTAGGTTTAAAACTTTAGGAAAAGCCGTGGCTATCCGGTACTGACGTGATGTACTACCTAAATAAACGCTAAGCTCAAGCAGCCTTGGATCAACAAGGGTTCCAGTCTTGCCGGCTTTCAACATTGGCATATCCATTAAGGCTGTTGGGATGCTCCCTGTGAGTGTGTTATTCGATATGTCTAGATAGAACAGTGACTCAAGACTTTTGATCCATGCAGGAATTGTTCCGCTGAATTTATTCAGATTCAAAATTAACATCTCCAAATTTGTTAACTTTGATAGCCAATATGGTATTTGTCCTGACAGGGGACAATTATCTATGGAGAGAAACTGAAGATTCTGAAAACCACCAATTGTTTCATCTTGCGGCATGATTTCACCCTTGAAGTTTTGCCCGATTATTAGAGAGGTGAGATTCCTCAAATTCTTGAGGATGTGAAGTGTATTTGTGATATTCACAAAATTGTTCGAAGAAAACGATAGGAAAGTAAGTGACTTCAAATTACGTATTCTCGGTGAAAGCTGCCCATGTAAGTGGTTCTTAGATAGGCGCAGTGCTATCAGATTGCCGCAAGAATATATGCTTCCTGGAATTACTCCGGTGAAATTGTTAGACAGAAGATCCAACGTTTTCAGATTGATCAGGGTGGAAAAGTTGACCGTAATAAGTTCTCCGCTGAAATTGTTGCCCTTGAGGTCGATTGTTATGAGATTTGTACAATTGCTTAGAGTTGATGGCAGCTGTCCAGACATGGCGTTGTTCCCCAGACGGAGCTCCTTTAGTCTCCTGAGCTGACCTACAGAATCTGGAATCCTGCCAACAAACTTGTTCCCTTCAAGATCAAGGATTGACAGGTTACGGAGGTTGATTATTGGTGCACCGTCAAGTATGCCTTGCAAACTATTTTCACGAAAGGAGAGATGCTCTAACGAGGAAGCCTTCAAGAGTTCATCTGGAAGCGTTCCAGTGAGGTTGTTGTGCCCTGCCCTGAGTACTTTAAGCGCAGAGCATTTACCTAGAGCAGCCGGGATGCTTCCTTTGAATTGGTTGTGGCAGAGGTCAAGCACGGCAAGGGAAAATGAACTGATGCAGACGGATGACGGCATCCATCCTTGGAAACTATTGTTGCTCGCATTTAGAACAACAAGACTACCCTTTTTCTCCCACAAGATCGGTGAAAACTCCCCGGTAAAAAAGTTACTCGAGATATTCAGTACCTGCAATGGTACTGATGAGTTGAGCTCTTGCTGATGCTGCAGGATCCTGCTGAAGCGGTTGAAGCTGGCATCAAGCACGACGATGCTGCTGGAGGCCAGCAGCTCTGACGGAAGGTCGCCTGAGAAGGAGTTGTACGACAGGTTGAGGTGCCGGAGGCTGGTGAGGTCGCCAAGGGACGGCGAGAGGCGTCCTTCCAGGCCTCTCGACGCGAGGAAGATCTCGATCACTGCCTCCTGACCATCGCAGGTGATGCCTTCCCACTTGCAGCAGTTTGAGCCGCTATTCTGCCACGAAGCGGCAAGGCCGTTGTCCCGCGAGAGGTCGGCGAGGAACTGGAGGAGGGAGCCCTTCTCCTGGTCGGTGCACGGGCTGGCGGGAGAAGACAACGAAAGTAGCAGCAGAGGTACAAGCTGAAGAAAGGCATGACTCATCCAAGCTTCTCTGTTTCTGAACATAATCGATTTAACTGTCCCGTGGAACTGTCAAAATCTATACTGTATTGTTCAATACTTGGATTTGCAAATGCGTTTCCAAACCATTGGCTCGTAGTCAAGTAACACTGGGCCCACTTGGATCAAGGGTAACTCGCCCTGGACGGCAAGATGACGCTTAGACAACAAATGTCATTAGCACCGATACAATACATCCACGAGCTTGCCGGATGAAATTGACCGCAAACGAACGATGCCCGGTCTCCAACGGCATTGACGCCGCGGCTGTGCGCAGGTCATGGTTAACGCGCTCGTTGACAGTTTGCAAGGCTGTGGTCGTTCGAGTTGTTCATGATGCGCTGGTGTCGGAACGTGCCACGCGAGGAATAATTTTACAGGGGTATATTTGGGGAAATTATTAAATGTTAGTAATACGAATCATAATTTTGTGGGGAATTTAATTCAATTTTCGTGAATTTAAAATTTCACAAATTTTGAATTTGAATTCGAATTTCGTGAATTTGAAATTCGCATACATAAAGTTTGAATTTCACTAATTTCAAATTTAAATTCCTCAACTTTAAAATTTGAATTTCGTGAATTTGAAATTGAAATTTTGCAGATTTTGAATTTGAATTCATGATTTTGAATTCAATTTTCCAGAATTACAAATTTGAGTGTCACAAATCGCGAATTTTAATTTTCTCAAATTTCAAATACACTAAGATATGTGTAAATTACAACACTACTCTCAAAACTATTCCCAGTAATTTACTTGTAGACTAATAAGCATACCGTAAAAATGCTAAATACAAAAAGGAGTCGTACTGAACGTGGCTTTTCGCTGTTGTCCTCGAACTGTTTTGGATCAGTCTCCACGTATAATGGATCCATTTTTCTTTTTTCTAGAATACGCAGGTGAACTACGTATCATTGTATTAAGAAGGAATAAGGTCGATGACCGTACACGACGCGGTCTAATTTTACGGCCACGGTAGTCTATACAATGTAAGCATGAAGCATTAGACCTTTTTTGCAATGAGCATGAACCACTAGACTACCAACACTAATACTCCTAAGCCTACTCTTGCAACAGGAGACAACCGAGATGTTTCGCGCGGGCGGTGATCCATGCGCGTGTTTTGGCTGTGATCTTCTGCAGCAGCTGTTGCACCGTGGAAGCGTCGCCACAGAAGACCCGGCCATTGCGCTCCTTCCAAATATGCCAGCTGATGAGCACAAATAGGGTGTCCATACCCTTTCTTTGGTCTTTTGGCAAAACCATTCCAAAGCCGGCTCCAGGTGTCGAGAAGATGCCTGCATTGTCCATGAGTAGAGCTAGGCGGTCCGGCATACCGATGAAGTTGAGGGCATGCCACCAGATTTCCCGAGCGAGTGGGCAATGGAGTAGCAGGTGCTCGATGTCTTTCGGTGCTTGGCTGCATAGGGCACAATCGGCAGGATCCATTTTTCTCTGTGGTTCATCAAAGGTAGATTCAATAGCTTGCCTACCTTTCTGTTTGCATTTTAACTGATGACCATCGGGACCGTGTAGTTTGTTTCTGCCGACATGCCACATACGCATCTTCTCAAGGAAGCGTTTCTGGTAAAATTCTAACGCGTCTGAGTTGGATTCTATTTTTCGTCACGTTTCACCACACCAGCCAGCCCCAGGTAGTACTTTCGGTTGCAGTACACGCCACTCGTAGTCGTAGGTGTTAATATTCTATCCCATGTTCAAAGTTCTGATTATTGTAGGTCCATGCAGAACAGCACAGCTTGCTCCTCCCCACCTTCTGTACTAGCTTTGTTGAAACTTGAAAGGCTAGCTGAAGCGGGGCGATTGACACACACTTTTGATTCAAGGTTGTTCACCTCCCTGGTTATGCCACTAGAAAATTTTACTAATGTGGATAACTGACCAGGATGAGCTCAATCAGTATTTTCATTGGTTTGATCGAGAGTGTAGATTTTTTTTTTTTTTGGCCAATCGCAGTGTAGAACTTTACTACAGCGTGTTGCATGCTCAGATGCAGTGTAGGGCTTGATCAAAATAACTGATCAGCATTGTTCGCAGTTACTGCTTCATGCATTCACTAGTGAATCTGACATGAAGCTCCATTGACAAGGAAAGAAAAGGAAACAGTCTAATAATTTATTTTGTCTGTTTTACACTCTAAACAAAATATTGACTCACTTTACTCCCTTAGAACAATTCAAGTTGGTGTACATAATTTTTATTTTTCAGCAAAACAATAATTGCATGAAGATCCGATTGCTCGTGGATTCGAAGACTTGATGCCTTGTGAAAGGAACAAGAAGATGCAAGGAGCCCATTTCCTAACAACTAGGGAATGTTATAAAATTACTATTACAAGAACAAATATCCCCAAATTCAAGTTTTGAGTACCAACTAAATGTAGTACTTAAGTAGAGTTTCCTGGAACAAGCCACACTTAGATGAGGCGATGAGACCTCGATTTATTGCAGGCATATGAGCTGGTACAAATTAAAGTTGGATACAGTAGTCAAATACAGAGATGACGAGTAGCTGACCATATAGCACTCCTAGTACAAAGGACACAACAAAGGAAATCATAAGAGCAGGGCTTATGCACTCGCTAGCAAGCCGGCTAAAAGCAGCTGCCAGGTCATATAGAGCCAATGTCTCAGCCAGCCTGTATAGTATGTTGGTTATTCAGCTGCCTTAAAGAGTGCATGTATTAAAGAGGCAACCATCATTGCTAGCAAAACAGTGCAAATCGGACGCAGGGGATTGATGGACGCCGGCGCTATCGTTGGCTGCTGGCTGGGAGCAAGCGCTTGCGTCTTGGGGGCAGCGCATCGAGCGGGCGACCGGGGAAGCGCCCGTTTCCTTCTCTCTCTTCCTTCCGCGCTGCTCCACGTCGGACCGATCCTACGTGTCTTCGTTCCGCGCTAGCTGATTCAGCAGCGTAATACCTGCTTTAAAGATGACCTTATCACTGCAATCTTGTGCGCTGATAATGGAGTCTGGAGTTTCTTCCACTTGATTACAGTGATGAACAAGGTTAGAGGTACATAGCTTTGGGTTGCCATCGAAACTAGAGTCTGAAAATGTGCTTAGCTGCCCTTCTGTTGGAATGGCGTGGGGAAAGGCAAAAGGAGGCCGGCACCTGACCACTAAACATGTTGTTGCTCGCGTTGAGAGAGACCAGATTCTTCATGGACTTCCAGACCCTTGAAGGAAAAAGTCTACGTTGAACGTGTTACTGGAGATGTTGAGCACTTGCAATGGCCAGTCGTGATGGATGACTGAAGGTGCCAGTTCCACTAGTAAACCCTGTAGACACTCAGCATGTTCGCTGAGACGCTTACGACGTTGACACCCGGTTCACTGCATCGTGCCACTCCCTGCTGCCCCATGCGCACCTATGCGCGGGCTCGGTCCCCTGCAGGAGGGCATGGACATTGCAGCTGTAGACGTCGACAGGGTTCAGAGCTTTGCCGTCGCGCAGGTTTTTTTTTTAAAAAAAAAAGAGTTGGGTGAGGGGATTTCGGAAGCGAGCGTCGTCGACGCTCCACTCACCGCGAGTGGAGACCCGAGAGAGTTTTAAATCAACTTGCTGCCTCGACTTGCTCCCCCACACCTCTTAGAGGGGAGTCTCACAATTTTTACCCCTTTTTTGAAGGCCATGGTGGTTTGTTGGCAGACAAATTGGAGTTTTGTGTGTCGCTCTTTTGGAGACAAGTTGAAGGGCTTCTGGCTGGGCATTCGGCCCAACCATTATTACTGGCCCACCCACACGCGGACCCAGGCGAAGATCGATCTGTCCTGAAGCACTGTTTCGTTGAAGAGAACGTGGGACGCACGATCTTCCGTCGCGGGCTCAAGCACTCCGAAATACCCCACAACCCAAACTCTTTGCCCTCCCAAGCTGGAGTCACGGGCGCGCGCCACCACGCCCGGCGAGTTCCTTGGCCTGCCAGAGTTTATTTGTGCCCGTGTTCACGCGGTTCAGAAGCCGGTCTGGTGCTATGACGATTTTGTTTTTTTTGGTAATAACGCGTTAAGCACGATCTGGTCTGGTGCTAGCAGGGAAGTTTCTCTACTCGGAAATCCTGTTCGTTGTTTGCTTCCGTTGGCGTTGGCGAGCTTGAAAACGCACGATGGCCTACTAAATAGCCCACGGCCCACTAGAAGCGCGTTATGGGCTTGTACCGAGTGACGAGTATACCTGTCCAAACAGGCTGCCCGGCACGGCACGGCCCAGCCACGCCAAGGCACGGCCCGTTTCTTTTCGGGCGGCACGGTGTGGCTAGCCGGCGGCAGCATGGAGGCGCCCGACGACGTGGAGGAGCTCCGTTGGGTGACGCGCGACCGAGTGGAGAGAGAGGGAGAGGAAGGGAGGAGGTGTTGGCTCGGTGGAGAGAGAGAGGAAGTGAGGAGAATGACTGAATGAGGGTAGGGTTTGGAAAGAGGTTGTTTTATATTAGGAGGAAAACCAGGCTGGATCACTTGGGTCAAAAGAAAAAAAAAAAGAAGAAATGGGTCTATGTTTCTACCGGCGAGCCACATTATCAATCGTCGCTATAGGATGCTCATTAGCCACGGTTCAGAATATGGGCCGCCGCTATAGGTGTCCGGCTCAATAGTGGCGGGTCACAACATTAACCGTGCCTATTAGCCTCTTATAGCCACGAATGATGTTGACCCCTCCGTAGTTGCGGTCCGTTTTGCCTGCTGTAGCTATGCTTGGTTTGGAAGGCATGGCTATAGTGCACGATTCTTCTAGTAAAGATTTCTAGGGTCGTTTTTCCTGTTCTTGTTAATGGAAAGGTGGTCTTAGACTCGTTTCACTATTTACGCAGAACACAAGGTTTCTAGGCTCGTCTTTTCTATTACCGTTAATGGAAAGATGTTGTTACATTTTTATGTTAAATAATACAAAAACCCTTAGTCCGTTTCAAGAACCCTTAATGAGATGGCACATACACGGTCGGTTCGCAAATGAGATTGTTCAGAATTCAACAAGAACAAATTAGACGGCAACGCGGAAGTTCATACATCATAACTTAGTACAGATATCATAGTTCAAAATATACGAAAAGACACTTAAAACTACTCTTACTATACATACTTCCTTCCATACTGGTGGGTGAGGCTTAGGGTTTGGAGAATTAAAATACAGCAACGGACTCAATGTGGTCGCTACTATTTTTTAAGAGTAGTAGCGGGCTGGGCTACCATAGTAGCGGCCTATGGTGTCCGTCACTATTTTCTACACGTAGTAGTGGACCTTCTCCGTTCGACTCAAAATAACGACGGTTTTTTAAATATCCGCCACTACAGAGCATTATTCTAGTAGTGTATCATTGGGCAATCTTGCAAATATCTTCATATTCCATGCCCCTGATAACCTTCCGGAGAGAGAGAGAGAGAGAGAGGAGGGAGGGAGAGAGAGAGAGAGAGAGAGAGAGAGAGAGAGCAGCCGCGGTCTCCACTGATGCAATTGGAGATAATTAAACTCTATTCTGACTGCATATATATTCCTCCTGATTGCAATACTCTAAAGTTTTTTAAAGCTCCCAATGTACATGAAATTATTTAGAGCACAGACTAATCTCAATTAATTTTACCTACTCATCTTCCAATATATATAACAAAGTACAACTCTTCGACGATTGACTTTGCGCGCATTCTTTCAGCCAACTGCAACTCATCTCTGTAACTAACTAACTAATACTAGTATTTTTTTTTCTGTTTTGTTCACTCCAATGTTAGTTATTCACCAGGTCAGAAGACCTGCATGTGTAGGCTGTGCTCTTAAGTCTTAAGTTTCTTGTAAAAAGAATAAAAGAATTTCGTCGAGTTGTTCTAAATTTCTAACATCACTATTTTATATTGTGTTGCCAGATAAGCAATGACGACACAACCTCAGGTCAGAGAAGACTTTTGCAAAAGCGATGGATCAAGTTGTTGTTAGCAAAGCATCCATATATTCTGATAAACCTGACCCTGCTGTACCAACAACTTATGTCAAGAGACCCTGCTAGCTAATACGATTTACAGGCTCGACAAGGTCCTACATAGATCATCATCGTCGTACCAATGGCGTCTCCTGCGACAACCAGGAAAGTAATCTTCTTTCGGAGATGGATCGGCTAATTTAGTGGGTTGCATACCTGCGCATGAATCGCCATGATGTGGAAGACACAGTGTCGAGATGAAATAGGTCATGTAGACTGACAAATCAGTTGCTAATTTTTTGTGCAGCGAGAAGCAGCAGCAGCAGGACCTCCCGACCATCGATGCCAACAAAGCGCGAGAGCTCGTGGGCTCTGGCCACAACTACATCGATGTCAGGTGTGTACTCAATCAGAGCATTCATGATACACAGTACGCTGTTGTTTTGTTTGGAGAATCTGTAAATGAAATGAATTGTCAGGATGCCTGAGGACTTCAACAAGGGACACGCACCCGGTGCTCGCAATGTTCCCTACTACCTCTCTGTCACTCCCCAAGGTCAGGTTCTAGATCAATCGGCAAAAGGAAAGCCCGTGCCTTGCTGTTCATTTTCTATGACTGATTGTTTTATTACCTGTTCTCTCTATCAATGTAAGGGAAGGAGAAGAATCCACTGTTTGTTGACGAAGTAGCCGCACTTTGTGCCAAGGATGACACCTTCATTGTGGTAAGCCACTCATGATCCTCCTCCCTTTGTCCATTCAACATAGCACTAGCAGTAACAAGTCCCAAGATTTTACATTGCGTGCTTCACATTTATCATAGGGTTGCAACACGGGGAATAGATCCAGGTTCGCCACTGCTGATCTTCTGAATGCGGTAACACCTCGACTGGATATAAATTTAAATCTAGCAGGACGAACTCTGATGACAGAGGGTCAATAGCTATTCATCTGTATGTTCAGGGATTCAACAACGTGAAGAACCTGGGAGGTGGCTACCGCTCCTTTGCCCAGAGTGAAAATCAGCAGCCAGCTCAACAGCAGTAACCGTCACGGTTGCTTAAGCCCACAAGCTGGATTTCGTAATAAACTGAGGACCATATCTCCCCTGTTGAACAGTTCGTTGTGAAATTCTGGGAAAATTACTACGTTTCAGATGCTATTGAACAAAATTTTTGTGAATTGCGATGCCATATCCAGCTGTATAAACATGTGAAAGTGTAGCATTAAATGCAACTGAGTTACAGTGCTATAAGAAATTCATACATGTTTGTCTGGCAAAATTGTGACGCACATGACAGTTTAGCCCCATAACCTTACGAAACAAAATTAGCGAATGCCAGGTTAGATTCTTTTGTTCTGGGAGCGATGTATAGTCAAGTGGTTCCTTTGTTGAGGCGCTAGCAGGTTGAATCGTGGCTTGTTCTCTCAAATTCTCTGAGTATACTTGCCAGTTGCGCCCAAGCGGGTATCTGTACAGAAACGAGACCAATGAATGGTTTACATAAGCTCTTCACAGCACCTCCTTTTCCAATTTCAACACAGCCATGAATGCTTCTTGAGGAACATCGACTCTTCCAATTGCTTTCATCCTCTTCTTTCCTTCAGCCTGTTAGCAAATATGACCACATTATGTAAAACCCTGAGGCAATTAGCAATGACGCATGTGCAATAAATACTCCTGAAACTTTTCATAAAAGCTACACAAATATCTTACAAAAGAATACCTGTTTCTTCAGCAACTTCTTTTTCCTTGATATGTCACCTCCTGCAAGTCAAAGCAATTTATTCACTCCAAATTTTTTCACAAATATGAATCCAAAAATTGCAGCATTTTTTGGGTGACAAATAAACCATTTGAAAGAGTGATGCTTCAGATAACAGTGTGCTGGATTAAAAACTTGAAATAAGAAAGTGCACACCATTAGTTTTATGGCACTTTCAATATGCATGTATAGTGCTTTGTTTACCATAGCATTTCGCCGTGACATCCTTTCTGATAGCTGATAGAGCTTCACTTGCAATAACCTTTGTGCCGATACATGCCTGTCAATGTTTTATTAGCACCTGGTTTAGATTGCTACAAAAAGTAGGATAGTGAATTGGTGTTTATAACCCCTAAAAAGGATTGGAATCACATCCAAACCTTACTTGTGAACACTAAGATAATTATTAACATCAGATATTTGGATATACTAAATTGCTAATCATGCCTGGTAGCACAAAGCGGGGTCCTTGACACACAAAGCGGTGAGCAGCCTCTAGCTGGACACACGGTGCAGCTGTGATACCACGAAGATTAGCTCACAACCGTCGCATCCTGATCGCTGTGAACAATATATGATAGGCACCAGAGCCGATGACGGCTAAGACGACGTTCAGGTTTCAGCTGGCTGGACAAAAAAATTGGGACGGGTACATGGATTTTTTGGGCCACGACTAGGGCCAATGCCCCAGCGGCCCTGTACTGAGTTCCACCCCTGTTAATAGAAGGGTACAAGACACATGCACACTTCAACAAAGACGCTTGATACAGATAAAAAAAGCAAGTTGAAACATCGTGTAGCCTTGACCGCAACATCCCATAGCAGACAACACACAAAAAATGTCACCAATAGCAGATAGCACACAAAGATGTGCAAGTGTAATTCTCACTCGTCAATATATTCATCTCTATATTTTCTCTAACCCAAATGTCCTCCACGGAATTATGTTCAGACTTTTGGAAAACGAAAATGACTTGTAGTTATCATAGGGCAGGTAAGAGTAACTCATCCTTGTGTTGTACCCCCATGTTTGTGCCTTCCTTCACACCTAGTATGAAGGTGTTCTTAACTCCCACATAATTTCCTGCCCTATCTTGATATGCAGATAAATGTTGCAGAAAAATGAAAGAACAAGACACTCACTTGAATAGGAACTTTGAACATTTGCCGAGGTATCAGTTCTTTGAGCTTTTTAGTAAGTGCCCTCCCAACAGAGTATGCCTGTAAAAAATTGATGTACTGAAACCAGGTCATCTCAAGAAGAAATTCTATAACAGAGGGTCAGCACAAACTGTTTCTTCTCAAACAAAATAATGAGGATGATATAAATCAATCACATGTAGTTCTTTATGAAGAATCATATAATAACCGATGCATCACTGTTGTAGTGAAAGACAATGCAGGAATAATCCCCAACCAACACAGAACAAATAACTGATACAATCACATAACTGACCTGCAGTATCTTAATTGATTGTTCCAAAAGTTATGACTTGAATCATAAATAACTGCATATTTTCACATTGGACGTATTTCTGAACATTAAGTTCTCTGTGTGGAAACAACTAAAGAAGGGTTACCTTATCTCTGTGAACAATTGTTGATAGTGCTTCCACAGGATCGCCATTGATTTGTATATCCAACTTTACTAGTTGGCTTTCCCTGTACCTGTAGGCAAATATATGTCAGCTGATTTTTCACAAAGGATAATATCAGCGGCAAATAAAGGCTAAAACAACTGAGAAACATAATAGCAGAAAAGGAGTACCCCACAAGTGAATATTCCATGCTAGCGTATCCTTTGCTTCGTGATTTCAGTTGATCAAAGAAATCACCAACCATCTGTATAATGGTTACACATAATTATCCATAGAAGTATCTACTGAACAGTTGGAAAGTTTGTTCAAATAGAAACTCCTTGATATACTAGTATTGATGAAATGCAGCAGGACAAGGAATATGTTTTCTTAAAATATACGCCAGAACAAAACAGATAAGTAGCTTTGGAAAAGTTGAGCACAAGAGAAATAACATTACAGAAGCAGAAAAAAGATATATCGCCTGCTTGATAGACTGAGATGCCAAAGATGCAGTATCATATTGCTGCATGCTAAGCAAGACAGTGACCAATGATGCAATTGGTATAATTATCTTTATGAGTTGGCATGGTTAGGGCATAAATAATAATGCTACCGAAAATAAGTAGGATCATCTGTATCTGAAAATCATCTTTGCATGGTGTTTGTATACTTCGCAGATGCAGTAAGAAATATGTTCAATTAGTTCAACTAGTTTTTTTTTCTTTTTTACTTGGAGCAGTAGGAGAAGCTCCTACTGCAGTTTACTTTTTCTTTTTCATTCACTGAAACGATAATAGTTGATTTCAAAACCTACAACAGGTTTGATAATTATGTTATTTTCGTTGAAAGTACGATATGACACCTCTGCTAGTGGTAGCTCATAAATAATCTTGGCCCTATTTTCTGTGATGAAGTTCATCTCCTTGAATTCACCTCTTCTGTCTTGACCAAGCTCCATTATTGGGCCAATGTAATCCTTTGGTGTAAGCATTTCAATCTAGGGTGGAAGCAGACACCAAACAGGTAATCAGACATGTGCAAACCACCCCCAAAGTTCAGCCCCCAAAAAAATGGATCGTGCAAAGATGTATACAGATACAACCTTTACATATGGTTCTTCAATTGATCTTCGTATCCCAGGTTCTGGAAGCAACGATGGATTTGAGCATTCGACCTATATGGCATCTGTAAGTAAACATGTATGTAAATGCAACTAAAGTTGCCAAACAGAGAATGAGAATAGACTTTTTACTAGAAAATTGAAGTTGGTTATTTTGGTCTTCTCAAATTTATGCATACTCAGATGATTTTAGCTTTAGTGCCCGCAGCATGCATCATAAATAATATTTAAAAACTTGTGAACGCCAGGAAAAGACAGGTCAGGGGCCAAAGAACTTACAGTTTCACCACTGGCACAGATCACATGGTAAACCACACTTGGTGCCGTAATTATTAGATTCAAGTTGTACTCTCGCTCAAGCCTTTCCTGAAAATAGAGAAAGTATATTGTACATATTTAGCACCCTTGTCTCAATAAGCTGCATTGTTGTGAATCACATAGATTTTACAAACCTGAACAATTTCCATATGAAGAAGGCCAAGGAACCCACATCTGAAGCCGAAACCCATGGCACTAGAAGATTCTGGTTCAAACTGCATCAGTGACATGGAGTTAAAAAATGAAGTAGCAATACAAACAACTAACGAAACAATCAGGAATCAGTATTATAAAACACTGTTATGTGCAAGAGTTGGGGGCTAGGCTGCCGGCAACCTAGCTGGTCGACGGCAGCTGCTGTGGTGGTGGTGGCGTGCGGCTAGGGCAGGGAGGCAGGGTGCGCGGGAGAGAGAGAGAGGGCAGGCGTAGGGAGAGCTGGAGAGTAGATGGCAATTATCCCTACTATTTCCTTGAAGAGATTGATTACAATTGCCCACATTATACGAGGGACTTTTCTTGACTCCTAAGCAAACACAAACTAGAATCCTAATCAAACACAATCTGAACTTTCCTAATTAATATCCAAACCTCCTAAACTTAAACCAGTCTCTCCTAATTGACAAATATGGACATTTAGCCACTTTTGGAAGGAGAGGCCAGGCGCGCGGGAGAGTGAGAGAGAGGGCAGGCGCAAGGCGAGCTGGAGAGTAGATATGAATTATCCCTACTATTTCCTTGGAGAGATTGATTACAATTGCCCACATTATATGAGGGACTTTTCTTGATTCCTAAGCAAACACAAACTAGAATCCTAGTCAAACACTATCTGAACTTTTCTAATTAATATCCAGACTTCAAAAACTTAAACCAATCTCTCCTAATTGATAAATATGGACATGTAGCCACTTTTGGAAGGAGAGGCCGGGCGGCCTCTCCCTAGCTGGCGCGCCAGGCCGACTGTGCCCAAGACACGGCGTGCTGCCGCCTCTGGGCCGGTCCGGCCCATAACAAACACCATGAAAAAGAATTTTGTTGTTACACTATTATTCATGCCTATTATAACATCTTTGTTACTTGATATTTATTGTAACATGAAATGAAATTTCCCACAACTCTCAGAAAATAGAGGTGTAACATTTTTTTTAGGGAATAACTAGAGGTGTAACATTGGTCAGCTATTCATATAACTGGCTTTATGCTCAACGTTATTGTTCATATTCCGTTGCAAGAATCAGCTAGTCTTTCAATTATGTATTATGTACAAGGAAACATGCATTGTCAGCAAACAGGTTTTTCTGTTACTTTCATTACATTGTATCAAGAGTCTACATAATATCTTCATGTTCAAATACACAAATATCTGAAGAAACTTAGTTGCTTAATTGTAAGGAATTGCATGCCCTGTGGGACATAAGAATCTTGGCACACATACATCTCCATTTCCATCTAATAACTATAATATATCAATTTTTCTTTTGACAATTCAAAATCACAATTTGGGTCAAGAGAAAAGATGTCCCAAAATCCAAGCTTCCATACAACAAACAAACAAAACATTGCTTGCCAATTCATTAATGACAGTGATGATTCGATGAATAGGTAGGATAGGAACCTCACCTTTAGGGCAGCATCATTTAGCTGAAGTTTTTCCAATGCTTCCCGCAACTCCTCAAACCTATTGTCAATCAAGTGTGTAATATAAGGTCCATTTCCTTTTGCAGAAAATAAAGTAAAACAATGAGTGGAAGATACACTACTGATCTGCATCTATGGGAAACAAACCACAGAAAACCATCGGAGTAGCTTCTGAATATCCTGGTAAAGCGTGAGCTGCTCCTTTTGAATAATGAGTAATAGTATCACCAACTCTGGCATCTCCTACTGATCTTATAGAAGCAGAGAGATAACCAACCTGTCAAGGAGTGACAAGCTTGTCGATATACATATCTTTTTTAAAAAAAACAACCCAAGGGTAGAGACATGTCGAAGGAATTACATTTAAGGTCAAAAAAGGCCCACAAAAGGATTTGATATCATATTGACGCTTTTACTTGTGCTAAACACCTTTGCTCTAAATAAAAAAAACACAGAATTGGGGCACAAATGTAAGTATTTTATTTCTGTAAAAAAAGTTTTTTTTTTGCTCCAATTGTTGTGATACTACTACAATAGATGTAAAGATTCATCAACGGGTATTTTCATTTTCAGAATGGTGAGTACTTGGTAGGTATGCAATTATTGTTCAGAATGAAAATAACCTAGTAATGAAATGATCCACTTCATAGAAAACTACAGTTGAAAATAATATTCTAATTGATAATTGAACAGCACCCTTCATGAAAGGAAAAAAAATAGCAGTTGAACACTTAAGTTACCTCGCCAGCATAAAGTTCATCAACTTGCATCTGAGTGGGGGATAGCACACCGACTTCATCAGCGACATATTCCTGTTTATATTTTGACAATAATCTTAGCATGCCATTCTGCCCACTGCATCATAATAGCAGTAGTTTCCTGAAGAGATTTAAGATTGGTTTCCATTACCTTTCCACTAGCCATGAAACGTATCTTGTCCCCTTTCTTTATACGCCCATCAACAACACGGAAGTACACGATTACACCTCTGTATGGATCATAATAGCTGTGCCCGCATAGAACAAATAATGGGACAAGACTTAGATACATGCAGAAAATGATCGAGAACATGACTCATTTTTAAGCCAATTTTAAGGGGGATTGAGTTTTAAAGGGAACCTGTCAAATATAAGAGCCCTGAGAGGGTCTTTCGCAGTATCCTTTGGTGGGGGTACTTTGGTCACGATAGCATCCAGTATCTCGGTGATTCCAATTCCCTCCTAAACGCGGCAAAAAAAAACACCAAGAAAGCATAAGTTAGTATGATGGTTATATCTGTTCATGAAGCTGGAATGATAAGTTCAATGTGTAGCATATGAGTAACTTCAACAAACAAAATATTAAGGAAGCAAAAACCAACCTTTGCAGAACACCTAATTGCGTCGCTGCAATCCAATCCAATTATCTGGGATCATAAACAAAAAAGAACGATTTTGTTAACAAATAGAGTGTAATTTCGACAAATAAAGGAACTGTTGCCGGTAGGATCCAGATTCATCAGTATGTAAATACATCTAAGACTAAGGTGTTTGCTTTTGGAATACCTCTTCAATTTCCCGGGCAACACGGTCAGGTTCAGCTCCAGGAAGATCTATTTTGTTTAGGACCTAAATAGAACACAAAGTTATTGTCAAACTGAGTGAGGAAATGAGATTCATAATTACATCACGTATGTTTTTTTCTCAATTCAATAAAGGAACCAAAACATTAAAGGCTTGAACGTATTCATCAACAAGGAGAAAAAAATATTTTACATGCTATAAATTAACTTTCAATGCTGAGTGATCGGGGCAGAAAGTTCAAAGAGTGCATTAGCTTTCATCCACTCAGCTCACATCCAAGTCTAATAATGCAAAGGGAAATATCGAAAAGAAAATCAGCATCTCAAAGGCTTGAAAGAAATACAGTGTATATGGATATGTTATGGAAGTATATATGGTAATACTACAAAATTAGAAGTTCATTTTGTGCCTAGGGAGTGTAAATTAACAGTAAGAACTGACCGGTATGATTTCAAGGTTGTTTTCCAGTGCAAGATATACATTTGCTAATGTCTGAGCTTCAACACCCTGCATCATAAGATCAGATATCTTTCACTCTGCAGGAAAAGAGTGGACTGATAGCTGCTCAAATAATGAGCTAGCTACTGTGCATTGGTAGAGAGAAGGTAAATGTCTTAACCTTTCAAAAAAAAGGTAAATGTCTTCAGATGAGAAGCTATTGAAACTAAAAAGGAAAAATATAGTGCACCTGAGAAGCGTCAACGACCAGAAGTGCACCCTCACAAGCAGCAAGTGAACGAGAAACCTAGCATCCAGTCAGATACTTCAAAGATGTTTCAATCACCTCCAAATCTTGAAAATAGGGTAACATTGAATTTACCATAGTACCATCCCATACACTCAAGATGTTTATATAAGTTCACAGAAACAAATTTCTCAAGTAATAAGTTTATCCTAGCCACTCGGAAGCAGTATAACTCTCTTTTGGCAATTTTTAATATGTTCGATAATAATCGGAAGAATAATAACTCTATACCTCGTATGAGAAATCGACATGACCTGGCGTATCAATTAAATTCAGGCAATAAGGCTCATTGTCCTTGACATAGCGCATGCGAGCTGCCTAAAAAGAAATTATTAGAAAAAAAACATAAACATCAAACACATAATATGAAGAATATACTAGGAAAACTCAGTCCATTAGGGATTATGTACAAGAAAATGACAGCCTACACTACAAAATGACGAAAACAATAGATGGAATAAGTGACTAATTTCAAGTGGCTTGGATCCTTTCTCTGTATCTTTGCACCAATCAACATACTCAGGTAAAAGTTCCGTTTCTTTCTTTTTTTCTACTGCTAATAGGATTCATTAAGCATTTACAAGCTTACACGTTCATTCCTACCTGCAATTTGATGGTGATCCCCCTCTCCCTCTCCAGGTCCATGTTATCCAGGAACTGCTCCTTCATCTCCCTTTTCTGCACGGTGCCCGTGAGCTCAAGCAGCTTATCTGCCAGCGTGGACTTGCCATGGTCGATGTGAGCGATGATGCTGAAGTTCCTGATGTTGGAAATGGGCACCTAGCGGACCAAGGCAACCACTAAATTCATCAACATACCGATCATGCTTGAGTCACGATTACAAGCTAGTATCAGTAAACCACTCGCCGATGATTAGACGGGGCGTTTACCTTCTGGAGGCGGTCCTGGCCAGCGTCGGTGGTGGAGGCGGAGGGGCCGCGGGCGCAGGCGCAGGGGCCGCGAGGCAGATGAAGCGGCCACGGGAGGCAGATGAGGCCGCGCGCGCACGGAAGGGATTTGGTTCGAGTCGCCGACGTCCAGGCGCCGGCCGCGGCGTGAGGACGGCGAGGCGGGAGGTCGTGGCGGTGGCGGTGGCCATGAGAGGTGGAGGAACGGTCGAAGCCTGCGGGCCGCAAGGTTCGTTTGCCGCGCCGCCTTCTCTCTATCCACAAGTGCACAAACGCAGCGAGGTATCCGGACCCACGCGACTGACCGTTGCGTGCAAAACGATAATAGATTCAGAGCCCAACACGAGAATGGATTCGTAGCCCACCATGCCTGATGGACCGGCCCATCACCAGACAGAAATGTCCAGTAACCCAGGCCCACTACCAACTCTTCCCCTCGCCTGGTGCGTCGCCTCCCGGCGAGCGGCGGCGGACGGGTTGGAGTTGGAGCAGGCGGCAGACGGACCGCGAAGGAGTGCAGGCTGCAAGAGGAGACACAGAGACGCCGTCAGCTTTCGACCCTGCGTCTGACCTCCGAGGTATCTTTTTGCTTTGAACCAGAATATCTCCCGCTTATATTGAAAGCAATATACTAGTAGATTGGTACAGCATTTTACCAGGGTTACCGGTTTATACAAATTAAGGCGAATTAACAAGACAACGTGTTCCACTTAATCACCTTTTACAAATTCTTCCTCCCATGTTTCATTGATCAAAATCATGTGATGCAGATTGAAGTTATCATAATTCTCACACAAACCTGATTCTTATAGGATATATTCTCAATTAACAAAGCAAAACAGAACACTGACACCGCTAATCCTATTACAAGAAATCATGTTTCAGTGTCTTCCCTCCGCCTCCGAGGTATCTTCCCCGATTCCTCTTTTTTGAACCGCGAAAAACAGTGGAAACTGCTAATCGAGTAAAATGAGCAATCCTTCCGTGAAAGCGAGTAAAATGTTTAATTGGGTCCGCAGAAATCATGGCAGACTTGCGGCTTGTGAAGTTGTAAACGACTAAGTATCTTGATTAGTTGATTATTAATTAGGGACGATTTCAGACTACAGAAGATAAAGTAACTGCTTTTGAACTCGTGTAGCCAATTTTCGTTCATGCTAGCCGCTCCTTCCACCTTCATCTTGTCATCTCTTGGCATGAATATCTTCCGTTTCTGCATATAATAAGATGGGGATGCAAGGATAAAATCGAAAGTTCTGGGTCTGCTGGGGAGAGGGGAAAGCCTCTAATATATAAGCCCCGGACTTGGATCGAGGAAAGGGATCCACTATGCACATATGTATGGACCACCTCCGGGACGAGCAGCCGAACTCTGGAAGCCGAGCCCGTTTGGCTACTCGTCTCTCCTTGTCCGGAAAGCGCACAAGGGTGGGCCGGCCCAACACGAAAAGAGAGAGCGACCAGCTTCCAGAGTTCCGAAGCGCACAAGGGGTCCAACCAATAAGCTCAAGTACGGTGCAGTGCAGCAAACGCCTTCGCTTCTGGTTCTATTACTGAACACCGGTGCGACGCAGGAGCGTTGCTCTCTAATCAGTGGAGTACGTACGCATTGTCATTGTGTTGGTTGCTGATGCCATATTGCCATTCTCTCGGCGCAGATCGATCGCGTGGTACTAGTTTGGCTGTATATGAAAGCTGCACGGAAAAGGGCAGGATCCGGAAAGTGAACCCTCAGAGCGTGTCTCCTTATGTTTTTCTTCTTTTTCTTTCTCCATCCTGTAGTCCTTCCTTGTTGGGGGAAAGGACAAAGAGCCAAAGCAATAACCACCCCACCCCGCGGTTACATCTTCTGCACCAACAGCATTACAGCTGAGCTCCAGCACAACTCTAATCCGTTGTAAGAAAAAAAAGGTTACCACTCTAAACCATATCTGCAATCTAAACAGACCATCTTGTAGACTATTTCTCTGCTCGCCAACAGCGCTGCAGCACGTCTCTTGGGCTTCACCTTCGATCTTCACGGCGGCGTACGGGTACGGCGACGGGAACCCTCTCTCTCTCTCTCTCTCTCTCTCTCTCTCTGATCGACAAGACGGTGCGTGGATCGAGATCTGCCGGTACAGTATATTATCTCCAGTAAAATACGCGAGATGCAATCATGAGCGGCACGACCACAACAAAAAGCACTAGCTAGCGCGAGTGGTAGCTGTTGGGTTCCTGCATGCATCGCCATGCCTGCGTTCTGCGTTTGACGGACGTGCCATTCCATGCGCGACGTTGTGTCATGTCTCGTTGCGAAACGCACCAGATAACACGTTCTTTCTTTCTTGCCATATCCACACCGGCCGGCGATCGGATCCCAAGCCCAACGCGACACGGCCGTTGTGGACGAGAGCGGCCAAGCCCCTTGTCTCTGGGCTCTGCTGGCTTCATTTTTGTTGCGGTAGCGTGGCACGGTCAATCCGGAGGGCAGACAGGGTTGGCTTTCCCTTTCCGTGCAAATCGTCCAGAATTTTGGACCATAGCGATCAGTGCGAGGAGAAGGATGGGTTCCGTGACCAGGCCTCCTGCCTGCCCGACGCGCTGCGCTGCTTTCGTGCTTCGTCCACGGCTGCCGTATCATGCCTGTGCACAACTGGAAGCTTGTGTGATCTTCCACTTGCATGCAACCTTGCCTGCCCGGTTTACCAGCAGAATCTCTGTCCCCCTACCGTGTTTTTTTTTACGTATAGAAACTTTTTGTGCTGGTGCTTGGCGTTTTGCATTGCTCATGCACAAGTTTTTTTCTCTTTTTCTTTCAAGTGTCTGTATTTTTTTTCCAAAACTTGTTTAATGAATATAGAGGCAAATAATTTGCTATACGTAATCAAGAAGCCTGCGGACCATCAGGCCCGTTCGTTTCCTTCCTCTAAAATTTAGCATTGTCACATCAAAGAGAATCTTACATTTATGAGTATTTCAATCAATTTAATGACAAAACTCTTTTGACAGATTGATGCTAATTTTCGAAATGAATCTAATGAGCTTAATTAATCTATGTTTTGTTAAAGTAATGCTACAGTAATCATCTTCTAATCACGACTTAATTAACCTTATTAGATTCAGTCTCGTAAATTAGTCTAGGGATATGTAATTTATTTTATAATTAAACTTTATTTAATACTCTAAAATAGTAAGATTCTTTTCGATATGACAGCTATAAATTTTAGACGCTAGAAAACGAACACCCATCGGCGTTGAAAAACGTCAGTGTGAACGCAGACTAGCACAAACTACACGCGCATCGCGCAGCGCACGGGTCGATTAATAGGTTAGTACAAATCCATCTGTATATCCAAAACAAACTTCTACTGATAGGACGCACGAGATCACACCGCACCACCAATCAATCAATCATCGGTCCCACAAGATCGCTGAGCTCAATTCCATCAAACGGTCCTGATCGCCCAGCTGGTGTAGCATGCATCAGAGGCCCACCTGCAGTGACACAATCCTTTCCCACCCGGTGGAGAAGAGAGCCCTCCCGTCTTCCGTTCCGGGTATAAAGCGAGAGGGCATGTCGCCAGGAAACGATGCGTCGCTCGCCTTCCTTCCTCGCAACCCTTTTGGCCGTCGTCTCCTCCATGGCCGCGACGAAGCTCAACCCCTCCGCGCCGCCGTTCCCCCGCCCGTGCCACCTCGGCCCGGCGGCGCCTCCGACGGTGCTCCCGTACCACCCCGCCGCCTGCCGGCCGCCGTTCGGCGCCATCTACCTCTGCGCGGCCCAGTTCCCCGCGATGCCCTCTCCCCACCCGTTCGTCCAGTTCCCCGTGCTCTGCAGGGCCACCGGCCACGCGCCGCAGGCGCGGTTCCTCCGCAAGGGCGGGAATAAGGCGCCGCCGCGGTTCCTCCGCAAGGGCTTCGTCGCCCCCAAGCAGACGGCGCGCAAGGTCGACCCGCCGGCGACGAAGGCCCTGTCTCCTGCTCCACCGGCCGAGCATGAGCACGACCTCCCCGAGGACGTCGGCAAGCCGGCGCCGCACGGGCTCCCGCCGCACAAGCTCATGATCCCCGGCGGCAGCGCGAAGAAGAAGCCTGCCTCCGAGGCTGCTGCGCCTGGGGATGAGAAGCCTGCCTCCAAGGCCGCCGCGCCTGGGGAGGAGAAGCCCAAGGCGGAGAGGCGCTGCAGGAACCCCAGGAGGAAGACCAAGCCGAACAAGGTCAGCAGAGATGGCGCGGTGGTGGGCCCGCGCGCGGCGAGGCCCAGGCCAAGGCCACCGCGCGCGTCCACGACGTGGGTGCCGTCGACGACCGCGTTCACGACGCACAGGATAGAACCGATGCCGGACGATCCGCCGGCGTACCTGGGCTTCTGCACCACCCTCATGGTCCGGAACATACCCAACAGGCTCAAGTGAGTAGTCCTGCTTCATCCATCGATTCATCCACTAGATTCTCTTCTTGTTACCGAATGAAGAAGCAGACACATGCTTCATTTTCTGTTTGTGCAGGTGCGACGAGATGATCGCGTTGCTGGACCAGCACTGCGCGCGCGCCAACAGGCTCGCCGGCGCCGTCGTCGCCGCCTACGACGTCGTCTACTTGCCCATCGATTTCAGGTGATGTGTCCAGCATTGGTTACGTGTATCTAGTTTCCATTTTCCTGCTGTATAGTAGAAATCGCTACAAGTAAGTACTAGATCTAAATGTGCTTGAGGCTTCATGAAAATGGTACTATCGAGTTTAGGATGGATGAAAAGAAGCTTGACGGTTGCCGTATCTTTTCATCTCTCCCTACATACGTAAACGCAAGTTTCATCAGTCATTAATAGCGTTGCATGATACCAAGAGACGGAGCACCACAAATAAATCTTGATTGATGCTGCGCCAGTGTAGATTAATCACCATCATCTATTCATATTCTTTGTTGATGTGGGTTACTGGCCGCACTATGTTAATACTACATCAGTAGCTGAACGTCTCATGCATTTTCTTGGTTATTATCATGCGTTAGTAGTACTGTGGTTACTGTTGTTGAGCCACATGGGGATCTGGAGGAAAAGGTTAAGCGAACGGAACTTTATGGGTGTGTTCGTTTCCAGGTATATAATTTTTAGAGGGGTCAAATAAAAGAGAATTTTATTATTTTGGAGTAGTAAATAAAGTCTAATCTCGAAACTAATTGCAGACCCCTATCTAATTCACGAGACGAATACAACGAGGGTAATTATAATGTTATTAGAAGATGTTTACTGTAGCATCACTGTAGCAAAACATAGATTAATTAGGATCATTAGATTCGTCTCGCAAATTAGAGAGGGGTCGTGACATAGGTTTTGTCATTAAATTAATAAAAGTACTACTAAATAGTAAGATTCTCTTTGATGTGATGGGTATAATTTTTAGAGGGCAGGAAACGAACAGAGCAGAGTGTGGATTTCTTTTACTTTTGTGCATACACAAAGGCCGGGTCTCGTCGTCCTTGTCCTGGTAAAGGCAAAAAGGATGGAGAACGAGACAAAAACCAATACGGTTACTCCAGCAGTACAGTAGTTTTTTTTCTTGTTTTCCCTGTTGCCTGTTGTTGCCTGTAGCTGATAAATTTGAACCAATAACCAATAATACGGTAACTACTGTAGTAGATTACTCTGAAGTGCAACCGCACTTTTGATTAAGTTGGTTAATTGTCATTGATAATTTACCAGACGTGTGCTGTTTGTTGATACAGGCGGCAGGGCAACTTTGGGTACGCCTTCGTCAACTTCACGACGGCGGAAGCGGCGTCCAGGCTGTACTACTCGCTGCAGGGGTGCGGCTGGAAGGTGTGCGGCTCCAACAAGATCATCGACATCGTCCCGGCCAATATCCAGGTACCGGTAGACCACTGTATTCAACGCAATCATCACTCGCACGACCACAAGAACGTTCACACACACAGCTACTACAAACATTAGCTGTTCCTACTCCTACCAGTAGGAGTGCTTGCATGTGAAGCCTCAGGCGATGCGACTGGTTGATGGACGATTCATTGACGCACGAACCCATGATGGATGTGCTTTGCAGGGCAAGGCGGAGCTAGTGCGGCACTTGAACCGGCACAGGTTCGAGTGCGAGAACCTGGACTATCTCCCCGCCGTCTTCACGCCGGCGCGCGACGGCGGCGCGCAGACCACGGCCACCACCACCACGCGCGTCGGCAAGCTCGCTGCGGCGGCGCCCGGCGCCACCTGGCAGCCGCGCTTCGTGAAGACGACGAGGAAGGCCTACGCCGCTGTCCTCCGCGCCAAAGTCCAAGGCTAGGCAGAGAGAGAGAGAGAGGGGTTCCCGAGCCTTGGCATCCGTTCCCTTTCCTTTCTCATGCAAGCGCGATGTGGTCGAGGTGGTCAGGAGGAGGACGGGGAAAAAGCAAGTGCAGGAGTTGTTGGACGGTAGCAGCGTCCATGTATTGTGGTGTGCGTTTGTACTGTGGTGGTGTCTCATGTGTGTTGTGGTGTCTCCTTCCTGTTGTGTCTTAGGTAGAGCAGGCTAGGCCAGGCGATTCGTGTCTGTGTGTCCCACGGGCACGGGCTGGAACTCGTAGAAGCTCGTGGTGTTGTTGCACTGTCTCATGCAACACAAGGTTCGTTGGCTGGTTCCCACTTCCGAATCCGATGACGACCCCTGCCTGCTGCCGGTTTGTGTCTGTGTGGGCGCGCCACCAGAAGAATCTCTGCCTCTGCGCATGTCCAATTCGGTGGTGCCATTAACCGGTGCAGCCCAGCGTTGGCGGTCAAACAGTTGCCACTCGCGTGAAAGAACACGCCTCGTGGCTTGCGGCGTCGATCGACAGGGCACAAGAAAATCCCCAGGCCAGTCGCGTGTTTGTCTCGACGCAGGTTGGACCGTCTTCTCTTTTTTCGACGGTTGCCTTGCCTACGGTGGTGCTACCGGACACGGGTGTGCCCGCATGTGAGAAGCGGATGAGCCATTCCTTCTTGAGTTGTCGTTCCATGCACGAGCAAAGCGAACCTTTACCTGTGCTGCCGAATCCGGAAGCAGCTGCCGCCGAGGCTTTGGGCGGGCTCCACCGTTTCCCTATACGGCGGATCCGGAGAGGTCATGTTCCTGCGCTTTGGCCGGGGAGGCAGGTGAAACGAGTCCTGCTTCTCTCTCTGCGCCCCTGCCACTCCTGCCTCCCTGCGGCGCAGGCGCACCAGCGAAACGGGACGGTCTCATTCCCGACCCATGATTCGACGAGCCGGAGTTTTAAATGCTTGCACGCATCGTATTTTCAACCACGCCATCATCGGTTATATATAAAAAAACTGCGCCATCCTCATGGGATCAAGATTCTCTACATTAGCTCCTTTTAATGCAGAGAGACACTGTTGGGCATTAGTCTAGATCTGATCCTCCCATCCATAAACAAACGGTTGCTCTTGCTTCGTCCTTTCATCCAATTAAAAAAATCAGCAAGAGGAGCAGCGCACAGATAGTTTCTCTCTTCTCCAACGCGAATTTACCGAGATAAAAAACGCGAATTTACCAACCACCGTTATTGGAGTTGAAATCAATCATCTAGGCTTCAAATCGGTTCCTCCCATGTTCAATTTGTCTTGCTTTTAGTCGAATCGAGGTCTTGTAAATAGTTGAATTAAAGCATTTTACTTTTGAGTTGAGCTCTAAACAAGGAGAACAAGCTCCTCCCATGGTGGATTGAACTGTCTATCGGTTATGGGTTCGATTCAGCTGCTCCCTCCACAATCGGGGTTCCAACAGCTAGATGTATTCCTTTCTAGATTGGATTTAATCCTCAAGATACTGCAATATGTCAGATGTACTCCTCCTGCGCCACCATGTAATTTGGGAACAAGAACAAGGGCCTGAGCAAGCAACCGAAAAGAATACCAAATATTTTCCTTCTATGTTGCCAAAGCGAGGCAATCTAAAGGCTCCAAACATTATCTGAGTTAGCAATGGTGTGGGCCTTGGCTGTTTCAGGAGAAGAAGGCCTTGCACGATCGATTTTGTTTGCCACCCGAGGCCCTACCAAACGCCTCGCGCTTCAGATTCTGGTAGTAGTTGAGATTGAGATGAGTGCACACCGGCGACGACGGCTGCATCCCACGGGCATGTCCGCCGAAAAGTGCGCGCGCCGACGGTGGCTACGACCACGAAGCTGCATACGCTACTCTCGCAGAGCTTGCCGTAGCCAAGGATGGGATACATGGCTGCCCCGTTGAGTGGAGTTTGCGTTGAAGAAGAGAAGAAGAAGAAAGAGGCATAGCCGTTCATTCGTAGATGGATGGTCTGGATCTGAGCTAATGCTCAACAGTGTTTCTCTACATTGACAACGCCTCCGTGGGCCTAATGCACAGGATCTTGATCCATCATCATGCCACCTGCGCCAGCAGCCCGTCGGCTAGTACTTGCCCGCCCTGGTGCCTACGAGACGTGCACCGTATAGTACTGATGCGTGTGTTTACGCCGGTGCTCATCATGAGACGGTCAGGTGATTTGATTGATGTGCCTCTGTGACATTTGATCGAGCTTGACAAGACAGTGGACGCGTGATGAAGAGAGAACGGAAGAAGAGCACGGTGGCACAAGGGAAGGGGAAGGAAGAAGATAGGGCGAGAGTAGGGGCAGGCAGGTCGAAAAGCGCCGCTGCTGCTTCTTTTTCGCCGGGAAAAAGGGGCAGAGCAACCGGGACCTGGCCTTCCTTTTGGGCAGGCGGCTCTGCCTGCCTTGGGATTTTTTTGTTTTTTTTGTTTTTGAGAGGCGCCTTGGGATCCTTTTGGACGCGAACAAGCATTTCATTTGATTTGGGTGTGTTCGTTTACTTGAGGTCTAAATTTTATAGCTGTCACATCAAAAAGAATCTTAAGATTTAAGAATACTAAATAAAGTTTAATTATAAAATAAGTTACATGCCTTATACTAATTTACGAGACGAATCTAATGAGGTTAATTAAGTCATGATTAGAAGACGGTTACTGTAGCATCGCTTTAACAAAACATAGATTAATTAAGCTCATTAGATTCATCTCGAAAATTAGCACCAATCTGTCAAAAGGGTTTTATCATTAAATTAATCAAAATATTCGTTTCCTCCTTCTAAAATTTAGCATCTGTCACATCAAAGAGAATCTTACTTATTTAAGAATATTTCGATCAATTTAATGACAAAACCCTATTGACAGATTGGTGCTAATTTTTGAGATGAATCTAATGAGCTTAAATTATTTAGATTTTGTTATAAGTGATGCTACAGTAACAGTCTCCTAATCACGACTTAATTAACCTCATTAGATTCGTCTCGTAAATTAGTCTAGGGATCTATAATTTATTTTATAATTAAACTTTATTTACTTACTTCTAAATAAGTAAGATTCTTTTTAATGTGACAATTTCTAAAGTTTAGACCAGGAAACGAACACACCCCGTTGATTCACCTTTTGCCTCCTGTCTCGAGTTCCGATCACGAATCATCCGTCAAGAGTACTCCTGTCCATCTGAACCATTCTTATCCGATCGCTGCTCACTACAGACAAAGCTCTCGTCTCTCAGACTCCAACGCACAGCTGATCAGCCATCCTGCCTCGCAATTCCTGCCGTGGTGTGATACCAGGTTTTTAACCTGAAGCTCGAGATACATTGCCAAGCTTCATTTCTTCAGCGATGCAGAACGAAGCAGCGGCTGTGGCGTCTTCGCCCCCTTCTCTGGCACGAGGCGTTTGGTGCTTCGACGCAGCTCCCGTTTACTTAGGCCCTGTTCGTTTCCTGCCCTCTAAAAATTATATCCATCAAATAAAGAGAATCTTACTATTTAGTAATATTTTTATTAATTTAATAATAAAACTTATGTCACGATCCTCCTCTAATTTTCTATGTTTTGCTACAGTGATGCTTACAGATAAACATCTTCTAATAACATCATAATTACCCTCGTTGGATTCAGTCTCGTGAATTAGATAGGGAGTCTGCAATTAGTTTCGAGATTAGACTTTATTTAAGTACTCCAAAATAATAAAATTCTCTTTGATTTGACCCTCTAAAAATTATATACCTGAAAACGAACACACCCTTCCTCCCAACCCACAAAACAGGACAAGGCAACTCTCCAACAATGCTCTGAAACTGAGAGCACGAGCACGCACCATCACGCCGACAACTAGTGATAACTAACCACGGACGTCGATCGATGCAATCGACCACTCGGACTCGGCAAGCTGGGCAGGTGCGAGAACAGGTGCAGAGAAAGCGTCAGGCAACCCAACACTTGAGTTGCACAACGTTACGCCCGATTGTCTGAAAACAATCGGTCAACAATCAGTCGTGTGGATGGTGATCATGAAACCCTTAACAAGCCGTTACCCTGATAATAACTCTGATTATTATGATGCCTACCAATGATGTGGCATTACCAGGCAGATCCTGATTTTGTTTGTTGCAGCAAGCGCCCGGTCGATTCCGTGTTACTGTACTGTATGTTACAGGAAACGGAGAACAGCAAATTCAGATGGTTTCAGCTGGGATTGAACTGAAGATAACACTCTTGTCAGTTCACAACCGGGGCAGTAGCTGTCAATTTATTCAGTTAAGTTGTTCACACAAACAGTAATGTTTCAGTAAATCAGCTAACTTGTTCACACAAACAGTGTGATCAGGAACCAAGTTTAAGGGGTTCAACGACTCAATCTATTGCTGCAGCAAGCACAGTTTATGGTTCGATCATGCTACACAAACACAATGCTTCAGCAATGGATAACGCAAAAGTCTGAAGATTTCAGATGGTCTCTATTCTACATCTTGCTTGTCAGATCACACATAATCAGGAAATAGTTGTGCCAACTGAAAGGGATTCAGGAGATCGTAAATTTCTCTTCATTATCTGAATTACACTGAAGAAGCCGTGGATACATACATCGTACTAGAGAGATACAGAAGAAGAGATATTCATCCACGGATTACATGATATGTTATTCACATTATGACATAGTATTACCGAATCTTGAGTGGTAATAAAAAGAGACTAAAAATGAGGAAAAACTCATCAATTTCTATCGGATATACCAGCACTTGGGCGTAAAGCACTGCACCACCGGATCATCAGCCTCGAGCAGAGGAGAAGCGACCACGACACGGTGCCGGTCGACAGCAGCGATCGATCGTTGTTGTCGATTTGGTCGCTGAGGGAACGAGGCTAGAGGTGGAGCAGCGTGTCGCAGCGCCAGTCCATCTCGTCGGCGGCGGACGGGTCGGGCTCGTTCAGATCGAAGGGCAGCGGCGAGCAGAGACGCGGCGGCGGCGCGGCGGCCTCGTCGCCGGCGCCCGACGCGCCGTCCTCGCAGAGCACGGACGAGGAGGACCCGCAGTAGCTGCGGCAGTCCTCCTCCGCCGCCGGGGCGGCCCGGACGCCGCAGACCGCGGGCGCGATGCTCCCCCGCCGCTCCAGGACTCGACGGTGCTGCTGTGGCTAGACGTCGCCGCCGCCGCAGCCGCGGCGGGGGCCATCGCAACAGGGCGCGGCGCGGCGACCGGCGTGGATGAGGCGGAGGCGGGGAAGTTAGTCCGCGCGGCGGCGCCGCGGAGCGACCTGGCCGCGGCGTCGTAGGCCCGCGCGGCGGCCTCGGCGGAGTCGAAGGTGCCGAGCCAGATCGGGGTCTTCCTCGCCGGGTCGCGGATCTCGGCCGCGTACCGCCCCGACGGACGCCGCCTCACGCCGCGGTACTTGACCTCCACGCCGGCGTCCCCGGCCGCCGGCACCGGCGGCGGCCTCGCGCGCCGCATCCCTTCCTCTCGTCGTCTCCCCCTTGTCCAACTCCTCCTCCCTCCCTCGGCGACTCCGCGTTGGGCTTGGCACAAGGCAAGGAAGGCTCTTCTCCCTGCCCCCTTTGGCTTTCTTTCCTCCCGCCTGTTTGGTCGGCACGGCCGGGTCCCCGCTCCCGCCTGGCTGCCTGGCTGACGCGCGGGGCCCGCCACGACCCGGGCGCCGCGTCGGTTTGTTGATTTCCCCCGACCGCGTCACCACGTCCACGTCTCCGGGTCGGCTGCTCATCACCTCAGCAGCATCCCGTTCCGTTGGTTTCGTTCGCAGAGCCAAGCCTGCCCGTCGTCTGGTCTCCGGCGTTGCCCCGTGGGGTGCTGTGGGCGGGTGCGGATTTTTGCGATTCCACGCTGCGCGAGCGTTTGGTGGCCACTAGCGCCGCGCTAGTGCGGGGCGGCATATTCCTGCTGGCCGTGGCCCGTTCATGGAGGATCAGAGATGCAGATGCACCAAACGTCAGCTTTGTGGTTTCTTATCTATCTTTTTTCTTTCTCCAGCGAGAGAAAGTAAAGGAGAGCGATATACTGAAGTTTCTGATCCGAGGTCTGCAAAAAAG
The DNA here is from genome assembly GCA_031894775.1 of Chloris gayana. Classification (NCBI taxonomy): domain Eukaryota; kingdom Viridiplantae; phylum Streptophyta; class Magnoliopsida; order Poales; family Poaceae; genus Chloris; species Chloris gayana. The sequence continues at coordinate 807,309 of JAUNZO010003024.1, read as the reverse complement.
ATGACATTTTCCGCTCAAGAAATTGAAAGCACCAATCAGCTCGTTGAGACAAGGCCGGTCCCGCCCTGCAGGCAACCCATCTCCATCCGTTCAAAGCCAGGCAGACAAAGTCCATTCACGTCCAGCCGACCTGATCAAACGCTCGTAACAAGAAACGCGGCTATCCGCAACACCACAGAGCAGCGGTGGCGGTGCGCGACGCATCGTGCCGTGTTCGGTCGTGCAGGCTTGCAGCACCAGCAAAATCACGTGGCTCAAGATATCGTCGTCATCGCCCGCCCTGTCACCTCTCGCCCCTCAAAACGGAATTCACAAAAAGACGCTCCCCACTGAATTCAGAACAAAAGTTTTGCGTCTTCTGGCGTCAGTATTACAGCGACAGCAAATCCAACAGGCAACACAGGCTCTCTGAGTGTCGAGGCCATCGTCTCAGTTTTCACACAACTACTTCTACGTCTCTTGGGCATTTTGACGCCTAGTTCCAGTCTTCCACTATCTAGCACCACTGACCAAGGTCACCTTACAACCGACGAGAGGTCAGTTCAGGTCACTCGTACGGGTTCCTGAAGTTCTTGAGGAGCTCCGGGATGTCGTAGGCGAGCATGTCATCCACGGCCTGCACCATCTTCGGTTTCAGCTTCTCGAACTTGTCAATGCTGTACCCACCCAGCACCTCTTTGAAGTGCTCCACGTCAGGGAAGTCTCCCGCGGGGAGATGGTATTCCCTCTGCACCTGTTCCACAAAGGTCACAAGCATCAGTCATCAAGGATGTTGCTCAGAAGGAAGGATGGAAAATTGGCCACAATTTGAATTCAGATGCACAAATGCATTTTATCTGCTTGCCGAAATGCAACAACGACAGGTTATAGCAAATATTTATTCCCTAAACTCTAAGATTAGGTCCAGAGAAAAGGATCCAAGTAATTAAGTTGTCTGCAGGTACCTTTGCAAACTCATCTTCCAAGTTGTCTATAAGTCGCTGTTGAGCTTTAGCTTTCCCCATCATTGCAGGCATCTCCTTCTTAAGATGGCCAATTATGTAAGCATGAATCTTGGCAGCTCGAGCACGCTTAACAAACTCATTGACCTGCAAAAATTGGTGGAACTCATCAAAACCCAGAAAATAAGAAAAATATTCTGAAAAAAATGAGAAACTCAACTTACCCGACGATCACAAGCCTTCTTGGGAATGTCTTTCAGGTCACAGAGAAGATCATCCTGCTCTCTCTCAAATAAGTCCTTTCCAATAGGGCCAACAGCCGAGTCATTCACGGGTTTATCATTGAATGATCTGCAAATATTAGTTTGGATGTGATTTTCAGGTTACAATGCAAAAAAACTAACTAGCGTTGCATGATTCGGACATTTCACTATTATACTGTAGCGAGCCATTGATAAGAATAACGAGATGCAGTAGTCCAATTCAAAGAAAATGTACAGCATGTAGTACCTTGACTAGTGTCATTTGTATACTAGACTTGTGCAACATATTAATATACAGAAGTTATTGCTTAAATCTTATACAGAGAAGGGTAGTAAAGAATTCTATATGTTGAAGAAAGTTTCAGTAACATACCAAGCTCATTGAACATATGTTTGGAAAGTTGGTTAAGAGTAGATATAAGAACTTACCCGATATACACGCGCACAACCTCAGGAGTATTTAGTACTTTTCCCAGAGACCACATAAGCGCTCCGTAGACTCTCATCAACTGCAGAATGACCATACTAGATATGTTCAATGAACAAAACAGTGCATCAATGGACACATAAAAATGACTGCGGCAAAACTCTACCTGCTGTGTGTCAACTTGGTCAGCCTTGTTCAGCACCACACGTATTTTGTCATCATGTCCACGTAAAGATGAAATAACACGTTTGAACTCATCACTTATATCAAGCTTGTGAGGATCAAACAGAAGAAGGATGAGGTCACACTTGGCAGCAAACCATGAAGTTACACCAGTGAAATCGTAACTGCGTTGGGTTCGTTGTTTTTCGCCAGAAAGAACTCCAGGAGTGTCGACAAAGGTAATGTGCTCTAGTAGCTAGAAAGGAAGAAACGTTGCTTATCAGTTCTGGGAATGGATTTATATTTATTCTACGTGTACCGTAACCATAATTAAAGCTTACTGGATGCGGCATTTGAGAGCATTCAAACTTTGACAGAAATGCTCCACCGAATTTTGTAAGGCCAGTGAATGGCATGTCAGCTTGAACAGCAATAGTGTTGCCAGGAACAGTCCTTTCATCGGATCCTGACTGACATGGTGAAAGAAAATCTGATATATAAATAGCATACATTGACAACTACACTACAACAACCAAATAATGCTAGTGACTAAGATATGTAAAATATGGCAGCAGCATGTCTTGATCAGGACTACTGCAAATGAATCAAGGAAATAAAACAACACAATAATAATCCTCTTCTCAGTGTCAAAGGTTTATTTTCCCAATTATTAGTTCATGCTAGTGACTAGCCATATAGAAGATTACCTTCTTCAAAATAATGTATTAAATATTAAAGCAAAGATAAACCACATCGGTTAATTGAATTTGAGAAAAAATAGGCTTTAGTGTTTACAATCTGTCAGGTCACATTTATCCATCCTACATGTACATGCATTTTTCAAACTGTAAATCCAATAATCCAATAAATCCAATATTTATACAGATGTTTACCATGACAACCACAAATCTGTCAGTAGTTGGCTCCGGTCCCACGTGAGCTCCTGCAATTGGGGAGGGCCAGCTAAAGTCAAAATCTGATGCGATAATAAGAAGACTGGAAGATGGTATGGTTAAGGCTAAAAATCAAATTATCTGTACAAGAAAAAGCATATGACCTGGGTAACTTGTTTTCAGAAGATGCTTAATAAATGTTGTTTTTCCTGTAGAATATTGGCCCAAGAGCATAACCATTGGCTTTGAATCAAAATCACTGCTCGTCTGAAAATGAAAAAAAAGCAATACGGTGGCATGTAAGTAATTAATGACACAGCAACACGATCAGAAGGTTTAAGCGAAATTAAATTGTGAACTGGAAGTTGTTACCAATAACGGGGAAGCAAAATCATTGAATCTGTATGCAGCTTCCAAAGGCTTCAATTTCTCAACATACAGTCTTTTTAACCCATCAATTACAGAAGTAACAGCAGTCAGAGGCATCTGGTTCTGTAATGCACAAAACACAAGTGCAAAGTCAGTATTGATGAAACACAATGGTCCACTTGCTACAGAGAAAAAAGTGTTGAACTAATGTAATGAATGAGATCTGGAAACTAAGTTCACAGGAAGTCTGTATAAGATTTACAATTCGACACACTAGTCTAATACCTTTTGAGCTGGTTTCGAACCGAACCAGTGATATATTGAAGGAGCTTGGACTTGAGGTGTTCCTAAATGATATATGCAACTAGTGTCAAAAATTGAGGCCTCACATGATTAACCAGTGGGAAAAATATTTATTACCATTGTCATCTGGGTGAACTCTCTTCACAACAGCCTTGGATCTCTGCAAAGCGAAATCATAATCCAAAATAACATTATACTCCAGGTAATTGTGCCAGATGCATCAGGATAAAAAAGACCCCGTAAATTTCAGACTTACAGCAACTAGTTGGTCGACACCTTCCATGACAGGTGGATCCAAGGTGCTCAGGTCTGCAGTAACCAACAGAAACAATCCAGTTAAGACATTCAAATTCAACTAAACCCACAAAACGTGAAATGAAAAAACAGTTGAAGCACAGTTTAGAGTTTACCTTCATTTTTGAGACTGCCCTGGGTGATCTCGTTCCCAGCTTGAGCCAGAGACACAAGCTGCAATTTACAAATTGGAAGGAACACATCAGAAAATCAGTTAGCAAAACACCAGAGCAACCACGCCATTCATATCAGTACGCACACAACGACCGATGCATAAGGGGAGCATAAACCTGCATCGCGGTGACGAACTCGGCGAACCCGAGGTACCCCTGCCGCTTGGAGTCTGCGATCGCCCAAACCTAGAAGCGCAAATCCACAAAAAGGAACACATCAAATATCCGTTCATCAACGGTAACAGTCCAAGGTGAGGCCGCTCAGAGAGGACGACGATGGATCGCACTCAGCCTCTCACCTGCTTGAGATCGGGGCGGGAGAGCCCGGACATGGCGAAGAAGCTGGTGGCGTCGGCGCCGGTGATGCGTCCATCCCCATCTACAACAAAGCGCCCCGCCAGAGCAGTCAGCCTCAAAACTCCGCAGGTCTCGGCGATGGTACGGAAGCGGAGCGCGGACCGAGAGCGCCTTACCTGGGTCGGCGAGCGCGAACCACTCAGCGTAGATCCTCTGGTGCTCCTTGGAGCAGGTCACGCCGGCGACCGACCGCGCTATCTCCATCTCCGTTCCCTCTCGACGCCCAGCCCAGGTGCTCGTCCGCCGCCGCCGCCGCCGCGAGGAGCAGGCACAGCACAGGTGAGAGAGCAGGAACCTGACGGGCCGCCTCCTCGTTTCGCTTTTCCCTCTCCCACTCGTCTGCGTTGGACGCAAAGGCATTTTGAAACAGAGGACCCCACTTTACTAGCGCTCCCCTTGTGATTTCTTTTAATTTTTTATAGGACTGAACGCTCCGGCTGACCGCGACCGGGATTAGGAGGTGGATAAACCTTGGATGCTGCTAAATCGGTATTCAAACTTTTTTGAAAATACATTGGGCCTGGGCTGCTTCCTGTTCGACGTCCACACTGCCAGCAATGGTAGTGGGCTATCGGAGAGCAATCACAGGGCCCATCTTGAGGAAACTCATGGGCTAGTTTCCCAGCCCACTGGGTTAGCATCAGCTAGATCACTCGTCGCTGCAACCAACCACCCTGTGCCGCCGCAGCAAGGATCTCCCTTAAAAACCTCGATAGAAACTGCAAAAACCTTTTCCCTCCTTCCCTCATCAGATCCTCCCCGCCCGCCACCTCTCACTCCAAACCCTAACTCCACCCAGTCCCCCAACCATGGCGGCGATGATGGTAAGCTCTACCTCGAAACCCTAATTTGAAATTGTTTCCGTGCGCCACCATGCTCGTACGTAAGCTCGGCCCGGCTTATCCTGATCCCTTGTGTCCGTATCATCCCGCAGCAACCGCAGATCATCCTGCTCAAGGAGGGCACGGACACGTCTCAGGGACGCGCGCAGGCGGTGAGCAACATCAACGCGTGCGTGGCAGTAGGGGATACCGTGCGGACCACACTGGGGCCCCGAGGGATGGACAAGCTCATCCCCGATGACAAGGGCGGCGCCACCATCTCCAATGACGGCGCTACCATCATGCGCCTCCTCGACATCGTTCACCCCGCAGCCAAGATCCTCGTCGACATCGCCAAGTCGCAGGACTCAGAGGTATCTTACCTCTTTTATGATGCATTTCTGGGATCTCATAGTTACCATTATTAGCATAGTTAAGAACGCTCAAGTATTTCCTGCCCTTTAATCTGAGTGAATTAAGGTCTCTATGTGTATAATTGGTAATTTTATATGTTGTAAAAGAAAATGATTCAGGACATCAAAAGTTAGTTGTGAATTGGCACAAATTTGAGCGAAGATGGGAAATTGAAACCGTCAAGAGATGGATTTTTTGCACTCACAGAATAATAGAATTGTTCCCAATTTTCCCTTGGTTGTTGCTTGCATTTTGCTTTCTAAATTGGACCGTTTTCGTAATATGAAGAATGGGATATTTTGTATAAGAAAACAGTTGATTCTATATCTGGTCATTGATTCCTGTTTTATAAAACTATAATTATAACAACAGGTTGCAAAAAGAAAAACTATCATCATGGCATTCTGATTGATCAATTAGTTTTGGCTTATAATTTTTCTTTTTTACTCAGGTCGGTGATGGGACAACTACAGTGGTGCTGCTGGCTGCAGAATTTTTAAAAGAAGCAAAACCCTATATTGAGGATGGAGTGCACCCTCACAGTCTAATACGTAGTTACAGGAGTGCAGCTTATATGGTGCCTGATCACCTTCTTTCTTTGAGCCCAAATGTTTTGATTCTCTGAACTCTGTGTGGTTGATTCTCTGATATTTGTGTTAGGCAATTCAAAGAGTTAAAGAACTTGCAGTCAGCATAGAAGGAAAAAGCCTTGAAGAAAAGAAATCATTGTTAGCCAAATGCGCCGCCACAACACTCTCCTCAAAACTGATCGGTGGTGAAAAAGAATTCTTTGCTTCTATGGTTGTAGATGCTGTCCTTGCCATTGGCAATGATGACAGGCTTAATCTTATTGGTATCAAAAAGGTAATTCTTGCAATGCCATTTCAGTGCTGTTGAGCTGAGACTTGAATGGTCCCAACTCCCAAGATATTTTCTTGTTAATGTGTCTTATACTCGTATTTTACTTTGAAGAAGATATGCCTGTGATCAATTAGTCAAGAAAAAACTTTTCATCTAGAATAATTGTACTTGAATGCATTTTAGGACTTCTTAGATTCAAATTTCTTTTGTTGAACGTAAGAATGATGGGGGAACTCACCATAGCCTGGGACTGTTATAATTAGACCAAAGGATGGGATTTTGACCTGAGTTTTCCTCTAATCAATTCATGACATTAGTCTCATTGCATATCTTGTTGTACTACATAGAACTGTTAGTTTGGTTTGCATTGTGTTGCCTGTGAGAAGTAATTCTTATGCTTATGCTGCTGTACCATTTCGATGTAGCTCCCTTTTATTCTATTAGCTGTATTCTGACACGTTGCTAGGTGTTTTGTTCCCGTCAATAGAACAATTTATTTCCCCTTTGCAAGGTTCTCAGGATCTTGAATTTTGCAGAAAATGATTTTTTTTTTAAAAAAATAGTTCAAGCATCCCCTACCTTCGTTGAAGGCCAAGCAGGGACCAAGGATCAAACTCTGGTGGCCTGGTCATTTGCCAACTGACCTAAGGCCAGTTCCTAATTGCAGAAAATACTTCATCTCGGAGAATAAAGTTTTTTGTGCAGGATTGCATGCTGTGTTAAACATACTAGTTTATTGCCTTTAATTTATACTTTTGCTTTTTATGAATTTATTTGGTCTTTTTCAACAGATAGCTGGCTTTGGCATGATAAGCATGCTTAATATAGAATGATTTGATTTTCGCTGTGAGAAATTAAAACTTGATATTGTCATCTTATTTCCTTAGGTTCCTGGGGGTCATATGAGAGATTCTTTTCTGGTCAATGGTGTTGCGTTCAAGAAGACATTTTCGTATGCTGGATTTGAGCAACAACCAAAGAAGTTCCTAAATCCAAAGATTCTTCTGTTGAACATTGAGCTAGAACTAAAGTCTGAGAAAGAAAATGCAGAGATCAGGTATCGTCATCCTACAGAACAAGTTTCTGTTCCAAACTTTACTTATGTTGCTCTGTGCTTATCAATCTCCGCTTATGTTACTCTATTTTCTTCCACTTGTATAGACTATCAGACCCTATGCAATACCAATCAATTGTTGATGCTGAATGGAACATTATTTATGACAAACTGGATAAATGTGTCAAAAGTGGGGCAAAAATTGTTCTGTCTCGGCTAGCCATCGGTGATCTCGCAACACAGGTACCCTAGCATTTCAGTAATTGTCCTGCTTTTGTTTTGGCATTTTCTTCTATAGCCACAGTTATTAAATTTGTTTTCTCTACAGTATTTTGCAGACCGGGACATTTTCTGTGCGGGTCGTGTCACGGAAGAGGATTTACAACGTGTGGCTGCAGCCACTGGTGGAACTGTTCAAACTTCTGTAAATAATGTTGTCAGTGAGGTAAAGATGCATTTTATTTCCTATTGAATCTCTTTGATATACTCAATTGAACGTTGAATTTTAACGCTAGTTGCTCGGAGCTAAATCCAAGCTATTTTCTCTCTCATCATGACAGGTACTTGGTTCTTGTGAAGTGTTTGAGGAGAAACAAGTAGGCAATGAAAGATTCAATATATTTAGTGGTTGCCCATCTGGTCAGACAGCAACCATTGTTCTCCGCGGCGGTGCAGACCAGGTCTTCTGTTTTTACATTTCTCATTGTCTCTTTTACCTAATAAGCATGAGTGTCCTTAAATTGCCTTTTTAATATGTGTTAGTTCATTGAGGAAGCTGAACGTAGTCTCCATGATGCCATCATGATAGTGAGGAGAGCTCTTAAGAACTCTACAGTTGTTCCGGGTGGCGGTGCTATCGATGTATGTCTATTAGCCAACTTATTAAGATGAATAATTCCACTTCTCATGCAACTTTAAAATGACCTCTTATATCTTTCTTAGATGGAAATAAGCAAATATCTTAGGCAGCATGCTCGGACCATTGCTGGGAAGTCTCAGTTTTTTGTGAATTCATTTGCCAAAGCCCTTGAGGTACGTATTTGTTTTTCAAGAAAAATTTTGGTAATGTACATTGTGCTGTTTCATGTCAGTCTAGCGTTATTGTGTGTTGTAGTCTAATTATAACAATTGTTATTCTGCCAGCAAGGGCCAAAGTTCTAATATTTCCTTTGATTGTGGAAATTGAAGCTAGTCCACTCATGAAACAAAGTCATCATGTAGGTAATTCCACGGCAACTTTGTGATAATGCTGGATTTGATGCAACCGATGTGCTCAACAAGCTTAGGCAGAAGCATGCATCTGGTTGGTCCTTGGCTTTGTGTTAAACTTTGTATACAGCTGCTTAAGCTATTTATTTTGCTGATATATGGTTCATTTGCAATAGATGAAGGTGCCAATTATGGTGTAGACATCAATACGGGTGGAATTGCTGATTCCTTCACTAATTTTGTATGGGAACCTGCTGTTGTGAAGGTACTTGTGCATTTGCTCTGTTCTCAGTTGCTTCTAAGGGTGTGTTCGTTTCGTGGTGTCTAAACTTTATAGCTGTCACATCAAAAAGAATCTTATTATTTAGAAGTACTAAATAAAGTTTAATTATAAAATAAATTACAGGTCCCTAGACTAATTTACGAGACGAATCTAATGAGGTTAATTAAGTCATGATTAGAGGACGGTTACTGTAGCATCACTTTAGCAAAACATAAATTAATTAAGCTCATTAGATTCATCTCGAAAATTAGCACCAATCTGTCAATAGGGTTTTGTCATTAAATTGATCGAAATATTCATAATAGTAAGATTCTCTTTGATGTGACAGTGCTAAATTTTAGAGGGCAGGAAACGAACGGGGCCTAAGTAACTGAGTCTTAATCTCTTATATTGAAGAAATCTGAAATATATGTTTTTTTTCAGATTAATGCTATAAATGCTGCAACAGAAGCTTCCTGCCTTATTCTTAGTGTTGATGAAACAGTGAAAAACCCAAAGGTAAGGATACTTGCAAATGTTTTCTGCCCACATGGTAAAACACACACCCTGTTCATATTAGTAGAAACCCCACTCTATTTGTTGTGCCAATGGACCTCAATTCATGATGGTTCATTGGTATGCTTTCATCTTGTGCTGGAATCAGTACAAGAGAAATGGGTATACGAACTCTGTCTAATTTGGGAGTAATTGAGGGTTCCTTTTATCTAACTAGGTATGTTGGTATGCTTCTATTTCATATTAAGCACAACTTTTCTTCTCAACCTCTTTTTTGAAAGACACTTCTCTTAACCTCAAAGTACTCCAGTCTTTCATTGTAATGGATCACCATCAAACCTTTCATAATCAAGATCAATGTAAGAGATAAGACCATAACATTAATGTGACTTATAAAGCTGCTGCTATACCATCAGAGACACTATAGGTTTTTGTTTCCTATAACCTCATTTCACAAAACAAATATGATAAATATCTTGCCTTATATTCTGCACATTCATTAACAAAACCAGTTTCTGGTTGACTTTGCATTTGATGCTTAAAATGGCACGTGCTCCATACCACCTAACTGACTACTTTACTATTTTTTATATATTTTTTGTCATACAATAGTCGGAGAGCGCACAAGGCGAGGCTGCTGCCATGGGTGGTCGTGGTGGAGGAGCAATGCGCGGCCGTGGTGGGAGAGGCATGCGTAGGCGATAATTCCAGTCTAACCAACCTTGTACATCATCACGCCGGTGGATCTGATTTGAAGCAATTTGGGGCTTATCTGCGCTTCCTGATCAGTCACCACTTGTTTTTTTGGCGCATCGCATGTGTGATGTGAGAGTTGTATGTGCTAGCTTCTTCGAGAGCAGGAGAGATGCGGCATACTATATTCGTAATAACAATGTACCTATTGCCTGTTATGATATAGTAGTTCACGGTTAATTTGATTGGATTGATTTTAGAGCCAAGTTGAATATCTGGAAGCTAGTAATGAGGTGAACGTCAAAATGAAAATTATAACCGTTTTCGCCTCTCCAAAGGAACGGACAGAATTTATTCGCGCCAAACAATACGTGTCTATTGTCCTGCTTCATGCTCAGGTGTTAATTTCGCAATGGTCGAAATCAGCCGTCGGTCCTCGGAATTGGGTTGGGTGGGTCCGTAATAGAGGCTTCTTGTTCGAGGCCAGAGAAAGAGAATGGACTAGGCCCAACTTTGTCCCGGACTTAAGAGTCCAGGCCTCAAAAAAAAAAGATGAATTATCTTTTTCTTCATCCAGATTCCAGATAATCCAGAACATGAGAATTTTCTGTGTTTCCGTTTTTAGTACATAGCCATAGCGTATCAGTGGCCCGGAACAAATGCCAGGCAGCCGCTCAGTTCGGGAGCAACGGCTGGTTTCATTCGAACGGCCTCCGTCTGCATGCCCTCCCGCGTGAATCACGCACCCGGCAGCCAACAATTGCTGCGGCCGGCGAGCTGGCGACAAGAACAGGGCCCAAATTTGGGCGCAATAATAATAAAATACGAGGACGCAGAGGGTGGGATCGGGGGAGGAGGAGGGAAGGGAGAGACCGGCATGGCGGGGTCCCTGCTCCGCGCGGCGGTGTTGGCCGTGGCGCTCCTCCTCCTGGCCTCCTCCGGCGACGCCTTGTTTGACTTCTTGAACATGTTCCGGCCCCGGTCGGAGAGCGACTACTTCCTGAACGCGTTCAACGGCGCGCAGGAGCAGGCGGTGCCCGCGCAGACGGAGCAGGAGGAGCAGGGCGCCGCTCCGGCGACGGCGACGGGCCTGACCCGGGTCCCGCCCATGGACCCACCGAGCAAGGCCGCCCGGGACAAGGTCCGGCTCCGCATGGACTCGGGCGACCGCGGACCGGTGGGCAAGTGGACCATCGTGAGCCAGAACTCAGGCGTGTCGGCGATGCACATGGCCGTGATGCGGCACGGCAAGGCGGTGATGTTCGACACGTCCACCACGGGGCGGTCCCTCCTCCGGCTGCCCCAGGACAACTGCCGCATCGACCCGCGCGCCAAGACGGAGGGCACCAAGGACTGCTGGGCCCACGCGGTGGAGTTCAACTACAACACCGGCGGGCTCCGCGCGCTCAAGATCCAGACGGACACGTGGTGCTCGTCCGGCGCGTTCGACGCGGACGGCAACCTGGTCCAGACGGGGGCTACTTCGAGGGCGACAAGGCCGTGCGGTACCTGAAGCCGTGCGACACGTGCGACTGGCTGGAGCACCCCGGCAGCCTGGCCGAGGGCCGGTGGTACGCCACGCAGCTGGCGCTCCCCGACGGGCGCTTCATCGTGCTCGGGGGCGCCGCGCGTTCAGCTACGAGTTCGTGCCGCCGCCGGGGCAGGCCAACGGCCGGGCCGTGCCCATGCCGTTCCTCCGCGAGACCACCGACGACGTCGAGAACAACCTGTACCCGTTCGCCAACCTCCTGCCCGACGGCAGCATCTTCGTCTTCGCCAACGACCGGTCCGTCGTCTTGGACCACAGGGCCGGCAAGGTGGTGCGCGAGCTCCCCAGGCTCGCGGGCGGGGGCCGGAACTACCCGGATTCCGCCATGTCGACGCTCCTCCCGCTGGACCTCCGCAACGTCACGGCAGGGAACGACCCCGAGGCGGAGGTCATCGTCTGCGGCGGGGCCCTGAAAACGGCCTTCAAGTTCGGCGAGAACAACACGTTCCAGCCGGCGCTCCGCGACTGCAACCGCATCAGCCCCGGCAGGCCCGACGCGCAGTGGGAGACCGAGGACATGCCCGTGGGCCGCGTCATGGGCGACATGCTCATCCTCCCCACCGCCGACCTCCTCCTCCTCAACGGCGCGGCCAAGGGCTGCTCGGGCTGGGGCTTCGCGCGCCAGCCCGTCCTCACCCCGCTCCTCTACTCGCCGCGTGAGCCCAAGGGCTCGCGCTTCCGTAAGCTGGGGCGTCCACCATCGCGCGCATGTACCACTCGTCCAGCGCGCTTCTGCCCGACGCCACCGTGCTCGTGGCGGGCGGCAACACCAACACGGCTTACAACTTCAGCGGCGTCGACTTCCCCACCGAGGTGCGCGTGGAGCGCTTCTGCCCGCCCTACCACAGCGAGCAGCTTGCCGAGAACCGCCCGCTCATCGACGCCGCGTCCGTGCCCGCCGCCGGCATGCGGTACCGGGCCCCCTTCGCGTTCCGCTTCTCCACGCCCGCGGAGGCCGTCACGCGGGACGACGTCAAGGTCACCATGTACGCGCCGCCCTTCACCACGCACGGCTACTCCATGAACCAGCGCCTCCTCATCCTGTCCGTCACCGCCTTCACCGACGAGGGGCACAACCATGCGGTCACCGTCGACGCGCCCGCCAAGCCGGAACTCGCGCCCTCGGGGTACTACTTGGTGTTCGTCGTGGTTAGGAACGTGCCCAGCATCGCTGTGTGGGTCAAGATTCAATGATACAAAAAGCTTCTCCATTTCCTTTGTCTATGGAATTAGATAGCAATACTTCCCCGTCTTGTAAGCTACACAGACAGACATACGCAGATTAACGGAAAATGCCTCATTCACCGGTCACCATCCAAACTTCCGGCACATCTTACTACACTGATCATTCGGTTCATCACTAACATAATGTTTCATTCACATTTTTTTGAGGGGAAACATGACACTATTACATTCCTTTTGCATCCGTCCCCTTTATGTTACCCCGAAAAACATGATCTCCTGGATGAAAAACTTGCATCCAAAAAGCCAAGACAGAATCGAGAGTTACGATTTCTCCTTTGGTTCTACTCCCTCCGATTTGCCATTCTTTCCAGCCACTTCATCCACATTTCTGAATCCCAGCTCTGACATATCTTGCTTTGCTTTGCCATCAAGTTTCTGACATCGGAAATAAACAATTTATTATACAAGGACAAAATTGATTTGGAATATTAATAGAGAGCAGCAGTAAACCAAACAAATTAAAGCAAATATGCATCTACAGCAATCATTTCGAATGCAAATTGACTTTGTTATGAGCCGGGATAATGAATTTCAGCAGTAAAATCTTGTTAGTGCAGTAGAGAATTTCCAACACAAAACAACCAAACGTCCTATTTTGAAATAGGTTAGTAAAAGAACCAGTACATGGCCTAAACTTCTGCCCAATTATGGTTGGCAAATTGCTTGCTTCACTCAACCACTGGTAAGTTTCACAACTCTGAAATTAGAAAAGTAGACAAAGGAGAGTAGTATTAAGCAAACTAACCTCTCCATCCGGCATACCAGATACTTCTTTGAGAACATTCGACATTTTTCAGACTGAAATCCAGTAGATTTCAGGCAGCCAAGATAGTCTTTCTTCTCCTGTTTGAACAATCACGCATCACATAATTAGTACATAACTACAGTGGTAACCGATGAAGTAGGTCTGAAGCCTTACCAAGTCGCACTCATGCAAGTGATCCAATGGGAATACACCTTTTCCAGGAGGTACAGGTCTCAACCCTCTATTTCCACCAAAAGCACCGCCTGTGACAAGTCAAAGTTATTTAAAACATCATATTAGTATAATCCTGTGACTTCCGAATGGCACTGTTATCGCACCAACAAGGCAAAATTTCAGGCTCTCCATAATTATTGCAGATGTTTAAAGACAACTGCAATATAACGGTGTGTTTGGTACTTTTGTTTGACTCCAGAAGCAGCTCTCAGCGTGCTAGGAGCTGAATCCAAACAAAACATCATTTTTGAGAAGTGATTTTGGGCTGGAGAACCTAAGAGCAATTCCAAAAATGGACTACAGGAGCTGTTTTATCTTGACCCGAAAATTGTAGCTTTTCTGTGCTCCCACCCTTGCATGTGGTTCCTAAAATGAGGAGGAGCTGTTTTGCCAAACATTTTTACAACTTCTGCAATATAACTAGAAGAGGTTAGGAGTGGAAGCCAGAGTCATTTTTGAAGAGTTCTAGCCCAACCAAACATACTCTAAATACCAAAATAGGAAACTATTTACTTTAAGCCTTTAAGGAGGTCAAATCGGGACAAGTATGCCCTCTTACCAGCACTCATTGGCCAATATATTCAGATTTTGATCATCGATAATCAACAATAAATTCTCCCAAGAGCAAAGATGTATCTCCGACAATCTTGCAGCCAATGTTTGGCACTGCAACACAAGAAAGACACAGGTAAACCATTCTAGTAGCATGCACATTTTTTATAAGAAAATTTTATCCATTGACATGTTGGCGCGTTATCAGGAAATACCATACTAAATAAGTTTACATAAATAATGAAATGATAAGACAACCTTTCCCTGTGCTATCGAAATATCAGCAAGTATCACAAAGCCAAATGATTACAAACAGCATACATGCCACCGCCAAATGAATGGAGCCCGCGACTGATACCAAACCATGGAGATTAGAGGTCAACTAAATAAGGATCAGCTAATGTATTCAAGGTACATCAGAATTCGGAACTAATGCATTCAGCGGTAGATCTAGAAAACTAGTAGTGTGGATGTGAGAATGTGACGGACTAATATACTGAACAGCATGTATGCATCATGAGACATAGGAATCAAAGGCATATCGTTCACCACCACTCAAATCATAAATGCGAAATCGGGAATATACAAGTTAAAGACAACTAGCTCAAAGCTTATGATGTTGTTGGTCTCAACATTCACAGATCAACAAGAAAATTTTCATATCGGATTGATCACGAATTCTTCGAAGGTTCCTAAAGGGAATTAATCACGAATCCGAAACCTAATTCAACTAATGGTCTACAAAGTGGGACTGTGGGAGTATAACAATACCTCGCGGTTGAATTAGGTGAGGCCGAAGCTCACGCTATTCAGCGAGAGGGCCTACTGTGTCGTGCCCTCGCCAACCCTTGCCAGAACACGAGCCCGACGCTGGCGAGCCGTAGGCGACGCCAAAGCTCTCACGCCCACGCCTGGACGCCGGTGGCCGTCACCGCTCGCTGCCTCCTCCGTCCGACGGTCCAAGAACCCACAATAGCGGGTTGGGACGGACATGGGAGAGGCCGATTTCTATGGAGGGCCTAGAGTCGTATTGGGCTGAATGGTAGTGGTAGTGGTAGTGGGTCTCCTCAATGCGGGCTGCTGAACATTTCCTTCTGGGCTTCTGGGCTGAGCACCTCATTGCTCCCAGGTAGACTATCAAAAGATTAGCTGGATTATCTATTTTGGTATTTTGGGAATCATTTCTAGTACATTATATATGTTTTTATACATGTAAAGGATTATATATCCCGATTCACTGGAGAAACTGAAGTGTCCAAGCTATGAACTAGTGGACATCTATTGTACAACAAAAAAGCAAGGGAAAAGAAAACAGTCATTTTTCTTTCTAAAAGATCCTCTATGTTTCTAAGAATCAAGACAAATAAGAGATAATTTTGATTTACACGGATTATTTTGCAATAAAACCCCTCCGAGAAAATTTCGACTCGCATCCGAGTTCGATTCCTAATCTCCCAAAATTCTGCATTATTGTGCCCAACGAATGACTGGAGTTCAAGGAGCTGCAGGGCCTACAGGACCTCGGCTTCACCTTCTCCGACGCCGAGGTCAATGCCGAGCTGGCCTCCATCGTGTCTGGCCTGTGAGCATGCATGCACAAGAGATAGGGCATGCGACCCTGTGTGCTTTACCAAATCGAGACCTTACCACTTGTCTTGACCAAATCTGAGTAGATGCCCATTCAATCGAGCTCCACTGCAACTCCAATCGAGCTTCAATCTAGCAATCTTATCATTGAGATGATGCTTCTGCAGTGGCTCCTTGCTTTAGTCAACGGAGGCTTAGGCCACATTGGCAGGTCGGCAGCTAGCACCTCGATTAATAGGAATCACTCCTAAGCACAACAACTAGTTGGGGTGGATTAATCTTGAAACTGAGGAGAGCTCGTAGATTGAGTGAGGAAGGAGATGAGTGGTAACTTAACCGTATCCAAGATGCAAGGTAAAAATAACAATGTGTGCAGTCTACCCAACAGAATTTTACAGAACCTGGCCCAAGGCACGCAGATTATCAAACAGGCCGATCCTGCATCACTTCAACCAGGCCCATGCGGGGCTGGACAGGCTCCACCCATACCGTCCGGGTAGTCCAGGCTACCAAACGCGCCCGACGCCCGTAATGATTCGCAAATGAGAGCTTTCTTTGGGCGCGTTTCAGAAAATGTTCGAGGGTCGCGAGGCCGAGGCGTCGGTAAACACTTGAATCGTTCTTGCCGATAAATTCCTTCCTGGCGCGTCAAACCCTAAACCCTTCTCCTCGGTTCCTCGCCCCTCGCGCCGCCGCCATGTCGCCACCGCTGCAGCAGCCGCATCCGGTGCCCCGAGAGACGGTGGCCTCCGCCGTCGGCGCCCTGACCAAGTGGATGAAGAAGCGCACCACTGAGGCGCCCCCGAACCTCCTCGCCGACGAGCGGGACGACCACGTAGTCCTCCAGATCTCGCTCCGCCGCATCCCGGCCTCTTCCCGCACCAAGCCGATCCTTCTTCCGCTCCCGCACCCCGTTGTCGGGCACGCCGGCGCCTCCATCTGCATCATCTCCGACGACCGCCCCAAGTCGCGGTCCCCATCGGCATCCGACCTCCTCGACAAATCCAAGTCGCTGCACCTCCCCATCTCCAAGGTCATCCCATACTCCACGCTCCGCACGGACTACCACGCGTACGAGTCGCGGCGCCGCCTCGCGGGCTCCCACGACCTCTTCATCGCCCACCGCACCATCCTTCCGCTGCTGCCTCGCCTCCTCGGCAAGGCCTTCTACTCCACCAAGAAGGCTCCGATCGGAGTCGACTTCACCCGCGTCGGGTGGCCGCAACAGGTGCAGAAGGTGCTGGGCTCGACATTCCTGTACCTGGGGACGGGGACCTGCTCTGGGATAAAAGTGGGGAGGCTGGACATGGAAGAAGAAGAGATCGTGGAGAATGTGATTGCAGCTGTGGGTGCAGCCGTGGAAAAGGTGCCAAAGAAGTGGGCAAACGTGGGGGCGCTGCATCTGAGGGCAGTGGATTCCGTAGCCCTGCCAATTTACCAGGTTGTGCCCGAGTTGGGTATGAAGATTGAGGTGCCTCCTGTTGCACTGTTGGAGGGAGAAGCTACTGGGGAGGTCGTTGATGAGATGTCCAACGAGAAGAAAATGTTGGGGGATGTCCATGATGGAGAAGGCCTTGAGAAGGAGAAGAGTGGCAAGAGGAAGCGGAATAAGAAAAAGCAGAGTGAGGATGTTGTGATGCAGGAGGCAGAGCCTGAGGAGAAGAAGAGGAAGAGTAATTTGGCTCCTATTGGTGAGGGACAGAAGGTTGGCAAGAAGAGCAAACATGCTTCGGAGAAGGATGCAGAAGTCAGCAAGGACACTAAGAAGGGTAGGAAGAGTGAGCCTGCCTTGGAAGAAGTCAGCAACAACAAGAAGGGCAAGAAGGAAGATGTCAAGAAGGGGAAGAGTGAGGAAGGGAAGCAAAAGAAGAGCATCAAGGATGGAGGAAATGATTGTGTGGAAACTCCGGAAGACAACAAGAGCAAGGGGAAGAAAAAGAAGATCATCAAGGATGGAGGAGGTGATTGTGTGGAACCTCTAGAAGACAAGAAGAGCAAAGGGAAGAAATTGGATGGTGACAAGACCAAGAAGCCAAGGACCAGGGTAAGGGTATAAACGTTGCAATTGATATTCCTTGCAGGAGATGCCTTGTTGAAACAGTTAAGATTTGCCATGGGCATCGAGGCCAGCTTGGTACTCTAGTGTTAGAAACTGGGTTAAAAAACTGTAATCAGCTGGAAGAAAACGATGTCACTGTTAAGGGTCTCTGTTGTATCCTTAGTCTTTACTTTATAATGTCGTCAATTGTACTGGCCCTTAGAGGTTTCTTCTGAAGTTTCTTCAGGTTTTGTTAGCAAGTACCTCAAGCTTTTGGGTTACAAAACTATATGAAGTCTGTACTTTTCTCAGATTGCAGCAATTTCCTATGTTTGTTGCCCTACCTTGTCTTGTATATTAGTTTGAGTTTTGTTCATTTTCTATCTTCTACTCATGGTTCAACATTGCTATTCAATTTTGACACATCCAACATTTTGCTAAACCATTATGAATTTTGAATTGAATCATGGGAGGGTGTACTATACTGGTAAAATGTCCATGCTTATCCTTTTTTTCTGCTTTCTTATTGCTGTCTTTGATTCTTTTTTTTTCTCATTGCATTGCTCTCTGGACCTTGTTCTCGTGTTTCTCTGTTGGGGACTTCAGGCTATGGATTTAGAATTCATTTCGATGCGATTGGGGTTCCTGTGCTGTTAACGTGGGTGCTGCCTGGGCTCCACTTTCCTGCAAACGGGAAAGTATCCTGTTACATTTACTCATATACGGTCGATTGAAAATAAATTACTCACTATATAATCTGCTGCTGCTAAGTTCATGATAAATATCTTATGCCTTCAGAGCATTTTAGTTTTTTGTTTCCTATAACCTAATTTCATAAAACAAAATCATACTCTGTACATTCATTAACAAAACCAGTTTCTGGTTGACTTTTGCATTTGATGCTTAAAATGCCTCGTGCTCCATACCACCTAACTGACTACTTTACTATTTTTTATATATTTTTTTGTCATAAAATAGACGGAGAGTGAACAAGGCGAGGCTGCTGCCAGCGCCATGGGTGGTCGTGGTAGAGGAGCAATGCGCGGCCGTGGTGGGAGAGGCATGCGCAGGCGATAATTCCAGTCTAACCAACCCTGTACATCATCACGCTGTTTGATGTGATTCGAAGCAATTTGGGGCTCATCTGCGCTTTGTTCAGTCACCACTTGTTTTGGGGCGTATGCCATGTGTGATGTGAGAGTTCATTGGTTTAAGTGGTTGTATGTGCTAGCTTCTTCGAGAGCACCAGAGATGCGGCATGCTATATTTGTAACAATGTACCTCTTGCCTGTTATGATATAGTCACGGTTTATTTGATTAGATTGATTTTAGAGCAGTTGAATATCTGCAAGCTAATGAGGTCTACGTCAAAATGAAAATTATGCATAGGGCAAGAAACGCTGCAAGAGTTCATTGCTCGCTAACCGCTGTCCCCCCTCCGAAGGAACCGACAGAATTTATTTGCTCCAAACAATACGTGTCTATTGTGTTACTTCATGCCCACGGCTGTGCTGTAATTGTCGGGGGCCTGCAAACGATCGAGCGATCAACCAGGTAACACAATTCACAGTGATCTTATTCGTAGCATGAGATTATCGCTTAGCCGTTTGGAAAGCAATGATTTGCCGGAACAAAACTCTTTCTTCGGACAAAACTGTGGGCAGTGGCTGATCAGATCGAACCCTGGTTGGGTTAGGTTACTTCCCATTGCATCCGGTTGGAGTGTCGTAATATTTGACCGTGTGGGTCTCACCGTGCCTCCAACCTGAAACCAGAAGTGAGTCATCAGAGACCCAGAAACTCGGCAAAGAGGGTGGTTTATCATTCAGGCCGGTACACTAGCCAGCTCGAGATTTTTGCTATTTTGAACACGAAATCGAAGGGCTTCAATAAAATGACCATCAGATATTGAGCTCGATAAAATGACCACGAAACCAATGTCCTCACCGTTAAAATGACCATGACCCATTTTTTGAACGAGAATACCCTCAGCTTTCTTCTTCATCTCCTCTCCTATCTTTCTCTTTTCTCTCTCCTGGCCACTCTCAAGCACGGTCCACGCTGTTGCGTGCACTCTAGCCAGGGCTGCCGCCCTGCATGCGTCCGAGGCCCGGCCATCGCCGCTCCTCGCGCACTCGGCCGGGGCCGCCGCCGCCGCTTCGCCGCTACTCGCGCGCACTCCGGTCCGGGCGTCGCCTACGCGCGCCGAGGCCGTGGCGCCGCCGCCTCGCGCCCACGCCGGACCGTCCGAACGCGCCATGGCCGGGCGCTGCCGCGCTCGCGTCATGGCCGGGCGCCGCCGGCTAGGTGGGCCGATAGGAGCACTTTTTTATAGCTGGAGCTGCCGAGCACTAGGAGAGAGAAAGGAGAGAGAGGAAGAGAAAGAGAGAGAGGAAGAAGAAAGTTGAGGGTATTTTCGTTCAAAAAATGAGTCACGGTCATTTTAACGATGAGGGCTTTGGTTTCGTGGCCATTTTATCGAGCTCAATATCAGATGGTCATTTTATCAAGCCCTTTCGTTTCGTGGTCAAAATAGCAAAAATCTCAGATTCAGGAGCGAGAAATTAACGAACCGATCCTGACGGGAGAAATATATTTCTTTTATCTGTTTATCCGTTACACTTTCAGGTTTCTGCAGAGAAATACACGCGCAAACGCCGCCACCTCGAATTCCTCCTCCCTTGAGCCGGAGTACCCGTTTCCCCAGATCCCAAGGAACGAACCCACATCCCACCTCGCCCCTCGCGCCGCGGCATTTCCTCGAACACCCCCGCGCGCGCCGGCGGCCATGGGCTCGCTCCCGGTGCCCTCCTCGCCGGAATGCAAGAGGCCGCGCCCGACGGTGTCGGCGTCGGACCTGGCCCCGCTCTTCACCGCGCAGCGCCGCCACCTGGACCACTTCTTCGACCGCCTCGACATGTCGCAGGCGGCGGCGTTCGCGCAGGCGCTCCTCGACGCGCCGGGGGCCGTCTTCTTCACGGGCGTCGGCAAGTCGGGCATCGTTGCGCGCAAGATCGCGCAGACGCTGGCGTCGCTGGGCTTCGCGCGGGCCGGGTTCCTGGCGCCCGTCGACGCGCTGCACGGCGACATCGGCGCGCTATTCCCCGGGGACGTCCTCGTCCTGCTCTCAAAGTCTGGCGCGTCCGATGAGTTGCTCGCGCTCGCGCCCTGCGCCCGGGCCAAGGGCGCGTACCTCATCTCCCTCACATCCGCCGCGTCCGGCGCCGACTGCCCGCTCGCGGCCGCCTGCGACCTCAATGTGCACCTGCCGCTGCAGGGGAGGTGTGCCCCTTCGGCCTCGCCCCCGTCACCTCCACCGCAATACAGATGGTGTTCGGGGACACCGTCGTCGCCGCAATCATGGAGGCCCGACGCCTCTCCAAGGACCAGTACGCATCCAATCACCCCGCCGGAAAGATCGGCAAGACTCTCATCTTCAAGGTAATTGTCTCTACCCCAACCCTCACATATTCAGGATACCCGCATTTCAATCGCTACTTACCTATTTTACAACCTTGCAATGATCTTGTGCTGCCAAGCTGTGGCAAACATCAGATCTCAGATCCTTACTATGTAACATTCTTTTACCATTGCGATGTTGATGCCATTGGAAGCAGCTGGTAGACTTGTTGGTCCTGTAAATTGCCCTGATGAAATGCTCGTTATGATTGAGAAATTTTATCTCTGTCCAACCGGCATTTCTTTTATGGTTTTGGTTACCTGTCACGACCCTCTTCATATTAGGGGACCATATGAATATGCCATGTTCACAGTCATTGTCATTGTTCCAAGAAAAGTTACAAGAACGTGCCTCATTCCCCCATCACATGTGCATTGTTGCCAATATGCAGTCAAACGTTTTTGTTTCCGTTTATGGTTACCTGTCATGGACTTTTTCATATGGGGGCACGATATGAATGTGCCATGTTCACAGTCATTTTCATTGTTGCAGAAAGGTACAAGAACGTGTCTTATTCCCCTATCACCTGTGTGCATTGCTGTGAGTATGCAGCCAAAACTTATGGTTACCTGTCATGATCTTTTTCATATGAGGGGACCTTATGGGTACACCATTTTCTTGGCCTTTTCATCACTAGAAGAAACATACAAACACTCAGCTCATGCCTTTTAT
The DNA here is from genome assembly GCA_031894775.1 of Chloris gayana. NCBI lineage: Eukaryota > Viridiplantae > Streptophyta > Magnoliopsida > Poales > Poaceae > Chloris > Chloris gayana. The sequence continues at coordinate 785,215 of JAUNZO010003024.1, read as the reverse complement.
CATTTATGCTTATTATTTATGATTTTTGTGGCTCTCAATGATCAGTCAGCACTGGTGTGGATGGCATGACACATTTGAATGAAATTTGTTCATGTGCAAAACTGTGAAAATAGAAGCAACAGAATGTGATAAGAATCCTAGATTTTGTTTCTTCAGTCACCTGGTTTTCCATCAGTGTTATGGTTAAATGATTGAATCAGCGTGCCTAACATTTTCCTTGCCCGTGGGTTATAGGTTAAGGATGTTATGAAGAAACAGAATGAGCTTCCTCTGTGCAAGGAGGGGGATATGATAATGGACCAACTCACTGAGCTCACTAGTAAAGGTTGTGGATGTTTGCTGGTGGTTGATGACGAGTATCATTTGATTGGGACCTTCACTGATGGTGATCTCAGACGTACATTGAAGTCCAGTGGGCCTGCAATTTTTAATCTCACAGTTGGAGAGATGTGCAACAGGTTTGTCAGTATTTACTTGCTGCGTTTTACTACACTTGAATGGATCCTTTTTTCCTTTTCTTTCTTTTACAACAATTAGGTGTCTGTTCCATGTAAGATAGTGACTTCTTTTAGCATATCCTGGGTTCAGAATCCTCGTCCCCTTGGTTCGCTGTTGATCTAACTGTTGGTTTTCCCGCCAGCGCCAGCTCGATGCTTTTTCTTAATTATTTTGTCTCTGAAATTCTTGTATTTTTTGGACCATCTGCTTATAAGAATTTCGCAGAGGTAATGCTCCAATAAATGGCAAATCAGGTAATAACACCCATGGCTGTAATATGTTAAATAGCAATAGAAAATGTATTTGTGGATTTTTTGGAATGGATAATAATTATGAGAATACAGATGTGTTTTCTCATCCTATTTCCTATGACATGAGAGTTCTCTATGAAACACACAGCACTATTGCCATATACTGTGAAGCTATGTAGCCTGCCATATTTCCGTATCCTACCATTTCTTAAAACATATGACCATATTTTTGGATGCTTACTATTGTGATTCAATGAAATAAGGATCCACTAGTTAGCTACTATTATGATTACTCTGTTGTTTTTGTTCTCCATAGTTGTTTGACTCAAGTACTGCCTCTAAAATATCTCTGGTGCTTCGTAAATGAACTACTTTCAATATTTTCAACATAGTTGCCTCGTAAAACCAAGTTTAGTGGCTTTACAAGTGAAATTCATCTGATATGAAACTGGATTCTGGACAGATCCTCCAATATTTTTAAACGAGTTTTGAAGTTGATGTGTCAAGTTCTGTGTTCATTCAGTTGTGGCAAGGACGATAGGTTTTTTTGGTGCAGATAATGTTCGCTTGCTTGCATTATCTGAAAAAGGAATGCTCAATCCTGGTTTTGTACGTTTTGGTGCAATGTGTACTCTACGAATAATCCAGAGTGTTGAGGTAAAAATAATGACAATCCAAAGGGTTCTGTACCTTTCAGGAATCCAAGGACAATCACTGCAGAGGCAATGGCAGTCGAAGCCATGGCGAAGATGGAATCACCTCCTTCACCCGTGCAGTTTTTGCCTGTTGTCGACGACAACAATGTGGTGTGTGGGATCATCACATTGCATGGATTAGTCTCTGCTGGATTGTAAGCTTTTATACCAGCTTCCACTTTGCTGGATCATATGTCTCGCCTGGTCCTTATGAGTTTATGCATGAACATGTACGTGGCCAAGGCTTTCAGTTGCAAGTATTTTTGGGTAGTTCAGTTGATACCTGAAGTCGTTTCATTGTCGTTATAGTATCTGTAGACTAGAAAGTATGTGGAAGCACCTTTGGTGGCCCGGTGTATAGTGTTTTGTAAAAGTAATATTGGACATTCTGCGTAATGGCTATTTGAAAATATTTGTAATTTGCACCGTGCTGTGTATAAGAATACTTAGATTATTATATGCGGTCAAATAAGCAGTAGTTGGAACCCTACAGAACCATAGGGTCATAGAAAGTGATGCGACGTCGCATTGTCAATGATTGTCTTTGCATTTGTTGGACATCATGCCAATGTGTTTGATTTGTAGTGACATCGCAGTTCACGACACGATGCCCTCACACACTTTTTTTTCCAGCTACACAGTGCGCAATGCAAGCAGACAATGTTCTTAGGCAAAATATTTTCCCTTCATCGGTTTGAAAGCGAACATACGTCATTAGATCACAGGCACAATTATGGCTAACTCGACTAGAAATATGCATTTAGCAGGAATGGTTAGGTTAACGTTGAACACAAGGTGCTTCGACTAATCTTTAAAATTCCGTAACATTAAGCTAGTACATACTTTGTTCTGATTTGATCAGGAAGAAAACACAGTTCAAGCACTCAACTTGCCAGACTTTGCAGACCACGTTCACAATGATACTCAAAAGCCTCCATATAATGCTAGGAAGCTTTCACCTTTCCCATTCGGAGTCTGGGTGTGGACGCTCCACCCTGGGCTTGCTAGCTTGTGGAGCAGGATGATGATTAGTTAAGGCTTGATCCCAGCCCATGATGCGTGGCAGAGCATACTGCATGAATACACAAGGGGGTGTCAAAAAGGATAAACATAATCCTGTGTAGTGTAATATATATCATATTATTAGGTCGAAAGCTTAGTTAGGCCATAACAATGCCTGTACAATATGTCAGGGGATTTTACACCAATGTTATCAATAATGTTAAAAAGTACAACAGCTTTTGGAATCCATTTTATAAGGCAAACATCTGATGTTGTGGTTATATAAGGAAAACCTGGCACCATATAATCAGACATGTACCTTTTTTCAGCAAACTTTGACGAAGCTTACTAATGTTTTTTTTTAAAAAAAATTGTGAACTTATCAATGCTAATAGTCTTAGTCATCTATTGACTTGATTTGGTTGGATAATGGTCATAGGAATCTGTCCATTATTCAGACTACAGTGGTACATCTCAAATGAAAAGATTAGAACTTACATTCAATGTTGTACGCAGCACTGCAAATTCACCTTTTGTGATAGGAACTGAAAGGCGATCTGTTGTCTTCTGCGCGTTGTTCAGAACAGCTGTGATAAAAATAGTGAACAAGACACCAATTAGAGCCTTCAGTAAGGAAAAAAAAGAGAGAATGAGTGAATAAAACTACAATATTATGAACATCTTGAAAAGGATAATGTTGATACAATGCTTAATTGCTTACTAGCTGTATCACATAGAATTTTCTTTTCATTTCAGACATCTTTTAAGGTTTAAGCATGCAAAACTCTTGATTCCCAACTTGATGCAAGAGACACACATCAGGGCCACAATAGTTCAAGCAAGCAATAAGCATCTCAAACATCGGTCCTCTTGGCTAAGATTGTCCGCTTACAACATTGCTCCTCACCATATCAACTGCCTCAAGGGTGGAAGGAAACTCAAAAAGTGCCACTTACTTAGATTGACAAAGTATCCACTGTCACTGCCAAGTGGAGTAAGTGACAGTGATTTTTTCACCTGTCCTTCAAGACTACATACACAAAATGGTTCCAGTCAGAAAGATAATACATACACAAAAAGAATGAGTAATTTATCTGTTTCTTCAATTCACAAAATAAATCAAAAACCTTGATTTCATGGATGGGTCATGGAAAAATTCACAGGATTCAGCAGGTCCTAGACTTATCAAGCTTCCAACTTCAGTAGGTGACAGAGCGAAGAGCTACACAACAGGTGTTCAAAGGTCACTAAACGAAGGTGCACATGGTTGACATAAGTAACAATTATCCTTCATCTGAAAAGACAACTGTTACCTGTTTCTTTGTATAGTCATACTTCCTTTGTCCAACAGCAGGAAAGAAAGTCAGCATTACTGATCCATTTCTGCTAACTCGAGATCCTCCAGACTGATGAAACAGAAAAGAAAAATGTTGTCGACAAGGACAATGTATGCCAAACAAAAGGTGTAATAATAAATAAAAGGAATACATACTTCAAGTTTGCTGAAACTTGGCAGTATAGGATGTACAGAAAGTGCAGCTTTTCCCTTGAACACAGTGTAACTGGCAAACTTTTTATCAGACGAGCTATCTGCTCAAAAGGATTAAGCAACTAACTTAGGATGCAAAAAATAATAATAATAAAATCCTGACAAGATTAGCTTGAACTATTAGGGTGAACAAAAAAAAATAAAAAAGAACCCTGATAAGATCCAGCAAGCACGCACAAGGCTGAGTAAGAACTACTAGTTACAAAGGCCTCACCACCAAGACTTGCAGCTGAAGTTGAAACAGCTTGCTGGAATGTCAATGAACCACTCCAGAGACAATCTTTTAGATCAACACCTCTCCTGTTAATGGGGGTAAAAGGAGTAATAGCACTTCAACTTGAGACAGTCAAGGAGTGAATACGTAATAGCATCAGATGTCAAACTAAGTCCAGGGTAAAAAAAAGGATGCTGCAGAATCATACCACAGAAAAACAATAGACTGAAAAATACCATTTCAAGGTTGAATGCATAATTAAGAATAGGTTAAAAAAATGTCAATCATCAACCGCATACACTGATAGTAGATAAAATAGAGATAGGAACTGCATAATAAACAAATTAAAAGGTGTGATAATAGTTCATCTTTGTCTATAATGTTGACATCAATAAGATAAGTCTTCAGTCCTCGATAAGTTCATGGTGGCACTGAATTTGATCTCCATGGTTTTGGTAACCATACATGTATACACTAATTGACACAAGGGACAAGATTAAGGCATGTTTACTAGGATTCCAAACTCAGTGATTTCTCATCAGTCATCACTATCCACTTAGTTAACCAGGCATGTGAAGAAAACAGGACATTAGAACTCCACGCAAGCTGACCTACACAATGGAACAGGGGATACAATATATAATCTAAGCACCTCAAGAGGAATTACAACCATAAGTCTTCAGGCCACCAGTGACCACCCATCACCCCTGAATGTCACTTCAGCGCTCTAAAATGCAAATGTGTCACACTATCCTCCCTTTACCCTAGCAGAATATGTATCTACTGAATCATTTGTGAAAGTGAATCAAAGGGCAAAGCACACCTACGCATAAACCCTACCGTTAAACCCTCGTAAAACCCGAGTCACCACGGCTACATCAGCACAATACGCGCGCGCGCTCCCAATCAAAGAGCAGATTGGCGCCGAGACAACCAAAAAGTCGCTCGCGCGGATAGACGAAATGGCACAGCGGCGAGCGGCCCGGCCGCTTCGAGAGCGAAATGGGGGAGATAGGGTTAGGGTTTAAGGTCGCGGCTGACCTGGAGGCGGAGGGGAGGAAGCGGGAGAGGCGCAGCATCGTGCCGGCGCCTTGTCGGTCGCCGCAGCTGTGGCCGGAGGAGAGCGATGCGAGCTCCGGCGAGCGGGGAATTGAGCGAGGCCTCTGCGGCGGCTGGCAAAGTGCGCCGTTTGCCTCGGCCAATGTGTAGGCAGCGCGCGTTGACGGCCCGAGATCCAGAAGTGGGCTGGTCAAAGGCCCAAGACCGGCCCCGGTTTATTGTTGCGAATAGCGGGTTAGCGGCTGGTTCATCTCTTAAAAAAACAAAAAATGTGGCTTGTTTTCAGCTAGTGAAAATCAATCTTTGCTTCATTCTATGGCCATCGGATGGGTATCAGGCTTTTTCAATTAGCAATGGCCACTTTTTCTATCTATATATCTAGACCAAACAATTGCAAATCCTTTTTTTCTGCAAGAAAAACAATTGCAAATCCTTTAAAAAACTTAGTGAGGAACGGAAAATAAAAGTAACCAGGTTGGTGTCAGAAAAACCCTGAATTCTCTGTGGTTCGGTATCTTGCAACCTACAGATACATCAAAAGGAAACGGCGCAAAATATTGTACTTTTGCCCTTCCTTCAAGGGACCTCAAGTACTTTTGTCGAGTTAATGATTTATATGAGATCCACCGACTTAACATTTTACAGGGAATATGGCACCAATCTGAGATAACGTTGCACTTGCAAAGATAAAACAATGAGTGTAATCACTTCTTGAGCTTGATCCGACCCCGCAACTCTGCAAATGAATTCCATTCCCTTCCTTCTTCACCCCCATACTTTTTTAAAAATTCTGTGATGATTCTTCACTCCAAACATCTCCTTGTGCCTAATTTGGATGATGAAGATTTACAGTGACATCTCTTCTTCCGATGGCCGCAAAAAGGAGCACGAAACTAAACGAGAAAGAAAAATGGCTACTAGTAGATTTATTAGTTGGCCTTCTGCTGGGCGCGGCAGAAGGTGTCCCGGTTGGCGGCGTCGCCGCCTCGCACCAGGTAGTGGCCGAGCGACGGCGTGCTGGTCCCCGTCATCTTGTTCTCCTCGCAAAGGAACTCGCGGCCGCACGTGCTCTCCACCTCCCGCTCGAAGTCGTGCACCAGCACCTCCGTCTCCGCGCCCTTGGTCCGCGCCATCACCGCCGCCGAGTAAATCGCCGCCATCCTCCCCGGCGACCCCTCCGTGTACCTTCACATGTCACCGTCACCACATTTTAAACCGAATTTTCAATCAGTTTATATATATATGCATATACTATAAGAAAAGAAACCATGGACGACATACATACCCGCGCGGTCCGTCGACGAGGATGACGTCCCACGCGACGTCATAGAGCTGGTTGGGCAGGTCATTGATGGCGAGGCGGCACTCGGAGAAGAGCAGGTTCTGTACGGGCCTGCACTCTGCGGCGCGCGCGGCGTCGAGCAGGCTCGGCAGCTCGCGCACGGCGGTGGCGTAGGTGACGTCGTAGGCCTCGAGCCCCGGGTGCGCGCCCTCCAGGTGCTCCACGTAGTACGGGTTCTCGTCCAGGAACACGGTGCGGCCGCCGTGGTTGAGCGCGCGCCACAGCGGCGTCTCCGCGCCCAGCCCGAACACCAGCAGGTTGCACGGCGCGCGCCGGCGCAGCACCGACGCGATCGCGCGCACGTCCGGCTCGGGCATGCTCTTCGTCGAGTTGCCCGCCGCCGCGGCGTACTGCACCAGCGCGTCGAACACGTACCCCGGCAAAGCCGCCTTCTCTGCTCCGCTGGCGCCGGCGGGCGAAGCGGTGGCGCCGACTCTGAGCAGCGTCGCCTGGTACGCCGCCCCGACGGAGGCGCGGGCCGTGGAGAAGACGGTGAGGAGGGACACGCAGGTGAACAGGGCCAGGAAGACCACCAGGCCCAGGCACCGGGAGGAGCCTAGAAAAGATGACGTCGGCGCCATGCCGATCGCCGTCTTGTTGTTCGACGACGTGTGGACGACGAGCAGCCTCGGCCCGGCCACTGCCTTCATCATCCCTCTACCTCCTCTGCCCCTTTCTGTGCGCTTGTCTTGTGATGAGAGCCTGAGGGAGTGAAGACTAATAAGGAAGGTTTAGTAGATGGGGTGGTGCAGATGGAATGACCACTCGCACTGACGTTTTGTGGCGACAGAGGGCTGGCGAAGAAGGAAGGAATGGGAAATGGAGGTTGGGATGGGACTCCAGGGTTGGGGCACCACACCGAATGACTGACAACAGCCGTGGCAGCTTCATTAAGCAAAGTTAAATAAGCTTATGTTGGATTAGTAGTTGGCATGTTTGGCGAGAAAGCAAGCAGGGTTAAAAATTGCTCGCGGGTTGCAACCTACGGGTTTGCTTCAAAGTAGCTCGATTTTTGGTAGGTTTTGATGGCACTCCTCTGATTTTGACGCCAAATCTTGTTCCCAGCTGAGCATCCTTCATTGCGTTCAAGCAACACAGGAAAGATGGCTCCCGATTTTAGAAGGGCAGTCAGCAGCTTTCAAGCCATCACCAGACACGAAACAAAACAAAAGTATAGCCATAGAGCGTATCAGGTTTGGTGAGAAAAAATGTTGCTGAAATTCCTTTGACTGATAGCTAGATGCTATCGGCAAACACTTAGAATTTAAGGCACGGGCGTGACAGGAACTAAAGTAGCAGATAGGAGGGGGCTGTCGGTCTACTTCTCTCTGTTGCCCTCAAGTGAAGCCTCGGCAAAAATCGGCATCTGGAACACGCACTGCCTGAACAATTTCACATTTACAGGAAGTAGAAACAGGCTGTTGTTCACGGCAGTGACTATCTCACATACGCGTGGGTTGGACATCCAAAGAGAAAGCTGAGTTGGCGAAGGAAAACTAAAACATCAAGCAAAAACAGGCTTTTTATGGTAGAGGGTAGAGATTGCATTGCTTTACCTTCTTTGCAGATTTTGTGATGGGATACTACTAATCCAGGTTTCAACTCAATAGTCAGAAACTAATGGACATACTATCAGTCGCATACTTTCCACTCATTTCCGAGTTGACCACAAAACATTCATTTTGCACATTACGCCTTCAAGAATCATGACAAACACTTCAAAACCTTCCATCAGCAGAAAGCCCAAACACGGTATAAAGGACAGGATGGATGCCATTTTTTTACTTCATAATGTTTCAGCACCATCAATGTATATGCTAAGGTGAACAAAAAAGATGCATCTCAAACATCCCTGTGGTAAGGAAGCAGTAATAGGAGCCAAAATATGTTATTTTACAGAATCTCACGGGTATGATGATGATCACCTGGGGTGACATAGATATACCACAGTGAGATGTAACCAGGGATCATGCCATCCCACACCAATAGGCCAAATGCTCGTCTTTGCGAGATGTGCTGAATAGCCCACCACATTTCAAGCAGATGAAGCTGCTTCCATCAGCAAATGCATCCAGTATGATCTGCTTCCTTCCACTCTCAGCAAGAATATTGGTCTCATCAGAATCCAACATCATAACAGGGTCACACCCAGGTCCTTGTGGAGGGTTAGTGTTTGTTGATTGAGCCTCCGCTATTGCACATTGTGCAAGCAAAGAGGCAAGCTCATCAACACTAGGAGTGACCTGCGATCTCTGGGTGTAGAGTTCACGAGCACGGTTCAAAGTGTGGATAAGAGCTTGTTCACCACCTTGTGATCTTATAGCTAGCAGGACCTGCAAAATATAAGAATTCGGAATCAATAAGACAGTAATATTGAAAAATGAACCTTTGCGATATGAGGTAAATACTGAAAAGATTACACTAATTGCTACATGATCATCTGTCACAAATAAGCAACAGTATGTTTCTGTCTCACTGATATATGCAAGAAAAGGCAGAACCGAAACAATACCATACAAAATGAATGCTTGTTAATTTGTTATTGTTGATAATGCTTGGTTCATTATAGATAATCGATCTATGACATTATCAAGGAGATTCATAGCAACAATTGCAGGATCTTGCTGGCCACAAGGGCGTAAATTTATAGGGGAAAATTAGTTTCATAGCATCGGAAGTTCACAGGTTTCGGAAAATTATACCATAAAAAATCTCTGGAAATTACCAGCGAAAAGTACATTCTGTTTGTTGTGCTACTTTTTACGTGAAGAACATCTTTGACAAATTTGCCGTCAGATCATCTCCCCGTAGTTCACCACTTCACCATCGCATCAAGCGGTGTGCATCCAGCCATAGGACGAGCTCAAAGGCCAGAACGACCTCTACCTTTTCTCCCTCAAATCTAATACCACACTACGAAAACCAGCTACTGACCTCTCAAATTGAGCCTTTCCCCCAACAAATCGAGACATAGGCAGTTGAATTTTTTGCTTTCCCCACCTGAAACCGAACTCCAATAAGTCTCCATCTTGAAATTGTTGTGGTGGAACAAGCAATGAGGAAGGAGGCAGAAAAAAAGACAGAGCACAGCAAGGCAAGAGAAGAAGCAAACAGCAAGCAATATCGTCAGAGTGGAGCTGTGCCACAGCAGCTGTGACTTTGTGTATGCCATCAATAGCGGCAGTGGCAGTGTCGGGCGCTGGTCCTTGGCTCCGCCTCTCTGCCGGCGGAGCAAGATTTTCTGCGAGACGCCGTTCCGTCTTCCCTGCCGAAGCTCAGTTGGTGGGCCAGCTGCAGCTGCAGGGCGCGGGGCGAAGGCATGCACGGACGAGGCACACGGGCGGCTCAGAGCGGACATGCTCCGAACAAATGAACACGGGCGAGCGGCAGCGGCTTGTTTGGCGGCTGGACACAGCGGGCCATCTGACACCAGCAGGACTCGATCAAATGAGGAAGCTGCTTGGACAGGTAAGGGCATTTTTGTCTCATTTAACACCGTCAACATGAAAAACTAACAGAGTGCTAAATCCTGGAGGAAAATGAACTTTTTGGTGGTAATTTCCGGAAACCAAATCTTTCAATGGTAATCCGAAAGAGGTGAACTTTCGGTGCTATGAAACTAATTTTCCAATTTATAGTGTGCAACTGTTGATACAATTCATAACTACTTACTGGTCATTTGCTGATTGGCATGAAAAAATAATTCCGCTTGTATAACTGGGGGCCGAGTAGGAAATGATAACGATGTACAATATTGCGGTGAGAAGTACTACAACACTTTCCACTAGTAGTTGAGAAGTACAACACTTTCCACTAACTTCTTAGATGTTCAGTGCAACAAGGATATGGGAATTCTAACACTACACAGCATGTTAAACAAATGTAGTAAGATTTGGTAATTCCTATATTGGCCTATGCTCATGTCGAAAAGAAGCGAACTAGACTCCAAAAAATTTTATAAAGGCAGCAAACACTAACTCATGACTTTCTTTTCATTTATTTCTTTTTTGCTACATCTTTTTATTAGCCTACCCTATAAACGGTCTTGACGGATACTTTTGACAGGCCAAAATAGTTGGCACAGGCTTGAAGAATAAACATTATCCAAAGTACTTTGGCTATAAGTGATTGGACAGCATTTCTAATGGATAAAATATCATGCAGCACGCTGATGTACATCAGAGCTGTCCGTGAGATAACAACTTCACATCGCATTCCAATTCATGCTATGCGTTTTATCTAAATCAAAATGCCTCTGGTTCCAAATATTCGATCAACAGAGCCATGACATTTTTAGAGGCTTTTTGTAACTACTCTGTAAAGCTCTTTGGACCTCATTAATATATAATTACCACAGTAGGGGTTTCCCCTACTGTATTTCCTCAAAAAAAAACAGAGCCATGACATTTACAGAACTACTAGTAAGGTTCACTAAATGAGGATAATAGGAATCATTCCTAAAGCTCAATACTAAGCTATGCTGCACATCCCTGTTTTGGGCTTTTGTCAATGATCAGAGTCATCGGACAACAACACAGACCTGAATTCACCATCAGAAACAACATTCATGAATTTTCATAGAGTAGGGTTCGCACAGGTTTCTAAAAGAACTGAACTAAAAGGATCTGTAAAATCCCATAGTAATCTAAAGGGTGCAAATACATATTGATAGAAAGGGAAACAAAAAGCAGATTGTGTGGCCACTTCACTAAACGAAATTCCAGAATCTCCATCTCCATGCCAAACATGGGACCACAGTTCAGTGGGATATGGTGAATTACAAAAGAGTAAATTTCAGAAGTATGTTTACTCTACATTTTTACTCAAGAGAAGTTATTGCCATCTCAGTAGCAAGCCAACTCTAATTCATTTGCCTCACTATTCCATAGTACATTTTCCTCATCGTTCATTTTTTGGATTTAGAATTGATAAGGGAACATGGTATCAACAGGGGTAGGCACGCAATCGTACAGTATCAGTTACGCAGTCAGTGTGCTCAATCACAGCATAACAAGGAAACTTGATAGATAACGACAAGCCAATGGGAAGCGTGCTGCCTGTACAATCAGCATACTAGAATTACTGGTTCTAGAACCACAAATTTTGATAAGTCAATATCACAGAGCTCCACATAAAGGAACAACATTAAGATGTGGGCATGAATTCGTGCTTCCCATTGTTCCTCTTCTACAAAATCAGAGAATTACACCTATGACCGCTATTGATGGTCATAGGTGCAAAAGCAACAAGCCACCCAAGCACCGAATTATAGCATCCTCTGTAAGAAGTCCTACACAACTAATCTCAAACCCTAAGACCTAGAATGGATCACACATAAACCCCTTGCCCTTCAATCCGTGAGAAACCTCCAAGCCGGACGACCCTAAACGAGATGGAACCAAGGAAAATTCACCGCGACCATCTAACGTAGCGATCGATCAGCACCCGACGCCCGACGGGTAAGATTAACGACATAATCACGGCAAATGGTGGTGATGAAATGCGATAAGCAGCAAGATAAATGGAGACGGGGCGGAGAAGGGAGGGAAAGGGAGTGGACTCTCACCGCCTGCAGCGCGAGTGACGGCTTGCCCTCCTCGAGCAGCGCCCGGGCGCGGGTCAGCATGCTCCATGCCTCCCCTGCTGCCTGCACCTGCGCCGGCGGAGGCTGGGGCGGGCTCTGCTCCGACTCCATCTCGACGTCGGGCGGGTCCATCCGGCGGCGCCTCGATCTCCCCGGTCTCTTCCCTCTTGTGCTTCGACGCTGTGACTGGGCTGGTCGTTGCTGGCAGGCGACGGCTGCGGCTGCGATGCCACGCCTCCAGAAGATTCCAGGTGAGTGGCGGTTTTTATGTACGTCCGTGGAATTCTTGAAAAGCCGCATAATATTGCCACCAGTACTCATTAAGTTGATATTTTGAAGAACATTTAAAATGTTGTAAATTTATTATTTATTATAATGTGAAAGTCTTAATAACAACACTCTACAATAACAGAAATGTTATATTTTAACCGATTGTAATTTTCTCGAAATCGGGAAAAAAACGACAATGACCTGTTAGGAGGTTGTTGGTGGAAGAAGTTTGTAGCTATCATACTTGGAAAGAAGTTTCGAGATGGCAAGTATGTCGACCGGTGGTGATGGGAGAGACGACAAAAGCGGAAGTGACGGGGACGCCGCTCGTGGGCGGTTGGACTAGGGCGGGGCGGTGGAACTCACCGGAGAATTTAAGATGGTGGCGAAAAGGAGAATTTAGTGTAGACGATGGTGTCTAGCGGTGGCGGAGGAGTGAGACAGTAAAAAGTGGAAGCAAGCTGAAAACCGATCCGTCGTAACGCGCGAGAAAGAAAAAAATGTAGTTTAAAAACCGATCGTAGATGAGTGAGAAAGAAAAATAGATGAAGATTGAAACATTGTGGCGATCATAGCCCCATGATCCAACAGCCCAGATCATCGACTAAAACATAGATGATTTTCAATCGCTTGAAAAATAGAGCAAATAGAACCTCCCTTATTACTATCTTTTTAGATATAAATACGAATATTAAACAAAAGTCTCAAATCATACATCCGAAACAATTATCATTAACATCTAACAATGAGAGGTTATTGCATCTAACATTTTTGACACGACACAAAAATAAATAATATTGGTTTAAACGCAGCTAGTGGATATGGCATAGAAAAAGATTACACCTAAAGATATATAAGGAGAATTGCCATGTATTGGAAAATGCCAATGGATGAGATGAAAATAATGATGCTATAAAAAAGTTTGCCATTTCTTAGTGAAGAGTTTCACTTGAATATCCGAGCGTACTCTACTAAATAAAAAACCAATTTGAAGCACGTGCAAATAAATTCGATCCCTCCTATATTATTATCGAAATGTATAGCTATTTTTTCTCACAAATAAATAATATTTAACATATATACAATATATGTATGTTATTGCACATAAATAAAATTATAAGGATGTAAAATTGTATTTAATTACAATAATAATGCATCTGTATGAATTATGAATGCTTAAAAATGTTCAAATGGCCACTGTAAATATGTAATTCTATCTAACCGTAAGTATATGTGATGTGTTCATAATACGTAGCCAGCTTATACCAATAAGATAATATGTAATTAAATCATCATTAATACTTTTTTACTGAAATCTAAATATCCAGCACAAGTCGGAAAAAATCCGGAGGTTTTAGTATAGCCCAAACAAAAGCCCAGCTCATCGCCTGCCCCAAACCATGGTGCTCAGTCACTGACAGCCGGCCGCCGTTTCTGCTCCGCCACCACTGCACGGCCGCGAGCCGCCGAGCCGCGAATGCGGTAGTCTGAACTCTGAACAACCTCTTCAGCGAACAGGAAGCAAGTACGCGCGCCCATTCCCGCGCGCCGCCGCATCGGCGTTCATGGCGGAGTTGCGGCACTCGATGGCGGCGGCGGCGGCGCGCGCGTCCAGCTCCCTGCGAAGCGCGACTCCGACGCCTCCTCCGCGTCATCCCCGTTCATTGCCTCCCCTCCTCCCGCGGCCGAGGCGGCGACGATGAGGACGCTGGCAAGGACGCGCGCCGCTCATCCCTCTCCTCGCGCCCCACCACAAGCACCTCCGCCTGCCGTCCCCTCTCCGCTCCCTCATCGCCCTCGAGGACCCCAGGTCCGCCACCGCCTCGTCCTCGTACAGGATCCTGCTCGCTCTCCTCGCCCTCCTCCTCACCGCCGGTCTCTTCGCCGTGCCCTCGCTCTGGTCCCGCTTCGTGAGCTCTCTTCCCCTCCTCCCTTCTCAATGCTATTGATTTGGTCAGGATTCTGTCTTTCCACTTACATTCTATCGTTGTTCCTCATCGGATCCCAGAATACTCCCTACTTGTGCCACAAGGAGGGAATCGCGCTCCACTGCCCTGAGGTGAAATTGTTATGCATTGGTGAAAGGGTTTGGTGACTTGTGCTTGCATTGGTCTGAAGAATTTTTTACTGTTGGTGCAGTCGAAGGAAGCCCCATCGCTATGGGAGAATCCACGTGCTGCCACTACTTCGTGGAAGCCTTGTGCAGAGCGACGCAGCAATGAGCCCTCAGGCAAGTCTACCTTTCATGCTGCTTAAAGAATCCACACATATTGCATCTTTTATTTTTTACAATTTACAAAATTACTCTGATGTTCGAACTAATGTAATGACTACTGGCCACTTTTATGTAGAGTTTAATTTGTTAGGCTTGCTAGAAACTTGAAATCTCCTGTTCCTTTCGGTTTAAAATTTTTAACCTCTAGTCAGATGGCAGATTAGGATTTATGAGGCATGCAAACCTCATTACATCTATCAACTCAAACAATGGCTTCAAGCATCACCTACCGTTATTTTTCTCCAGTGATTGGGTTGATGGATGGGTGGTAATCTCATTATATTTCTATATCACGCAGATGTTCCTCCAGAGAATGAAACCTCTGGGTATATTTTTATTCATGCTGAGGGTGGACTTAACCAGCAACGTATAGCTGTATGTATGCACTTCTATCTTCCCAATCTTCCATGATTAGCTGTGTTTCAGCACTAAATATTTGTCTTGATGAATGACGAAATATCTTTTGCTTTCTAGGCTCTGATTTTTTGCTATCTTATGATGTCACTTTGTCACTTTGGAATTCCCTTTTGATGTCTGCACTTTTTCTGTACAAGCATAGATACGTTTATTTTGATATAAGCTTGTAAGCCCTTTTGAGGTTGTGTTTCCTAGCCATGACCAACGGAAGCTTGTTTAGAAAATCTTCTTGTCCAATATATATTGGGCCCTTCCTAAGTGTATTATGCCAATGTATCTGTCAATATTTTTATTAGCTTTCTAAATGGCACAATGTTTGTGTAGGGTACCTGTGACAACTGCGACTTGTTAGTTAATTTCTCACGTTTGGCGTTTTTCTGGCTTCTGCAGATATGTAATGCTGTTGCTATAGCTAAGATAATGAGTGCAACACTTATTTTGCCTGTTCTGAAGCAGGATCAAATATGGAAGGACCAGACGTAAGTGTTGTTTCCTGTTCCAGTTCTTCCAACATCCATTTCCTTGCTGTTATTTTCGATCTATAGCCCAATCATCTAACACTTGGTGCACTTAAAATCAAATTTTACTCGATTAGAATGTTACGATCAATTCTATTGTTACATTAGAGTTGAAGTCTTGTCAAACTTGTTGAAAATAGTACAGCTGTTTAAGTACTTGTTATTTTTCAGAAATCTAATGCTCATGTTCTGAGTATGGGTAATGCAAGTGTACTGGTTAAGTAGTCATTTCTATATAATACACTGAGTGCTTATCTATGTAAGAACTCATCTACCGAATATTTATTTCTTTGTGAAGATTGTTTTTTTTTCGTTGTGCTTTTACTGAACTATCATTCAAAGTATGCACTTCTACACACCACTTTTCATTCCTCATATTTCTCTAGGATTATAACATTCACTCCTGATTCTTGGCAAATTTACTATGATGCTCGAATACTAGTGAAGTAGAGATTTAGAATCCTGGAGAAACGATATATGTAGTTGATTATAATTGATCGACCAAATGTGCCATGATTGATTTTGCCCAAAATTTTCCAATCTGTAGTTGCTATGTCAGCTATGGAAAGTTATGTTTATTATGTGATAGAAATGCATCAAAAATAGTATGAAGACTATATAGAGGCTAGGATTCCATGTTAAAAATATTTTGGCATGTTTGAAGTTCTTGTAGTCTTGAAACTGGCAATCACAGAAGTTTGTGTTACCGTATACTAATTGGTTTGAGATTTTCTTGGTTCCACACCGAGCACTGTATTCTAAACATAACTATGAAATGCAGTAAAGGATCATGATTCTCTTGGGCCCTTTCTCCTGACTTGAGACGTTTAGTACGTGTTCTCCTTTCTACCTTATTGCCTTTGTTGTTGAAAACAATGATATTCTCTGCAGAAAATTCGAAGATATCTTTGATGTTGACCACTTTATAAACTATTTGAAGGATGATGTACACATTGTCTGTGACATCCCTGACTGGTTTACAGAGAAGGATGAGCTTTTCACCAGCATAAAGTAAGTTCTGTATTTTAATTTCTTGTATTGGCTAATATGACTTTTCAGCAATTGATATTAAAATATGCAGACAACTTTTGAAAATGATTCAGTGAACTTCAATGCCAATATTGAACAATTTTATGTCATTAAGCTTACTTATTTATGATTTCAATGATACCATCTTAACAGATGTGCAAAACTTTAAGGCTAACGTTCGTGCTATTATAATGTCATTGTACTCTTTGGGTGTAATATATTTAGTTTTAAGTTTTGAAGCAGATTTTCCTTGAATGTTGATGTTGTACTTTTCTCTAAGCAGAAATCAGGATCAGATTTGGAATGATCAAATGAACTGTGAATTAGATAAAGCTATATGCACTTCATTTTTATTTCTGGTCGCCATATGGAGTGAAGTGTGTAATGAATATCACCTTTAAACACTGTTTGCACAAGGCTTGAACAACATGAAGATCAGTACACCCACCTTGTTGATTCCTTCTTGTGACATGAAAATTGAGATTCATATATTGTTGGTGCTATCGCCTTCCCTTATGTCAGATGTTTACATTTTATTCTAGAATAAATTCACAATGCACATTTTCTTCTGGTTGAAATCCGTTGCATTCTCTGTTTAACTGAATGTCCATATTTTAATAATACATGTTGAGTTATATGTTATATTGCAGGCGTACTGTGAAGAACATCCCAAAGTATGCATCTGCCCAGTTTTACATTGATAATGTACTTCCAAGGATCAAAGAGAAAAAGATAATGTCTATTAAGCCATTTGTCGACAGACTGGGGTAGTAAATCTTTTACCATAACATTTTTTTTCTGGCCAATCTCTGTTCCTTTAGTTGTTTAATTCAGTATATCCAGTCAGCTTCCAGGCTATTGTAAAGGAGGATTCTCTTTGTGCTGTGCAATTGAACTTATCTTTCCCATCAGCATGGAATCTAAAAAGCTTCATTTCAGATACGATAATGTTCCAATGGAGATTAACCGGCTAAGATGCAGAGTTAACTATCATGCTCTGAAGTTCCTTCCTCACATTGAAGAGATGGCTGATAAGCTTGTATCAAGGATGAGGAATCGAACTGGTAGCATAAATCCGTACATGTAAGCTATATTACAGTATAGCTTTATCCATTGTAGCTGAATTTGTCACTCTCAAGTTCAGTTTATGTTTGCCCTAAAAGAGTTCCTTTTTTTTTGTATTTTGCAATCAAATATTGACTCCTCTCTTTTAAAGGGCTCTTCATCTGAGATTTGAGAAAGGTATGGTGGGACTCTCCTTTTGTGACTTTGCTGGTACAAGGGAGGAGAAGGCTATGATGGCTGCATACAGGCAGAAGGAATGGCCAAGGCGCTACAAGGTCGTACATATCTTGAGAAATCTGTTGGATTGTTCTTTTTTACATATAAAATGGGTGACTGAACGAGGCATAAACATTACTTCATTTTTAGTAACTTCTTTTCTACTTGCCTGCAGAATGGATCCCACCTGTGGTCACTGGCGTTGAACAAGCGAAAAGAAGGGCGCTGTCCTCTTGAGCCTGGTGAGATAGCCGTGATCCTGAGAGCATTGGGTTACACAAGTGGAACACAGATATACGTTGCATCAGGACAAGTATATGGCGGCAAAAACCGGATGGCTCCCCTCAAGAACATGTTCCCCAACCTGGTAAGTGCAAACCACAGCTTAGTATCAACATTTTCCCTTCTTTCTTCACAGGAAAAAAATATTGTAGTAGAATGTTGTCAGAAATTTGATGTGGTTGAAGCCATGAATCAAATGGTAACTAATCCTTACCGAGCTAAAGCCAGCGAGCCATGACCTTTGTTGCATCATCATGGCAGGTGACAAAGGAGGAGCTGGCAAGCGCGGAGGAAGTGGCGCCGTTCCGGCGGCACGTGACGAGCCTGGCGGCGCTGGACTTCCTGGTGTGTCTGCGGTCGGACGTATTCGTGATGACGCACGGCGGCAACTTCGCCAAGCTCATAATCGGTGCGCGGCGGTACGCGGGTCACCGGCTTAAGTCGGTGAAGCCGGACAAAGGGCTCATGTCCAAGTACCTGGGCGACCCCGACCTGGGATGGGCCTCCTTCGCCGAGGACGTCGTCGTCGCTCACCGGACGCGCACGGGCCTCCCGGAGCCCACGTTCCCCGGCTACGATCTCTGGGAGAACCCGCTCACGCCATGCATGTGCAGAGCCTGAAGTTTACAACTAGGCTAGTTTTATTTTCTTCTGTCTGGACTCTGAGAGTACTGCATGTGTGTAACCTGTGATATAATTCAGTGCAGCTCTAGTAATCATCGCTTATTAGTGCGAACATCTGTAGTATTTGTTCGCACATTGGTTCTAGTTAAATGTTGCAATTTGCTAGAACTTGCAGAGCATTTGTACTTAGTACAACACGACAGAGGTTCAATTTAGCACTGTCACATTCCATAATTTTACTGTCCAAAACTGACCTCAGATTCGGCAAACCCAACCACGATATTGCTGCTAGTATCTGCGGAGATACAACATGCGGGTACTACTAGATTCGGTTGCGGACATGATGTGGACAGATAACTCATCTGTGAAGTCGCTAGTCGTAACGTTTCTTTCCACGCGGCGGCTCGGCAGCATCATGCAGCCTCACTCTTCGCCACGTACACTTTCTACTCGAAACACTCCGAAGCTATTTTAAAGAAGTCGATTGGTTACTCGATTCTCCAAACGAGACACACTATCCTGATTCCTGAAGGTGCAGAGAGAGAGAGAGAGAGAGAGAGAGAGAGAGAAGAGAAGAGAAGTGGCCATGGCGCAGCTGATGCGAGCCCAATCCGAGGAGCAGCGGCAGAACGAGGCGCTGCAAAGCCATGACCACGAGAGCAGCAGCAACAAGAAGGCGCGCGCGGGTCTGTGCGGCGTGCTCCGCGAGCGCAAGGTGGTGGATCTGGCCCGCGCCAAGCGGCGGCTGGTGGAGGTCCCGCACACGGCGACGCTAGCGCACACGGCGAACGCGTTGCTGGCGGCGCGCGTGTCCGCCGTGGCCGTGGCGGCGCCGCCGGGCCACTGGATCGGCGCCGGCGGGTCCATGATCCTCGAGTCCGACCCGGCCACCGGCGCAGTGCGCAAGCACTACATCGGCATGGTCAACCTGCTCGACATCCTGGCCCACATCGCCGAGGCCAGCGACGACGCCGAGGCCGATGACGAGGCGGTCGATCTCGACCGTCGGATGGCCGTCCCCGTCTCCTCTGTCATCGGTCATTCACTGGAGGGCCTCACCCTGTGGACGCTCCATCCAAACACCAGGTTTGTTCCAGTTTTTCCTTCTTTGTTTAGGAAATAAGAGTAATTAGTAGTGTTGGAGTCCATTAATTGTGGACATCATCTTCATTCTGCAACAACAAGAAGGGGACTAATTTGTGCATTTTTGTTGCGCGGAATGGAATGGAACAATCCACAGCGTGCTGGACTGCATGGAGGCGTTCAGCAAGGGCGTGCACCGCGCGCTGGTGCCTCTCGAGAGCTCGGCGGACAACGTGGTGGCGGTGGAGCTGGTGGAGTCCGCGCCGGGGTACCGGATGCTGACTCAGATGGACGTGGTCCGCTTCCTGCGCGCCCACGAAGCCGAGCTCAAGGGCGTGCTGTCGAGCACCCTGCGCGACCTCGGCGCCGTCAACGACGCCGTGTTCGCCGTGGCCAGCAGCACCAAGGTCATCGACGCCGTCAAGGCCATGCGCGCCGCGTCGCTGACCGCCGTTCCCGTCATCGAGGATGTCGTTGCTCATGAGCCGCTCCTCCAAGATGTAATTAAATCTGCTTCTCATGATTTCATTTCACCAAGAGCTTGAATTACATTGAAATGCCCTCTGATATGGCAGGGAAAGGGGAAGAGGGCGATCGAGACGTTCTCGGCAACGGACCTGCGAGACTGCCCGGTGGCGCGGCTGCAGCCGTGGCTGGGGATCAGCGTGACGGAGTTCAAGAAGAAGGTGGCCGAGTACCGGGCGAGTAGCAATCCCGTGGTCCCCGGCGCTGACGCCACGGCCACCGGCATCCCCGTCGACGCCACCGCCGCCAACAATGCCACTGACGATGAGGTGCGAGAGCTGCTGGGGCCGTGCCCGGAGGAGGGCACCCTCGGCGAGGCGGTCGAAGCGGGCGATCAAGTGAAGGAGCAGCAGTCATTACTGGTCACGTGTTCCGCGGACAGCACCCTCGGCGAGGCGGTGGAAGCGGCGGCGGAGCGGCACGTGCACCGCCTCTGGGTCGTTGACCAGGAGGGGCTGCTCACTGGGGTGGTGTCGCTGACAGACCTGCTCCGGGTTGTCAGGGAGGCAGCGCTCGACGAGGACCGAGACCTGCACAGCATCGTCTCGTCTTAGGTCGCTTACGTGTGCCGATCAGCTTTACTTCAATAGGCCACAGCTAGTGCTTGAGCGCGCGACGGCGTGAATTCCCCATTTTGTTGTTTTTCTTTCCTTACTACTGGAGTAACTGGACTGTTTCAAGAAGTACCATGTAAATGTAAACGTGTTGACATACACCGACGTGGCGCTGATGTTTGCAAAGTTAAACATCTATCGCACTATCAGCTTCTAATTAAGTTAAAAATCACTATCTTCAAATTAATCTTCCACACAATCACAGAATCTTTGCACTTTACAACACTAATTTCCAAAGTCATGATACCAAAATCTTGCAGTTGAACAACAGAGCTTAAAGTTCGTCGATCATATTCATGTTCACTAGTTGAAGCTTTGTAACGTTTAGCAGAGACTCGATATTCATGTGGCGCTGATATTTGCAAAGTTAAAAATCTATCAGACTATTAGCTTCTAATTAATCTTCTACACAATCAAAGAATCATTGCACTTTACAACACTAATTTCTAAAGAATCATGGTACCCAAATCTTGCAGTTGAACAACACAACTTTAAGGTCGTCATATTCATGTTCACTAGTTCATGCTTTGTAACGTTTAGAGCTTTAAGTTCGTCATATTCATGTTCACTAGTTCAAGCTTTGTAACGTGTAGCAGAAACTGCTCAAGCTTACTTGATATCCGCATGCTGCTTTCAACGACTGCATTGCAAGTAATTTGCCACTCTTTTTTGTGGTTTTTCAAAATTGGCCAAACCTTTTGCTTATTTTGAGGCGTTTTTTAAATTCACCCTCCAACAGGAAAATGTGGAGGCCTTCCCTTAAATGTACCTGAAAGTTCTCTTACAAGTTTGAGGTGAAGAATTGATACTTGGTATTTTAGTCTCACCTTAAAGTTTTCTTACAATTTGAGGTGAAGAATTGAAACATGCTATTATTATATCACCTTAACCTGGAACTCTCTCTTGGGCATACAGCTATATGACCACTTTATGTAATAATATATTGCATACAAATTGAGACATGCATATATTCTAAAGACTTGTGTAAGAATTATTGTTGTGTTGAGCGCCTGAGCCCCTCCGTACTAGATAAAATTTAAATTCTTTCTCAATGAAAAGATGCTCCGTATCATCCATTGTTATTATGTCGGCACACAATATATGTTGTTGAGTAGGAGAAATTTGACATGGAGGGGCATGTGACCCTCTCTCTCACTATGTACCATGTAATCAATGTAACATTTTAAACCCGGGACACCACACTCGCTCGCCGTCGCAACAACCCGTCGGCTCTTCTCGGCTCATATCCTTTGAAGCCTCGTTCACGAGCTGGCCTCGGCTCATCTCGTTCCAAGTGCATTTCAATGTGTTCATCGGTAACATTTCGCCGGAGGTTGGCAATGCGACCATGCTCAAGGTGTCTGTACATCTCAGGAAACCAGATTACCGGCCCCATCCCGTCGACGATCGCTAGGCTGTCGGACTCGGAGGACCTGAACTTGGTAATGAACTCGCTCACGGGGTCCATCTCGAGCTCCTTAGGCGGCCCGAAAGAAGCTGAAAAAGCTCAATCTCTACCTCAATAGTCCCTCGGGTACAATCCCAAATGAGATTGGAGGCATGTCCTCCTTGGAAATGTTGAATGTCAGCAACAACAACTTGCAAGGTGACCTTTCGAGCTCAATTTGTTCCCTCCGCAAACTCCGGCACATGGTAATCTACAACAACAATTTTAACCGGCACGATTCCGCCCGACCTTGACCATGGACCGGCTCTACTTACCGTTCTTCGTCCTGCAAGAATTCACTGCACACAACAATCACTTTACCGGCACATTGCCTTCTTGCCTAAAAATTGCACCGACCTTCGTCGGGTGAGACTAGAGAGTAACAGTTTCATCGGTGACCTCTCCGAAGCCTTTGGATTTCACCCCAACTTGAATTATATCGACCTGTCTCATAACCAACCGACCGGCAACCTCTCCGAGCAATGGGGGAGATGTAGAAATGTCACCTTCCTGCATTTGGAGGAGAGACATGGAGGGGCATGTGACCCTCTCGCCGTCGCAACAGCCGGTCGGCTCTTCTTGGCTCATATCCTTTGAAGCCGACTGCAATGGGTTCAGCGACAACATTCCGCTAGAGGTTGGCAATGCCACCAAGCTTAAGGTAATGCACATCTCAAGCAACCAGATTACCGGCTCCATCTCGCCGACAATCGTTGAGCTCATGAATATGGAGGACCACGAGTTGGCGATGGACTCAGCACATGGGGCAGACCAAGCTCAAGCTCATTGTCAACAGACTCAGGCGCCATCCCAAAAGAAATCAGAGGCATGTCCTCTTTGCAGCTTGCAAGGTGACCTTCACAACTTGATTTGTTTTTTTTTCAATCTCAGTTAACTATCGCTCGTTAACAAAAGGGGTATTTGCACATCTGCCCTCATTTTTTAGTCCAATTCTGATTTTGGACCTCTTTTTGAGACTTTGCAAAATTGGACCTGTTTTCACCTAAGTTTTTACAGGATTGCCCCTATTTCGATGGCAGAGCTGTAATTTTTTCCATTAAAATAGGGGCAACCGTCCAACAACTTGGGTGAAAGCCGGTTCAAATTTGCAAAGTTTTAAAAAAAGGTCCAAAATCAGAATTAAGGTTCAAAATAAGGACACTCATGCAATTGTCCCTTAACAATAAGTCAACCAACATGATCCCACCAGACCTTCGCCACAAACTAGCCTTATTTGCAGTTAGTTTGTCAAACAACTCCTGTTATACGCAGCTTCCATGAAACACTTGCCACGGCCTTGCTCTCAGAAATATTTCTGCACATGATAAGCACTTCAGTGGCACCTTGCCATCATGCCTAATAAATTGTATCATTCTCAATGTTTTTAATCTCCGACAATATCGGCCGCTATCTCCGGATATTGCCGTTCCGAAGGGCATGCGCTACGAAATCCTAATTGTAATGCTAAGCAAGCGTTGACACGATTAGCGGCCAATAGCGCGCGATTTCCGCTAAACTGTGTTGCAGTTAACGCCGTTATTGGGCTATCAAAAGAAATTTCACGGGCCCAAATTCTACATCTAGTCAACAGCGACCTACACGGAACCCTCGATTACATTTTCTCTACTACTCGCGACCTCCATGGAACGGCGGCGATTGTGCATGTGCAAGAGATCGACGTTTGCTTCATCGGAGGACCAGAGCCTGCGGCCCGCGTGGCAAGGACAAGCAACGTCCATCACCATGTCTGAGCCAGGTAAGTTTGTCGTTTCTGCCTTTTTCTCTTCCTTCAAGAATATGTTCCCCGATGTGGTAAGTGCAAACGGCAAACCATAGCTCAGTATCAACATTTTCCCTTCTTCTTCACAGGAAAAAAATTACTTGAACATTGTCAGAAGTTTGGTTTGCTTGAAGCCATGAACTGATTGCTGGCCGCTCGTACGGAGCTGAAACCGGCGAGCTGTGACCTTTCTTGTTGCATCACCAAAGCAGGTTACAAAGGAGGAGCTGGCATCGTTACGGTGGCACGTGACGAGCACGAGCCTGGCGGCGCTCGCTGGACTTCCTGATGTTCCTGCGGTGGGACGAGTTCGTGATGATGCATGGCGGCAACTTCGCCAAGCTCACCATCGGTGCGCGACGGTACGCAGGTCACCGCTCACTGGCTAATTATTATTATTATTATTTTGAGAGGGCTCACTGGCTAATTAAGTCGGTTATTACTCGGTGAAGCCGCACAAGGGGCTCGTGTCCTGAACCTGGGCTGGGCCTTCCTTCGTGGAGGACTTCGTTGTCGCTCACAGACCACAAACGTGTCTCCCGGAACTCACATTTCCCGGCTGCACCATCCGACGAGCAGGGGCAATAAAGCCATGAGAGATGAGACCACGAGAAAGAAGGCGAGCGCGGGGCTGTGCGGCGTGCTCTGCAAGCGCAAGGTTGTGGACATGGCCCGCGGTAAGCGGCGGCTGGCGGAGGTCCCGTACAGGACGACACGCGTGTCCGCCGTGGCAGTGCCGACGGGTCCATGATCCTCTCGAGTCCGGTCCGGCCATCGACGCAGTACGCAAGCACTACATCAGCATGGTCAACCCGGTCCCACATCGCCGAGGCCAGCGACGACGAGGCAGTACATCTCGACCGTCGGATGGCCGTCCCCGTCTCCTCTGTCATCGGCTACTCACTGCAGGGCCTCACCCTCTCGACACTCCATCCAGACACGAGGTTTGCTCCTTCTTTTCTTTTAACCCCTCACCCCACCCCCGCAACCGCAACTATAGTGTTCGAATCTACTACTCCGTTAGTAAATTATTGTCCAATTTAGTTTGATCATTGTCGTATTTATTTTTTAAAAAAATATCATATATTTTGTTAAAATATATTCTATTATTAAATAAACTTAAAATATAGTATATAATTTTTTGTATTTAAATCCAGGGAAAATTGTGTTTTAAGCCATGAATTTTGATTTTAATTGTGAAATAGGCATGAAAATCTAGATTTTATGATTTAGCCACAACTTTTCCTATCCGAACCTACGTTTACCATAATTTTGTACTACCGTCAGTTTCGCTAGAATTAATGATATACAAAAAGAGAAAAGCAACATTTTCATGAAACAAAGGATTGAAGTGCCCTTTCTTAACCCTCTCGTCTTTCTCCTGGTTCTTCTACATCCTATGTTCTCTATTCAGGCCTGCCTTTTACCCTAACCCTAGGAGTATGGGGCCGAAGCGCATGCGAGTGCGGGGCACGAGGCTGGAGCGCTGCGGCTAGACGGAGCGGCGTGGGAGCGCAAGCCGGAGAGGTGACTCCGCGCGAGGGCTGGGTCACGGGTGACGCGTGGTGCGAGTTCTGGCGGTTGCATTTTTTTCCTTTGCTTTTGTCTTTAATCAGGAACTAATGTTTAGGTGGATGATTTGGCACTAATGCTGCCAGAATTATGTTGAATATTTAATTCCATATTTTACAAACATTCAAAATATCAATGAAAATGGATCTAAGTTTACTTGTTCTTTCATGTTTTGTTTTGTTTTTTTTTAATCTGTTATAATATTTCATCTCAAAATAATGCTAGCACAGTTTTTGCTATCAAAATCATGGTAAAATCGGAAAGGGTAATCTCGTCTTTGCACTCGAAAGTTAAAACCGTTATATATAGTAAACGGACTTGTCTGTACAAGTTTGGTTCGGACGGGAAAAGTTGTGGCTAAATCACAAAATCTAGAATTTTATGGTTGTTTCACAATTAGAGTAGAAATTCATGGCTAACACAATTGACCATTGAATAAATATTTTGGAAAAAAAACGAATGGTAAAATATAATGAAAAAAATTCAATGAACACAACAATTTAGGAACACATGTTGGGAGCTCCTGGACACGCCTAGCCGTCTACGAGGAAAGCTCCAAGAGTAATAAATGCAAATCACAAAGCTTGACAAAGTAGAAGATTCTCAACCGAGGAATGGTTGCTCTCAATCCCTTCAAAACTTGCTCTCACTCAAACCCTAACTCAAATATTGTTGTTTGGCCTTGAAGTGGCTGAGGGAGATGAGTGGAGGCTAAAGGGGGTTGTTTCTTTGGTGTAGCTAGAGCGAGTAATCATTGGAAGTGACACGGCATAGGTATATATAGAGGAGACTTCAAAAAGAGTCGTTGATGTTCTAGTCATAGTTCATCGAAACATCCCACCAACGGATCAAGCTTAAGATGGATTCAAAAATAGTATTCTAGTGAGGATATTCGACTTTCGAAGGAACTTCTATTAAAGTTGAAGACATGGAGCCGAGCTCTGGATTGCAAGGTAAAGATTCTAGTAAGAACATCCTAGTCAAAAGTATTGAGGCTTTAAAATGAATTCCAGTTGAAAGTTGGAACATCCCACTAGTTGGATTAAGAGAATCTAACCCTTTGGTCCTCGGGTTAGATCATAATCGGAACATCCAAACGTGGGAGGGAATATCCAACTGTAACTTTGATTTGCAAGCAGTTTGAGGTTGTATTTAGATTTAGGAATTTGGACATTTTAAACTTCTTTTTTAAAAAAATTGCACTCCTCTTTGTAGTACAACATGCCTACATTCAAAGTAAATATAAAATCTTTGTTTCCCTTTTTCTTTCTCCTTTTGCACTTTTTTACATGAAAGAAGAATGCTATACACATTCTCAATTAAATTATTAGCCCTATTTTAATTGTATTGGCGTCAATCACAAAAATAAAATTAAGACTCTAGATGCACTTTCACGGGGTAACCTCGATCGTGTTCAGTTGCTTGACTTCTCCAACAAAAAATTGTCTAGGATCCTGTCGGTGTCGTTCAACAACCAATTATCTTGGACATTCACACAGTAGCATCCTCGGTATCACAACACCCGTCACTCTCGCCTTGGTTAGTAGGGTAAGTTTGACTTAGAGGGATGGGGCTTCTCTCCTCCCATTCCATACTCCCATACATACTCACGTACAAGTGGCATAATCTAATTCACATCTTCATATATCAGTTGCCTAAATACCGCTTCTTTCTTTAAATATATCGCCGTTCCGTTTTCCTTCCGAGATCAAGCGCAACCATTAAACGCGGTACCGATTGCTCCATAATATGTACAGAATCGTATCCTCTACACACTTCCTGGCATGACCCCTGTCCATCGTGACCAGCAAAGCGTCGTGCTTACGTACAGCTTACATCCATGAAACACATACGCAAAGATGAAGAATAACCATGGATGTGGGTACCACAGGTGTCTCAAGCTCCCTGTCCATGAAATTCCAGCATTGTGTTTTGGTTAAAGCTAGATGAGATTTATCATCACTTAAGTTATTATTTCTAGATATCGAAGTTTCAAAATTTTGTTGAACAAAAGTACGAAACCATTGGGTTCCTGCTAGCAATTTGTGGCATTGTGTTGTCATTTGCATTGCATGTGTTATAGCCTAACTCTAAGGCTACCTCGTTCAGTTTAATAAATCAACAAAAGTAAAAAATTACTGAGCCAAGAAAATAAATACGCCAATTAGATGATGCCGCGTGGATGGGAGTATGCATGGGAGTATGAAATGGAAGGAGAGAAGCACCGTCCGACTTAGAGGGGCATGTGACCCCTTCCCCCACTACATACCATGTAATTAATGAATCATTTCAAATTCAAGCTTGTTACCGGCCTCGTCAAGCTCGTTCTCTTCAACAACGGTTTCACCGGCCCCATCCCGCCGGAGCTTAGCCGCCTCCCGAGGATCCTGCTGCTGGACCTTGGATCCAACTATCTCACCAACCACCGTCGAGTCACTTCTCCGCGATGCCCACGGTGTGGTTCCTCTCGCTCTACCTTAACCTTCTCGACGGCAGCTTCCCGCGTTCGTGCTCGGCAGCGACAAGATCACGTATCTTGACTTGTCGCAAAACACCTTCTCGGGCCACATATCGGCGTCGATCGTGACGCTCAAGAAGCTCCGAGTGCTTGGCCTCGGCGCCAACAACTTCATCGGCGGCGTGTCGGCCTTCCTTGGCTCGTTGCCGCGGCTGGAGGTTCTCGAGATCGGCGACCGCCCGCTCGGCGGCCGGCTCCCATCGGTTCTCGGTCGGCTACGGAATCCGAGGCACATCGACATTAGCATGGCTGGCCTCGTGTCCACCCTCCCATCGGAGTTGGGCAACCTCGATAGTCCGGAGTACATTGACTTGTGCAAGAATCACCTCTCTGGATCCCTGCCGGCATCACTAACCGGATGGCTACCCTCAGGAGCATGTTCCCATGTTTCTTCACAGCGAGAAAAAAGCTTTGTACTAGAACATTGTTAGAAGTTTGGATTGCTTGAAGCCACCAACTAAAATTGCTGATTTTTTCTATCGAGCTGAAGCCGGTGAGCTATTGACCTGTGTTCTTGCTTCATTATCACAGAGCGAGGAAGGAGGCGCTAGAAGGCCCGGAGGAATTGACGCCGTTCCGATGGCACATCGGACGTGTTCGTGATGGCGCACGGGGGCAACTCGCCCGGTTCATCACCGGTGTGCTGCGGTCACCGGCTCGTGTCGGTGAAGCCGTTGAAAAGAAGATGGTGGAGGCGCGCAAGGTTCTCTCTGTTGCTCTCCGGTGTGCATCAAAGAGGCAAGAGAGACTGTCCATGCCACAAGCTGTACAGGGAAACAGAGCAAGCGGGTACTCCGAACTCCGAAGAGACTCACTCCTTCGGCGAACAGGAAGCAAGTACGCGCGCCGCCGCATCGGCGCCCATGGCGGCACTCGACGGCGGCGGCGGCGGCGGTGCGCGCGTCAAGCCCTCCTGCGAGCGCGACTCCGACGCCTCCTCCTCCTCCCCTCTCCTGGCGCCCCACCACGGGCACCTCCGCCTGCCGTCCCCGGTACGCCGGATCCTCGCCCTCGAGGACCCCGAGTCCACCGCCGCCTCGCCCTCGTACCGGATCCTGCTTGCTCTCCTCCATGCCGCCGAGCTCTTCACCGTGCCCTCGCTCCGGGTTACGTCTTCAGCTAACATCGCCGGCCTGTATTGTATAACGCGTAGTATACGTGGAGAGGAGAGGCCCTTCGAGCCGGATCGGGATCCTCTCGCATTAGCGGGGCCGGTACGTTGTCAATGCAGAGAAGATATCCTATGCATTAGCTTACATCTCGATCGTCGATCGGGAAATGAAAGGCTTCTAAAAAAGGACCCACACAATCTATCGGATCCTCGGGTTCAAATCCTCTGCATTTATTCACAAACTGCAGAGAAGCTACGAGGATGCGTGAGGAGCACGGTGTTCTAATGGCATGAACAGTACATCTTCTCATTTTCATATGCTCCTATTTTTTTAACATGCTACCGTAGCTTTTAATCCGGTGCGTTTATTTTCGATCCGACGGTCAAAAGAGTGGCCTAATGCCGGATATAGTACCTCTCTGCATGGGTAGTATCCAATGTAGAGGATTTCGTTCCATCCTCTTCTATTCTACTCCCTCCGTCCAGAATATTTGGCATTCTAGGCTCATCCATTTTTCCCAAAATATTTGGCATTCTCACTTCCCGATACACCTTTCTCTCTTCCCAATACACCTCTATCTCTATCTCTTTCCTCCTCGTTTTCTGCGCACCTACTTTATTCCTTCTCTTCTTAATCTCCGTGCCCGAGCTAGAATGCCAAACATATTGGGACGGAGGGAGTATCTCTCTGCATGATGCAGCCGAAGATAGGCCTGAGGCCCTGAGCTCCTCGAATGAGGATGAGAAGAGTAGATCTCGTAGTCCTAGGCGAGTTTGGCCATGGCCACTAACAAGCGCGCGGATAGCGACAGCTATGTTCGGAGAGCTTACAGTCGGGCTTGGCCGGAGGAGCCGCGAGTACAGTGGTAGGCTCAGCGCCATGACTCATGAAGACGATGAACTTAAGCCTACTGAATTTTTGAAACAGGAGGATGCTCGCAGCGCTTCCCCTTCTCAATCTTGCTTGTCGTCTGTGTCCTGCTCCATATATCCATCTTTGCCCTCGCAATCCCCTTCTCTCTCTTTCCAAATCGCTATTTTTCTTCTCTCGCTCGCCCACCTCACATGGAGACCAAATTCTACGTTGAGCCCCCATGTCTCTGACCTGACCCCTGAAATCTCGAAATTTCCAATCGAATCCATCACCGGCGGACTCTGATTCGGCTGAACTCGAGCTACGATCTGCGTCTTCCTAGAGACGGAGGTTGAAAAGAAAACATCCACCGTTGGATATATTGGATGGCTGAGATGGGAGGTAATTCCCCTCTGCAGTAATGCAGTTTGCGAAAAAACTTGGCCAGCATGTGTGGGCGTTATATACGTAGGAGAATTACCCCCAAAAAAAAACGTAGGAGAAGGGAAATTAACCTGGGCCCAGCATGTGGCTACGGATGCCGTCCGCGTGAGCTCACGGGAAGCTGCATACGCTTCGAGCGTGGTTCTCGAACCGAAATTTCGTACTACTAACAACAGGAATTGTACACCCAGCTGCGTAATTCACATAGGTAAATGAACATAAAATATAAATATATAGTGCTCACTGGAACTGGAATGTCATCTCGCGCCGTGGATGACACAAACAACCGCCACCATGATGGGACGCGGTTACCCTGATCCGAGTACCCAGCCCCACCTGCAACTCAAACAAGCTAGCCTTAGCAGCGACATTTTTGGTAGCCGCGAACGGGAGCCGTAACCGACTTTCCCTGGCGCATTTCTCCCCCCAAAATTTTCCGAGGCCGCCACGCGCGGAGTCTGCTGACGTGTCGTCCATCTGTCGGGCAACTACGAGATCCGAACCGTTGAGAACATGCCGAGATTAGAATAACAAATAAACCTCAAATCGATGATAAAAAACATAATTTCCGGTGTAAAAAAAACATAATTTCCTTTTTTTTAGTCTGGCAATTTCTTAGTGGCAATATCGAAACGTCCCGTCACTCCGGCCGGGCCCGTTTACCCTGGCAGCTTAATAGGCCCTCAAGATTTCCCCACGGACCAACACTAGTCTTTTCTACGTACTTTGTCTTCACTCATGCACTCCAGTGCCAAGCACGTTTAACCTTAGAGTTCTTTAGAGATAAGCTTCCGGAAAAGAAGTTACAACTTGTTGACATGAGTATTCTATCAATCTATTAAGCTCTGGCCAGGATGTTACAAATATAGCTCAGCCGGAAAACTTATAATGCATGTACAAAAGATCTACTAGTAATGCTGCACTTAACTAACTTTGAGACTGAACCAAGTTACAATCGGGAACGTGCCCGGCTACATAACTTTAATTTGTAGCCTGCTATCACGTACGAGTTATCTTTCGTAACCACAGCTAAACGTAGGATATCATCTAGTGGACTAGATGATCAAACCTCCATTATAGCAAAAATAATTCTCTATAGCAAAGGTGGCCATAAGTTAACATCACCTCAAATGATGGGAATACATATCATATTACTTACACTATTACATATCTCAAATGATGAGAATACATGTTCCGAAGAAATAAAAGAAAGATGACCATAAAACTCACAGCTATCAACAAGCCAAGGTCATTCTTAAAAAAGGTTAAATTGGGTTTCCAAGTCAGACAAGGTCCATATTATATCAAGTTCAGCTTGATCAAACTAATGTCATTCATCTTCGGCCATAGCAAGCCAAAATGGATCAACCAGCTGGTATGGGGTGGCATTTTGGAGATCCTTGCGACAAACTTTTATAATATCAATTACACCAGAACGGTCTGCTTTGCAAAGGTATTTTTTAGCAACTTCATAGCCATCAATGAAACTAGGTCCATCTAACAAGCTCAGAAAAGCATTTATAGCAGCTACCATCGGCTTTGGATCTATCTTCATTGCCTTGAGGACCATGGCATTTCGGATAATATGGAGTGCCAGTTCAAGCTGATCCTTCTGACCATAAAACCCCGTGATGTGGACAAGCTTCAAGTGGGAATGAGGGTGCAAAGGAAGGCTCTGAAGCTCACCATGACACTTGTGATAACGTTGAAATCTGCAGTCCATCCACATCTGTAAATATGATCAATTCTATACATGAGAACACCACCACAGCTAAATAGTAAATATTTAACTGAGTACAAACCAAGTTTTGCTAAAGATCACTTAGATCATATGTGATATATAAAACAGTTAAGAAACTTACATGAACTTCAAGTTTTTCCATCACGGGTGCAGCCTCCAAGAGCACAGCAAGATCAAGGACATCAGTTTCCCTTTTTCTAGGGAAACAAAATTGAGTTCCAATCTCAGATGCCGTAGGTATAGAAAGGTGAGGGGCTTTCTCGGCAAAATAGCTCTCTAACACATGCACAAAGTTAAATTGAGAAGAAAAACACCAATTATAAACTAAAATAGGGATGGATACAAAGGGAATCTAAACAATTATAAGTAGCTCAAACCTTAAGTTCTTGGCATCTCAGAGTCAGCATCTCAAGATGAGGCAGCGTACTGGGAATTTCAGTGAATATATAAGCCAAAGCAGAGCTAATATCTGATGACTTTATTGATAAACTTCTCAGAGTGTTAGGAGGTGCTAATGGCAGCAATGGACCTTCATATTCAAGTGTTACCAAGCCAAAATGCAACTCTATCTCTTGAAGCAAGGGGCAGTGACTGACAAGCAAATACTTAAGGTGATTGAAAAAAGGCTCACTTGCTTGTAGTCTTGTAAGAGTTTTGCAACGACAAATTCCAATAAACTCTAAAACATTGCAATTTAATAACATGAGCTTAAGTTCGTCAGTCAGTGATATTCACATCCACTAGCTCAAGCTTTTTAAGGTTTAGAAAAACCTTAATTCTAGCAGGATCCTTTAGAGAAACAGAACCAAGTTTTATAGATTGCAAGTGGAAAGCACTAGTAGCATCAAAAAGCTGAAAAGGGAAGCTATATGGTTCCTTCGTAGGATATTGAACTTCGAAATCAAGAATAAGTTGCTTTGTTTTAGATGCAATTGCAAACTGAACCCAACGGTCTATGTGCTCTGCATGTTCATTATTCAATGGTGAAAATTGGACTTCTATTTTCTCAACCCCTACACCAGAGTGCTGCTTCAAGACAGCATCAACCCTATGAATAAAAACATGTTCACTTATAGATGGACGGGGAATCCCAGATCCCCTTTTGTGAATCAATGATTTAAAAGAAAATTTCAAGTTTGGGCGATACAACCAAGCATGTTTCCAGTGCTTTGATAATATGCATGTCCTCACAGCCTCTCTAAATGGCACTCTTGATACAATAGACTGCAAAATATCCTGTAGTAGAGAAACAAGGCCGCCACAATTATTGATTATTCGACAGCAAAATTTAAACAAAATGCAACAGCGTAAAAATTACACAGCAGGGGTTTCCCTTGCTGTAAATATTTCAAAAAAAAAGAAATAGCATAATAAATATGCATATATGTAATGTGGTACAACATGTGGAGGTACGAGGACAGCACATGTATAAAATCAAGTATACAGTCAAATTTAATTTTGTATAAGACACCCCCAAAACAAGAATTATAATGTTAGATAGAATGACTCGATTAGTCATCAATTACTACTAGAGGTAAGGTGGCTGTACAGTATACAACATTGATCAGGGTGCATTTAACTAACTAAGCAGGTATGGAAAATTGAAGGAAAAAGATAGTACATTAGAGTTGTAAAACTTGTACTCCTTCCGTTTTTAAATTCTTGTTGCCATTAACCTTTTAAATTACGTTTGACCACTCGCTTTATTCAAAATATTAGTTCAAATACGCAAAATTATAAGTTATGTTTCAATTTTCTTTAGTAATAAAACAAACATAATAAAATATATGATAATTTTCAATTTTTACTGAATAAAATGAATGGTCAAACATATCTCAAAAAGTCAACGGTGACAGCAGTTTAGAATGGAGGGAGTAATGGACTTCCATTTGGTGCATTTGGGAGAAGGCCATATGAACATAATTTAGGATTGGTGGGAGTAGTTGGCAGCAATATGCCATTACCATTGGTAAGTCGGTTAACTGAAGATTTGGTCTCTTTGTTTTGATCAATGGTCTATTCAGTTTCTCCATTGAATTCCCCTTCCCTTAGTCATCCCACTATACACTTTCTGCAGGGGAGACTTGCATAAGAATATATACAAACAAAAAGTAATTCGTTAGAATTGGTACCCACTTGACATCTATGCATTAATAGATTTCGAACCCAGCTTTTTAATTAGTTGTTTGAAATAGGTAACGAGTACTGGAGAAATATAATGTAAGAAGTTTCCTCTAGTCTTTTTTAGGCAGTTTGCATCACTTCTTTTAGCATAAAGCATAACACAGACATGTAAACAAAACCTTGTCTGGAGTGTGTCGATCCAGTATAACGCTGGTATCCAAGCTTAGATTACAAACGTCCACACAAAATTACTGGAGTGTGTCGATCCCAAACCGACGCCTACAAAAAGTCAAAACAACTAAAAGCGGCGCCAAAATCAGCTGGAATTGAGATAAACTACTGCTTCTCGGGAGTTTAGATCTATTAAATCCAATATTAACAGCTCATATTGGGACCAACTGCCGCTGCCCAGCATTTGAGATATGAAAAATCCAATTTTTAATCACGCTGAGCCCCTCGCGAGACAAGAAGACGGACTTTTCCTTATCACCAGCGGGGATGAGATGAGAAGGCTACCTTGGAGGGCCGGCGGCTGCTCGCGACGGTGAGCTGAAGCAGGAAGTAGGCGGCCTGCAGGCAAGCGACGACCTGGAGAGAACGAGCTGTGCGCGTCACTGCCCTCAGCGTCCAGCAGCAGCTAAAGTTGTGGCGTGGAATCTTGCTTTGGTAGCGCCCGCGGCGAGCCCGGCTTAGGTCAAACCCTCTAACGCCGCGACCTAGGAAGGGTGAAACGAGAGAGACAGAGAGAGAGAGCACCAAGCGGTCGTGATCGCGAAGGATACGTCCGGTCGTCCGCAAGTTATAGCAAATTATCTTTTGTCATGTAATCGATGTAAAATTAAAATACAAATAATTTTTTATATCATCATATTACTACTTGGGTTGATGCTCTTTTCTAAAAGTTTGAATCCCCAGTTTTCTCGTGTCAATAAATTTAAGTTTCTAACTTTTTTCTTAAAACAAAGATAAATAATCAACTTTACAACAATCAAATGTAAAACTAGGTAAGCATTTTTTATATTCGTAGTGAGCCATCACAAGCCTTCGATCTGGCTTCAGCTCCCTATTCCCATGAACCGGCCTATCAAGTGATAATATTACTCTACTACGCCCTCATCCCATCTATTAATTATCATAATAATTGATAATTGCATTCGTATCGAGATGAGATGATAGCATGTGTGTCTTAGGCTTCTCCGTCAGTATATTTACGGTGTCATGTGATACTGTCCCAGTCCAACTATGCTCAGCTCTCGATAACGGTGTTAGGATAAAGACAACGTTTTCGGTGG
Source organism: Chloris gayana (assembly GCA_031894775.1). NCBI lineage: Eukaryota > Viridiplantae > Streptophyta > Magnoliopsida > Poales > Poaceae > Chloris > Chloris gayana. The sequence goes on along the minus strand of JAUNZO010003024.1, from coordinate 749,221 downwards.
TGATAGTCTATATTCAAAGTGTAGGGTCCGTATTATCAGCCTCTATCTCTCTCACACAGTGTTGCAGGAAGTCATGCAATAAAAGGAATATATTTCAGAACTTCAGAAAAAGAAATTAGACCTGTGCTCCAACTGTGCTAAAGCTTTATATGGTGTTCGTTTTACTTTTTTGGAATCCATGCTCTGCTACCGCTCGTGGTCGGACAAAACCTATATTCTGGTTCGTTCCACTCCAAACAAGACAGGGTGATCGTGTTCGTGTGAAAGCTCAAGAAAATTACTGTTCTCTTTCTTTGTACACGACCGACACCCCCACCCCCACCCCCGAATCGCGATGGCGCCAGCCAAGTCGAGAGATCGGATGAAAGTATGAAACACACCGGTGGAGCGTGGTCAAGGGCGGCCTAAAACTGGTGCTGACCCGCGCGCGGCGCGTTTGAGGAACGGGTGGCCAGAATTGGAACGGGATAGAGCCAAAGCTGAGAGAGCCCGGAACACGCGCGACAAGGACCTTTCGCTTCCTTTTCCTCGTCCGGGACCGCTCTTTTTCGTCGACCGTTGCACCCTCTCCAATTCCAGACACGTCCAAAGGGGCAGCAGCCAGTTACGCGCGCCTCACTTTCACTGGTCAAGTCTCCAGTGGAGTGGAGACATGCTCTGTTCCGAACCTGCATTTCTTGCTACCAGCACACCAGCAGCAGGAGGAGATCATGCGTCAATGTGTCCTGATAGGGTCTCATTAACAAGGGTGGTTACCCAATCGAGCACTGGTACTAGTACTTGCTTTGGATCACTCGACTCAATTAACGCCTACTATGAACAGGCTCACCCTCTTGCCATGTCCATGAGCCAGCCTAATCAATTCGTAAACTAACACTGCACCTCCTCCGATCCCGCCCAACTAGCGTGTACTACTCCTTTACTAAATTGTTATCGCTAGTTGACTTTTTTGTAACGTTTGACCATTTGTCTTATTCAAAAAATTTCTTCACATACAAAAAGTTATATGCTATATTTCAAGTTTCTTTAGCGATTAATCATATTTCAACAAAATATATGATATTTCTTAAACTTTTTTGAATAAAACGAATGGTCAAACGTTACGAAAAAAGTCAATGACGACAACAATTTAGTAAGGGAGGGAGTACTGTACAACACAGTCACTGTTCACTGAATGATGCTGCTTTGAGTGTGACCAAAGCCTCAGATCACAGTTAATAGAGCTTAATCCTAGGCCTAAGCCTTCCTGCTTTCATTTAACACCGCTCCACGTGCGCCGCACGCGGGGGACGGTGGAACGTAAGCATCCCTATTTCATCCTATCCTGCAACTGCAAATGGCATCTAATGCGTTGGATTACGCTGCCGGGAGATTCGTGATAAAAGACGTTTTGTAATTAACTATTCCCTCGACAAATGGGTTAAGTGCTTTTGTTCAGTGGAGCAGGGTTAACCAATGCAAAACAAAACAGAAATTGTGCCCCACCGGAGTGGTCAAGAGGATAAGACTGCAGTACCAGCATTATACATATAGTTAACTATAGTTTATGCCTGGATTATATTAGTACCCTTAGTGACAGCCTTATTAAGAGCGACCGGAGTGATTAAGATTCTCCACCTACGTGCATTACATGTGAAGTCGTAAGAGTAGGACCAACCAGGAGGTCTACACTCTACACTTCCAAGATCGAAGTGGGCCTTTTTTTTTATAAGAACGAAATATATCATGCTGGTGACGCACATACTAATCGTGTGTACAAGATTGCATGTTGAATGCATTTTCTTTTCCGGTTTTAACTTCATGAGAAAGGCACAGAAAAGTGGATCAAAACCAGCTAAAAGGAAGACAGGTCACGCAAAACACAAGGCCCTCGTTAATTCTGGAACTACCAATATTGGTTTGCTGTCTATGTTGTGGCATCGTTCTTTTGCCATATAGGCATGTAGCATGATCATAAAGTGCCTTTTTTAGTTGTAAACTATTAGAAATAAATTATTGTACATCTAAGGTGAAAAGAAACTGAGTACTAGAATTTTACTCATTTACTACTAAGAAAAATAAATGGATCAACTTTTGGATTTATTTCAGTATTCCGGCACTTCTCCACAACCGGTACCGGCTACGTGGCAACTGCACCACAAACTGGCAATTAAACAATTTAATTTTCTTCAGAGCAGTTACTACCGCTGCTGCTTCTCTTTGCAAAACAGAGTGAGAGAATGAGACCTCTCCTGGGCCACCTGGTTCCTCCTCAGCAACAGCTCACATTGATTTCGATTTCTTGCTTCTCCACTACCTCCACGGCTCCATCCAGCCCCAGCCGCCCACCACCCCACCTCCTCCTCTCTCTCTCTCTCCTCTTTCCTTTCTCTCTCCTCCCACCTCCCTTTCCGATGCTTTGACGCCACCGCTCGCATCTTTGGCCTGCTCTGTCGCCCACCTTCCTCTCTCTTCTGCAACTAATTAAAGCAGAGGGAGGAGCAGTGGAGACGAACTGAAGAGAAGGACAGCAACGAGCGCAGGAGCGGAGGGAGAGAAGCAAGATGTTTGACAACTTGCTCAACTCCAAGTTCTACAACAAATGGTACCGAAATGCTTCCTTTCGATTCAGTTTTGGTTCATGTTTGGCGAGCTTCAGGCTTCAGCTCCTTTTGGCTGTTCTTATGGATAGTCGAGTCCCGATTCGGATTGCTTGAGCCTCTTCCGCCGATATTGACCCTGTTCTTCGATTTGTCGCACTTTATGGCGAATGGATTGTTGCGTTGTTCGTTATTCAGCAATTTGGATTCCCAATTGTTCGGCTCCACTTCTGATCTGTCTGCTAATTCAAGGGTTGTTCTTGGACTTGCAATCTCTTTTTCTTCTGCATCAGTTTCTTTTTGTTTTTTCCTGTTCTCGATTTGTCTGTACCTTTCTAGCTCGGATTGCTACATTCCGGATTTGTTTTTGTATGTTTGTACCTTTTTTTCTTTTGCTAATCTTCGTTTATTAATCGTTGGCTTTATTATTATTGTTTGTTGCAGCAAGCACGCCATTAAATGCACCCGGACTCGGCTGGATCTGCTCCGGCGGAAGAAGCAAGCAATGGTGAAGTTCCTCAAGAAGGACGTCGCCGACCTCCTCATCAATGGTCTTGAGGACGTCGCCTTCGCACGGGTACAGTATGCTCTGTGCAGATAAATGTATTATGAAATGCAGGACCGTGTGAGGCTTCCTGAAATGATGTGTTCCTGATCCTGTTGTTTTCTTCTGGTGGACTGCAGATGGAAGGATTGATAGTCGAGATGAATCAAGCATCTTGTTACGACATGATTGAGCTATACTGTGAGTGTATAGTGAAGCAACTAAACAATCTGCAGAAAGAGAGGTAACTATCGCCCTTCTTACAATCACAATTGACACACCATTTTGAGCCTGCCAATTAGTATTTCGTAGCAGCTCCACCTTTACACATTGTGGACATTTCTCTATGAATTTCCAGCTTATTATGTGGATTGTTTAGAGGTGATGATACAGTGTATACATAACCGGCTATAGATTGATCACCCCTCCCCTTGCTTCAGCTTTCAAGGCATGCCACATTGTTCAGTAAAAAAAAAAAAGGCATGGCACGTTTCCACATCTGCCTCCTGAACTACGATGGAAATCCAAGTAAAGTCAAGTTAGCTAGTGCCTATTTTCCTTCTCTGGTTTAGCTATTTACATAGTGTATCCAGGTTGTACTGGATTTGGAAATTGCAAAGCTGCATATGCTAAGCTTGTCCCGTTGTTTATATCATATAAATTGCCCAATAACCAAAGCCAGGGATAGATTGATTTTTTTGTTGAATTGGCAGTATTGGATGATTTTTTTTTCAATTGTTTCTAGACCAATGAATTGTGAGGCACTAATAAAAGTTAGATTTAATTCTCGTTTGATTCTGTTAAGATTATACGGAAGCCTTTCTTTCTTCTGCAATTGATTACTGATTGGTGATGTTCATTTAGTTCAGATGACATATAATATTTTCTTTTTCTTCAATTTGATTACTGAATTTGTGGTGTCGTTTTACAGTGAGTGCCCTCAGGAAGCCTTGGAAGCTGTGTCAACTCTAATATTTGCTGCTGCAAGATTTCCTGATTTGCCTGAGCTCTGTGATCTTAGACATACACTCACAGAGAAGTATGGGAATTCAGTTGAGTCTTTTGTTAATCAGGAGGTACTTCAAATTCTGGCCGTTTTCTTGTGTTCATTTAATCTGCTGTACTGTACCAACACTGACTCAACTTGACCTTTCTGTGGACAGTTTGTTCGGAAGCTTCAGAACAAGTCCTTTACTAATGAAGAGAAACTGCAAGTTATGAAAAGTGTGGCTGAAGAGTTCTCTGTCCCATTTGATAGCAAGGCAATGGAATGGAAGATCACTTGTGGACCTGGCCATAAAAATGTAGAAGTTTTAATACTCAGGTTATCATTTACAAAGTATATATACGAGTCATTCATATCTAATCTCGACTTCCACTTTTCATCAGGATCATGCAAAGAAGGGTTCACATAAACGGGTAGATGTTGAAGCATCAGCTCGGAATGGGCAGAAGATTGATAAACATGCTATGCATGAAAGAAAATATAAGGCTACACCTGAAGGGTATGAACAGAAGCAGGAAATGAAGATGAAGCCCAAAGATATCCATGTTGTTCCAGGTGGCATTGGTCAGATGGGTGAGAAAATAAGGAAGAACCACTCAGAGAAACCTGACGAGAAAAGGCAATTGGATAATTGTCATAAAGAAGTGAAGAAACATGACAAGAAGAATGATCGCCATCAGAGGGAACCGACGAATGCGGAGTTAGACCTCAATGGCATAAAGAAGCAGGAAGTGGGCCCTGATCGTACTTGGGGTCATGCTGACCTAGGGCTTAAAACTTTGGGCCAAGAAAAGCAAGCGGATGATCCAAGTTGCACCTTGAATGGCAAAGCAGTGAACAAGACTCCTCCCTATTCTAAGCCCTACAGATCAATGGATGACAAGTTTTCTGAAGAAAAAAACAATACTTTGTATGATAGACCGAAACATGTAGGAGATTTTGAACAGCTGATGCAAGATAGGCAGCATGTGGCAGAGAGGGCAGTCAACATGCGGCCTCCCTATGTTAAGCCAGAATTCGAAAAGCACAGAAATCAAGCTGTGAATGGATACAAGCATACTGATGATATAGAACAGGCTTATGATGATAAACTTCATCCAGTTTCTGTTAGAACAAAGAATGCAAAACCACCTACTCATGTTGATGCTTATGATAAAATGGCTAACAAAGAAAAGATGCCAGGCCCAACAGCCGGTGAACGAAGAAGACATTCGAGCAAGAAGAATGGTGCCTATGACGATTATGACCAGAAATGTGGTCGTGTACTGCCCGTGGAAGGCATTGGGGCTAACGATGACATCAACAATGCAAGGGCTTTCCACCGAATTCCCAGTGAACGAAGAAAACACAGAAGCAGGCGGAATGGATCAACAAGTGGCAGTGATTACAATGGGGCCATCGAGGAACATGATTCAGAGGATGATGAGGCGAACACTGCAATTGATTTTGGTAATCTTTTACCGCGAGCCCCTAGTTCTCACAGGAAACACAGAAGTCGGAGTGCTGATCCTCGCAAGGGGGCCGTGATGATGAAGAAAGAATGATGGATAAGCTTCTGATGCACTATAGCAAGAAAGGGCTAGATAGGGAGGAGCGCAAAGAAAGGGACAGGGAGGAGCGCAAAGAAAGAGTTAAATCCCGGATTCCTCGTCCTCGAGCAGATCAGCCTGTTGATAATGTGAGAGATCATTCTAGCAAGGACGTTGTGCAGATGCTTCGTCCTGAACGAGCTACTTCTCTACCTCCAGAATCAGGAAGCCCGAAGGCAAAGCCGAAGGCCCCTGTTAGGTCCATGTCCATGCAGCCAGAAATGTCCAGGGGGAATGTGCACCCAAGGATGCCTGATTTTGACGAACTGGCTGAGCGGATCAGAGCTCTGAAGAATGCATGAGCTGCCGCATGATGTCTTCGGCATGGTCTCTGTTCTTTCAGGTACCACGATATCTGAGACCTGATGGTGTCTGCGGTTGAGGACATCTGAGATAGTTGCCTGCTTCCACGCAACGTATCTTGGTGGTATACTTCCTTGTGTTTGCTCTGTGTGTGTCTAAGGTAGAGTATTGGTGGGAGTAGTTGCAGTTAAATATGTAATTCAGAGGGATAGCATACCACCATGCCACATCGGTTTGGATGTCGTTTGTTGAACTTATAGAGCAATTATTGTCAGTGTATAGACACCTTGGACGAGGCCATGAAACTATAATGAAAAAGTTTTTTCTTATTTACTCACTGTGTACAAATGGTTTAAGCCTGTTTCTGCTGGGGAGAATGTGTCATAATATACTGCTATATCTGTATGTCAGTTGGCAGACCTGCTTGGCAGATGCCATATTCTTCGGCAAAATTAGGCAGTCGGGTATGCCCTAATTTCTTGTTTGCTCCTAGGAAGAGCCATGTGACGGTTGCCGCACCAAACGGTGCCGACGCCGACAGGCTCTGCTCAGCGGAGGCTGGATGATCACGTTCGCCCGCCTAGATTCAATCACCACTAGTACTACTGTACTAGTATATTTTTCTTGAAGGAATCATCGGATCAATCTTCACTAGTTCTAAAACTTTCCGCCGAAGGGACCACCAATCTAGCTTCAATTTCATTCTCATCCATCAAAATATATAAAAGCTGGTCAATATTTTCCTATCCTCTTTTTGTTTCTGTCCCTATGTAATTTATGTCAGAAACGACCGATGAACTGAGACCAAACTGGTGGTTAGGTCGTTAGGTTCTCAAAAGGAAGAAAGAAAAAGAATTGGACCGTGCAACTGGGCCCAAGTCGTACTAGCTTAGCCCAAGGACCTGATGACACCGACGACGAAATGCAGGATGAAATCGTCGCCGCTGGCGTCGAGCACGTCGTCGCAGACCAGCCGCTCCAGCGCAGGGTCCCTCGGCAGCGCTCCGGCGTGGTACAGGACAGTTGCCGCCGTCGCCGCGGCCGGCCGGGTCGCCAGGCACGCCGCCAGCCTTGCGACCGCCCGAAGGAACAGAGGCAAGAGGCCCTGCACGTGTACGAATGCCAAATAAAGTTTGGTTGCATTAATTTGCAACGAACGAGTCTTCATTCACACGCACTCACCATACGGTACCCGGATCAGCTGCGATCGATGATGCATTGAAGAGCGACTTCACCGTTGGGCGCTTATATATAGGCTTGCATCGGAGCCATCTGATGGGAGGTTGCATTTTTTTTTTTTGTGCAAACTGGTGGCGATCGCAACGACGGGCGCCCATTGTCGCGTTCGTCACTGTGCAGCTCCATCTGCTCCCGGTTTTGGACGAACCTCTGCTTCGTCCTCAGATTCTTCACCTGTTGCTTTTCTTTCGCGGGTTTTTCTTAGTCGGAGTCGCAAAGCCGAACGATGATGGCGACCGGCCGGGTTGGCAGTTGGCACGTCACGATAAGGATTCAGACGCGAACCATTTTTTTGTACTCCTACTATATGGGCCTGGGCTCCCGTCAATGCTTTTGGACCCATAGAGGCCCAGTGGATTTAGCCTCTCCGCCCATGAAAACGATCGGCCCATTTTACATGATTTGTGCATCCGGCGGTCCGGCTAAGCTAGTTCCCGACGCCGAACCAGAAATCCAATCTAAAGTACGCCACGAGGACGTGATCCGATACAAGTCGTACGTCGCCATATTTGTTGATGAATCGCCTTCCCCTCCTCTCTCTGTCTATATATACGCACACGTAGAACGAACACGTTCGATACGCCGGCCTTAAGCTGGAAGTTGCTCTTCGTTGCCGGGACATCGAGATCAGCAGCCATGTCGGGGAAGCAGGGCGGGAAGCAGAAGCCTCTCAAGGCACCCAAGGTGGCCAAGAAGGAGTACGACGAGGTACACTACTAATCAACACTTGATATACAAATTAAACGTTTTCTTTTCTGAATTTTGTTATCAATTATATGACATCGAGATGTCGATGCACTAGATCTATTGTCGTCAGCTGGTGACAGTACAGTAATTATAAGCATAGTGCCTAATTTCTACAGAACATCTGAAACTCAAAAGAAAGCTTTATAGTCTTGTAAAGTAACCGGGCTGTGGAAAAGAAACCCATTGACAGCTTACAATGATTTTACTCTTCGGTGTGTCATTGGCTGCTTGCATCGCTGACAGTTTGCGGTTTGTTGTGCCAACAGACTGATTTAGCGAACCAGAAGAAGAAGAAAGAGGAGGAGAAGGCGCTCAAGGAGCTGAAGGCCAAGGCGGCGCAGAAGGGGCCTCTTGGGGGCTCCGGGATCAAGAAGAGCGGCAAGAAGTGAGCTAGATCATCAAGTCTTTTTGCCTGGAGGAAGAGGGGGAAATCGTGCTTGCTTAGTAGAGGCAAAATGTTGAAAGGATGTTTTTCGTTTCTCAAAAAATAAGAGTAAATTTTTATGATGTTTTTCGTTTCTCAAAAAATAGGAGTACATTTTGGGGTGTTTTCAGGTCCAAAATAATGGCCATTATTTTCTCTTAACTAATGGCCATTAGTTGGATCTAACGGTGTAGATTAAATTTTAGAAGTTAATAACTAATAGCCATTAGTAAGGGTAATATTGTCAAAATAATATGATTATAATACAAAAATTCATCATAACTAGCAAGTTAGTCAATTTTTACATGAATATGTTATAAAATATTTATTTTAAATTTGATTAATCATCATCATTATTCTTGTAGTTAAGTTTTAGTGTATTTAACACAAGTTTGTATGATAAAAAATATTAATTTTTTAGTGCAATTATTAAACTACCCTTAAACTAATGGCCATTAGTTGAGGAAAAATAATAGCCATTATTTTGGACCTGAAAACCTCTCTACATTTTTCGGTATCAATGGAAGTATGGAACACGTCGTGGAATTGCCTTCTCCTGTCCTGAGGATGAACACGTAAAGTTTTCAAACAATCCGGCCCTCAAAGCCCACTTTTCCAGCGAGGTGCTCCTCCGCCTGCCGTCGTACGCCGACCGCCTGTGCTTCGGCGCCGTATGCCGCTCGTGGCGCGTTGCGTCCGCGTTGCAGCGCCGCTCGCACCCGCTTCTTCCGTGCGCCGTCTTCATCGATGGCACGTTCGGCGGCTTCCCGGAGGGGACCGCCCCTTCCGGCTGCCCCGCGCCGCCGGCCACCACGGCTCGTGTTCAGGCGCCACGACGGCGGGTACTCGTTGCTCAACCCCTTCTCCATGGCCGCCATGCCGCCGCTCCCGAGCCTGTCCCGTGCCCACGACCACAAGCCTGCCCGAGCCGCGCCCGAGCGTGCCGTCGACGAGTACGACGTGATCGGGCTTGGACGGCGGATCTTGGACGAACCGGATCCCGGGACCCTTTCCGTGCGCAAGATGGTTATCTCCGCGTCCGGCCTCGTCGTGGCGGTCATCGGCGGCGAAGACCGGCTCGGCAAGCTGGCCCTGTGCCGGCCCGGTGCGGCATCGTGGTCGGTATGCAGCGGCGATCAGTGGAGGAGGATCAAGGACAAGGGCAGGCTCTACGCCGTCGATCACAACGAGGACCTCCTCGCCGTGACCATCAGCGACGGGGACACTCCGGCCGTGTCGAGGATCCGCCGCGCCGTGAAGGGCGCTCCCCGAGCTTGAGCACGCGCCGCCGCCTCGCGCTGCATTACCTCGTGGACGACCCCTCCGGCGGCGAGCTGCTCATGGTGCGGACTGCGGAGAGAGGTGTGTAGCGGGGGCCGGGGCGGGGCGTGGCAGTGGAGGAGCGGTTCACCGTGTTCAAGGCCGACTTGGCGTCGAAGACAACCAACACCAGCAGGAACAGGAGTGGACGGACGATATCTTCTTCCTGGACGACGGCGCGAGCGACCAAGGTCGGCGGTTGCGGCGCTGCTCGCTGAGCGCCTACGGCGTGAGTTCTCCGGTCACCTACTCGGTGCTGCCCGTCACGTCGCTGCTGGAGGGCCATGACAACATGTTGCCTGCTACAAGGCTTTTTCCTCTGTAATGTGACCCAGTGTTAAAAAATGCTCATCTTGGCCTCCATAATGATAATTACTATATCTGCAATTGATACTAATTTCGCGGACAAACTTAGGTTGTGCTTTCATCATTTTCTGTTACGGATCAGAGCAGAGAATCGGAAATTACAGTCTGATAAAGCAGCAAATCTTGATGGAGCATACATATAATTTCACGTTTAACATTCGTACTACATATTCTGCTAACTCACCAATACAGATCTTTCATCGAACAAGTACTACTTTCACTTGTGATCTTTCTGCGGTCCCAAGTTCAGCTCACGACTGCAATTTATTTTCACTAGTTAAATCACTAACTTCAATGGTAACTTTAGCTCGATCACTACCTAATGTTCTGAGTTCAAGCGAGGTAAGAAACTGTCTCACAGTCGACAACAGAAGTAGAAGCTTTTAGTTCACACAAATGCTATCTGAAGCACAAGCTTTCATCAGTCATGGCTGAAGTATAATAAATTCAGTAAAAAGAGCCCCGGTTATATAAAGTCACCGGGGGTCAAAATCACCAAAAAACCACCCTATAGATAAAGCTTTGTCAGAACTGGAGACAAACATCTAGGCATTATGATGCACTGCAATTCACAGCTCAAGATGCAAACGTACAATGAAACATAAAGCAGGAAATGAAAAGTTTAGGTTCCTTTACAAGACATTGTAACTGAAGAAAATTTTATACCCTTTGAATTGAACTACTTCCGTGATGACATATGTGGCTATGTGCTCACACCTAGAACCACGATCAGCTATCTTACTCACACTCACTCGTGGTCACTGTGCCCTTACGTAACGCGGGAGTATCGTTATATACATCAGCACTGCTTCAGACTTTGATAATGGCAAACACAAACAGGGCAAAATCTTTACAATTTATAGTCAGATACAGCAATGTACAAGTAAAAAGCACACACTATAGAGGCCACCACTTATTGTTCTCCGGCCTTGATTCTTTCTTAAGCTGGAGCACGCCCAACGTGTCAGTCAACGAGTCAGTCATCTGGGCATAGTCTCAGACTGACCACCTTTCCTGTTGATGTGCCAATTTAGATCTTCAAACTCACGTGTAACGCACATGATACCTTTTCGAATCCCGCCAACGGCTAACTGAATTCAGATAATCCAGCTTCTGAAGGCGCACACAGGTACAATACGCTTTCTTAGTTGTAGAAGCGGAACGCGATACAGAACATCATGACTGTTCGTGCAGAGCCGGGAGCAGCGTCGCCCGCCATTGAGCCGTAAGCTTGTAACGTGTCTGATGTCCGCTTGGCTCCCAAAAGACATAGGCCAGTTTACATATTTCCTTTGTTTCAAAATATAATATTTTTTGGCTTCTTAGAATCACATTGGACCATTCGTTTTGTTCTAAAAAATTCTTTCAAATGTAAAATAACGAAAATATTTGTGCTTTTGAGTCTTCGCATTACCGTTGCTTCAAAATTGCCTTGAGCACACAAACTTCCTCATAATTCAGATAATCAGCTTCATAATCTCATTTGCAGATCGTGTAGCCTCCCTCGGTTTTTTTGTTTCAGAGAAAATAACCATCCGGCCCACAAATCTCACTTGTCAAGCGACAACCCAAGATGAAATCCGAGGAAACCGAAACCGATCCTGCATACACATCGAACTCGTTTCGGATTACATTACACACGTTAAATTAAATGGATCCAGGGGGCGCGTTTTTACCTCTCTGCAGTCTGCACAAACAAGCTAGCTACACCGGCGCGAGGACCGGAAACCGAACACAACTCTGCATCGGACTCGTTTCGGATTAGGCGCGCGCGTGAGACTGCCTATAAAATTGATCGATCCTCCTCTCGCGAGCCTAGCTCCCCGAAACTCTGCACAACCAAGCTAGCAACACGGGGTAAGGTAGAATGCCGGGCAAGAAAGCGCGAGCCATGAGCTCACCGTGGCCGGCCCTCCCGGCGGACGTCGCCGGCGAGGTGCTCCTCCGCCTGCCATCATACGCCGACCGCATGTGCTTCGGCGCCGTGTGCCGCTCGTGGCGCGCGGCGTCCGCGGCGCAGCGCCGCTCGCCCCGGTGCTTCCGTGCGTCGTCTTCATCGATGGCACGTTCGGTGGCTTCCCGGAGGGGAGCGCCCCTTCCGGCTGCCCCGCGCCGCCGGTCACCACGGCTCGTGCGGCGCGTGGCTCGTGTTCAGGCGCCGCGACGGCGGGTACTCGCTGCTCAACCCCTTCTCCATGGCCGCCATGCCGCCGCTCCCGAGCCTCTCCTCCGCTGCCCCTTCCCGTGATGTCAGAGCGGTGCGCGAGCGTGTTCGCGAGGAGTATGATATGATCGGGCTCGGGCGGCAACACCGCTTGGAGGCCGGCGCCGCCGATCAGAAGCCAGGAGCGCTGGCCGTGCGCAAGATGGTTGTTTGCTCCACCGGTCTCGTCGCGGCAGTCATCGGCGGCGAAGGCCGGCTCGGCAAGTTCGCGGTGTGCCGGCCGGGTGCGGCGGCGTGGTCCGTGTGCAGCGGCGACCAGTGGCGGCGGGTCAAGGACATGGTCATGCACAAGGGCAAGCTCTACGCCGTCGATCATAACGAGGACCTCCTGGCCTTGGCCATCAACGACGGGGACAATCCGGCCGTGTCGAGGATCCGCCGCGCCGTGAAGGGCGATTCCCCGAGCTTGAGCACGCGCCGCCGCCTCGCGCTGCATTACCTCGTGGACGACCCCTCCGGCAGCGAGCTGCTCATGGTGCGGAGAGAGGTGTGTAGCGGGAGGCAGGGGCGGGGCGTGGATGAGCGGTTCACCGTGTTCAAGGCCGACTTGGCGTCGAAGCGATGGGCGGTGGTCAGCACCCTTGGCCATGGCGTGGCGCTGTTCCTGGGAAGGTGGGGATCCAGAGCTGTCCTCGCGCCGGACGAGCACCGCAAGCAATGGACGGACCACATCTTCTTCCTGGACGACGGCGCCGGCGACCAGCTGTGGTCGCCGCCGCTTTACTCGTTGAGCACCTACGACATGCGATTTGAAACGACATACAAGATCCTGCCCGTGATGTCGCGACAGGGCGCCGACTTGTTTCCAGGCACATGGCTTTTTCCGCACCAAGGAACAGGTGTTACAGCTCGCTAGTTGTAGACTGCTCATTGCAGCATGTTTAGCATACATGGAGTTACTAGTACAACCTTCTGAAATGGAAACCATACAATTGCAGCTGCTTATCATGATATGGCAGATGAACTTTCTGAAATGGACACAGCATATCAGAATTTCCATCACAGGAACATATTCCGAAAAGGATCACCATTTTGCGCATATATTTGCTACTCTATAACAAAGTAACAAATTTTTGAGTTACTGTTGACTCGGAGTTGCAACATGAGCTTTAAAATCTTCTAAAAGAAACTGCCTCCAGATTCCTTATCCTCAAAAAATGGACAAACAGTATATAGTGACCGCATTATGTTTGAGCAACATTTGGCCTTCATTTACAAGGAAGTAATCAGCAAGAAAATGCCCAAAGCAGCATTTTAAGTATTTTTTACTCATGCCCTTTAATTTCTTTGATGATACCATCAGCAAGGGAATCAATATCGTAGTTCTTGCCGTAAAACTTGACAAACTCCATCTTTGGATTCATCAAGTACCTGAACACAAATGAGCATCGAGTAAGTGTTCTGACATGACGCGTATGTAGTTTCTTCTGACAGTCTAAATGGTGACAAACGGAAACAGCATGAAGAAGTCAGAAGCTTCCTACAATTACAGCAAGTTCAATGAAATATAACTGTGCTAATCAGGGTTGAACATTACCAATATTTCATAATATGAAATAGACCAACTACATTTTGAGTCTCAAAAAATTCTAAATTGATCCCATCTCTGATGAAGAAAACAATAGTAGATAGGAGCGAAAGTCTAACAAGATTGAAACAAATTAGATATCCTAACAGTTCAATTTTCTTCATGCTGGATTGTATGTTGTAGAACTGGCAACTATAGTTAGACTATCTCAATTGCATAACATTAGCAAAATAAAAAAGATGCCCAAACTTGCTGTTTAAGGAGATTTACATGACAATTGAGTGATCAACGAGATAGTCAGAACCCTCCTCCTCTGTCTTCATATAGTACACTCGATATGCTCGAGCAACCTGTCTTATCTCATCTGTTGTGCCTGTTAGTCCTATCAGATCTGGATGAAATTCTGCAAAAAATTGCATAATTCATCAATACTGGGCAACCAAATGAATAATATGCTGAAAACTGAATGGAAGTTTGAAGGGTAACATCTTAAGAGATGCAAGCATTAAGATTTGCAGGACATAAGTGCATGAACACACACCTTTAACATAGTCCCGAACTTGCTCAACAGTATCTCTTTCAGGATCAACTGTAATGAAAACTGGCACAATATCCAATTTTGCCTTTTCCTCTGCATATAATAACAGATCTTATATGTCTCTGAAACGTATGTTAAGTGAAAAGGTCCACTAGATCCAGATAGGTATGTCAGTATTACATTTCAGTGGAACTTCACCAAATTTAGTAGAACAAAATGACAGAAACTTGTATGTATTTTATTCTGGCAAGTTATTTTGGTCCTATATCTACATGACAAGTACGATAACAGCATTGTTATACATAATATAACACAAGACTCAACACTAAGAAGAAAAACAGGAATCAACTGTATTAAAGGAATCAAAGACTAAAACTTACTGATTTTGTCAATTGCAGCAGCCATTTTCTGTAACTCATCCGGACAAATGTCAGGGCAGTGTGTGAATCCAAAATAAAGCAGAGTCCATTTACCCAAGAAATCCTTTTCAGTGACAGGCTTTCCATCATGATTCAGAAGCTTGAATGGACCTCCGATAGCTGCCGTGCCAACTGATTGTCCTGGTTTTACAGCACTATTTCTATTCTTCAATTCTGAGGAAATGGAACAGAAATTAAATATCATATGAGTTGATAAACTCATATTACTCAGATAACACTTCTGATAGGTTTCCATTTGAAAAAATAAGGGCAGGTTTGTGATGTTTGTTAACATAGCGAATGGAAAACCAATTCTGAATGAGAAAGGATTTTGTCAGAGTGCAACAGTTTGGAAATAAATTATAGGATGCATATGTACTCAAAGACGAGGAAGGCATGGATACAATAGTGGCAAAAAATGCGAGCATAGTAATTGACTTCAAAGAAAAAAAAAACAAAACCATTGGCCTGTAATTTCACATTAGTGTAAACTATTCAAGTTGCTGTGCTCTATTTTCTGGAACTTTTCTGAAATACAGAGACAGAGAAGAATGCTATAACATTACAATGTAAAAATGGATCAGGAAGAAAATTCCTAGTTCAATGTTCCTAATGAAAAGAAGATAAAAAAAGGAACAGATGGTAATCTGTTGTTGGAAGTGCAATACAGAAGCACTGTTTATGAATTAGCACGCCCTGAAAAAAAAAAGGAAGAAGGACATATAGCATGCAGCCACTCAGGGGATCTGAATCCATTCCTATTTAGGAATAGATAAAACTCAAGCCTGCCACACATTTACTACGCCATTTTTTTTTTTTGAAACAAGTACTACGCCAAATAGCATCATGATGTTGCAGCAACAGCAGCAGAGCCAGAATTAGTTAGTTATCAGAAGGATCAAATCTGTTATAAAAAAGTGCACACACAGTATATTAGAGGTATATAGGAGGCCAAACTACTGTTAATTTAATATATAATTAGAAAAGGTTTGGCGACTCAAATGAAATACATGTGATGTATACAAAATTCAACCAGCAACATCATGAATTACTTGGACTGATGTCTTAACATAACTTGTTCAAATACGGAAACTGCTATTAACCCATTTCTTTCATTCAATTGGCATGGTACTGCTACAACATGACTAACAATGAAGATTTGAATATTGATTGCTAGATGTAGTCCTAGTATGTCAGAAAATAATAACACCAACTCACCATAGTAATGTACCTTCAATGTGACGTTTCTTTTCTTTGTCATAGTACACGATTATCCCTCCTCCAGTCACGAGAAGCAGAAGAAAACTCAGCCACGAGACTGGCTGCAAGAAAAGAAACAATTCGTTTCATGAAGCCATTTCCTTGTAGAACACAATGCTTCTCAAGAAGCAAACATACATTGTCAAAAAGACTAAAAAAATTAAGTTGCCGAGTAATTGAGAATTCATCATCTACTTGGACACTGTATTGCTACCAATTGCGTCGATCTGCTCCATTCAGCTGACCAAACAAGTAACATTTGGTACACGACAATGCATAACTCACCCCTCCTCGGACTGGTTTCCCAGCATCCCCCTGCTCCCAGTTACCGGACTTCCCATCACCCCTCCGCTCTCACCCACCGCCGCAGCCGCCTGGGACTTCGAGTTGTCCTGCGCCGCGGCTCGGGCGTCGCTGGAGAAGAAGCGCGCGCGCTCCAGGAACGCTGGTTGGAACCGAGATGCTCCCGGTGTGATCTGCTTCAACACAAGACCAAGCAATCATGTCATCTTGATTTCATTTAAGTAGATTCCGCGCTTCGACGAACTGCAAGGACAATAGATGCTAGGGTACCTGAGCCAGAGAGCGAGCGCGGGGAGGGGGAGGCTGGGGGCGAGAGCTCGCGAGAGGAGCGCGTGGAGCTGGGACGCGCACGCGCGACCCCTCATCGTCGCTTAGGCTCGCGCCTCTTCGCCGGATCGGGTATTTGCCGCAGCTGAGGGGGAAGGGGTCTGCTTCGGCGCCTCGCGGTCAGTGCCTGCGGCGGCGCCGTGGGTTTTCAGGGGTTTGGGTTTCTCCTGCTAGTGGTTCCAGTTTTGCTTTGCTTCCGGTGCAAGATGAACTTTAGATGAATTAGGATTTAGATTAGCACCTAATTAAATGTATTTTAAAATTCATGGAAACAATTTTTCGAGATAACATTTTGGATACATAGACAGTGCCCGCTCTCAAACCAACCAACAGCACCAAGTTCCTATGGAGAACAAGACGACAGATCAATATGAACAATTTCTCTAGGGTGAATACGTGAAAAAGTGTTGCTTAGCTCAGTTAAATGGAATAAGGAAGAGAAAGTGTAGTGTGACAAGGGAAGATAAGCCAATTTTTAGGTTTTCAAGCAAGGGCTGAGATAGATATACAAACAAATCGGAATGAATAATGATGGTCAACATATTATGTAAAACATGCACAGTAATTATTAACTAATTTTTTATTTAGGCCTTGTTCGTTTTCTACCCTCTCAAATTTAGCATCTGTCACATCAAAGAGAATCTTATATTTTATGAATATTTCAATTAATTTAATAACAAAACCCTATTAACAGATTGGTACTAATTTTTGAGATGAATCTAATGAGTTTAATTAATTAAGGTTTTGTTAAAGTGATGCTATAATAACCGTCTTTTAATTTAATTAACCTCATTAGATTCGTCTCATAAATTAGCCTAGGAATCTATAATTTATTTTATAATTAAACTTTATTTAATACTTAAGATTCTTTTTGATATGACAGTTCTAAAGTTTAAACCCCGGTTTAAACCCCACGAAACGAACACACCCCTCCGTCCAGAATATTTGGCATTCTAGACTCATCCATTTTTCCCAAAATGTTTGGCATTCTCACTTCCAGAGACACCTTTCTCTCTTCCCAATACACCTCTATCTCTATCTCTTTCCTCCTCGTTTCCTGCGCACCTACTTTATTTCTTCTCTTCTTAATCTCCGTGCCTAGAGCTATAATGCCAAACATATTAGGACGGAGGGAGTAACAAAAATCATCATTATTAGAAAGTACTTTGTAATAATTCTTTAATTGTATTGGTTGGGGTGCGCCAGGCTCTGCCAGTAGTGCAACGGCTGAGCGACGCTCGAGAGCCCCAGTGGCAAGCCACTGTGGTGGACCCTCCCCCACAAAAAATAAATTTAATATCGAAGTGGACACATGGCCCACATATCAGATATTAAACTGATAAGAACAGATACTACACTTGATCTTAGCCAAAAGGCCGAGAAAGGTATGCTTTGGAACGAGCCCTGAGCCTCCTTTTATAGCGCGCTCCACCTCCTCTCCTGTCTCATTCAGCGATGTGGTACTATATTTCGTTCGTGCGCCTCGAGTGCTCGCTACCGCTGCCCTTACGAGTGTTTTTCGACAGCCCGGAGAAGCCCATATGCTTGATGGCCCAGTATCTCGGCTATTTTGACGCACATGTTACGAACTTACGATACGAGGAGCATCACAACAGGAAAAAACCGCCAATCCAGTGTGCCAACGCCAAAATATACATCGACTTAAGAAACAGGCGACCATACCTTCGCAGAAGCGAGTGACTCCGGTGTCGTGTCTCATCTTGCTTAAGATAACCCAGCCTACTCAGACTCGAACAGATTTTGACAAGATAACCAAATACGACCCTGAATTCTGTAGTCATCAAGCTTATCAATGGTTCACCTACGCGTTTAGGAAAGGTAAAACAAGAAGCCATGAACTTTTTTCTGTATGTAAATAAGAACCTCTCGATCCTCATCTACTCCTCTAGCCTCCTCTAGATCTACTAGGGTTCCACTAGCTCATCCCACTTTGTGCTTAATCTCCCTCCTCCCTGAGATTGTATATCCCGTTTTTACCCGAAATACTAGTTCCTCGGTTGCTATTGTGAGTTGAGACTAGCTGGGTTGCTAACAGTTAATATCGCGTTATGTGCATGTCCCCAATCCATTAAACATCTATTCTGTCGATGACCCACGTTAAGTGCATGCTAAAGTTAGGCTCACGCTGACAAATCAGATATTCAGCACAGAATATGTTTCATCTAACTAGGGCAAAAGAGACAAGTTTTACATGTATCAAATTCCTGTGACATACAAGCTTGCTGCAAATACAATGTCGCGCTTAATGGCATTAGACGCGATCTCCATCTTCTTGTACAGCGCAGAGTTCCCCATTATAGAAGCTGCATTCCTGAATTCTCTGCATGTTTCATCCAATCGCACAATTGTTCTTACAATGAGCCCTTCAGATACATCAGTCAGCTCGCATATGTCCGCGAATGGTGTTCCCTGCATCGATGTCACAAATAACCGCGTTATAATCATGCATTCATCTTGGAGAAGGGCTCTCACCCATGACACGATGTAAGTACCTTTGCCCACTCGTAGACAACCTCAACAAGACCAAACTTGAGATTGTCACGAGCATACTCCTCAGGATCCACAGGGATCTTGAAATCAGCTTGCAGCTTTCCTAATCTGATTGCTGTATCATGAAGCCTAATACAGAGAAACAAGTCTTTTGAGAAACCCCAACCAGAATTTCTTAGATATAAGACGTATTCAAAGGAGAAGGAATGCACTGGAGCACCAAGAGACTAGACAATCTAACCTCTTTTTTGCTTCAGACAATTTAGGAGTAAGAGATGGTTCTGACGCATTCCGCTGTTGGAAGACAAATGCAGACATAATAGCCACAGCTTCTTCAGGTTCTAACTCATCCAATTGATTCTCAAATAGACACTCTGTTGATATTAACTCCTCCCCAGAGTTCATTTCACAGGCTACTCGGCCCTTAAGTTGCACAACTAGATCAGAATCAATGCAGTGGAGCACTTTTAGTACATCAATCTGAAATTATGGAAAAATATAAGAGTTAATACAGAACTTCAAAAGAAAAAAGTGCAAAAATTGAGTCAGCTGTGCTCATTGAATGATATTTCAGTCTTTATCCTTATAAATATTCCATAAAGCTTACAATGATAGCTTAGAGTGGTTTGGATTTTTTTAATACCTGGATACAATTTTGTTGGTCATGTATGATGTATGGATTGTAAGCCAACCCCATTACAAAATTAAGCCCCTCATTTTGAACCCAAACCAAGCCTGTTATTTTTGTACGGTGGAACGAGAAAAACCTCTCACAGCCAACTCAAAGTGTTATACGAATACAAAATAACTGT
The DNA here is from genome assembly GCA_031894775.1 of Chloris gayana. Taxonomy (NCBI): domain Eukaryota; kingdom Viridiplantae; phylum Streptophyta; class Magnoliopsida; order Poales; family Poaceae; genus Chloris; species Chloris gayana. The sequence continues at coordinate 729,182 of JAUNZO010003024.1, read as the reverse complement.
TCAGCACTACAAATGATGGCTCAAATCCCTTCAACAGTTTTTTTTTTTTTTTTTGGTGCTGTACACAATAGGACACCAAGGAGAAAAGTATAGGTGAAGTCTTACTCTGCCTTGAAACTCTGGCATCTGTTGAAGCGCCTCATCTGACATTTGGTATTTCAGTTCATTCAGCTGATCCTTGTACAGCTTTTGTTCCTTCATCAATGATATATGCTCCTTCAGTTTTATACAACCGTGGCACTTGTTTTCAGACATTTTTTGCAATAGCTTGTGATATGCATGGTAGCTTTCAACAAGATTCATGTTCTTCAATTTTAGATCTGTATTGTATTCAATGAACATATTAGCCAGCGATAAAATTCACAAAACGACCGCAGGAAGTGAAATTGAATGGAGCGCAAGAGTAATGCATGGATTCAACAACAAAAGTGAATAGAAAATATACACTAATATTATATAAGGAACCTGCCTACTTAGTCCAACAGCATGCAGGAAAACCACTCATTGTTGAACTGTCATAGCTAATCCACTCAATGACTCAACCAAGAAAAAAAAGGCCAACCGAAAAATCTCCTAAATACTACAGAATAAGATAGGCAATTCATAGGTGGCCTGGAATTCCAGCACCGCAATTAGAGAATTTCTGACAATTCACATGTTGCAGTGTTTCAAAAATTGCAAAAAATCACAATGCAGTTAACCGGCAGAAAAAAACAACTTTATTAAATAACATACTAATATTTGAAGCATGCAGAGCATTTATACCTTTTACTGCATGTAAAGCAGGAGGATACTTAGTTCCATCTGGTTGCTCTTTTATAAGTAATTGGACCGTTTTAGCATACGCAGTTGGGCTAGGGTCCTCAAGGAGTCTGACTTGATCAATCTTTATTTTGCTGGTGCATATACTGATGATCTCTTTACTCTCTATTGCTCTTGCTTCAAAACCCATTCCAGACGCATTCCCCTTGTAGGGTAGCTTGACATTAATAGCACCTGTACCTTTTCGTGTACTGACAGAAGAAAAATATTCATCTTCCATTCCGCGTTTTCCTTTCGGGACAATAAAATGGCCTTGTTGAAAATCACCAGATTCTTTTTCATTTTGATTTGACAACCCAGGGGCCAATGCAGAAGAAGTGCAATCACCAGTTAATACAAGAACAATATATCTTCTTAATGCTTGAGATGGACTTTTCAGTATCACACCAAGCAAGTGATCATCGTCCTGTCAATGTTCAAATAGAATATCATTTCAACGGCGGAAAGGATGGATTATCATTATTTTGAAAATAATCATACTCGCCCAAACATATAAATTATGGTATGAATGATAGAATTCTAGCCTGAAAAATAAATTTCTAGAGCTTTCTCAAAAATAGCTTGCTTAATTTGGCTTGTCAACTTTGTATCTCAGCATTTCAAAATGGAAGTGTTGATAAAAAACTATAATTACAACTTGAGACCCTGCAGAGATCTTGTTGAGATTGACCAGAAACACACTAAGATCAAGCTTGATTTTGATTTTTTATATCAATTTTAAGCCACTTATCAGGTGTTATGTATTTTAAGCTAATAGTAGGTGCTTGTTTATTCTAAAGTCACATGATTTTTAATAATCCTCTTTGGGCTCGGATGTACTTACTATTCTTCTTCTTAATGAAATGATGTGCAGTTCTCCTGCTCATTCGAGAAAAAAATAAAGCACAAAAAGAAGTGCGCACAAAAGGAAACCAGATATGATTAGAACATACTGAATCAGATTTAACAACAACGAGTCTTCCAGGTATAAGGAACTGTTGAGAACTGGGTAGCTGCATAATTGCTTCTGTTATGGATTCCCTATGTGCCTCAGCTTCTAAAGCCATCTCATAATATTCTTCAATGGAGGGCTCTCCTTTTATGCACCTGGTGGTACAAGAATAAATATAACGCAATGAAGGAAAAAACTAAAGTTCATTGCATGTATCTATATTTTTGTCAGTGTTTCATTTATACATATGCATATCATACAATACCACACATCACATTGCAAAGCTATGAAAAAATGAAAATACTACAAGTTTATATAAAAAGATAAAATGCCTATGCTGCCATAATGACCAGATTCTGCATGCACATCCTATAAAAATGACTTACTCCAAAAGTCTGAATCTTTTAGATGATGCTGATTAGCACAGATTTGTACTAAAGAGTGTAAAAGCATCTACGATAGTACTTGATTTCACGTTTACTACTTGTGAAGAGGGGGATGCTTTCCACTGATCCAAAAATAGATACTAGCTCAACATATTCGGAGTTAATATATCACCTCTTCGTTGTGAGGAGGATTGTATATTTGTCAAGCAAAATCATAAATAAAAACATAAACCTTCAAAGTTTCTTTCCATGTCAATGAAACCATACTGCTTTTTATTCCCAATTTTGTATAGCAACTCCAATTTCATATTCAAAATGTTGGTACATACTGCATCAATCAGGTAAATATGTGTAAGTGTCCTAGTATCTCACTCTACTGTCTTTGTAGGTTGACGAAGCATTTGCAAAAGTAGCTTTTCCTTCTCAGGCAAATTCTTCTGTGCGTGAAATTCCGCAAAACTTCTCTTAAGCATGTCCTCAACCTATAAGAAAATTCATCAGTGACGTGTTTTACTATTGCTATGGACATCACAAAAGGCACAATAGCATATATCAAAGACATAGTCTGACCATCTCTGGGTACTTTAATCCAAGAGCAAGATAACTCTTAGAATTCTCACGACTAAAAATGATGGGGGTATAGGACTATGCGGCACCAATACGGACACGTTGACACATCATTTTCTAAAATAATCCGATACAGATACGTTTCATAAAATTTGAAAAAAACTAATGAAAATTTTGTATGACATTATTAGAGTAATGTGTGAATCAAGATGTCCGTAGATAAATTTCTAGCTTCCTGCAAGCAGCGGCCACCATCGTGTTTATCCATCGACTGGAAGCGACGGCAGTACATCGAGTTTATCCTTCAGTTCATGTGAGATTTGCCAATGAGGGGCCTTCACATTCCTGAGAGCGGCAGCAGCGAGTTCACCGTCCTACATCTCGATCCTCTGATCTGGGCGTTAGCAGCAACGGTGATGTCAAAATCGAACGCTTGGGTGAATATTCATGTTCAAGTACGTCAGGCTCACGGTAGCTTGCTGCTAGCTATCAGGTAGGCTGGCAGAACCCACCTGGGCCGTATCTAATCTCAGCTCAGTACGCCTCAGCTGTGTATCCTTTTTCTTTCTTTTTTTCCTGATACCTTTTCAATACGTATCCTTGCCGTCCCCTTGCCATATCCGTGTCCGTCGAACGGATGCGGTAGCGCCACCATATTCGTATTACGTAGGTTTAGGGCAAGTATTCGTTTACAAGTTACAAGCTACATAATGCATACTTCCGATGATAGGAGTTATGTATGACTAAACTTTTGAAGTGCACAACCTCATACAAAGCATCGACTGGAAGTGAAATTCAAAAGGACGTGCCCCCAAACAATCACATTGTATTAGCCTATGGAAATAGAATGAAACTTAACGAGGTTGTGTAATGCATTATGTTCTAGATCAATAGTAAAATTAATATAGTGCAATATTGTTTTATAACGATAGCAATCTATTTCTTTCTCCTCCCATGCCTGTGAAGAATTAGTGCCAACATAAAAAGGTGCCCTTAATCAATATGCAACAAAAGAAAGCCTTGAAAGCAAGCAGTGTTAAGGCATTGAGGGTATTATTATCATAATTTGTGTCGTTAGGGTTTTACCGTGTGCTCTGCTTCCATACTATCAGGACAACAACCTTAGACTAAATGTACAACATGAACCCAGACATAATTGGGGATGCCTTTGTGGCAGATGTTTACCCATGTCACCGCATAAGACTTTCTTATTTTCACATAATCATCACAACATAGACAAGTATTTTAAAGACGCATAGACTGATGTGCGCACTTCAGCAGGAGCGATATAAAAAGTTAATTGTAGCTCAGTTCAGTCCAAATTGTGGAGTTCAAATTTGTATCTCTAACACATGTGCCATGATTCTGAGAAGATCAATACACTGAAAGATGGATGGGCAGGCCCGGGTGTATATCCACATTCAAATTGACGCAGAAAAACAGCTATCCAGGGAAGAATTCCAATAAGACTTGATAGGCATACCTTCAGTTCCTCAACGCGTAGAAGATGTAGTATCATTGTGTATGTTAATCGAAATTGAGATGCCAATCGAGTTGGCTTTCCAACAATCAAATTTTTCAAATCACTCTCTTCAGGAATGTCATCACGACACATAACAATCACTGTACCAATGTTATCAAGTCCTCTCCTTCCAGCTCGTCCAGCCATTTGAATATATTCCCCTGGAAGCAATTTTCGATGTTCCTTTCCATCAAACTTTCTTAAGGAATCAAATACAACCTGATTATTTTGCAAAATTGACAAAAAAGACTCCAAGTTAGCTTATCAGAATCTTAAGTTTAAAATGCAAGGAAAAGGCAAGTCTAGTGGTGTATAAAGTAATTAACCATAGATATAATCAGCTCAATTCAAATTTGCAGAAAGAAACAAGAATTCATGCATACATCCATGTGCCTCAAATATCTATTTTTACATGAGTTCTCTTTTCAACAAAGAAACTCCAGGCATCATGGATAACTATGCAAGCAAATAACAGAATAGATATAAGAAAGAAGAAGAACAAAGTTCTAACTCAATGTTGGAAAGTTGGTCTCATCCTGCAGTTCATACTGAATTGTAGAAATTGAACTTTAATATTCACACTCAATATGCATGCCAAAACATGCTTCTTTTTTGTAAAGCTAAAACATGTATTAGCCTTCCATGTTCCACATAAGCTGACTGAGGAAATAAGTTGGTGAGTGGTAACTACAAGCTTCTCCCTCATGAATGGCCGAAAAATGCATACAAAAGTGAGAAGAAATAGGTAGAATCTCACCGTTCTGGCTGGTGCATTGACACCCATTGCAAATGTCTCGGTAGAAAACAATACCTGAAATGGGTACAAGAAAATAAGGTTACGGTGCAGGTAATTACAACAGATGATTGTACCAGATTGTAATGCATTTGGTTGTTGCATTGATGAGGGCAAAAAAAACTATATAGGATAAAACAATACCGTGATGTGATTGTGCATATATATGGACTAGTTCAGGTGTTGCATTGGTTATTATTTGGTACATGTAGCACGTAATTTACATATGATATGTATACCAGATGTTCAAAGCATAACCTTGATCACACCACGACAGAATAGCATTTCGACTACTTCCTTCACAATAGGGAGAAGCCCAGCATGGTGTACACCAATTCCTCTTCGTAGGAGGCTTTGTATTCCTACAACCTACAAAGCACATAAAAAGTTTCAAGCACCCGAATGAAGTTATGAGGTCATACAGGTACCGGTCCAAATATATGTGACATTAATCACCTGAGGAAGGTTTCTGTCGGATCCTTTAAGGCGTGAAAAAGCCTTATCACAGAATACACGGATTTCACTTTTCTCTGAATTACTGGTGAGATCAGCACCAAACATGCTATCTGCTGATTTATCACAGCGGTTCTTTGAGAAACAAAAAATAACCACCTGCAAGAGGACGAGCTAAAGATCAGAAAAGCTTCTGCCAAAAGTTAAATGACCGGGCATGCTAAAAAAGAGAACAGAGACCATGAACAAAATAATTATTGGAGTCTGAATACCAGTGAAAGGTAAAATATTTCAATATAAATAATAAGCAAGAGGCCCAAAAGAGGTAATGTCATGGATTGCAAGATAAGGAAATCTCAAGAGCTATTTTTCCACATACAGGCACGAGGGATTTCTTAAGAAGATTATTCACAAGCGGCATCCAAACTGAGGATTCTGATCTCTTTGGCCCTGAGGAGCTTTGTTGAACTGCTGCTGCTCCTGAATTGGCATTGTGGTGCTTTGGATATTTCTGATCTCTCCCTCTGTTGGATGTATCTGGATTTCTACCTTGAGTTCCAGAACGTACTGCAGGAACTCCTGGTTTTGGACCAGGTTTCACTCCAAGCTTGTTTGAATTCTTCCTTTTAAAGGCATCTTTTGCTTCTTTAAATCCTTGAGTAAGAAAAGTGTCCCTCTCACATATTTTGTACATGTCTCCTGAATAGAACAGGCAATGCTCCAAAGGAACAGGCCTTTTGTTGGTCCTGGCAAACATACATCGATCACACTGTGATGCAAATTATAATTCAGAGCACTCAAACAATAACAACAACAACAACAACAACAATGCCTATCAGTCCCAAGCAAGTTGGGCTAGGCAATTAGAAGAACTCAAATAAATTCAAAAAAATGTACTTAGAAAAGCAAAACTGCACAATTGGCTATTGAACTATTTGTCTGCAATCAAACCCTAGATCCTAATTTTGTTGATTGGAATCTAAAGCAAGTATTAACTATATGTTTGCCTTCAAAGTAGTCTGTTAAATTATTTACGCCGCTCATGCATTCAGCGTAACAAAGTTTGTTAATCAAAGCATAGCCAGTGTTAACTTAGACGCTACAAAGACACTGACTCAATATCGAGCACAGATGGCATCCGTACAATTTATTGTAGCATCCATTAGCAGCATATTTAACACAAGTATATAGAATTGAACATAAGAATAATATGTGCTTGTTGACCAGTATGGGAAAAAAATATAACTTAGACAATTCCAAATGGCCTAGTGGATAGTGCAGTTCGACTCAAAAGCTTATAATGTTAACTACACTTACGATGTGACACGAATTTTCTTCTTCTTTGTTCGACCAATCCAATCAGCAAATTCAACTGTATTTGGAACCTGAAAAGGAACCACATATGTAACTCCAGAAGGGGAAAAAATATAACTTATTGCGGCAATGTATCCGGATGGTGGTTTTGGCATCAAATTACAATATTAACCTGGCCTATGCTTAGAGTAACAATTTTCAGTTATATTGTTTCCATACAGTACTGTATGTGGTTGAGTGCTAGTATCCAAACTTGAACTATCACCAATAGTGATAACGTCACTTCATTGCATGGGTATGCAAAAATCAAGGTAATTGCACCACATGAGTGTGTTTACATACTAAAAAACTTGAGCAATCACAATCTGAGAAAAAAAATCCTTAAGATCGGAATTTGCAACACTAACATCAAGAAAATTCCCTTATAAGAGACCAAAACAACAAATAATAGCATTGGTATGTAAGCGTCCTAACTATAATTTAGCAACGGTCTTAACAGACAATAGTGTGCCCAGTGATTCTTTGGCTGACAGCTCACGCGATATGTGAATGTTTTAGTATTACCAAACCTTACCGTTGCCGAAAGGAGAACAATGTTAATATGTTTTGGGAGCATTATAATAACTTCCTCCCAGACTACACCTCTTTCAGCGTCATTAACATAATGCACTTCATCAAAGATTACCTGATTGAACAATTAACAGCACATTAGCATCCATTATCCTCTTTAAGATATTATCAAAAAATTCTAAAGTTAAGAGGCAGAGTGCAAATACAATATGAATTAGAGTGAAATGCCCTACCCATTCAATGTCACGTATAATGTCCGCACCTCTGTAGAGCATTGAGCGCAATATTTCAGTAGTCATAATTAAGCAGGTTGCCTCAGGTCTGATACTGACATCTCCTGTTAGAAGCCCCACATCAAACTTCCCACAGAAATCTCGGTATTTCTGGTTGCTGATAGTTTTAATAGGTGCAGTATAGACAGCCCTGGTGCAATGCTGCATAACAAACTGTGTCACCACAAGATCCATGGTAATATTTTCTCTTAGCTCTGGGCTTAAATCGGATAATACAGTACACAAGAGATAGTGCCCTGAGGAATGCAGTCCAAAGATCAAAGTACTGAGAAAATAAAAGGTGGGCACTTTAGAGGGAAAGAATTGCAAAGCTCTGAAAGCAACTAAAACTCATACTAAGTTAAGCTGAGAGGGGCTGTCATACTTTTGTTGCCAAAGCAAATGCATACTCTGCAACAACTGTCTTTCCTGCTGAAGTATGGGCTGCCACGAAAACAGATTCGCCCTTCTCAAGATAATATATCGCCTATGTTTGGTAGATAACAAAAATATAGATTAGTAATTATACCAAGTATTTAACAGCACACTTTCTAAGTTTGAACAAATTGGTAGGCGATAGCAACTGCACTCTAGTAATGCATAGTTTCCATCCATAGTAAATACAAGGGAAAGGGAAACGCTACATGTTCACGTGTAGTAAGAGAAAATCTTGTTAAACTCCTAACTGCCGTGTACAACAGGACTAGACATACATATAATTGTATACTAATACAAGTATGAAGAATCGATTCACTATCTTATACTCATTACATCATTAATATCGTGTATCACAATGCAGCAAACTGACTCAGGAAGGGCAGGAGTTACATTCCAAGAGATGGTTGCCATCAAATTGTTAAATGTTATTTAAATGGGATACAAAAATTTCAGAAGTATGAAAGACAATGAACTCTCATGAGAAAGATCAAGAGGTGCTGTTGTTAATTGAAAGGAGTAGGACTGCCAAATCCATGGGTCACTCACAACAACTCAAAACAATTTGGTGTTAAAACAAATGTGTAAGATAATATGTTTTCCTTTATACAACTAAAACAGAGCCTTTTGTCCCAAGCAAGTTGGGGTAGGCCAACTTGAATTAGATTTTCAGAGTTAACTTGAATACATATACAAATAAGAAAATCCCTATAATCTGCATTAACTTGAATTATATTTTCAGAGTTAAGATTCACAATACATTAGCAGTTCACAGGATAGCTGATAAATAAAAAAAACAAATAGGGATCAAAAGCTTTTCAAATAACAAATGTTGTTAGCCCACATGAATAAAATAGTGGGAAGAGTCTTCTCGAGCCTGGACAATTTTAGTGGCAAATGACAAGCCATTCTAAATCTCCTAGGTCCTAATACAACTCTTGTCAAGTTGCAAGTTGCCACAGGATGTTTATCATCAAAGTAAAAAAGTGCAGGCTGTCGGAAAAAAATCACACTTACAAACATGTTGTGTGGATGTGCCTATCAATGTTCATGTAAAAGGAGTGGTGTATGCACCTCCTATCGATAAAAGGCATTTTCTCAAAAGGTACAAAAGCTTAAGGGAACCTTACCTCCTTTTGGAACTTATCTAATTCAAATGGAAACTCAATTGCCATATCTGGAACAAGTTTGTAGAAGTTTGTTACAATGTCATCATCCCCGGCAACAAGTGCCCAGACCTACAAATAAAAAGAGATAAACAGCTGTTATTGGTTCATCTGCGTCTTATTTTTGGAGGATTGAGAGGCCACATTTGTGATCTATCAGGAGCGAGAGGCATGACACAAGCTGTGAGATATAATGTGAAGCATAAAGTCTGCTTACCTTGCCATCCTGTGCCGTTTTGTCATCACCTGATCCATCTGATTTTCTGCGTGTATCTTGCACTTCTGACGATAACATTTGGTCCAAGTCTGTTTGACTCTCGGAAACATCTCTTGTGATGTTCACTTCCAATTTATCAGCATCAAAGTGAGTCTCAGAAGCGTCTTGCAATGCATCAAGTTTTTGTTTGTCAACTTCTGCCAAGGAAAAAATAAAAGGCAGAGAAATGCTAAGATCCTAGTAGCCCTAACGATGATAATGGGCTGACAAACAGTTACCAGTTTACCACTTAGTTACTACAGTTTGCCAAGTCAATATACTCGCACAAATTGAACATATGGTGTAAATAAATTACCATTGGTTGCTTCGTTTTCAGATGAGTGTTGAACTTCACCCTCCTGCGACACCCTATTATCAGCATTGTCCTCCCAAGCTATCTTGAAAAGATCATCAAACTGCACAGAGTACTTTTCCTGCAGAACCATGAGGCAATCAAATTGTAAGTCTAATAAAAAATAGTGGAAAAATGAGGAAATGTTTTTAATGTAAGGCTTAGCTCTACCATTGTGTCATTTGATGAAGATGCAGGTTGCTCTTCTACAAGTTCTCCATCTCGGACAAACTTCCAGTGGCTTTTATATTCCTACAAGGTAGTACCAAACACCAGTTTAGTGCATCCACAACAATCTTTAAATAGCAAAAGAAGTGTAAATTCAACAAGAGGCGTACCTTCAACTGACCCAAATCCAATCCTTTGCGGAATCCTGGAGGAGCTACCAGTGCTGGGCCACCGCCCATAAGCTCACGCACCCAATCACCGTTCCGTGCACCCTCCGGGAACGCCTTCTCTGAGGCAGATGCTTCAGCAGCATCGTCCTGCAGACCACCGGGGCGAAACGGCCTGCTGTTCATGCTCCCCCTCACGAAGTCCTTCGCCGGACCAGGCATCCGTGACGGCATTCCCCCGGTCCCCGAATCAAACACCTCGCTCATTTCCAGTTGCACGGATTCAGGATCCCACACTTGAGACTCTGACGCCGGCTGAGATTGCCGCCTGCCGCGCCGGAAAGGCGGCTCCCAGGCGGGCGCGAGCATAGTGCGGGGCGCAGAGGGCTCCAGCGGCGGCCTGGCCAGGTCGAACCAGTCCACGTCCCACACCCTCGCGCCATCGGCCGCGGTGGGGAGGTGGAGCTCCGGGTTGAGGTAGTTGGCCTCGAGGTACTCTTTCACGCTTCTCGGCGTCCCCAGCGGGTAGGCCGGCGGCTGCGGTAGCCATCACAGCAGCGGCGGGTTTAGGGTTTACAGATTGAGTGACGGGTGGAAGTGGGGGTGGTTCGCGAACGTACCAGGATGAAGTCGGGAATGGGGCTGGGCGGCTGGGGAGTAGGGTCGAGGCGGAGGTGTCCTCCGTGTCCGGAGAAGGTGATGCGGAACGGCACCTCGCTCACCGGCGAGGTGGAAGTACCGTCCATGGAGTTTCGCCGCGGTGAGGTGGTCGGTTCCGCTTCCCTTCGACGAACTTGTGATATCGATGCTTCAAGAGCTTAGCAAAAGGAGAGGGTAAAGTTACAAATTTTCCCCGTTTAAGTCATAGCCAGGAGAATTTTATCGAAACTTTTTATCAAAAATTGTGACAAGATGTCAACTGGTCAGGCAGGACCTATTAGTGACTCGAAGTTTTTTCATCATTTTTTTTTGCGAACTCCAATTTCGGTTTAAAATAAAAATTTTACAAGAGTGAATTTTGGTTCTTGTGTAAAGCAAGATTGATGGAATGCTATGAAAAAAAGGAAAAATACTATAGATCCAAAGTCCAAACGATGTACAGCCAAGACATAAACAATATTTTTGGACCCATGAGCTGTCATGTTTTTACGTTAATTTGAGGGTAATTGGACGAATTGGGTTGAACCTATAGCACTAGTGAAAAAAAAAGATTGATCAAATGTGAAAGGTATGTTCATCATCCAAGTCACACTAAATTTAGTGTGTGCACTTGTAGTTCAAAAAAAATATGTTAAACAAGTTGTGTATGCGAATACTAGTGTGGGTTTTAATATTTATCTCTTCTTTTATGAATCATAAGAAAGTGTGAATGTTTTGCTTTCTTTGAGGAGGAATGAAGTATTTGCTATTCACCTTGTCCTTCATCTTGCGACATTAAGTTTGATTCGCATAATTTCAAAATAAAAAATGTAATATGTTAGAAAAAACATAAGACCATTCTTAATGGGTCTTTCATTTGGTATTAATTAGCTATCACATCAGAAAAATAGATGACATGGCAAAAAAATTTAATATGAAAGAGAGTGAAAGTCTTTTTATCCTAGTGGAAGGCCTCCGGCTCTATTTCCAAGCCAGTGAAAGACAAGTAACAGTGCAGAGCCTTTCCTTTCATCCCCACATTCACAACCAATAACTAAGTGTCACATAGTAACAATTTAATTTTTGTCTTGCCTATGAAGCTGTGAAAATAAAGTATGCACCGAGAGATGTACTTTCATTTCGTATAACAAGATTAGAAAGTTGATGTGTCATACTTGAAAAATGTGAAATGAAAGGATGCATCGAGAATGACCTAAAACTCATCCCATAAAAAAGAAAAACATAGGGAAAAATTTCAAGGCGAACATGGAAATCGCTTTCGCAATGACTTGCCTATTTATACCTTCAAGAATGTTTATAATGACTTCTTGGTTGATTACATAGCTTCAATTGTCCTATTGCTAGTAATAACATGAAATTGCTGCAACTCAATTACAAGACAGGGCATGGCAGCCCTGTCTGATGTGCATAACCTCAGCATTGCAGTGAAGGTTTTTCTGTATTTTTCTCTATTTGTGAAGGCGTGAACCTAAACTTAATCCGATTATTCATCAGAACAATGCAACGGATTTTCAATTTTAAAGAGTTCGGTCCATAAAACAAACAGAACTTTTTCTCAGCCCCCCCCCCTCCCCTCAGTTCGTCGTGATTCCTTTGACATCTTCGACGATCAGCTCGTCGATCACAAGTTTTTCTTTATATCAAAGATCCTACATTCCCGGTCGCTCTTCTCCCTCTCCTCATCAATGTCATCTTCGCTCTTCTTGTTCGCTTCGGTTCCAACTCTGACTCGTGCATGCTTGCATATTGACGCTCCTGCTCATCGATCAATAAAGGCTTCCACGTTCCGATGCCGCAGCGGCTCGTTGCCAAAACGATTTCCCCACCCAAATCGACTCCTTGTATTCGCGCGGAACGATTTCTTGATGCAAATATAAGGGTCCATGTTGTGATCGGTGTTGCCGTCTGCTAGAGAACGCCGGCCATGGCGACATCGACGTCTGCATCGAGCTCCTTGGAGGCGTTGCTCGTGTCGCTCATGCGAGGATCGGGAGGAGGAGAAAGGGAAGAGGATACGCCCGTCAACGAAGGCCTTGCCTCGCCACCGCCACCACCTTTGCCCGCACGATCGATCCCGCGAGGTTGACATCCTTCACATTACAAGGTTATCAAGCCAGCAGGATCATGGATGCCACCGTTGCTGCCATCTCCATTTAAGGTTCCGACTCCATTCCATTACATTATTTGTGTTTTTAGGAATTTAATCGAGGTGATTGATTGGCTTGTCTGTGATAAAAAATTCAAAATGTCACGAAGATGAGAGTACCATGACGGATGATGACCCACTGTTGGCGAAGCTGGAACGGAAGGCAACAGAGTTGGAGGCGCGGCTACAAAAGGAGGAGGAGAATGCCGCGCTGAAGCGACAGATCGAGAGCTACCACGTCGTGGCTCAAGCGCGAGATCAAGATCAAGTCCTTGGAGGAAGCCTGCCAGAAACAAATGGCTGCTCTGCATGTCCGTCAGAGTCTCAATCAATGGCACCACACACTCTTTTGTGTTCCGTCCGTGCGAAGCCTCACATCATCGTCACTAACATATAGTATCATTATTCTTGCAGACGATTCAAGATGCCAAGGCAAAGGCGGACGAAATGCCACGTGATCGTCGTGAATCTCTCGAGTCCCTCGTGATGTCCGTGCCCGACGAGCCATCGGCGACACCACGACTAGGATCGTGTGGCCATGGGCGGCAGGCGGAGCAGTGTCATGAGCCATCTCAGCTTCAAGTTTCGGCTACAAAGCCATACGCTGGATCGAGGCACGACGACGTTCGTCATCATGGAGCAACCATCGCGGCTCTAGCAACCAGCCCTGCCGAGCGCCAACTCTGTTGACGGCCTGAAGAAGCTCAAGGCACAGTTCTACGTGTGGAAGAAGGATTGCAAGGCACAACTACGTAGGACAAAGGTCGAGATTGACAGGGACAGACGATAAAGAGGCGGATGCTGGATTTGAATAGTGCCTGTGGAAAGCCTCACTACAATGGCTAGTTAGTACTGTTCGTACATATATGAATCAGGATTTAGTGATACACTATAAATTTTGGGTTCAATGGATTCTTGTTGAATCACTCTACTCTTGTCGGAATCGAAAAAGGAAAATCTCGTGTTCCAAGAAGAGAGGAGATCAGGTGCTACCGGGTTGTGGTGCTACCAACGGCGTTAGTACTATAATGCTCATAATGAATATACAAAAATATAACAAAATATGAATATATAATGCATGTCATCGTCTACCATCTTATAAAAGTTAAGATACAATAAATATATTTATGTGTAAAGTTTGCTATTGGTAAATAACAAATGGCATCTCACATATAGAAGATGTCTATCTGAAGACTTGCAGGAACAGAGGAAACTATACGACACACTGACTTCTATGAGCTTACCAAACCAAAAAGCCACACCAATCCGAGAACGAGAGAAAAATGGAAAGTTTTCAGTTAAATGGATGTATGAGTACCTTTGTAACTCATACGGCAATTACCCCAACAACCAAATCTGGAAGGCAAAACCGCCTCTGAAGATAAAGATTTTTACGTGGTTGATAAAGCAAAGAAAAACAGAGAAAGGACCGCACGGATCCCGGTTGGAGCTCTAAAAAAAATGTTATTTCTAACACAACTAGTCTTGTGTTTTCTCGGTACAGACAGTTACACTCTAACAATTAAAACAAAATTTTAGGGTTTGTTCTTCGATCAGGCTAATTGTAGCATCTCAATTCTCGATTTTATTATCCAGATCCTGCACTCGACTATTTTCTCATGCCCCAGCCGATTTTTCTCTCGACTAGTTTAGGGTATGGTGAGGCAGAACAACCTTATCAATGAAGTATATAACTAATTGTATTGAACTCACGAGATTCATGATTGGACTATCCCAATGATTTTAAATTATTTTTCATTTTCTCTTGTTACTAAACCAACATACGGTTGTAGCTCTTCAGTCTTCACAGGGATATTAACTTATCCGGTATTGTCACGTGAAGCACCCAGTACTATATATCTTTATGATGCTTATCGAGAACACATCTAGTGCTGTTTCTTTTTGATCGGTTGGATTGTTTCTTCTTGAACGCTTTTACGGTATACTACTTTTAATATAGACCTTCATTTCCTCTAATCCAACATCCCAAATTGATTGTTACCACCTTAACCCCTACCGTGATAACAAGTGGTAAATCTGGTAATTATATAGATATTTGAGACTAAACAATTAACAAAAAATAAAAAAAATCATTGACAAGAATTGAAAAATTCATTTCGTTCTTTCTCCATTCAAAGAGCTTTTATCTCCTGTTCTCATGGAGGCAATGAAGCATCCCGTCAGGACGCTACCTCGTCGGGCGCTCGTCGCCGGCTGTGCGTCCTGGTCACCAGCTGTGAGTCTCGAGCTCCGAAAGCGAGTCCCGCGTCGCCGGTAGCCACGAGAGGGTGCCCGGCAGGGTTCAAAGAATCGGGGTTAACTGGTGGTTAATCCGGTTAACTAGTAAACCGGTCCGAGCCTCGTTACATCGGTTGGCCGGTTAACCCCGGTTCAAATTTAATCTTTTTCAAAATTTAAAAAATTTTATATAAAAAAATTGTTAAAAAACTAAAAAAAATTAAAGATTTATGGTAAAAGAATAATATGAAATCAAGGTTGTTTGACATAGAAAAAAATTCACGGAATACAAATAAAGGTAAAAAGGCCATAGAACCTTATAACCGGTTGGTTAACCGGTCAAACCGCCGATTAACCGCTATAACCAGCCGATTAACTCTCCCTCTTCCAAAATATAAATTTTCTATTTTAGCTAAATAGAAAACATAGTCGTAGGTAATTTAGATAGAACATAGTCTGAAATTTAAGATAGAAAGTCATTGATATTTTTTAAAAAAGCTAGGTAATTTTCTTGATGTATAATTATTTGTTGAAGAATATGTTTTAGACAACTATAGCCGAGACATGAGTGAAAGTCATATTTTTCTATGTATCATGTATAATTAATCTTCCTGTTGTATGAATTTGTGAACAATATGAGTTAGACAACTATAATTGACTTTTCATTGGGCAATATGGTTGTGTTGTGTCCTATGAAGTGGATATAATATGAATTTATGTCTAAAACTATCAGTAATATTTTAGGACAATTAATACATTTTTCCTATTTTTCTGAATTTTCTTGATTTTATTGCATTTTGCACCGTGCTCGAAAACCGCGGTTAACCGAAATAACCGACCAGCTAACCGGTTGCCAACCGTTCCAAACAAAAAATGAATTTTGTCCGGTTAGCCGGCTGGTTTTCCAGATTACTCGATTAATCGCCGGATCGGCCTCGCGCCGGTTACGGCGGTTCGTTCGGTTTCATAAACCCTGGTGCCTGGGCCTCAACGGTGGCGCAGCACGGAGGGGCCACGGGAGGGCGTCCGAGCCCATATCAATCAACGGTGAAATTACCTATTTGCCCATATCAATCAACAGTGAAATTGGAGTGTTACCACATTGCACCTCTAGGTGGTAAAATATACTGTGAAAAGTACCTTCTTTTTTGGCCAGGCCAGGCTCTCATTGGGCTTGTTTGGGGCTCAAAAGCGATCACTCAAGTATGGTTTCACTTCAACATGATTTTCCCAAGAACATGGCCGAATCACAAAAGAAAGATCTCCTCCAAAACAAGCCGGAGCATGAAAGAAGGGAAAGAGTAGGCATTCTGCCCCTGTTTTTTTAGTCCGACCAGGCCCTGCCTCAAGGACGATGACTCAAGTATCGTTCTCCAACATGATTTTCCCCAAGTGGTCGAATCAATCAACAGAAGAAATATCTCATCCAAAACAATTCGGAACATCAAAGCAGGGAAAGAAGGCATTTCTTGCTTTCGCAAAATTAGCAGGCATTGAAGGAGCAAAATTAGCAGCATTGAAAAGGGTGTGACAGGCTGACAGCATAAAAGCGAGAAATGGAAGGAGTCAAGGAGGGGGCGTGTGAAAAGGACGCAGCCGAGCCGGCGACCCGGGGAAAGCCGGAATGGGGTAAAGCAACGTCGCAGCGCGACGCAACGCAAAGGAGGCTGGGTCCGATGCGGGGAAGAGGAGGCGCGGCGTGACCAGCGCACCAACAAGTAGCCAGCCACATCACACCACGGCACAGGAGAGAGAGAGAGAGAGAGAGAGAGAGGAACAGAGCGAGCGCAAGAGGCCACCGCAGCGGCCGCGGCGGGCGAGACACCTCCACACGTCTCTGCCCCTTCCCCTCCCATCTCCTCCCTGCTCACGAACCCATCCCGGCGGAATCCTCCCCGATGCGGTGCGCATAGGAGGCGGCGGCGGCGCAGCGGAATGGAGGGGGACCACGAGAAGCGGCGGCGGGCGGGAGGGGGCGAGGAGGACCGCATCTCAGAGCTGCCCGAGGCGCTGCGGCTGCAGATTCTGAGCCTGCTGCCGCTCAAGTCGGCCATCCGCACCGGCGCGGTCTCCTCGCGGTGGCGGAACCTCTGGGCGCAGCGCTGGCCGGAGCCGTCCTCGCTCTGCCTCTGCCTCCCGCCGGGCGCGTCGGCGGCGGCGCGGGCGGAGCCGCTCGCCATCATCGACCGCCGCGGTAGGCGGCGGATGGACTGCTTCTCGCTCTCCTTCCACTCGGGCCAGCTCACGCAGGCGGACCTCAAGCGATGCGTCGACTACGCGGCGGCGTGCGAGGTGGAGGTCCTCCAACTCCGCCTCGACGGCGGCAGCGGGCGGGGCTCACGCGGGGGACGCGCCGCCCGGGCATGCTCACCGTGCACTTCCCGGTGGGGAGCCCGCTGCTCGCGCGGCTGTCGCTGCGAGGCCTCAACCTCACCGCGGCGGCAAACGCCATGGTCAGGGCGCTGGAGGTGATCCGTCTCCACTCGGTGCCTCTAACTGACGCGGCTCTGCGGCGGGTAGTCGGCGCCTGCCCCTGCCTCCGGGAGCTCGAACTCCGGTACTGCCGCCGCCTCCGCCGAATCGACTTCACCACCGTGGGTGCGGCTAACCTCAGGAGTTTCACAATCGTGGATTGCTCCCGTGCCACTGAGCTCCGTTTCCCTGTGGTGCCCCGCCTCCGCTCTTTCCGGTTCAGTGGTGCCTTCCTCTCCAGCAACATCCTCTCTGTCACTACGGGGACTCTTGAGACTCTCTACCTCTGCTCGGGTGGCCCGGAGACCGGCTTGCCGCCCACCAACTTGCCCTCCATGGTTCCCCGACTATCAAATCTAACCGTCCTCACCCTTTGCAGCATTGCTCTCCAGGTCTGTCCGGTTACCTATGTCTCCCTCACAATTCATTTCATTGCTTTCACGCTGATACATGTTCTCCTTGTGTAGTATGTGTCTGTTTTTGCAGCGAAGACCGTCATGGAGAGCAAGCTGTACAACTTGAGAGAGCTTCATTTCCTCATGTTCGGCATGGCCAACTCCAACCTTGCAGACATCTATAGCTTCCTCAAGACTTGTCCTTGTCCTCAGCTGGAGAAGCTCTTTGTGCAGGTTGCTACTTGCTTATTGTTATGCAAAATGCATTCTACTGTAGCTGATTTATGTATATGCACATCGTTTCTCAACATATGCACTCAACATGACAGCTTCCAACAAACACTCGTGATTCATTCACTGAGAACTTCTTGGAGGTAGCGGAGGAAGAGCCACCAATAGGTGGACTAGAAAACCTTTGGTTAGTCAAGATGACAAATTTCAAGGGACACCGTAATGAGATGCAACTAGTGGACTTTCTGCTTAGGAAGGCTAGTTCTCTGAAGAAACTATTACTAATTGCTCCTAAGGAGGATCACCCTCGAGGACTGCGCAAGATTCAGCCAGAGGTGCTGTCCAATATTCAAAAAACAGAAATAATGCTTCTGGAAAGAGCCTCAGCCAATGTCCAGATAGTTTTCAGTGAGCCTAATGATCCTGAGACCCTACCATTGCATTCAGAGGTCTTTGTCAGGTTTTAGGTTGAAATGAGCAAAACAAAATGTTGTAGGCCAAGTGCAATTCCTAATTTTGTCTAGATTTCTAGCTGTAGGTAACAGGCATGGAAAAAAATTGGCAAGATATACAGATTTTTATATATGTGCAATTTGTGTTACTGAAACATTCTTGCACAGTATTTGAAATTGAATTAATGCTATTTCATAGGAGTTGAAATGCAAGGTATCCTGATCCTCCACTCCTTTTCTTCTACCATCCTCAGCCTCTTTTCTATGTGCTTGTGTTCAAATTTCAGAATATGTATGAAGAAATCGATTGCTTATATATTTGTTTGTAGTTAGCTTATGATATACTGCTTTATGGTATGTACACAACGTATCTGGCACACGCATCCAATGAAACATAAGAATCTTCATTTATCTGTCCTTAAAAGCCATCTTTATTTATCTGGTATTCTTTCATCCACAAGGTACTATACAGAAAATGGACTCAATTCCAGGGTTGGGGACTATTGTTTCATACCTTTGGTACCAGATAACTTACTATTGTTTGCTGGAGTTGTGGATGGCCCTTTATTAATCTGAACATAATTTATTGTAGCATTCTGCCCGGGTTTCTGGTAGATAAATATATTATCTACACGAGATATGATACAACAACATTTCACATAACTTCCATCTGATTCTAATGGTACCTGCCGTCAATAAAACTTGGAAAATTGGATTGAAATAACTGCAATGCCCTTCTGCATTTGTTTTTGTTGTAGATCATGGATGAAAATGTGTTTTAAGATCATGGATGAAAATGTGTTTTAAGCTCGGATGTGGTTGACAATATGAACCATGTGCTTTAATGTTTGATCGATGTGATCATATACTAAAGATCTTTTGTGTTATATCCATATAATATTTGTGCAACCTTTTAAGGGAGCTATCAATCATGGTCGTTGGGTCTGGTTTATATCACATGTCTTGCCTAGTATCTTGTATTCTTATCTAACATGTCATATTAGCTCCTGTTTAGTCTTATAAGAAAGCAATGCATTTGATGGGATCTTATTTTATGCATATCTTTATTATTGAATGTCAACTATTAATTAAAACTATAAATAGTGAACTTGTTTCAGTATAGCAGGTTGAAACGAGTATCCTTTTGGAACCAGTGCTGTAATGTTGTTGGTTATTTTGTCTTTCGTATCAAAGGTACATGCATGCTTTCTGAGCTCGAACGTGTAATACCAGTGCACTTGATCTTGAGTTTTGTCCAGAATTAGGAATTTCTAGTTCATGTGGCAATTGCATCCTGTTGTTACCAGATGTATCTATGATAACTGGATAGTTCCTTGACGTTTTCCTTAATAGTAATCTTCCACTTTGGTTTTAACCAAAGTATTTGCTGTCTAGTCTTTAATAGTAATCTTCCACTTTGGTTTTCATTTGATACAACTTCTATGACTGACAAAAATCATTATTGACGCCAATGAGAAAGTGGGCCGTACCAAATGCTGCCTTTATGAATTTTGAGGCAACTAAATGGTATGCTGTCATTTGATTAATAGAAAAAAGCTAATTCTGCAAACATGGTATAGTTGCCAATCTAGTGTTGGCATATTAGTGTATCCTCAAAGATGGCATATGGGGTTACACATGTGAATTTTCCCCCTTCATCTTTTTGGGATATTGGTTATTTTAAATATTACTTATGGAGTTAGCCCCATGTTATTGCCTTGGCAGAGAAGAGATAGAGTCATGGTAGGCACAATTTCATGCTGAAGTGGTTTTATAATCTGACAAGAGGAAGATGTTAGTTCCCAGATGTAGCTTGGGTGACCTGTAGTGGAATAACTTTATGGAAATTCTGAGGTGCTCCTTGTATGTAGTGAAAGCCAGATCATCATTAGTGCTTTGCCCTTGTGTCTTATCTTTCAGGCATGTAGAACTGTAGAACCACACAACATAGCAAGACGATTGGGGTGATTCTGATAAAGGTCTCCATTATCTTTCAACCTTATGCACTGGTATATTTCAAGCGGCGAAGTGTATTTTTTTCTTCTTGAAGCAAAATTGAAGTAATTTTTCATATAAAAATAAGCAGGGTTAGCTGTGGAATACTGCTGTCCATTTGTTTGATTGTACCATATTTCTAGCAATCTCTGCCTCTTGATTTTGCTAGTTTAATTGAAATCTTGGGCTGCCTAGTGATGTACACCTATACACAATCACACTTGACGTGAAGCTGTAGAAATGTACCTTGATTTTTTTGAAGCTGGTGTTCAAAGATTAATGCTTAACTAAGACCTTCCAGTGCATAGGTGTTAGCATATAACAAAATTGGACATGAGTTGATTGGGTCACATTCTGCAGTTGAATTGTTGCAGAACTTCTGTGTGAACTTTTCCATTTGCTGGCACAATGAAAGAGCATAATACTTTATGATTGCTTTTGTATTTCTGTGTATCTGACTATCTTTAGGATCTAAAACTATCTAATTTTTTTGTTACAATGATGCAATGCATTCATTTTATGGCCATCCAAAACCTTTAAACTTGATTACATTATTCTTCAATAGATTTTAGAATATATGAGCGTCTATAATGAGTCTGGTATTCTATGGTGTTGAATCTTATATAATAATGAATTTGTCATATCGTCTGCATTACACATTTTATTAATATAATATCCTTTTCTAGTTTTGTCACAAACAATTTGTTGAAGACTTTATTCAATATGCTTGTTCCAGTTTTGACTCAATGTAGATGTGTATCTCTATTGCTCTAATTTTAAAGGCAACTAGTATGCTTTTTCAGACTTGTTTGAATACTTCCCTTGCCTACGAACTCAGCAATTGTGTTCCATTAACTGGTAAGCATTTTTATTTTGTCTTTCAAATACTCTTACACTGGCACTCCACTGTTTTTTTGTCATTTTTTTTCACTTATGCCATTTTTTTCATTAGTAGTTGTTATTTTATAGGCAATTCAATAACATTATTGAAACAAACACTTTATGTATATCTATATCCTCTTCTTAAATTGCCAACTTGCAATTAAAGGATGCTTACAAGATCTTTGAAAGTGTGATATGCTGCTTAGTAAAATTATCACTTATATTAGAGGAAAAGAAAGGATATTCTACTTTGTGTAAAATATTGGTGGGGCAGTGGCATTGACCTTGCAGTGGAGGATGCATGATTTATTATTGAAAGCTGGTAGAGTTATGTCCCACGCTCCAACTGTTGAAAAGATGTGTTATTCAACTTGGAGGATATGTCTTGTTTGCAACACTATCCACAGTGCTTTTGATATTGTATGTTTATCTTTGTGTTTTACTTATCTTTTTTTTTGTTGCTTTTGTAGGTCCTCCCAGGTTCTTGTACAGCTAGTTTTTTTTTCTGCTTTATATATGTCTACCACAGCAGGGGGTTCCCTTACTATATATATATATGTATTTCCACCCAAAAAACTTTTCTTACAATTTAATAATACTTTCTTAAAATTATGTCCTTGTGCAAGTCTACGTAGTGTGCTTACGTAACAAACCTGAAGAATTGATCATACATCAGCTTACCTTTGCCATAGGACATGACACATGACTGTTAGTGCTGCTGCTCTTGGAGTGCCCCCTACTTTGGATTTCATGCAACAATAACTTACGGGCTGTTGGAATGTTGGCACTGCAGTATGATGCGACTATCTTCAGGTGGGTGTCTAAAAATGCGTCTTTCCAGCTACCTGCTTTTCCTTTTGTTCTACATTCCACTCTGTTGTAATCGTGTCGAGAACAGTATCTGGGTAGTGCATAGCTTCTCAGTTAAAGACTAAAAGTCTTTGGAAAACGTGCTGCTGGTGATCTATATCCGGAGTTAAGACTGCATTTATTTGTATGCTTTCGGGGTCATTGTTAGTGACCACTGACCAATACGTTACAGCCGGACAACGGCGTTAATTTGTTAGAAGTAATGATTTAGCAAGTACTAGTAAGTAGTCCTGCTCCATCCGTAAGATTGAGAGAGCACAAGTGCATGCCTATGTTGGACACAGAATTAGAGCTTAGGTGGTGAGATACAACTATTTGCTAATTAGTTTATATATTCAAAGATATTATACATTTGATAGTTCCATTCATTCAAAAACTTATCTTGCATCTATGGTTTATTTCAAGAGTATAAACATGTTTCAGCGTCCTTTAGGAATTATGCATTTCATGTTTTGCAATCATAAATTGGCCAATTAGTTGGGCAGTGGGTCCAGTATAGCATTCACTCCGTTTTTTCATATATGGTTTAGGAGTTTCTAGATTTTTTTTTATCTTCAAGGATAGGAAGCTAGTACTGTAGAATGTTATCTGGAGATATGATGTTGTTGTTGTCCTCATTTTTTTATTAAAAAAAATCATTGTCCTTAAGGTTGGTACGGGCAGTACATTCAAAACTTGGAAGGTACACCATCACATGGGTGAGGCGGTGTGACACTGGCCTGAATCAGTACTAGCATAGTGGAGTGGTAGGACTGTCTCTACTACGCTATGGTCCATACCTGCTCAGTGCACACAGCCGCCTCACACCCACCTGTTAGCTCCTTTTCATCGTCTCTTAATTTTATGTTTCCTTGAAATCATACTACTTACCTCTTTTGACCAACTTCTGAGAATCTTAATTGCCTCCTTAGTTATATCAAGTGAGTCAGGGTTAAGTATATGTCCAGCGGGCCACATAGATGTACCGTTTTAAACTTCTATGTGGCACTATTTTAGATAAACTCTTGTTTAGTTTCGAATGCGTCCAAAGTCCAAACCTTGGCCTTGGATGCTGGAATTGATAGATAAGTCTGTTATGCGCTGCTTTCCTCAAATGTATGTATGTCTAATCAATCTAAACAAAGTTATTTTGGGTCCAGCCATTCGTAGGATGGAATACAGAATGAGATAAAGGTCATAGTGCATTATTTTTTCAATATGTTACTCTTGATTCTTGAAATGCACTTATGGAACGGGTAGTGATGGCAATTTTCACTTAATCACGAGCCTAGCTAGCCCCTGCTACTAGAGTGCTAGACTGTAGTTGCAGCAGAAGATGTCTTGAGTTTCTGGCCGACAGAACAATGCAAAATTCCAATCCAAGAAGCCAAAAAGATGCAACAAAAAAGTTCAGAACTCAGAACAGTGCTAGACTATAGTGGTTTTTTGTACGAGGATAGGGCTGGAGTTGACAGGCTATGGCGGTATGACCCTTGCGAAAATATTTTGAAGTTGCAAGTATCCACGACAATAGACTGCCCCACCCTTCAATGTCTGAACCAAGTTGCTGTATCAAGGACCTTTCAATGTCTGAACCAAGTGGTGCTGTATCAAGGACAAGCTTTGGCAGCTCTGCTGCTATATTGTGTCATGTGGGAACAACTCTTATCTGCCCCCAATGGACCTGATACGGTATGTAAATAACCTTTGTGGTTTCTTTTATTCAATGAAAAATGAGTAACAGGTCTCCCCAACTGTATTTGCCTAAAAAATCAGGTGCATCTTCAGTTCAGTTCAGATTGGATGTGGTGACTGTGAGTCGTATGCATCATGGAAACCAGAGATTCGCTTGAAGAGTGACCTTAACTCCTTGTTATCTCCAAGTATGGTATCCATCTGAAGCAACTCGAGGACGTGACACGTTGTTGTTAATTGTTATGATAAGACGACCTCAGCCTAGACAGCAAGAGCTTCCCCTGAATATGATGGACCGGGAAGGTTTTGGGCCTTGGCGTAGATGGCAGCATCCATCTACTGATCACCTTTTTTGAATTGCGCGGTTGACGAATTCAAGAACAATCCGCGAGAATTATCTAAGGCTACAAATGGTGGAGATGAGAGCTTGTGAAGACATGTTTAATCGCTCGGCAGGTCTGCGGTGTATTGGACTCGGCAGAACAATCAAGAAGAGTAGGTGTTGGAATGTAAGACAGTAGGTCGAGCATCTATTCATTCTCAGGGGGCATGCAGCATGCTAAAATTGCAAAAGAAATCTCCAAAATTAGAGTTGTCAGGCCGTGGTTGACCTTGAAACCATGGAGACATTGATGGGTCAGGCACCCTACGATTTAGCACGGGACGGCCGCGGCACCACCATTGCCGCCACACCACTCGCTGATGCCTTCCCCTGTTTAAGTGATGTCCTTTCCCGCCTAGGCGCATTCCTCCTCCGCCGAGCAAGGACCAGGAACGCAGGAGGGGCTCGGCGTCCGTTGGTGTCCACGCCTCCTCCCTTCCCGTACACCGGGGCCTGGCACAATGCCGGGAGCCCTGATCGTCCACCACCATGCGAGGCACAAGACGTACCCCGGCGAGGTCACGGGCTTCGTCTTCTTCGCGTGCCTCATCGCGTCCGTCGGCGGCTGCATCTTCGGCTATGACATCGGCCTCACCGGTGAGAATTGATCAACTGCTCTCCTGGGCCTGGGCACAGCAGCGGCTCTTTCTGACGATTGCTTATCGTGAAGCCGGTTTGACGTCGACGGAAGCGTTCATGGTCAAGTTCTTCCCGTCCATCTACGAAGATATGAAGAAACAGGTGATCGTGGACCAGTACTGCAAGTTCGACAGCCAGCTCCTGACTCTGTTCTGCTCCTCGATCTTCCTCTCGGCCACGGTGGCGGCTTTCCTCGCCGGACCCATGGGCCGGAGCTTCGGCCGGAAATGGACCTTGTTCGCCGCCTCGTCCACGTACGTGGTTGGCGCCTGCCTCGGCGGCGTGGCCGAGAACTTGCCGATGCTGCTCATCGGCCGGATACTCGTCGGCGCCGGCGTGGGCCTCTCCATTCACGTGAGCGCGCTTCGCAAACCAACCAAGATTGTTGTTATACCAGACCCACCCCAGGACACTCAATTCTGTGGTTGGTTGCGCAGGCTTCTCCGCTCTACATCTCGGAGATGGCGCCGGCGCAGCAGCGCGGGATGCTCAACATCATGTTCCAGTTCATGTGCACGGTGGGCATCCTGACGGCGAACATGACCAACTACGTGGCGTCCAGGATCGACGGCACGTGGGGCTGGCGCATCGGCGTGGCGTTCGGCGGCGTCCCGGCTTCCATCATCGCGCTGGGGTCCCTCATCATCCCCGACACGCCCATCTCCCTCCTGGCGCGCGGCGAGGTGGAGACGGCGCGCGCCACGCTGGCGCAGATCAGGGGGCTCAGCGACGTGCACGAGGAGTTCGAGTACCTCACCGCGGCCTGCGAGGAGAGCAAGGCCGTGGCGGCGCACCCGTGGCGGGAGCTCTTCTTCGGCGGCAAGTACAAGCCGCAGCTCACCTTCTGCATCTTCATCCCCTTGTTCCAGCAGCTCACGGGCATCAACGTCATCATGTTCTACGCGCCCGTGCTGTTCAAGACCGTCGGATTCAAGCAGAACGCCACGCTCGTGTCGTCGGTGATCACCGGGCTCGTCAACGTCTTCTCCACCTTCGTCGCCACGTTGACCGCCGACAAGGTCGGACGACGCGCACTCTTCCTGCAGGGAGGCACGCAGATGATCATCTCGCAGGTAGCAAATACTCTTTATTTTTCTTTCTCAAGAATTCATTTTGATTTTGATTTTGATTTTGATTTTGATCTGCAACACGGAATATACGCTGGAACGCAGATCCTGGTGGGCACCTTCATCGGGCTGCAGTTCGGCATGAGCGGCACGGGCGCCATCTCGGAGCAGTACGCCATGTGCATCGTGCTCTTCGTGTGCGTCTACGTGGCCGGGTTCGCCTGGTCGTGGGGGCCCATGGGCTGGCTCATCCCCAGCGAGATCTACCCGCTGGGCGTGCGGTCGGCGGCGCAGAGCGTCACGGTGGCCGTCAACATGTTCTTCACGGCCTTCATCGGCCAGATCTTCCTCACGCTGCTCTGCCACCTCCGCTTCGGCCTCTTCTACTTCTTCGGCGGCTGGTTGCTCATCATGACGCTCTTCGTCGCCATGCTGCTGCCCGAGACCAAGAACGTGCCCGTCGAGGAGATGGCGCACGTCTGGAGGAAGCACTGGTTCTGGAGGAATTTCGTCGTCGACAACTCCGACGCGCGTGGCGCCGAGATGAGGAAGAGGATAGCGCTAGAGATGAGCTGATCCATGCATCTCTACTTGCATTATTAAGTGTTCGGGGGTAGGCAGGCCAAGGAAGGATCGATTACCTGGTACGGTGGTCTCTGTAGTTAGAGAGTGCAGAACATGTGTGAAAGGTGTGTAGATTTGATCATATATACTAGCATGCAGCCGTGTAACCATACTCCCTTTTCTTTGTTTATTCCATGCCGAATTATTGCCGGCATGTCTTTTGTAATTGAAATTGAAATTCCTCCTCACACAATCGATCCCGCTTGCAGTGTACCATTATTAACTGATGATCACAATCATGCAATCAACAGATTTGTGAATTCTCCTTTCGCGTATCGCTCTCCTGGGCCTCAGAAACCATGGCCGTGTACAGATATTTACCTGACTATGGACATATGAAAGAAATGTCCAGATATTTTAGCCTCTTTCTTCTAGCTACCGATCAGTGGTACAGAGGGGACGACACAGGGAAGCCGCAGCCCTTTTGTTGTACCCCTCTAAAAAAATCTTGCCCTCTTTCCTCCTTTTCCTCTTTGAGAAATAAAAATCTTGCACTCTTTTCTTGGTTCCCTTTTGGCCTTTTCGAATCATGCTGAATCATACGAATTGTGCCATACATTTGATCATACTGCCATTCAACTTTCGCTCGAAAACAAAAATACTGCCGTGCTCACTTCTCTTGGTTTAATTTCATGCAAAATGGACACCATGATTTGTTTTTATAATTGGAATGGAAACAAACTGATTTCTCCTCCCACCATCTCACTTGCCAGTATTATATTGAAATTGAGGCGTATATATATAGATTTGTGAATTCTCCTTCCGTGGTGCAAACAGGAGAAGGAGATTCTCCAGGAAGCGTGTACCAATCGTCTGGGGCCTCACAACAACCATGCCCAAATCCTTGAAATAAATAGTTTGTAGAGAAAATTGCTGGGGTCGATCAGAGCACCTTGCCCATGTCTTGTGTTTCTGAACCTGAAACCGAACGAGATCACTGAACACTTGGCAGTAGTACGTAGTACAAAACCACCGGCACAATTGAACTTAATTGACAGGAGCAACTAGTTAGGCGCCCTCAGAGTGGAGGGATCGTATATGATATACGTAATTGATATATTGCTCCTCCAAAACGGTTACAAACACCACTCGTGAGCTTGCTATTTACACAGAGCTCGCCTCATCACACTTTAATTTACATCCAAACCGAGCGACGCGACAAGCAGTCGAGCAAAAAACAGCGAGCGGTGCAAGAACAAGGAGCACGTCGTACTTACTACATACATAGACATGATACATCTCGATCCGACTCAGAAGCAGTCCAAGCTAGAGCTCTTGGGCGCCCAGGAAGAGATCCATCACTTGGGCCCCCAGACCAGCAGGTGCATCACCTTGGCCGCCTTGCCTGCCGCGTCGTCGGCGCTGTCGCGCCGGCGCCGGCTCGGCTTCCCCGCCGCCGCCGCCTTGCCTGCCGCGGCGGTGAGCTGCAGCTGCTGCGCGGCGTCGCGCGCCAGCGCGCGGAGGCTGGCGAGCTCCCACTTGCTCTCGCTCCCGGCCGTGCTGCTCATGATGGCTTACGGATCGGACTCGATCGCGCGCACGGTGCCCGATTTGGGCTTCTCCTTGTGTGTGCTTCTCGTGCTTGTCAAACCATGCCGCTACCGGTTAGGCCATGGGCACAAGGCCCCCTTATATAGGCGGCGTGCCAGGGAAGAAGAGTGGCCTGGTCTCTGCTGAAGACGTGACTCATCACACAGCTCGGTCCGGGACCGGGGCAACTGCAGCCACGGGATAAGTAAGTGGCCACGCGAGAAGGAAAAGATAGCAAATATCGCGCCCGATTTTTCCTCGCCGCGCGCGCGTCGTGCGATCCCCCTCCGGCACGGCACGGCGCGGAAGTCTCGAAAGCTCCGTGCCAATCAGTTAGCGAGTGGTGTGTCGCGTCGCCGGCGCGGTGTTTTTCCACGAGCCGCGGGTCGCCGGTCGCTGCTGTGTGGTGGACGCGCCTCGACAGCGAGCCTCATTCACGCCGGTGGGGTTCATCCGGAAAACGAGTGTTCGCGACGAGTCCCGAACAAAGAAAGGGGCGGTGGCAGCGGAGAGTGAAGACGGGCGCCAGGTACGAACAAAACAAAATGAGGCCAAGCTGTGGTGCTGCCGGGTTTATTTGGTCCATGCGTGTCCTTCTCGCCGGTGGAACCCGGACACGCAGGCACCGCCGGGGAGCAGATCTTTTACACGTAGGAGGCTGGAGGGATGCTCAGCGCCGATCCCGTTCCCACGGACAGTGATACTGCCTTGCAGGTTGTAGTGGCCAGTGCTGGAATCTCGGTTGCACGGAGGGCAATGGCCACCAAGTAAATTTCACTGACTCTGCTGGCCGTTTTTCTTTTCTCATCAAAGGGTTTACAGTTATAATAAGAGGACACGGATTGTCCGACGGTGAAGTAACGCAGATCTAAATGCAAGGTTGGCAGACAGGTGGGTGATGAGGATTATGATGGCCATAATCCTGTCACTTTCAGCTTGATTAACGGGATGTTTGTTTGTCAGGTCACCGCTGAAAGAAACTTCGGAGCCACACTAACTCGAGTAAGAGGGGATCAATTTAAATTTATTAATAGCTTTATTAAACTTTGTGGCAATTCTTGTTAGAACAATCATATCAACTAATTTAATGATTACACACATTTTCCATACTATACATTTTTATAACATATGGTTAAAAATAAAATAAATACTATAGAAGTAGAGAGTAGTCAACAAAGGGACAATAATCTCGTGAGTTAGAGCCACCGGGGTTTTGTCATGTTACGATAGACCTCTAGTTCAGTTTCAAGAGATTGATCCATCAAGGTAGGCCTTTCAGATGGTGATAAATCTCGCAATATGTATTTTCGAGATGATTGAATATATATTGATGATGGTTTTGGTGCTTTGACTATCTTGATTATATGATCTTTACATATGCTTGTTTCAATTGCTTAGCTATAGTTGAAGTATTTAGATATTATCTTATTCGTGGTGATTAGGGTTAGTATTTAAATCTTGTATTGATCATGGTTATTCGATGATGCTAGATGTGGTTTAGCTGTGACAGGGCTAAGCTTGTGCGACATGTCTAGATAATTGAATAGAGTAAGACACTCCAACCGATTACTGGCTTGATTGCGGTAGATTTATCCCATGGAACGGCGTTTTCACTAATCCAAGTAAAATTATCAATTATGATGCTATTCAATTATGCTTTATAGTTACAATCTCAACTTGTTAATACCTGCTGGTTACTAACATAGCTTTCTTTAGGCTAATAAACAAGCTCTCTGTAGTCAGTAAACACCAGCTAAGCCAGTGTGTCGATCAGCACATCAGTGACAACGCGTCGATCGACACTTCCAGAGCGCTGATTGACACAACCCCCTTCTCCTACGAACAACAATAGATTAGTTAGGTCTTTTACTGACAATAGTAATTCTCATTAGACCCTGTGGATTTGACTAAACCTTGGAATACTTTAAGGAAATATGTGCTATAATGTATACCGTGCTCTTGCGATACATAAGTGGATGTGTAATAACGATCAACAATGGGCTCAATTTTAATTTATGGCTGCTGTTGTTAAACTATGAGACAATTCTTGTTAAAACAATTATAACAACTAATTTAATGATTACACATTTCTCATACTATATACTTTAATAAAACATGATTAAAAATTAAATAAATACTATGAAAATGAATGTCAACTATATGACTTCACAAATCACCATAGTTAAATAAGAATGTATGAGATACTAATGATTTCCATCGATCTAAACAACCCTCTCCCGTCTCTCCATCATGTAGGAGCCGGGGGGGGGCACTAAATCCGGTACCGCCTATGAGATATTTAGAACTAAGGATACATGCTTAGTTGATGTCTATGAAATGTTTGGAATTAAGGATATATATTATTTTACTATCGTTATATAATTATTCAATCAACTATCGTATAAGTAGCACTAAGTGGAAGGTTGGTAAATAAATAGACAACAAGTATTGCGGTGGCTATAATCATTTCACATTCAACTTGTTTAAGGGAGACGTTAGTTTGTAGTGTTAGAACTTCTCAGCAAAGAAGAAAGTTGAGAACTACATTAATTCTAAGATGAGAATAATCATTTACTAATTGTTTGTTATATTGTGGAAACTCATGTTCAATTCAAAAACAAAAAGAAAAAAAAATACAAGTACACATAGCAGTTTGTTGGACTGCTCACCTAACTCAAAAGTAGCATGGGAAGGTGATGAAATACCATTGCTAAATTTTGTTGGGTCTAGAAACCTCCTCCCTCTCTCTTAATTTACAGATCAACTTGTGGAAGCATGGAAAATAAAATGAGAGGCACAGAACTGAATCTTCAACAATCCTTCACACTCACATCATAGTGAGCTTCACCATTGAATTATTTTACTATTTTCTAAACAAAATTTTAATAAAGTAACAAGTATAGAAAAATATGTGGCAACTATGACTATGTAGATCACAAGGTATGAGCTTATAACAAAATATGGTTAAAAAGTTTTTTGAGTCTCTTAGAGAGAGAGAGAGAGGGGAGGGGTTAGGGGGATCTAGCTCTCGCAAAATCCATCATTGTCTATGCGGTGTTTAAAATTAAGAATACCGTTATATCAATAAGGTCCTGTTAAATTAACATGCCCTTGTGAAGTGTTTAAAATACTTGTTCAGGTGAGCAAGGAGTATTATCTTGACCATAATGATGTCACTTTTAGCTTGTCGATGGGATGCTCACTTGTCGTGTGATACTGTTCACCTCAATTTTGCCGAAAAGTTTGACAGCCACATTGCTTTGCTTGAGATGGATTCCGATTTCATTTACTAATTGCTTGTTACACATGTAGCAACTGATTCAGATATAAGAATGAAAAATGCAAGAATACATAGCTGGTTGGTTGCCCAACTCAAAAAGAGACATGGTAAGGTGATGGAACGTTGCTAAATGCAGTTCGATCTTAGAAACCTCCCCCTCTCTTAATTTACAGACCAACTTGTGCAACGCGGAAAATAAAATTAGAGACACAGAACTTAATATTCACCGGTCGTTCAGATTCACGTCGTAATAAGGGTGTATTTGACACATCTTATTGAGCTGCTTATTGAAAGTGTTTATGCTCAATAAGCAGTTTGAAGTGTCAAACGGCGAAATAGCAAAGTACTTATGAGGTATAAGCACTTATAAGCACTTTGTCATTTTGTACTACACATAAGCACTTTAGACAAAGCAGTAAAATGTAACTTATAGTATTTATGTGTGAGAATAAGCAGTTTTGATGAATAAATATAAGCAGTTTTGCTAAACGAGTTGACTACTTATGCTACATAAGCACTATAAGCAGTTTTGATAGAATAAATACTATAATCAGTATATAAGTACTTTGTGCATAAGTCGTACCAAACACAGCTAAGTTCACTATATGAGAAGTTTTAGTACTTGTTTAACTATGAAAAAAAAACACTACAAACGCGCCGGCATGGCAAGGTGCATGCACGCTCTGCCGTCCGGGTTCCTTGGAAACAGAGTGGGCACCTGCCGTTGGCATCGGGTCCAAAACCGGCGGCGCGCACCCTGTTTCTCCCCGGCACCCACCTCCGCTTCCCCGCCGGTTTCCCCGCGCGCCCGAGTATAAAACGGCCGGCCCCTACCACACCGCAGAGATCACGGAAAACTCGAGAACCAGCTCATCGTTGCAAGCAAATCAAGCATTCCCCCTGTGATGGCGACGGCGAGCAGGAAGGCGCCGTCCCTGGTGGTGGCGGCGAGCATGGGCGCGGTGGAGGCGCTCAAGGACCAGGCGGGCCTGTGCCGCTGGGACTACGCGCTCCGCTCGCTCTACCACCGCGCGACCGCGCCCCGGATCCAGGCCCTGTCGGCCAAGCTCTCCGACTCCATGGCTGCTGCTGCGGCGGCGGGGCGCCCGCGGCAGAGCGGTGCCGGCCGTCGGCGGCGGACGCGAGGATGCGGAAGGCGTACCACCTCGTCTGCTGGGGACCCAACTGATCGCCTTCCTCGAGTTGTTTTCTGTGGTCTCTAGGCGTGTGTTGATCCATAGGCCAACCATTGATCATCCATCCATCGCTGTGCAGATGAGAGCGCGATCCAGTGTTCATCTTAAAATTTTGTGATTCTAGATCCCCTCAAAAGGAAACAAAAAAAAACAATTGATATTTGGGAGTTAGTAAAACTCTGTTCCTGCTGGTTGCCCCGCCCTGCTCTCTTCTCCACAAGAAATTTCTGCCGGGCTGGGACGTCACCGCCGTGGAAACGGCCTTCGGAACGTGCTGAGGGTACGTGATTCCATTGCGCCGAATGTTAAGCTCGGTGGCAAGCCGGATGCGGCGGCGGCGATTCTCCATTCGCCGCGGCCGGGTTGACCGGTCCTGTCAATGGAGTATACCTGTCCAAACGGGCCGCCCGGCCCGGCCCGGCCCAGCACGCCAAGGCACGGCCCGTTTGTTTTCGGGCCGGCACGGCACGGAATTCATTTCGGGCCGTGCCGTGCCGGCCCACGTGCCAGGCCGTCGGCCCACGACACGGCACGAATTATACAGGACGTGCCGGGCCGGCCCGTTAGGCCCGTTGGCCCGTTAGGCACGTCAGCCCATTAACGTTTAAATGGAGCAAAAATGGTGGAGAAATATGGAGTTTTAGTGGGATTCGAACCTGGGTCTTCTAATTTCTAGACAAGAGACTTACCATCAAGCTACTGATGGGTTGATGTTTGTATAGAAACCATATATATTTTAAATAAGTTATTTTCAAGCCGTGCCTAAATGGGCCAATTTCGTGCTTTTCTGGGCCAAGGCCTAAACGGGCCGTGCTCGTGCTGCCCGTCGGGCCACCCAGTCGGCCCAAGCACGGCACGACATCTCGGGCCGTGTCGGCCCGGCCCGAAATTATTTCAGGCCATGCCGTGCTTGGGCCGTGCTTTTTTGCGGGCTTCTGGGCGGCCCAAAAGCACGGCCCAAATGGCCACCTTTACAATGGAGGGTGGGTAGTGGGCTGCTTTTCTAAAATTCGTCGTGCCATCAATTCCTCGTGCCTGTTGCGCTTTCCTTTATCTGGGCCGCGAAGTAACGATTTCGGCCCAAACGGACCCAGACCTAGATCGAGATCCAGCCATTCACCGAGAGTCCGAGAGCCGTGGAAGGAAACGCCGCAGGTTGCTGGGATGCCGTCACCTTCCTCATCGACGGCGACACGCTTGCTCATGGGAGATCCCTATCGGTACCACCACGCTTGAATGCTTGATGGTGTTGTCAAAGCTGTTCGTTCTTCGACGAAATCGCGGTGAACAACACAACATCGACACGCGTGGTGCTGACTTGTCCTTCTATAATCTACAGCCCAAATAAGACCAGTCGCTATCATAGAGCGCCATCTTTAAGATCCGGTGATTCTGACCCCCCCAAAAGGAAAAACGAAAATGATATCTGGGAGTAAGTAATAATACAGTGGGTTCAGATGAGAGAATGCTTGGATTGGATGCAGCAAACCGGCAACCTTTTGTGCAGAGGAAGCAAAGGCGTGATTGAGTGCAGCGCTGGTGAAAGCAACCCTATACGATACGCTTTGTTTCATCAACGCTGCACTCAATAATGCCTTTGCCCCTCTTCTCTCCAACTTTCACGAACTGGGGATGAGGTGGTCAGATGACGCCTCCAATCGCGTGCGGTGCGGTAATATAACGCGTGCCATGTGTACTGCGCGCTTTCGTCCAGTTCAGGTCCATCGCCCCTCACTTGTACTGCTAACAAACAATTGTACTACAGATAGAATAGAAAACATCTGAGTAGCGTTGGATGATCTATGCTGTACTACTGTACTTGCCTCCAGCGTCACCTTTGTTGCCAGAGATGGAGCGATACAAGGTCCTGATTGGCCCAGTGTAGCTTTTGCCATTTTTCAGAAACTGCCGATGTAGTAGAAGACAGTACAGACTGTACTGCATTATGATCTCTCAAGCTCAGATAGCAGTACCACTACTTGGTACCACCGGTTGGTGTACTAGTAGGACTTAAGCACATTGCAGTATGGCACCCAGTCGTCATCAAGAGCTGAATGGACCATGAAAATCACGGTCCCGGGCTGAGCAAGCACGAGAGCAAATTGCATTGCCAAAGGCAAGCAAGTTGGGGGAAGAAAAGAAAAATAGAGAACA
Organism: Chloris gayana; assembly: GCA_031894775.1. NCBI lineage: Eukaryota > Viridiplantae > Streptophyta > Magnoliopsida > Poales > Poaceae > Chloris > Chloris gayana. The sequence goes on along the minus strand of JAUNZO010003024.1, from coordinate 694,121 downwards.
GGTCCAGCTATTTTCCAAGATCTTACACATGGATGACCCATGCTTACAGGACAACATCTTTTGGTGTTTGATTAACTGTACAGATTTCTATACTACACCACACTTCCAAAACTGAAACCAAGTATATTAACAATGCATAGTAGAAAAAGTAGTATACACAATCAAATGAAGCACAGAGATTCAAAGGCGCTAAAGAAGCGCCAAAGTGTAGGCAATGGAGTACAGAGATTCCGCAATCACATGTATATCTCAATGGACCATGACTATGGCTACTGGAATTAGTCCTGCAGCTTATCCCATGGTAAAAATGGTAAGGACAGTCACAACTAAGCACCTTTCATGTGGCACCAGCGCCGGTTCAAAATTATTGTTGATCTTGTCACCGCAACGGTGATTACGTCGTGTCTTGTGGATTTTGTGTTGCCAAAGATGTCTGTTCCTGTGGCTGCTGTGATGGCAAAGGGGACAGTTGCTGCCCTCCTTGCACAGATTGCTCATGCTGCTGGTCGCTTTGCCATGCCCAAACCACGTCCTTAAGTGCAGGCCTTATTTCCTCTTTCACAAGCTTTTGGTACTCTAGTGTGTCCCCATTGGTCTTTTTCAACTCAATCAAAAGGAAAGAAGGTGCGAGCTCAAAAATCTCTGTATCGAACTCAACGAAGCCCTTGATTCCTTCCTTTGGTGCAGCCAGCTTCAGAACCCCATTTTCTTTCTTCTTAATTTTGAGCTTCAAGCGCTCAGCCAGTTCATTTAGCTTAGCAAATACAGTTTTTGCTGGTTGCCTGGTGGTAAATCTTTCTTCCCTCCTACCATGTTTTTCTTCAAACAAATTAGATAGGTCAAACCCTGTTGAAAAGGAAATGATCTCGAATGCATTCAAGTTTTGAAGGCTTGATGCACATTGACTACCCACTGCACCACTGCGTTCTGTTGAGTCAGAGGTTGTGGCTTCACCATTGCATATAATATCTCTTGCTTCATGCTTGATCTTCAGAGCATGTCCCTCAACAGGTCTTCTGTACCAAGTGCTTCTCTTTATCCTTGAGATAGAAATTCTTGTGTTTGGATCTGGATCAAGCATCCTAAAAATAAGGTCCTTCAACTCAACAGAAAAAAACGAGGGCATCTATATTCAGCTTTGGAAATCTTCCTATACATCTCCATAAGATTAGAGTCATGAAAAGGAAGGTAACCAGACACAAGCACAAAAAGAATTACTCCACAAGACCATATATCAGCCTTTGCGCCATCATAACCTTTCCTACTAAGAACTTCAGGAGCAACATAAGCTGGAGTTCCACAGGTGGTATGGAGGAGGCCATCTTGTCTCCTAGAGTCAGCTAGGGCACTTAGTCCAAAATCTGAGACTTTTAAGTTCTCATTCTCGTCTAAAAGTAGGTTTTCGAGCTTCAAGTCGCGATGGTAAACACCTCGGCTGTGACAATAGTCCACGGCACTGATCAATTGGTGGAAATATCTCCTTGCAACATCCTCATTAAACTTTCCCTTGGATATTTTATTGAAAAGCTCACCACCTTTAGCATACTCCAAAACAAAGTAGATCTTGCCCTTGCTAGCCATTACCTCAAAGAGTTGCAGAACATTTGGATGCCTTACCAATCTCATTATGGAAATCTCTCTCTTTATCTGCACTATCAACCCAATCCTCATGACCTTGTCCTTATCAATTATCTTTATTGCAACACCCTGTCCGGTTGTAAGATTCCGAGCATAGTACACCTTCGCAAAGTTCCCTTGTCCCAACAGCCTCCCAATTTCATAGCGCCCCATCAAAATAGTCCTCCTCTCGTCCATTATATCAATCTATGTAGAGAGTGAAGGATCAACGAGGCGTGCAATGTAATAGTCTATTTTAGATGATAAATTGGAAACATACTATCATCATCAAGGCTGTGGCCTACACATACAGAATACCTTTCGACCTTTTATGCCTCAAAGTACAGGAAATAGTCGAACCACTGTGCAAACCCTCCTCCTGTAAGAACTTAACGGGATATCAAAGGGCAAGCCAACAAGGCTTTCTGGTGCCCAGCTACACAATTCTGCTAATGTTCTCTAGTTCAATCACTTGAAAACTGCATGGAGAAAGTACAGATCCAGTTAGGGAAAACTTGTGATGCAAACGGAACTAATCGGAAGTAACTTTAAACATATCAGCAGTTACTACAAATGCCGAAGCTGTTTCCAATGCCTCCAGCACTATCATGTTAGTAACTCTTTCAGGAACCAACTCTTTCCATTATGAGATATCAGCCCATACACTAATCTAGCACTATTTGGAAGTCACTAATACAACGATCCTATCAGCTAAAGCAAAATACTCAAAATAACAAAACTCGCAAATTAAGAAGCACTACCCGAACTAGCACCTAGCAGAGTAGCAGTATAACTTTTGACAGCACAGAGCTACAGAAGTTGTATTTAATAATGATAGAGGAATCCAGATTGCTCTGACAGAATATCTAACAAAAACAGCCAGAATTTATTCATCAAGATCCTATATCCAAGCAGACGCAGGAACTAAAAGCAGGGCAGCTCTGTTCACAACACACCAAATCAGCAAGCATTTCCAGCCCTAGCTCGTAGCAAAACTCAGCTACGAATTCAAGAGGGTCAAGAGCTAATCAGGAAGTTTATAGAACAAGAAACGCCTTATCCGCCTGAGCTACAAGTTTGCAACTAGTAACTTCCAAGGGACAGAGATCCCTCCATCTACGCAACAAGAGTTGAGGCCATTTCTCACCTGGCTCAAGAACCGGCGGCCGAGGAGAGAGGGATCCCAGATATCGCCAATCCAACCGAGCACGATCCTGCGCAAGAGCAAAAGCAAATCCAAGCCGGCTAAAGTTGACCGTCGGAAAGCTTCTTTTATTCCCTTTTCTTTTTGTTCGCCTTCTTCTGTCGCAGCAGCATCTCCGCGTTCTCTCCTCTTTCACGCGACTCACATGCGCCGATGCTCTGAAGATGTCTTCGGCACAGCCCAGGTTCGGACGGCCAGGCAGCACAGCGAACTGGCGCCTCGCGATAGCGGACAGCCAGCGAGGACCTGGCAGTGGGTCCCGCTTACCGGCCGGCCCATGTCTTAAGGCCCGATTGTAATAAGCTTTTTCGAAGGCCCAGCGGGCCTCAAACAACCTTACTGCACGTCTCTCTCAGCGCCGCGGCGGCGATGCCGGCGGTACGCAAAAGCGCGGCGGGCGGCGAGGTCGCCGGCGGCATTGCTAGTTGCGAGTGGCGACTTGCCAAGTCAGAAAGGCTACTTCCATGCGGTGCGGCTTTGAGGCGGCGCTTGGGGAGTCGATGCCGCCGACCGCGTGAAGTGGAAACGTCTGACGTGTGAATGGCCCGCCCGCCCACGCCACTCCCCTCGCCTTCCGAGGCTTTCCCTTCCCGCGCGCGTCGTCGCCAGGGTCAGGTACGCGAGACGCGTTCTTGGCTTTCCCGTTCCCAAGCTACAGTTTTCCATGCCTCACCAAAGTAAACTCACCAGCACGTGAAATTTCAAACAGTGATTGGCAAGACCAAGAACGAAGCAAGAGCTAGTCATGATGATGGGCAAAATGCATCTGAATCTAAATCCGAGCCGTCCACTAATCCACACTCTGATCCCCGCATAAACAAATGATTTATTTACTTTGGTGTGCAGGTAGATGCAGGTGCGCGTGTTCAAGTCAACATCTCCTTCTATCACGGACCGTCTCGACCGACTCTTTGTGCCATGGGGCCTAACTCTAATGGTTCTCAAGTTAAAGCATCTGTGACCTTGATTTCTCCTCACTATTCTTATTTCATAAAGAATGTGGTAGGATTTGACTCCTCTAGATAGTTCATTGTAGCAAACCTCACTAAGCCTAACCCGTTTCTCACATCAAATCTAGCTTGTTTGGCAACCAACCAAACTCCTTCCACAACCTATGCAAAGACAATAAAAGACTGCATTTTTTTTTCTTGGAGGAAAGGAAGAGAAAGAATGATGTCATAAGCTGGAAAAAACGATGAAGAGCTTAGGATTTCTGCTTGTTTTGGTTGCGACTGCAGCATTGATCAAGCAGTCAGGAGGAGAAGGTCAGGAGGACTGGAAGCATTTCGTGTTGAAATGGAGACAGCATCCTTCTTTTCCATCGCCTTTTTTGAATGGAGATCTGGTAAGACATTCAGGCGCTTGCTCTTTGCAGCATTAGATAGTTGTAACATATTGATTACATGAATCATTTCTTCGCATTTTAGATCTGTCATGAAATTACAACATGAGCTCCCCTTGTATTCTTTCAAAAGTTGGTTCTTTGAATCAGTAGCTGACAGGCTACTTTCTTTAGCAAACGAAATAAGAAAAGAAAAGGGGTCTAATGTCCGCTAAGTACTTCAGTTTTCAAAATTAGTGCCAGGGACTAAGCTTGCCAAAGAAGATGTCAGGGTGTCTTTCTATATTCGGTGTTCTTTTCTGCTACATATTTTTGCTATTAGACTTAATTCTGTTATGAGTTTGAAGGGACTGGTGTCATTTAGCAGGTTTGCTTACTATTTAGATTGCTTCGTGGATGGATGCAGGCAGACAAAATATGGTCAATTTGCTTACGATACATGGTTGGGGCAGAGGAAATATTGGGCACCATACTGCCATTTGCTTCAGATGAACTATCAAGTCGTTCATCAGAGAATGCTTTGAAGGCAATGCTCTTTCTGGAGCTCCTATCTCTTCTCCCTCCTGAAAAATTATCTATTGCATGTGATTGTATCCATGAAAACTACTTCCGTTTGGAGATTCCACAAGAATTTAGTGTTGCATTAAGTGCCTATCTTGAGAACCAGCAGTCAAACTACTATGCAAGACGGCAATTGTCTGATCAGCCGATTGAAGATGCTCCTTCCACGCCTCCAGTACTTGCGCCACCTATGTCCTCTGGCGATGAAACCCAGTTTACTCAATCTTTGACAGAAACACCACTTACTCCTTCGAATTCTCTCGACATTGAGCCTCCTGCCCAACCTCACCATAATAAACCTGCACGGAAGCATCGGGGAGTGGCTCCTCCAGTTTCACCTTTAGATAAACACAAAGATTACATAAAAGTAGTTTTGATTGCTGTTCTCCCGACTGCGGCAGTCTCGTTCATTGTAGCATTTCTAATTTTCTACTGCTGTGGATGCAACAAAAACAAGGTCTCTGTCAGTGAGCAACGAGATGACCATCCTCTTCTTCACTTGCAATTGGCTACTCCTGGTGAGGAAGTATTCCTTTTTCCACCTATGATGAATTTTTGTTAGTACATTAATATAGAACATTCTGTTTGCAGGTTCATCGCCCGATTCTCGTATTTCTGCCAGTCCACTTCACAAGGAGGATCAAAAGGGTAGGCATCGGCCATCTGAATCTGGAGCCAGCATGGGCCATTGTTTTACATGCTGGTTTAAAAGATCTACTGGTCCCACAGATCGTTCACAAGTTACTGGAGAAATAACAGGGAACAATGCCAGAAGTGATGCTCCTAAACCAGTGCCTCCTCCACCACCACCACCACCTTTGCCACCTAAAGCTCCTCCTCCCCCTCCTGGACCACCAAGAGGATCTAAACCAAGACTTGCTCAGCCATCACCTGTTGAGTCAAGTCGTTCTGAAGGATCGTCTGCAGGTGAGCAAACGAGCGAATCATCTGAAACTGAAGTTAATGCTCCAAGATCGAAGCTTCGACCTTTCTATTGGGATAAAGTTCTTGCTAATCCTGATCAATCAATGGCATGGCATGACATCAAATTTGGTTCTTTTCAGTAAGTCATTATTAACAATAAACTATCAATACTTTTTTCTGCTGGCTTGTATTTGACAATAGCATTTTTGCAGTGTGAATGAAGATATGATAGAGGAATTGTTTGGTTTTAGTGCTAGCAACAAAAATAACCTCAAGGACAAGGAATTCCTCACTGGAGATCCCTCACCTCAGCACATATCTCTTCTCAATGTAAAAAAATCATGCAATCTGGCGGTTGTTTTTAAGGCAATGAATATCAAGGTGCAGGAGATCCATGATGCTCTTCTAGAAGGTATCTGTTTATTCACTAGAAGCTCTTACAAATTTTTGAATGTCGCTTGGTTTTTTGTATTCAAGGTTCCCTTTAGTAAATCTCTAAATAAAAGCCATTTGAGAATTTTCTGACACTGTAATTTCACCTCATTCTATTCACAAGGGAATGAACTTCCTAGGGTGCTTCTTGAGACAATCGTGAGAATGAAGCCAACTGACGAGGAGGAGCAGAAGCTCAGGCTCTATAATGGGGAATTCGTGCAACTAGGCCTTGCAGAACAAGTGATGAAGACAATACTTGACATACCTTTTGCATTCAAGAGGATCAATACTTTGCTTTTCATGTCATCGTTGCAAGAAGATGCTTCAAGTCTCAGGGATTCATTCCTCCAATTGGAAGTAAGCTCTTAAACAGTTGACTCTATGTTACATCTGCAAAACAAAAAAGGTCTTTTTTACTACAGGATACTAATGTGTCTGTTTGTTGACAGGCTGCTTGTGGGGAACTGAAGCACCGTCTTTTCTTGAAGTTGCTAGAAGCTGTTCTGAAAACTGGAAACCGATTGAACGATGGCACCTTTCGTGGTGGTGCTAATGCTTTCAAACTTGACACCCTTCTAAAGTTGTCGGATGTCAAGGGTGCTGACGGAAAGACAACATTGCTGCACTTTGTTGTTCAAGAGATTGTTCGATCTGAAGGTGTCCGTGAAGCAAGATTGTCCATGGAAAGTGAAAGGAGTCCACGTCCTAGTACTTCTGATGACAATTCCACTGAATCTCCTCAAGAAGACGGTGATTACTACTCTCAGCGTGGGCTTGAGATTGTTTCGGGACTTAGTAGTGAGATGGACAATGTCAAAAGGATAGCTGCATTTGATGCTGAAGCTTTGTCTGCAAGTGTGTCAAACCTCAGACACGAGTTAATGAAAGCTAAAGAGGTCCTGAATGAAATTGCAACTCTAGAAGAGGCAAGTGGATTCTGCGAAATGTTGGAAGAATTTGTAGAAAATGCAGATAATGAGACAAAATTTCTGTTGAACGAAGAAAAGAGATTGAGATCATTAGTAAAGAAAACAATCCGATATTTCCATGGCAATGATGCTAAGGATGATGGCTTTCGGTTGTTTGTGATTGTAAGAGATTTCTTGGTGATGCTAGATAAGGCATGCAAGGAGGTCGGGACATCACAAAAGAAAGCTGCAAATAAGTCTCACAGCAATGGCAATTGCACTACAACATTCAAATCAAACTCCCAGCAGCGTCAGTTCCCAGCTATTTTAGATCATCAATTAGATAGTTCAGACTCCAATGACTGACAATTTACAGTGGTACAATGTACTCTGAATGTATTATTGTTATTATAGATTTTATACCTGGAACACATTGTAGAAAATTCAATTATATTAGCAAAGGTACAGATATTACATATGCATATATCTAGATAGATGTTCATGGCTCCATATAACATGGTTACATCATACCTCTACATCAGTATCTATCCAGTCTTGGGCATCTTACCTCGGTTTTTTTTTAAAAGGGTGCAAGTCCGAATCACTCTCTCTCATTCCAAAATATTTTTTTTCACAGATCGATATTTTTTTTTTCATAATTGAGTAACGAAGCTAAGCTTTTATGGAAGCATGTCATTTGCTCCTGTTCATGGTCCTAGTGGTGGATAGAAATTCCATCAGATTCTTTTCTGGTTTGGTTCTATTATCTACCCTTTTAATTGCTACCATCTGTATATAAGAAATATTTTTGCGAACTTGTGACGTATGCCCCTATACCACACATAAGATGGTCTTCTTTTATCTTTAATTTTTTTAAAAAAGAGGGCTACCATTTTTTTAAATAAAATGATTATGACCACATAGCTAGCGTTCCCCCCACCCCCCCCCCGTTATATAGATATTAATCCTATCAATAGAGTATTCAGGAAAACATAAAAGCATGAACATCGAAAGTTATATGATGGTTGCTATTTTGGACAGAGCAAAAACCATATACACCCCACAATTAAACTACTACCTCCGTCCAGAAATATAAGCATTTGTTGACTTTTAGAGATCATGTTTGACCACTCGTCTTATTCAAAAAATTGTGCAAATAAAAAAATAAAGAAATCATACTTAAAATATATCTAAGAATAAATTAAATTATCATAAAATAAATAAATGTTTTATTTGAATAAGACGAGTGGTCAAATGAGAGGTTTGAAAGTCAACGAATGCTTATATTTGGAGGGAGTAGTACTTTCTCCATTCTTAAGTCTTTCACTTTTTTAGTACTTTTCACCATTCATCTTCTTGAAAAAAAGAATAAAATTATCATATTTTATCATGATTTGTTTCACTTCCACCACTACAGAATTAAATCATTAAATATACCTTTACATATTTTCATTAATATTTTAAATACTAAAATTATAATATCTTGAAAAACAAAATTCGAAAAGAAGAGGCAAGAAAATTTCTCCAATCGGGATCCCAGCCGTGAGGCGCCGATCGGACGACAGCACAGGGCGATGTGCGGGCGGGCCGGAGGGCCCAGTGCTGTGTCTATGCAACCCCTCGACACCTTTGCCGGCTCGGCCGACCCGTCCACGCCCCAACTGTTCTGGACTTCTGGACTTCTGGTGCCCAGGGCTTTGCTCCTCCCGTCGAAACCCTACCCCCGCGACACTCGCGAGTGATCGCGAATTCCCCTCCACGAGCTCTGCAATCAATCGATCGATCGATCGGTTGGTCGGCGGTCAGCATGCTAGGCCCTCCGCGCCGTGGTCCGGCGTACAAGACGAAGCTGTGCGCGCTGTGGCAGCGCGGTGGCTGTTCCCGCGACACCTGCAGCTTTGCGCACGGCAACGCCGAGCTCCGCCGGTTCCCTGGGTCCCGCACGTCCTTCCCGCCTCCCCTGGTATAAATAGCCCTGTTCTCCTGCCTCCATTCTCCTCGTACGGATTTGGCAGTTGCTTGGTTATGTTGCGAGATCCGCACCTGGGTTCAGAGTTCGTTGCTTAATGTGTGAGCTGGATGCATGAAATTCCGTGAATTCTCATTTTCCACATACTATTTTGTTGGTAGGTTTCGATGTATGGGTATCTGGATGATAATAGTGTGTGGTGGAGTATTCACTGATCCAGGGTTTATCCTCTATCGCACATAGAGAATTCCGTAAATAATATTTCACGAATCTGCTTCCTATCAGGAATGTTTAGTCATAAAAGCTATCTGATAGGATATGTGATGTTAGGAATAAAATCATCAATGCTGCAAGTATCGGATGTTATCATGGTTTCGTGGGGATATTTGTTATTTCAGATGGAAGATATTAGGAGAACTTGATTTATGACAAGGACTAAATAGCAAATGGTTACATACGAATTGGATCATTTATGGATTGCCTTTTTAGTGTTTCCCCTTTTACTTCTGGGCATTTCGATTCAAAAGAAAACCCATTGCTTCATTATTCATTTGGTAGCGTGACCACCATTTTTAGTATTTGTCTAAAGTGTTTGTGTGTGTGTGTGTGTGTGTGTGTGTGTGTGTGTGTGTGTGTGTGATTTATTTTATTTTATACTTAAATCCTTCAATTGAACCTCAGTTGCTGCAGATAGAAAATAATTCTAACAAGTGGAAGCTTGTTGCAGAATTAGGCGGCATTCTTACTGGTTGTTGTTTGATTTAACTACCATTCAAATTAGCAGACTCCTGAGCAGATTCATTAGATGCAACTGCTGCCAGTGGATAACATGACCTTTTCATAGATTCTTCAGTTATTTCGACGAATTTTTGTGACTATTATGCTTGTACTATGCCAAGAAGATGGATTTATCAGTATATTGGATGATGACTCAACTGAACAATGCACACAATACATTCGATGTGCTATTATCGTGTGCTTAGCAGCTTTTACAATTAACCGAGCCACACATCCTTGAATATTGTGCATCTGATTGTTCCATTGGAAAGTATTATCGCCACTGGTAATTGCAAGTTATTGTACTTCTTGCAAGTCTCGGCAGAAGATATCTGGACAAATTTGAGTAGATCTATATTGTGGTATTGGGATTATGGAAGACCTCACCTTGCCATATCATAATTGCTATATGAGGTTGTTTATGGTGCTCCCAGCAATTTGATTTCTGACATCAACATTATGAGTCCAGTATTATCCTAATGGGTGCATCAATGGTTTGTTATCATATTATGGTATCTATCTACTCATGTGTTAATCTTCGGTCCTACTTTCTTGTGGCTAATGGTATTATCCTGGAGACCCATCTACTTATATTGTTAATTGAATTATCTTGTAGCTCAAAGGTTGTGGTAAGCTTATGGGTGTACTACGTACATATTTATACATTTTTGTTTTGTGTCATTTGTTCTTTCTTGTATTAAAATTGTTCTCTCCTGACTTATCAGGGAGAAGGGATTATAGAGGTGATGATTTCAGAGACAGATTTGATAGAAGACGTTCGCCTCGTCGGAGGTATTCCCCTGAGAGAGATTCCAGAGGTCATCGTTCCCTTCATGACCGAAGACCAACTTCTCAAGAAAGGGGTAAATATATTTTTCCCTCTTACTCTCCATCCCCTCCCTCCCTCTCTTGTTTTGTGGAACTGCGTGCACATACGCATTCCCCAAGTTAGTAGATCTATAGCTGCCCATCTCTTTTTACATTTTTAATCCATTGTACAATTTTATAGAATTTTTAGTTTTATTTGCAGAATCTACCTATTCAAGATCTCCCAGCAGGAAAAGGTATGTGAGTTGCTTCAAATGATTCAATTCTGAAATGTATATTGAATGCATCTGTGTATCTACTGCTTGTACATTGGATTTTACATTTCATCTCAATTGATTCTTTGTTATCTGACCTATTTGTGTAACTTATGTTCTTCGTTATTGTTGATCACCATTCACCACTTGATATGCTGAACCTAATCAAGTTTGTCATTAGGCTATCTTGTTAATATCACATCGTTTAAGATACTGTAATTACCAGTCAAAGCTTCAGTAATCAGTACTATAGAATATTATCTTGAAGCATCCTCCGTGGAATTGTATCTTTTTTTTTGCAGACTCACTATCATAGTATTTGTTGAATTGTTATATGTATTCATTCATTGCATTTGGCATACTGTTTCCCTAGAGAACAGGAACACACATGTATGATTTCTTTCATGTCTGCAGTTATTAGATCGCACTTTTGAAGTTTCAAATGCACTTTGAACAATATAGGCACCTCTCCTGATACAATGCCCTGAATAAACGCCTCTTCACTCATTGAATTCGTGCTTTTTTTTTCATGTTAAATGTGTGAAGACATAAGAGCTATATTGATATTGTGATTCTCCATTCCACATTCTATTATCTTCTCTCTTCAGTGAAAGAAGGCACGAGAAGAAGCCCGATGATGGAGAAACTAACTCATCTAGAAGCCTGAGTGACTCCGACAATAATGATGATAGAAAAAAGGACAAGTTTTCAAGTGGCGATAATAAAGAGGATAACGAAAAACATGTCTGATGCATAACCCAATTCATAGCTAAAAGTCTCTTCTTGCACCCTGTCACTGTATAATTAAGATTTAAGATTATTTTGCAGATGAAACTAATAAGAGAGGATATGGAACTTTTACGTGATGACAAATCTCACCTTGAGGTCAGCTTTATTGTCTCTGCTATTACAGTATAGTACATACTAATAAGCCATGCCAGCTTTTGAATATTTATATGGTCAATGTATTCTGAAGCTTGTATTTAATGGGGTTAATTTCCTCAGCGCCATCCCTAAGGAGCGCCTTCTCCCCAACACCATTACAAAATGAACCTTCTCCTCAATACCATCTGTAACTTGCTCCCACTCTCCAACATACCAAAATCACTGTTTTGTTGACATTTTTACCCCTGTCTCCAGTTTGGACCTTTCCCCCATCATTTAAAAATTTTAAAAAAAATCTGAAAATGGAAAATTCCAAAAACTAACCTGTGGACAATAAAAAAAATTACCAGAAAATGAGGGGAAAAATCCAAAAAATTGGATTTTTACCAGAAAATTTCGGATTTTTCCCCTCATTTTCTGGTAAGAAATTTTCGGATTTTTTTCCCTCGTTTTCTGGTAAATTTTTTTTATTGTTCACACGTTAGTTTTTGGAATTTTTCATTTTCAGATTTTTTTAAAAATTTTTAAATGATGGGGGAAAAGTCCAAACTGGAGGCAGGGGTAAAAATGTCAACAAAACAGTGATTTTGGTATGTTAGAGAGTGAGAGCAAGTCAGAGATGGTATTGGGGAGAAGGTTCGTTTTGTAATGGTGTCGGAGAGAAGGCGCTCCTTATGGATGGCACTGAGGAAATTAACCCGTATTTAATGTGTAAGATGTTCAAAGTGTTGGCCATTATCTATCTTTCAATGGAATTGAACTTTTTTTAATTATTTTTCTGCATTACTATACTAGATAATAAAATTATTGTATATAGGACTTCTTAATTGACAATGTTTGGCCATTTTTTTATCATACCATTCCGTTCATGTTTGGCATATTAAAGTTCATCTTTTTGTTGTGCTTTAATGACTTACTGAATATATTGTATGACTTGTTCTTAACCAAAACTATGCTTTTTTGTGTGTGCTTTACTCTGACTAGTGACTACTGCTTTTGCAATATCTTGCTATCATGCGTGCTTGCACTTATTCTCTGTTTTTGTGGAATCCTACCTAGCTGGGCCTTGTTTGGTAATTTGGTTAGTTCTTCTATGCAAATGCAACACAGATAAATAAGCATTGAACTATTTATCTATGTTGCATTATGCATGATCCCAAGCAGGGTAAATATGAAGAAACCATTTATACATATTATACAATGACCTCCGTTCGGCAATTCTTGACATTCCCTGCCAGCGACTGAACTTCAAAACAACTAATAGGCAGTTTCAGTTTGTGATTTATTTTAATACGGAGAGTATGTGGATATATGGAACATGTTTAACAGTGACATGTTTATTCTGAATTTACCAAGTTGTCCATCTCTGCCTGGTTTCTGAAAACTTAAATGTAATTTATTTGCCTGTTTTGTTACTGGGTCTAACTCGTGTCTAGAATAAATGGGGCTAATTTCTATGCCTCTTGAGGACCATTTGGTACTGCACTGCTTGCAAACTCATGTAACAGTGTTCTCTGTTCATGATAGTCTGAGTTGAGTTTAAATTTATTAATTTTTGCTATTTGTATTAATCACAGCTTTTTAATTGCTTGTTACTAATACTGATTCTTGTACCAATGGAAATATTTTTGTTAGTGTCTTTACCTCTGTTATGTGGATATTTACCATCAGGCAAGCATTAGCCTTCAGAATATGTGTAAATTATTTCGTATTATTTACTGTTTCTTTTGCAGATCATTTTGGAAGAGAAGAATGCTGAAGTGCGCAAGATTTTTAGCAAAATAAATGATCTTGATCTGCAACTGAAAAAGGAGAAAGAGGAATGCCACAGGTTTGTAAACAATCTGGCATGTAACGTTGGCATGTCCCTTTTCTTTATACTAGGAGGCTAGTAGCTCAATGTTGTTCCTAAGTAATTTGTTGTTACATTATTTTGTTTACAATAGGATGACCTCTAAAATGAAGAAGTTTATTAAAGCTCATGGTCGCTTTTTGAAAGCACAAGATGAATTAAAAAGGTATATTGTGCTTGACTTACCTCACTTCACCTTTTTTTTTAGTTTATGTAATTGACTAGTTGTTGTCCAGGTCACAAGCTCGTTTTGAGAGACTTGGTGATTTGCTTGCTTCAGATATTCTAAAGCGTGGTGCTAATGAAGAAGGCTCCAGTATTCATGTTGATGACGATCCAAATGGTCATGAAAGGAGCCCAAATGCTGCAGCACCTAAGAAGAGATCAGTCCCATACTCAACAAGTGAAGAAGCAAAAGCTGGTGTGTAACTTCAAGAATTCAAAATTACCTTCTCTTCACTGAAGTACCGAATGAAGTATCTATTGATATCTATGGCATTCCAGTTTTTTGTTCTCCTTTTTTAGAGTAAGATAAGACGTTTTAATTTTATACAATCTAAATTGGTCATATGAAAAATTAAGAGGCACTTGAAACTGTAATATTTGTATGCTTTTTCTAATATATTGTGCTATCAAATAATGGCAAAGTTGCTTATGTGATGCATTTCCTTGTCCAAAAGGTCACAAATTCTTGGAACATATAGATTGTTTTCTTCATTTAGAAATTAGTAATATCTTCAATTGTTTTTGAAGATACGCCATGTCTAATAGTGTGTTCTTTTTTGATGGATAAATGAAGAGAGTGGGCTACTGTGTTTGAAGATACGCTATCATGTCTGATCTTGTGTTCTTTTTCAGTGAAAAAGAGAAGAGAGCGAGACTCTGACACAATATCGAGGCCTGAGAAATATAGATCAGAAAGTAATGTTGCAGAATTTGACAAGCAAAACAAGGGATCTGAGACAACAAAATCTTTATATTTGAAGAAGAAATTATGGGAAGATGAAAAGGATAAGCTAGTAAATGTTGTTTCCTCGGCCAATACAGACAAGGTGCGCTGTTTCTCATCTGTGAACACATATGTATTACCGTAGCTAGTATGACAAGGTTGATGCAGTATTTATATTATTAATATGCGATCTTGATTCCATTATTAGCCAATTCAAGAATCGACAGAGTTTGGTTGGGGCCACATTGCCTCATTATTTACTATTGCTTGTGCTTCTAAGTTCTAAAACAAGATTTCTTTTATGACTAAACTCCTCGTGGCTCTGTGGACATGATTGAAATTCTGCATACTATGAGACACTTAGTAGATGTTTTTTGAACTTACAGGTTACAGATTCTCCAGTGAAACATGTTTTGCCCTCCACTGGTATGGCTGCTCATGCCATGGATGATCCAATTGAAGCTATTGAACTGGAGGATAGACAGGAACCAATGGATGAATCGCTGGAAAATGACGCTGATGATGAAAGTAGGTCACCTGTTATGCCTCCACGCCCACCACCAGTGGTTAATGCTTACCAGCAGGTGATTAATCTTGCATCCTCTAGGAGTTAGCAGACTAATGTGCATTCCTCAACGAGTTTCTTATTTCTTCCTAGGGGTATGCTAAACAATGTGTTCACATTCTGTTTTGTTTCTTTGCTAGTATGAGGAGGAGGATGCAGAAGTCGATGTGGACTAAGTGGTAGTCACGGATAAATTAAGTATCAGCTCTTACCATGTATAGAAGTCCTATTTGTTTGATTCTGAGAGCAAGCTGTGGTTATAGACGCAGTCTAAGTTATTGGCTATGTGAAGCTTAACTTATTTTGTGAATATGGCGTCTTAAGTATTATGTAGATGCCTGTTATCTGCACCTAAAATCCCGTGGTGGCTAGTTTTGTTTGGTGTTGTGTCAACTGTCAAGTAAGGTTTTATTCGGAAGCTACCATTGTGAACGCGCCAGAGTAGGAAAGCTACCATTGCTGATTTTATTTTTAAAATTAAAATTTGTCAAAATGCTTGTTAACTTCTAACAGGATATTGCAAAAGAACATGAATACCATGTGTTTTCCAATGCTGCTAGTATGCCTCTCACAAAAAACACCTAGCCCACCAACCCATTGCTCATTTTGTCATCGGACTTCAGCGTTGTTCTGAGTTATTGGTTTATCAATTGTTACATAGCACAAAGAAATCGACTTTTTTTGAACCGGTTCATGCTGCATAGTATTATTGAACAAGAGCAAGCATAACAAAATCTGACAAGCCCCTGTGCTTAGCACCGCCGGACCCGTGCGGCCGCGTCGTCGGCGAACAATGAGCATGACAAGAGAGGAAATGTGGTCCAGTAATAATTTTCACAGTTGGGAGATTGGCAACCGGGATACCTTTCTTCGTCTTAACATTCCAAGTCTCGAGTCGTCGTCTGTATAAGCGCGTTTAACGGCAGCAGCCACAATACTGCCTAAATGATCGTGACCTCTGGGCCACGCTTTCTAGCAAACTGTCTACATTTTAATCTCAGCGTTCTTGCTACTTCCGATGCCGCCCCAAGCCTGGAACGCAACCATGGTGCTCCAGCAACTCTTAATGATATTTTTTTCTGCTAATATGCAGAGCTGCGGCAAGTAGTCCGGAAGCAAAGGCTCTTCTCCGGTGGAAATCCACTTTGATTCGTGCCGATTCCCTGTCCTCGTGGTCTCTTGCCAATTCTCTGCTCTTGGTTCGGCGTCACCTGCGACACTGCTGGCCATGTTGCTGAGCTCAACCTTCCTGGCGCAGGCCTCAACGGCAAACTCGATGCTTTCTACTCGACTGCGTTCCAGAACCTCACCAGGCTTGACCTCAGCTCTAACAACCTCGTTGGTGCCATCCCGGAGAACTTATCGCTGCTCTTCACGCTCACCGTTCTGGACTTGAGCTCCAACTATCTGGAAGGCAACCACTTGAGCAACCCAGAATATTCCAGGTTCTTACCAATGCCCCATCTGAGGTTCTTATCTTTAGCTAACAATGATCTCAATGGCACTTTCCCACAGTTGATCATCAACCGCACTAGTGTGAGGATGAGATCCCTTGATTTATCGGACAACGCCTTCTCAGGGCCAATACCTAGTTTACTGCCAGAGATGGCACCGAGGCTAAGGTATTTAAACCTATCATATAATGGTTTCTCCGGGCCAATACCGCGCTCCTTTTCAAGGCTCCAAAATCTTCAGAGTCTTTGTCTCGATACGAACGATCTCACTAATGGAATCCCAGAAGAGCTGGGGATGATATATGGATTGCGTTATCTTATTTTAGGGAATAATCTATTCGGTGGGTCAATTCCAGCATCACTTGAGAAACTTCAGATGTTGCAGATTCTCGACATTCGTAAAGCTGGTTTGGTTTCTACTCTTCCTCCCGAACTGGGAAACCTTACTAAACTCGAGTTGATGGACCTATCAGGGAATCAGTTATATGGAAATTTGCCAGCATCTCTAGGAAAACTTCGGATGCTGAAGGCGCTCTACATTAGGGATGCTGGTTTGGTTTCTACTCTTCCTCCCAAACTGGGGAACCTTACTAAACTCGAGTGGATGGACCTATCAGGGAATCAGTTATATGGAAATTTGCCACCATGTTTTGCTGGAATGGAAAGAATACTTTACATCAATGTTAGTGGAAATAATCTCTACGGCGTCACCACGTTGGAGATGTTTGCAATAAGTTGGGCCGAGGTCGAGGTACTTGACTTGTCCAACAACTTGTTTAGTGGAAGCATCCCAGCACTGATCGGTAACTTGACGAGCCTCCAGTATCTTTCCCTCTCTGATAATAAATTTTTTGGCTCAATACCAGATGAAATGGGATTTAATATAAACTTATTTTTCCTGGATCTGTCAGCGAATCTCTTTAGTGGATCGATACCAGCAGCACTAGGTAATATTACATATTTGGAAATTCTTCACCTCAGCAACAACCATTTTACCAGCAAGATTCCTGTGCCCATATTCAAGCTCCTTCTTGATTACCTTGATCTGTCAGGCAACAAGTTTACAGGTAAAATTTCCATTCCCAGTGCCAAACAGTTGCCGATTGTCAAGGTGGATAACAATATTCTCATGGGAAAAACACGTTCCGCTATATGTGAATTACAACAAATACGATATCTGGATCTATCACGCAATCAGCTATCTGGAAAGCTTCCAAGTTGCCTTTGGAACTTGCAATATCTTCAATTCATGGACTTGTCTCACAATGCTTTGGTTGGGAAAGTTCCAACCATGGCTAACAATAATTCCTCATTGCTTTTTCTAGACCTGTCCAGCAACAACCTCATGGGTTGCTTTCCTACGATGTTGAAGAAACTTAAAAACCTAGCTCATCTGGATCTTGGGAGTACTAAAATTTCTGGTAGAATTCCGACGTGGATACATGAAAAAATTCCTTTGCTAAAGATTCTCCGATTAAGATCAAATATGTTATACGGAAGTATTCCTTGGCAGCTTTCAAAGCTCTCCCATCTCCATTACCTTAACTTGGCTGACAATAATTTTACAGGTTCCATACCAAAAAGTTTAGCCAACTTATCTTCGATGCGGCAACCCTTCCTGGTGCAGCCGGAAACAATAATTAATATCCCGTTTCGATCACACTCATCTGATGGCAAAATTGACATAGTCTGGAAGGGGCGCAATTATACTTTTCAGTCGGCAGCTCGCCTCATGGTATTGATTTGTCATCCAATTCTCTGTCTGGTGAGATCCCTTCGGGGCTAACAAATCTTAGAGGCCTTTGTTCGCTAAATATATCGAGGAATTATTTATCTGGTAATATCCCTGAAGACATCGGGAACTTGGCACTGATAGAATCACTTGACCTCTCTCAGAACAATCTTTCAGGACCTATTCCTTCAAGCATGTCACACTTGGTGTTTCTCGACTCACTAAATCTCTCAAACAACAATTTGTCAGGAGAGATACCTACAGGATACCAGCTCAGAACACTTGATGACCCATCAATTTATAGCAATAATCCGGGACTTTGTGGTTTTCCTCTGATTCCTTGCACAAACCATTCAAGTTCTATGGCTCTTCTAAAGTAACATCACCGTGATCTTGAAACACTGTGGCTTTGCTATTCCGTGATTGCTGGTGTTGTCTTTGGTTTGTGGCTATGGTTTGGAGCGTTGTTCCTTTTCAGGTCCCTGAGGTTTACCTTTTCCAGTTCCATAGATGCCATTTTCTTTTCAGATAAACGGTTCCATAGACGCCAAGGAAGGTGAACTTGAACAAAAAGATGAAACTGAAGCACACTTGAGATCTGAAAACATCTGTTCCCATTGGCTTCCTTGAGCGTGACTCAAGAGTCCTATTCACTGGCAAGGTGCTAAGGCAAGTTTTGCTAAAAAGCCACCGTGTAGTTTGTTTTCACAAACACAATAGCAGTTTAACTGGTCCCCAGATTTAACTGCAATAATAATGTATGTGTTCATGTTTGTATTTGCCAACTCTGTTAACGGAGCATATAGTTATGCGTTTTATGCAGCTCGCGGGTACTTTTTCTATATTCGTTTCTTTACGGGGAAAGTCCATTTTACTCCCCGAACAATCCACCATATCTAAATTACACACCGAATAAAATCTTGGCTCACATTACTCCCTTAAACACTTAAAGTTGGCTCAATTTACTCCCTTATGCAATTTCTCTTTTTTATTTTCTCATTGTACGATTTGAATTTGAAGCTCAAATTTTGCATGATGATAGATAATATTTTTTTCTTAAATATTTTGTATATAGTTCTAGAACTATATGATTAAGTTGACATTTGATGCTATGTTTAAAATATATAATATATTTTTTTAACGTAAGTTTCAATGAAAACTATTGTTTTTCAAAAATTGAGCTCCAAATTCAAATCATATAAAGAGAAATTGCATAAGGGAGTAAATTGAGTCAACTTAAATTGTTTGAGGGAGTAAAGTGAGCCAAAATTTGTTTGAAGTGTAATTTGGACAAAGTGGATTGTTGGAGAAAAATAGACCGTTTCCGTTTCTTTATTTTGTCATTTGTTAATTCTAACTCTACTATTTGTCGTCGTGCAAATGATGTCAGCTGGCTACGAACCGATCGCTCATTTTGCCATCCGGGCTTCAGTTTTTGTTGTTCGAGACTTCGAGTTCTCGGTTTATCAGTTCACATTTCACAGAGCAAAAACAAAGCTGACTTTCTGTAAATCACAGAAATGTAAGAGCAAAATCACACCATCTTCCAATGACGATCACGGGAAAGAATAGGAAAACAATACTATCTATCACTTATAATCGCTGTTCACGACTGCGCAGTTCCTCCTGACCTCGCCCTCGGCGCCAGTCTTGACCTGCACCGCTCCCATCCTCACCATGGACCGCGCAAACACCTGGAAGAACACCTCCTCCGGAGCGGCCGCGACGCCAGCGATGTCGGCACGCGCCTCCGCGTCGGTGAGCAGCGCGGCGTCGGAGCGGAACAGGCCCCTGTGCTTGAGCACCGCGCGGTAGTAGCCCAGGTCAAAGGTCAGGTGGCTTCCCGGGTCCATCTCCACGACGGCGTCGTCGGCGTACACCCCGCCGCCGCCGATCGGCGCACGGCACTTGCGCCTCCGCAGGTTGGCGGCGTAGGTGGCGTCGAGGGACGGGTCGGTGCCGTTGCTTGCGCCGCCGGGGTAGCCGTAGAGGCGGTCCGCGAAGGACGAGCAGTGGGCGATGCCGATGGTGTGCGCACCTGATCACAGAAATTCAGATGAGTTCTACATGTCAGAGGGTCAGAGACGATTCGCTGTGGATTTTATAGAGATGATTATTCAGTTTCAATCAAACAGTTCTGAGAAGAATGCCGAGATAAAATTCAGGTGCCTGGACAGAGCACAATGTTTTAGCAGAATTCCGCTAAAATTTAACTTGCCTTGTGAAATTCACGCAAATTTGTGCCCTGGCCAACGGGCTGTAAGTGATTTCAGTATAGGCAGACAAATGGTTTATTGGTTTGTTACTGACAATTAGGAATGCAAAGCCATATGTACCAGCCTTACCTACGAATGGTAATAGATGCTAGTGTATGGAGACGACAGGACACTGGCAATGCGTAACTGGACTGAAAGTGAATTTGAATTATTTCCCTTGAGGAAGGAATGTGGTTTAAGACGGGCAGAGAAAGCAAGTATTATTCGTGCTACTTTTTCATGTACTGTTGCCGGCTGAGCACACAAGGAATGGCGATGCGGAGCCCAGGCTTTCGCCTCTAGTTCACACTGTCTGCCCAATTACCATGTGTGTATCTGAAATTAAGCTTTTTAGTTTTGTCGAATTTGGGTGAAATTCATTTGAATCTATGAACCAAAAGCTTAAACGCACTAATGTACGTTATGTTCCATACACTCTTATTAGTACTTAAGCACACGCGCATAATAAGTTAGTGAACCACGGTTACGTATAACAAACATACGGTGCATTAATGTCACGCACCTGAGAGCCAGACGAGGTCACGGACGCCGAGGCCTTTGCTGGCGAACAAGTCGGCGAGCTCGTGGAAGGTCATGGTCGGCCTCGGGATCTCGTCGAGGGCCTCCTCCAATGTCGACACCGTGCCGTCCCTCCTCCCCGTCGGCACGCGCCACGACGGCCCACCCTGTTGCCATTCATCACCATGAACACAGACCAACGATGTGCTTAATTCTCAAGTTTGTGAGCAGGATCACGTACGATGGCGGCGACGGCGTCGCGGGCGGTGAGCGCGAGGACGTCGGCGCAGGACACCACGCCGGGGCACGCCTCCTCGACGAGGGTCTTCACGCGGTCGATCAAGTCGAAGCCGCGCAGCGACAGGTTCGGCGGCGCGTCCTTCTCGGCCGCGTTGCCGCCGGTGGAGTTGAGCAGGATGGACGCGTCGCAGCCCTGGAAATTAATTGACATGGACGCGCACAGGTCAGCAGTCATCGCACTGACGAACGCAATGCAGCACATGTGGAATCCAATCAATCCGTGGATGCAACGTACCCGGACGAAGCAGTCGTGGAAGTGGAGCCGGAGCAGCGCGGCGGCGATGGTGGGCACGCGGCGGACGTGCTCCCGGACGAAGTCGCCGACCATCGTCTCCACCCCCGGGCAGCTCTTGGCGTAGAACCCCATCCTGAGCTGCCCGTGCGCGCCGGTGGCGAGGACAGCCATTGCTATGCCAAGAACCACCGGCACTGGCAGGGCCATTGTGCTCGCCATTGCCGCCTGACTGACACAACCTTCAGCCCACTCGACACTGGCCCCTGTTGTTGCTTGCTGCTGTGTATCAACAACAGAAGTGTGTGGTGACCCCGGACCCCAAGGGTACTCCACACTGACATAAGTAGCACTCGGCACTCAACTTGCCCAGTGTAGTGCACACTGCACCGTATCTACTTATGTACTAATTCTGAGCTTCTCTGATAATAATACATACCACCACATGTGCTAATACTGTTCTTACGTTCACACGCCGTCTGATAGCACTTCCAGTTCCAGAAGCAACAGAGTCCGGTCCATCCAAGAGAATCGTATGCCATGGCAGAGCTCGCACGCTGCATCCTCGTTAAGTTTCGTAGCACTTTCCTCGGTCCAGTCCCAGCATGCGTGCGTGTGTTGCTCAGGATATGATTCTGGAACGGGTAAAAACAGAGACGCGGCCTCACATGGAACCGCACAATGTGTGCACGAGAGGATTGTGTGATTTTCTCGCCCTTTTTCGCTTTACTGCTTTATACTAATCTCGGATGATGATGGTGCCTTTCACAGTTCTAATCATGATTGACAGCCCCATCATCATGTTTATGTCGCTGATGCGAAAGTGGTTTCGGCATTTGTGAGGATGGAACAAAGGCCAAGAAAAGAACAGATCCTTTCCTGACGTTTGCCTCAAAGCTCCATTTATCTTTTAGCCAGCTTTCGGTAGCTTGTTACCTTGTGTTTTGGCAGTTTCACTGACTATCGATTCTATCAATGGAGGCTGTTCTTGTATAAGATCATTCACAAAATCGTTTCAACAAGAATTTCTACTGGATCTTCTTAAGCAAGCCCCGGAGAGGGCTTAGTTGATCATGATTTTTGTTTTTTTTTCTTTCTTTTCCAGAGATACCTGCCGAAATTGAGAAAAACCTCGAGTGGTCGGCACAAGATTTTACTCGATTTCGGCACCGATTTACTGGCGATGCCTCTTACGGCACAAGATTGATCGGCATCTTTGTAGGGAAAAGGGACAAGAGTGAGCCAATCACAAATAAATATTTCGTCAAGTCTTCTCTTTGTTTCTTCAGTTTGGAAGTGAAACATTTCTTAGAATATCGGCAAGATATCCCAAATTTCGAAGAGCCGCATCCCTATAACATTCACTATGCTGCTTTTGGCAGTCTAGCTTAAAATTTCCATTGAAAACTGAATTTCTACTACAATCTCCAGAATGAGAAGGTAAAAACCACACAATTTTTCAATAGCAGGTAAAATTAATAATCCAGAACTCAAGCGATTAAAGTATCGTCATCCAGATTCGACAGCAGGAGCTGTGTAAACAAGACAAGCATCACAAGTTATCAATGAACTAAAGTATCGCAGAACGCAAAACTTATAAACAGATAGTAAAACTGGCAAACAGAGCACAAATTTAGGTTCAAACTTCACTTATTAAGCTGCTGCACCACTGCAATTGTTTCGAATTACAAGCATGGGGACTCACACGGTCCATGAAACCACTAAGACAGAAACCACAAGATACTTCAACGAGGACACCCTTCAGGATGTGATAGCAGGTAGACACACCAGACGATCCAGGCAGCAGCTTCAACAGGGTGGTTTACTGACCACCGCGGAGGCGGAGCACCAGGTGGAGGGTGGACTCCTTCTGAATGTTGTAGTCGGCAAGAGTGCGGCCATCCTCCAACTGCTTGCCAGCAAAGATCAGACGCTGCTGGTCCGGGGGAATCCCTTCCTTGTCCTGGATCTTGGCCTTCACATTGTCAATGGTGTCGGAGCTCTCAACCTCCAGCGTGATGGTCTTGCCAGTCAAGGTCTTGACAAAGATCTGCATGCCACCCCTCAGACGGAGCACCAGGTGGAGGGTGGACTCCTTCTGGATGTTGTAGTCAGCAAGGGTGCGTCCGTCCTCCAGCTGCTTCCCGGCGAAGATGAGACGCTGCTGGTCCGGGGGATGCCCTCCTTGTCCTGGATCTTGGCCTTCACGTTGTCGATGGTGTCGGAGGACTCCACCTCAAGGGTGATGGTCTTGCCAGTGAGGGTCTTGACGAAGATCTGCATACCACCCCGCAGACGGAGCACCAAGTGGAGGGTGGACTCCTTCTGGATGTTGTAGTCAGCAAGGGTGCGGCCGTCCTCCAGCTGCTTGCCAGCGAAGATGAGACGCTGCTGGTCCGGGGGATACCCTCCTTGTCCTGGATCTTGGCCTTGACGTTGTCGATGGTGTCAGAAGACTCCACCTCAAGGGTGATGGTCTTGCCAGTGAGGGTCTTGACGAAGATCTGCATACCACCCCTAAGGCGGAGGACAAGGTGGAGGGTGGACTCCTTCTGGATG